>CM033473.1:174124804-174724804 GCA_019447015.1 Hymenochirus boettgeri
AAACCCTGGAAAGACTATGTTACTATTGGTGATATGAATGACATTTAAATACAAATATAAACCCTGGAAAGACTGTTACTATTGGTGATATGAATGACATTTATATACAAATATTAACCCTGGAAAGACTATGTTACTATTGGTGATATGAATCACATTTGCGGTTATTGTCATGCTAAGAAATTTAAAGCAGAACCTCCAGGAATGTGACCAAGCCCTGTGACCAAGCCCCCACCTTTTGAGTTTTATACTATTTATTATATCTTTGGCTGAAAAAAACACCAAATGTGTTAGGCTATTTTTAAATAACAAAGATAGTTGTTCAGTGTGTATTAACCAATTTAATACTACTTTAAAAAACCACCAGGGAGTATTACCTATTTACCATCATATGTGCTGAGCTTTTTCAGCATTATTAGTGCTACGTTTTGCTAGATAATTTTCACTTTTGATGAAAATTCTCCTTTTTAATAACTGTAGAAAGGAAAAGTTGAAAGTTTAAAAAATTATGGTAAAGGCTGGTGGGGGAAAAAAGCAAAAACAATGCCCTTTATAAATATGTCCCTCAGACCCCCATTTGACTTTATTGATAAATAAAGAAAATCGGAACCTTAAAAAAAAATCTTTAAAAAGCAAAAAATTAACCATAAAAAAGCGAAATCTCAGATCGTATTACAGTAAATACTGGAAAATGGTCTAACTCCACACTCCACAATGTACTGACACCTTCCATGGACCAATTGGCAGGCTAAATTAATGGCCACTTATGCGTTTTAGCCACCTCAGACTTGGCGAATTGGAATGGCAAAAATACACTTTTCGCCATTTTATAAATATGATCGTGCGGTTAGCGCAGCAATGTATGGCGAAATGTAGCCGTAATGACCTTTCACTACTGGTTATCACTGCTTTATAAATAGCGAAAAGCCCAATTTTGGCAAAAAGGCTGCGTTAAAGAAGGCAAAAAGTTTAACAAACCTTTATAAATATGCCCCTATGTTTTAATGTAAAGAGCCCCCTTCCAGTGATCCACACACAATCCAACAGTTGTAGGGTATTGATAATTTAAGCACGACTGTGCTTTGAAAACCCGTTTCGTCTGAATATTGTCCAGTGTATTGCTTTGTGTATTGTTGATTTGTCAGGGGGTCGTTGGTGATCTAACCTGGAAGATCATTAATGAGGCTCACACAACGATAGTCAGCCAAAAATGTCCATTGAGAACACACTTGTGCATTCTGAACCTTTAGGGAAGTTATTAAGGCAGAGATACAGATGAATTGAATACAAGATTAGTGAGGCTGGATAGATTTATCTGTACATGTGGATAGTAGTCAGTCACCTCTGTAGGACAATTGTACAGGGCAGACACTGCTTGCAGTGGCACTGAAATCACTGTTTACTATAAACATCAATGGTAGCTCATCATACTAAGGGCAATCTTTACAATCACTTAAAGGACAATTATACTCACCTTCCCTCCGCTCCACATCTTTGTGCTGTAGCTTTAACTCAGGGTGAGGACCTGAACCGCTAGGTCCTCACGCCTGGATTCACGTAATCTACAGCAGCGTCTTACAGCAACGCTGCTCTGGTAGGCTCCTCCTCCCCGTCGCCGACGAGGCCAATAGGAAGGCACGCTTGTTGCAGGTGAGTATAATTGTCCTTTAATGATTCATTACAATAAAGGTATTGATGTATGTACGATTATTAAAGATGAATCATGCTGATAAATCTGGAGAAAGGAATGCTTTCCTCAGCCAACAATGAATGATTTTGGCTGCAGACAGTCATGTTTCAGACAGAAATATTGTACAGTGATGATCTGATTTTGAATAAATATTAAATTCATCTTGGCACAGCAGAGAATATTATACCCTTGTTGATCATTTTGCCACAAGATTACATAAGGGATAATACACTACCTATAGTGTAATATAAGGATATAATACATAAGGTTAGGCATTTTCAATAGGAAGGTGCAGTGGGGAGAATCTATATTACAATTACTTAGTGATGTCACTGAGTGACTTCCTGTATTCCACTGCCGCTCCCCCTCCCTGTATTAGTCATTTATATAGGAATACCTGTTTATTCTTGACAGACAATGTTCGGTCCTTCTTTCTCTTTTCAATAGGAACGGTAATTAACTATTTAAAATAAAAGTGTGTAGTATAGAGCAACCAAAAACTCAGACAACTCCACAGGTATTGCTATAAACAACCGTGCATTTATTGTGCACACCACGACATGTTTCGGACAGTCTAGGTCCTTTCTCAAGTGTTTTGAATTTATATCTAGGACATTGGGGCAATCAAATTCTATAGGAGATGTGGTGAGCTAAATTGCATTTATGTTAATTAACTATTTATACATTAAACAGGGATTCCTATATAAATGACTATTACAGGAAGGGGAGAGACATTGGTAGTGGGCAGGTTTTTTTTTTTTGGCTGGCCTTATGTATTATAAGAAATAATACGCAACCTACAGTGTAATATATGGATTTACTTCACCCCAGAGTTCCATGACCTGTATAAGGTATATATGGTGTATATGGTCAGGGAACTCCTCGGTGGTGTAATATCCTTATATTACACTGTAGGTAGCGTATTATTCCTTATATTATGCCACCCGAGGAGTTCCCTGACCATAGAGGTCTGGGAACTCCGAGGTTAAGTAATATCCATATATTATTCTGTAGGTAGCATATTATTCCATATAATGCATAAAGTTAATAAAAGAAAAATCCAACACAGACACTCTGTCTCCCCCCTCCCTCTCACCCCCCTCCCTGTATTAGTAATGTAGATAACAAGCCCATTTTTGTACATACAAATAGTAAACTTCCATTTATATCTCAAACTAAAAGAAGACAATAAATATTGTCTCTCACCTGGTGCAGTTCTAGTTCTTACACTGACTAACTGAATTACTCTGCTGATAAGGGGGAGCGAGCGCATTCCTGTGAGTCATAATTGACTCGGCCGCTCGCTCCTCCTTATCAGCACAGTAATTCAGTCAGTCAGTCAGTCAGTCAGTCAGTGTACAAAAACGGGCTTGTTATCTACATTACTAATACAGGCAGGTAGAGAGAAATGGGGAGGGGCAGTGGATACAGGAAGTCACTCAGTGACATCACTGAGTGACTGATTATATAGATTCTCACCACTTCACCTCCCCATTCAAATGCCAGAGCCTTATGTATTATAAGATTATAATTATTGTTGAAGTTGCAAAATAACACTTAAGCAAACCCTATTCTCATTGTACAAAACCAAAGCTAATATGGAAAACCACCCAAAGCTCATTAAAGGTCGGTGAAATTAACCTTAATTAGTCTACAAACCAAGGGGAGCTGAAATGACATATGATGAATTGTGCTCAAACACTTACTAAACACTTGCAGGTAAAACAAATTAAAAAAAAAGAAGTAGGAAGCTCCACTATAAAACTCCAAACTTTATTGTTTTTTTTACTAAAAAACAGATCCTCCATTTCATGTACACAGACCAAGTTGCATGGGCAAAGAATTAGAAAGTGAATGTCATCTGCTCAACACAAGAGCTATTGATATAGAAGAATTCATTCACAAAATGCATTGGTGATGTAGACATGCTTCGTCTTTAGCCATGCAACATAAACCATATTACTGGACAAATGTCTATGAAATCCAGTGAACACAAAGGGATTTTGTGAAAACATTGCCTTTATTTGGCCATGTTACATGGGGGCAACGTTACTCACAAGTAGCTTGGTCAAATAAAGGCAATCTTTTCACAAAAGCCCTTTGTGTGCACTGGATTTCATGGCTTTACATATGTATTACTCCCCTGTACTCAATACATATAGATGTTTACTAAAAAATGGTCACTACAACATTTTTTTAAATAGATGTGTGATCTCCTGATTCCAATCACATTTAATAATACACAGAGAAGTCATTTAGATGACCCAGGTTGAATGTTGGTTGGGTGTTGCTGGTTGACACAATCGGTTCGACAAAGGATGCCCAACCGATCACCCACACACATGCATTTAGTTACAGCATGGGTGCATAATTCACACATTTGTATAACTATAAGTCATTTTTGACAGCCAATCATAAAAAAAGAGATAATCTGACAAGAACCGGAATTCATGTTGCTCATTATGCACATTATGTTACCCTACTTACCATTAAGCTTAAAGGAATAGTTCACTCTCAAAGTGAACTATTCCTTTGATATATTGATTGAAGCCCGGGAGGTTAAGGAGCTATGACTTGCCTCCCAATCTTCAATTAATATTGCAGGGTCTGGGAACGAAGATACTAAAGACCCTTTTACGGGATCCACCGCAGCCCAGCTGGAATCTCTGACCACTTCATTCTCCTGTACAGCTATAGCACGCTTTAGGCGCATGTGCGCTATAGCTGTACAGAAGAGTGAAGCGGCCGGAGATTCCCGCTGGGCTGCGGTGGATCGCGTAAAAGGTAAGGTCTTTGGTATCTTCGTTCCCGGACCCTGCAATATTGATTGAAGATCGGGAGGTAAGGCATAGCTCCTTAACCTCCCGGGCTTCAATCAATATATTAAAAGAATAGTTCACTTTGAGAGTGAATTATTCCTTTAAATTATTAATAGGAATATAGATAGCAGCCACAGAAAAAATAGAGAACGATGAATTACTGTTTCAAATGTAACAGTAAACATATGTTACAGTATAACTATGGAAAGCTACATTAGATATCTAGAAAAGACTATAAAAGTGAAGTTACAAGAACCTCATGTTGCCTAACAAACAGCGTCTCTTTTGTTACATCAAACATTTATATACAGGACTCTCTGACCACTTTACCACTTTGCATAGGGAAACAAAGATGGAGTCTTGTTGGATAAAGCTGGTAGGCTTTGGTCAGGCATCGTTGGTGGTCTGACCTGGCCAATCAACGAGCAACGCCCAATGAAAGGCCACGCAGGCCAATATGTCAGTTTGTTGCCTGCTCATTTGTTGCAGGTCGGGTGCATCATTCACACTTGTGTACAAGCCTTAACCAATTCAGAACGAGAAAACTTATCTATTTGATTAATGGGTTGTTAGAAGATCTTACCACCTTTTCACAGCAAATGTTTCTAAAGATTACTACCAAAAATGTATAACCTATCTATATCTATCTACTATATAAAGTAGAAATCCTGTATGTATATACTGTATGTATGTATGTATGTACGTACGCACTCACCAAACAGCCACACCCCTGGATCATCCACAACACGGTGACGCCATCTGAAAGGGCAGGCGTGGTGAAGTCCAGTTTGAACAATAGTGATGCCCCAATTTGAACAAAAGTGATGCGATGCCCCAATTCAGTAACTCAGATGAAGGGCCTGGGCTCCGTGCGCTGCCCGACTTCATCAACACAGACACAGAGTCCACTTCAGTGACACAACAACAATGTAATGTACAGCTACACAACTCAGAGACACACACAGAACAACAGTTTCTATAACAGAGGGAACCAGACATTTCCTTTAAGGTCTGTATTAAGGTCTGTAACACATTACAATTTGCTCCTGGAAGGTTTTAAAATATGAGCCTTGGAAAGACATACAGGGTTATTCAATAAAAGTTCCTATCGTTTAAAATGGTGCTAATTTTGCCCCAACCAATCAGATGTTAGCTTTCAATTGTTAAATAAGATCTGATTGGTTGGGACAAAATTTGCACCATTTTAAACAATAAGAATTTTTATTGAATAACCCTGTATGTTGCTATTGGTGATATGAATGACATTTATATACAAATATAAACCCTGGAAAGACTACTATTGGTGATATGAATGACATTTATATACAAATATAAACCCTGGAAAAGACTATGTTACTATTGGTGATATGAATCACATTTATATACAAATATAAACCCTGGAAAGACTATGTTACTATTGGTGATATGAATCACATTTATACACAAATATAAACCCTGGAAAGACTATGTTACTATTGGTGATATGAATGACATTTATATACAAATATAAACCCTGGAAAGACTGTGTTACTATTGGTGATATGAATGACATTTATATACAGATATAAACCCTGGAAGACTATGTTACTATTGGTGATTGCTGCATTTATTCACCATTAAACCCCTGGAAGACCTTTGTATACTATTGGTGATATGAAATGACATTTAAATACAAATATAAACCCTGGAAAGACTGTTACTATTGGTGATATGAATGACATTTATATACAAATATTAACCCTGGAAAGACTATGTTACTATTGGTGATATGAATCACATTTGCGGTTATTGTCATGCTAAGAAATTTAAAGCAGAACCTCCAGGAATGTGACCAAGCCCCCAGATATTGCTGTCATGGCCACACCCCCACACATCATGGTCATGCTTATACCCCAACCATCAAGGCCACGCAACCAAAGATAAATGCCATGCCCCCAAACATCGCAACCGTGCTCCCAAATGTTGTGACCATGCTACCAGATATTGTGGTCACCCCCCAAAAAAATCCCCAAACATGGTCCGCCCCCATAAATCATGGCCACACCCCTAAACATCCCAGGTCTGTTCCTGAATCACACCAACATACACAAAACATCACAGGCACACCCCCAAACACCACACCCATGCCCCTAAATGGCACAGCCATGCCCACGCTTTAAAACAACGTGGCCAAGCCCCCAAATATTGCAACCACCAAATGTCATGTCCAAGCATCCTGGACACCACAACATCACAGACACGACCCACACTGTCCACACCCTAGAATGCCGTGCCCCCACCCACCACAGCATCGCAGACATACTCCATCCACCTATTCAAACCGGGACGGTTGGCGGGTATGGACTACACAGGAATTACCTGCATTACCTAGACTTAAGCACCAGACACACACTGCTCACATGTCTTACACTTCACAGACAGTTACAACTAAAACAACAAAGACATCATGGCACTTTCAATTTGGACCAGAAACTAACTTAATTGATTGTGATCTAATAGTCAATGTAAAGTGGTCCTTGAGCAAGGATAAAGTGCAAACAAGGTGACATACTGCTAACTAATGTGCAAAAAATTGAGCATGCTTCAGAAATCTGTAAACTCTCTGCCTCTTGAATTAAAACTAACCTGTTATTTATTTACCTTATTCTATGGAACTTTGGGGTAGCGGTTTGCTGCTTCACTTCCCTGTTCTTACATGTAATGTGCTAAAATTGTATGTTCATAAGCACAGATGGACATATATTGTACATTTTTTTCAGTCTTCAATATTATATGTACAGCAGTACTCGCTTTATTGATGTACAGCAGTACAGTATATATTTAAATCAATTTATCTTTTTCAGAAAAAATTCCAGTGTACCTGGAAAAAACAGTGTAGAAAAATTTGTAATGTTGCAAACCTAAAGCATACAAGCAAAATACAGTAGATACAAATCCAATTAAAATTGCATACATGCTATATTTACTTTGGGTTACAGTAGACCATGAATAAACAAAGGTAATTAGTTAAATAGCTTGGTTTAAGCTTGTGAAGTTTCTCATTCATCCATGTCATTGTATTCAGTTAGATCAACTGGACTTGAAGTTTAGTTCTTGAAGAAGTATTGCTAGTCATCCAACTGGCTTTATCAATTCAGAATGACTTGTACAAGAATCTGTGGCAATATAAGTACCCTGGAAAGTCCCAATTAGTCCCAATGACAGCCAGGTGTTAGGGACCTTCTGAATGCAAGGTGTGGATGCATTGAGGCTAAGGGGTGTTTTTGAAACTGCCCAGGGTAAGGTGTCAAATCAGCATTATACATGGCAGACAGTTGGTGTTGAAACCCCACCACCATCACTATTCAGGCTTGGTTTCTTTATTTTCACATGAATGGCCTCCTTGACAACTCTCTTGAACCTGTAATGTTCCTTTGACAAGATTTTGACATTACAATCTTCAAAGGTATGTCCTGTTTCCTTAAGATGCAGGTACACGGCTGACCCTAGAAATTAGATCCTGACCCGAGGAATTGGCTCTTCTGTGCTGGGCCATAAGTTGGTGCAGTTGCTGTTTGGTCTCCCCCACATACAAATCAGAGCACTGGACATGCCCTTTAATCTCTTCAAAGAGTAAGTGGTTCCCAAAACAAGCTGATTTCAATATCTCATCTTTTTTCAATATTGTTTTAGTGGTGTTATATTTAGGATAATCTTGTTATCTTCAGGATTCAGAGAATGCATCTTTGCATGATTTGAGTAAATATTTTTAATATGCAAATATTTAGAAAATGATTTGTTCAAAATGCGACTTAATAAATATTTGTTGTTTTACATTATAAGCATATACTGGTAGGGTTACTTCAACTACAGAAATCATAGTTTCTTATTTGTTTTGCATTTTTCGTGAAGAGGTTGAGGATTGGCTTTGTTGAGAGATTGAGGTAATGTTGATTAAGTTCCAATTTTTTTTCTTGTTTGTGCTACTTCCTCAGAGTTTGAAAGTAGAATTGGCTATGTCATTGGATTATTAAACATTGCTGGAATTCCCCGGTGATAGTTGATGGAATTGTCTCTCAGGGTTAGTATAATTTGGTTGAATGAATTTATTACCAGTATTGTTGCTGAAAATAATTCAGCTTAGATTTGATAATGTTTAAATTGTTCATGGTAGCTTGCATTCTCTCTGACTATCAACATTAAATTGGGTGTATAAAGTTTTTTAAAATACCATTAAAATGAAAAGTACAAGGGATAGGGATGTAGGCCTGGTAATTCCTACCTTCTGATGTTGTTTCTGTGAGGAGCACCAACCCAGTCTTCCTCCTTGCTTCAGCACTATCTTTCATACATGATTAGTCCGGGACTAACCTGGCAAATTAAAACTGTACGTGCTGTAGCTCCTAAATGAAACAATATTGTGAGGTAGGAATAATCAATACAACCTCCCTGCCCCAGGTACTTTCCATTTTAAAACAGTTCATTTTTAGTTATCCCTTATATTATATAAATATATTTATATCTCCATAGGAGATTGCTTTGAGTTTTTAGGAGCTACCAATGTGGTGGGTGTATATGATATTACATATAGGAAAGTTGTATATGTATGTGTATACTATCTCACTATTACCATTTAAATGACCATCAGTAAATGTATATAAAGTATAGCACTGACAACACAAAATATACAAAATACATAAACTTACTTACAGAGCTGAGATCCCTATTTCAACATGGAATGGTCAAATGGCAGCTTAAACCACACCCCTGTGTCTACTCCATGTGAAAGGAAGTGTAATCCAAAAAAAGTTTCTGTCTGCTACACAGAATATGATGTGTATTGTAATGGACACATACACCAAGGCTCCTTATATACCACTTCCAGCCTGCAGGTGGCATCAGTGAGTAATAAAATACAAGACATCCCTACTCTCTATGGCTAGGAGGACAGAAAGTGAAAGTAGATTGTGGTGTGTGCTTTGGAGATATATTGACTGCAACACAAGATCCTGTGTATAAGACCCTGTGTATAAGATCCTGGTAACACCTGGTCAATATTCAAAGTGGTGCATGATAGACAGGGACACCCCTGATTACGGCACGTTATGTGGGGAACCTGTTTATGTGCACTGTCTGCTTTGTGCCAGACCAACAGAGTAACCCACTATGTGCCATGCTACCCTTCCATAAAGCAGTGATCTGGTACAAATTAGTGGTAGCAGAACTGGTAATACCATTTATTCTCCCAGTTTTCTCTGTATATTTGTTCTCTGTATTAAGCTATGGAGGCTGCTACTGAAAGTATTGATTTAAGTCCTCCTGTCCTTGTACCTGCAGATAAAATTCCCCAATTAGACTCAGTAGCTTTACTAGGCCCAATTGCCAAACCTATTTTTAAACCTGATCCATTTGATGGGGTAACTAGGTAGTGGACTGATTAGCTAGAACAATTTGAATTGGCAGCCACTATTAATGGTTGGGATGAAGGTGCTCGCTTGCAAGTCCTTAACCTTTTGTTTAGTGGTAAAGCCATGCAGGTATACCAAGGATTTACTGTAATACTGAAATAAAAAGCAGTTATCAGTTATTAAAAATTGGTCTAATTTTTCAATTAGATCTGTATAAAAGAGTATATAAAGGATAAATCCATTTCTTTAGGTAAACTGGGAATGAGAAATGTTTGTTTATATGTTAGATTATTAGAGCAATGCTATTATAATAACATGACGCTGTGAGGTACCTTCTGTTATAATATATGAGGTACCATCACCACTTGCCGTGGTGAATACTAATAAATATTAACCTAACATGTTTAGTTTCAACCACACAGTGTGGCAGGGTTGCCTGGGTCTACAATCAGACCTGCAGGATTATCCTATTTGATTCCTCTAGAAGCTGGTGACTGTCTGAGTAACAGTTTAAAATATACCTGTGTAAAGATTTTATATCCACTATATCCACAAATGGCAAAACTTACACAAACATAATTTCCATTGTGCACTAACGGGCACACTTTTGTCCTTTCATATATTGTGATTGCATCTCTTGACACTGTAATGGTGTACTTTTGAAAGTGTTTGTTATGTGTTGTACATTGTTTTGTTAGATCTGGTCAATCAGTTTTGAAACATCTTTTGATCTTAAGGTTGTTTATGCGTGATCTGTTTTCTATATCTGAAAGTAACTGTATCTTCCAGATTACTGTAAGCATGTATTATCTCTTTGAATGTGTTTGTGTACTCTGCCATCTTCTGTTCTAAGTACTGTAGGAAATTTGCTCTAAAATGTCTGAGATGCTTTTTAAAGATATTTAGTTTAAATTCTGTGGTTTATGACAACAGTTTAAAATTTCCTTTCAATTGTCCCTTGATGTGTGTAGTAATACAGTGATGTTTATTCAGTAATTTATGTTCAGTTTTATCTTTTCTATTCTTTATGATATTGTTATCTAATGTATCTGATTTACAGTAAATTTTTATTAAAGAGATTTTTCACGTCTTTTATTTTTAGTTTGCAGGTTCTGAAGTGCGGTGGATTCTGGATTTAAACTGCTCATCTCATTTTTGTGGAAAAACGGTTTCTGGTATTTGTCCAGGTCGGTTGCATATGATTTACTTGTTTGGTTATTTTTGTTTAGGATTCCAGAAGATTGTCTAGAGAGGTTGAGGTAGCTGTTTGTATTCAGTCAATTTTTGAATGTAAATTTGTCTCTATTATTTGTTCATTTCTAAGGTTTGTTGCCTTTTCAGCAAGTTTTAAACCCTAAATCCATTGTTTACCCTAAGATCCAACTTCTTTCTTGTTAATATGAACCTTGTTTATAAACAATTGAGCAATGATATTTTGATCACAGGATTTGGGGTGTTTTTGTAAATGGAACTACTTCTCAGACACTGGCCAGTGTCATATAAACATTAAACTAGAAATCCAAATGTTTACTAACAATCTGTCATGATAGCATACCAACAGCCAATAGATCCCATAAATAAAGCAACCACGGTTCGTGTTTGTTCAATGTTAAGTATGCATTTGTATGGGACTTGTGGATGTTATCTTAGCAACAACATAGTTTCCATTAGCATTAAATCATATTATTGTTAACTCCTATGGATATATACAGAAATACATAAACATATGTCAAATTAAACTGTTTGCCTGAATTCATCAGTTTGGTGATTTCATTGTTATTATTATCTAGCACAATACATAACTGATTTGACATGTTATATGTGTAGCAATGTAGTATATGATGCAACAATGAAGAGAAACATAAATAGATGTACATATGATGTAATATGCCAAGTGCCTGGGATTTAAAAATAGTATAAAATGTTATGGGTAATGTTGGATGTTGGATCAAAAACCAGACACCTGAAGGTTGGTATAAAATTTCACAGAAAATACAGAAAATGTTTTGCATAACACAATACATACCGTATATAATAAAATACAAACAATAATTAGTAAGCAGAGATAACATTTATAAGTAAACTTTACTATTCATAAATGGATTTGATATTGAAAGCAATATAAACAATAAACTGTCTCTATAAACAGAATACATATCCATAAACATACATTATTGTAGGTGGGTGGGGCTTGTGACACGTGTCTGTCAAAGAGACACGGTGCAGACCAGCAAGTGTAACTTTTTATTCACAGCACCCGTATATGGAGAGCACTTGTATTTAGATCAGGGGTGGGCAAACTTGTTAGTCAACTGAGCCGAATATCGACAAAATAGTGATTGGAATTGATCTCCTGCTAGCGGCCGTAACGAGATCAAAGGAACGATCCTCCCCTGCACTGCGTATCACCACCCCTCTGCCTGTGATAAGTCTTCTGCGTCTCCTGCGTAGCACCACGTAGTGTACCAAAGACCACCCACTCCTGCCCATTGCTATGGGCAACAAAAATGCGATTGGACAACGAAAATGCGATCCAATTGCCGACGCGAGTCAGCACTTGGAAGGCAGCCAAATCCAAGTGGATAAAGAGACACATTTGTCTCACAAGCCACGGTTTGCCGACCACTGATTTAGACCACAGTTCCACTTTTAATCAATTTATAATATAATCAGTGCAGAAATAAAATACTACCTATTTTCATAGTTTGTCTGTGTGAGTTTCAGTAAAGTCACCCAGGCAGCCAACCTACCCTACTAACACAAACCAATTCCTTTGCCAGCTTGTAGAAACCTCCTGTTGCTGTAAGTGTAAATTACGCCTACACAGCAGCAGGGGAGGCAGCTTTGGGTATGATGTCAGCATGATGGCTTTAAATGACGGCTGATACCCGGGACACCACAGAGGACTGAAGAGAGACGTAGTTAGGGATTGGGTTGTGTATGTAAGGTTAGAAGCATCTTTGGTAAAAGGTAAGTATAGGTAAAGGGGGCTCCTTAATATGTGTGTACATTTTCTTTCAGAGGGTGGACATGCCCTTTAAACTGTTATGAGAGGATAAGTGATTATAGCTTTTGGTAAATTCCCCCAGTACATGGATAAATGAAAACCTTTCTTTTTAAAGTTTAAAAGAAGTTATATTTAATTGACAGGTAGTGACATAAAAAAATTACATAGTCATCATCAAGTTTTTGATCTATTAATCAAAATCAATTTCCATTATCTATACTAATAAAAGGCAAAGCCCTCACTCACTCACTCACTCATCACTAATTCTCCAACTTGCCGTGGAGGCAGTCGGCTTAAATTTGGCAGACTCATTCATTGCACCTTACTTACAAAAGTTAAGCAGGTTTTGTTTCGAAATTCAAAGGCAAAGCCCTCACTCACTCATTCACTCACTCATCACTAATTCTCCAACTTGCCGTGGAGGCAGACGGCTTAAATTTGGCAGGCTCATTCATTGCACCTTACTTACAAAAGTTAAGCAGTTGTTCGTTTTGAATTCAAAGGCAAGCGCTCCCTCACTCACTCACTCATCACTAATTCTCCAACTTGCCGTGGAGGCATCGGCTTAAATTTGGCAGGCTCATTCATTGCACCTTACTTACAAAAGTTAAGCAGGTTTTTGTTTCGAAATTCAAAGGCAAAGCCCTCACTCACTCATCACTAATTCTCCAACTTGCCGTGGAGGCAGACGGCTTAATTTGGCAGCTCATTCATTGCACCTTACTTACAAAAGTTAAGCAGGTTTTGTTTCGAAATTCAAAGGCAAAGCCCTCACTCACTCACTCATCACTAATTCTCCAACTTGCCGTGGAGGCAGACGGCTTAAATTTGGCAGGCTCATTCATTGCACCTTACTTACAAAAGTTAAGCAGGTTTCGTTTTGAAATTCAAAGGCAAAGCGCTCACTCACTCACTCACTCATCACTAATTCTCCAACTTGCCGTGGAGGCAGACGGCTTAAATTTGGCAGGCTCATTCATTGCACCTTACTTACAAAGTTAAGCAGGTTTCGTTTTGAAATTCAAAGGCAAAGCGCTCACTCACTCACTCACTCATCCCTAATTCTCCAACTTGCCGTGGAGGCAGACGGCTTAAATTTGGCAGGTTCATTCATTGCACCTTACTTACAAAAGTTAAGCAGGTTTCGTTTCGAAATTCAAAGGCAAAGCCCTCACTCACTCATCACTTATTCTCCAACTTGCCGTGGAGGCAGACGGCTTAAATTTGGCAGGCTCATTCATTGCACCTTACTTACAAAAGTTAAGCAGGTTTCATTTCGAACTTCAAAGGCAAAGACCTCACTCATTCACTCACTCACTCACTCATCACTAATTCTCCAACTT
Organism: Hymenochirus boettgeri; assembly: GCA_019447015.1. Taxonomy (NCBI): domain Eukaryota; kingdom Metazoa; phylum Chordata; class Amphibia; order Anura; family Pipidae; genus Hymenochirus; species Hymenochirus boettgeri. Next base: position 174,139,051 of record CM033473.1, read on the forward strand.
GCCGTGGAGGCAGACGGCTTAAATTTGGCAGGCTCATTTATTGCACCTTTCTTACAAAAGTTAAGCAGGTTTCGTTTCGAAATTCCACCTGTAACGGTGAGTATCTGACATTGCACAGACTTATGGTTACCTAGCTTACAAGCTATACAAATCTATATGGTTGGTCCGATTTCAACCAAATTTTGTATGCATATACTCCTTTACCAGTAAAAGGTTAACGAAATATTTTTTTTAGGGTGGGGGTGAATGGGGGGGAATAGAATTTTGAACTCCTGCACACTAACGACTGGACCGATTTTTACCAAATTTTCAGGGTGTGTGCGGGGACTGGCTGAGGTGTAAGGGGAAGGGTTTGGAGGGTGGACAGAGAGGAATAGTGGGGGGTATTGGGGGCGGACGGCAGCTCATTCATTGCACCTTACTTACAAAAGTTAAGCAGGTTTCGTTTCGAAATTCCACCTGTAACGGTGAGTATCTGACATTGCACACACTTATGGTTACCTAGCTTACAAGCTATACAAATATATATGGTTGGTCCGATTTTAACCAAATTTTGTATGCATATACTCCTTTACCATTAAAAGGTTAACAAAATTTTTTTTTAGGGTGGGGGTGAATGGGGGGAGAATAGTATTTTGAACTCCTGCACACTAACGGCTGGACCGATTTTTACCAAAATTTCAGGGTGTGTGCGGGGACTGGCTGAGAACCAACATTGCAGAAAGCCACCAACCAACTCCGTTGTTGCAATTAGCATAGTCTCCACTGTCACATCCCCGATTACATGCTGTCCCAGCATCAACATTGTCAGAAGAGAACGCTCATCCGAACACCCAAGAACATCCGTTACAATTAACAGCGAAACGTAACAGATTTTTCTGTTGTTGTTATTATAATTACAGCAATCTTGATACATTATTGCTTTCTTACTAAAAAGGTTATTTGAATACATCTCCGCTGCGAAGCGCGGGTATTTTGCTAGTATGCCTATATGCTGTTGGATAGCTCAAGCTGTTAAAGTTCACTAATAATCCATAGAAATCCATATGCTTAACAAGAAAAATAATAGGTTAGTAAAATCACTTTTGAGAAAAGACCTAGACTGCCCGAAACGTGTGCACAATAAACGCACTTTTGTTATATACAGTACTTGATATGTTGCGTGTTTCATTGGTTGCACTTCATTCTTCATATTATATTGTAGTCATGTCAAGGAAGAGACATTTGGGAAACCAGTGATTACAGAGGTGGTGTAGGTATCTGGAACATTATTTGTTCACTATGGGACCGCATTATCGGTCACGCAAACTGTCAGCGCTTCTACATCACCTAAAGAAGGGGGCACGTTTCCCCCCCCCCCGAAACGTTGTGTTTCTGAAAAATCTCTAATTCACCTTGGAGTGCGACTTCAGACACTGTTTATTTCGGATACTCTTCTTCCCTTGGAAGTGGGAAGTTGAAGTCATAAGGACATTGTGTATACTCTGTTGGCTGCAGCCACTACTGGCGCTACGACAGTGATTTTTCCTGGCCGAGTGCCCGCTAGTAGCAAATGCTCAGTCAGGACAAAACATCCGTTCGTGTGTACCCAGCCTTAGGTATAACACCCTATGCATATTCATTCATATGCTAACATTTACACCAAATCATATTCCAAACTTTTCTACATTTTAAATGCAAGGGCATAACAGTAATGCGTATTTTTTGGGGACTACAAATATGAAAAAATAAGTGCAGATTTTCTGCAGTACATCAATTTGTACAGTAATTAGCTCTGGTTAATAATGCTGTTTCAATCTAAAAAGAAACACGTGGTATTTTAACCTACTTTCTTACTTTAAAAAATAAAGCAAATTAATAAATTAATAATATTGAATTTTGCTTGGGAGATTTATGTTTGGCAATTTTATTTAACCAAAAAAGTACTGAAATGGTGCCAGGCATGAATAATGATATTATCTTAACACAAAGCCAACAGTTTTACCCATAGTCCTAACATTATACAACAAGTAAATCCAAACAAAGTTCACATTGTTCGAACTCAACATCTAATGTTTAGCTCCTTTGTGCGCTCATTGAAACTAATGTAAGATTTAAAATAATATTTAGGTTTTTAAAAAAAAGTGATCAAGGTATCAGAAAGATAGTATTATTCTTTGCGCCATTTTACAACAGAATTTCTCTTTCAAATGGTCCAAAGACTCTTTCAGATACCTAGGTATACAACTCAGCCATAATATTTAAATACTACATACACACAACTACAACAAACTTATCCCTACTCTAATTGCCCAACTTAAAAAATGGACACCCTACCCCCTCTCATTGGCAGGCAGAATAGCAGCTGTCAAGATGACAACCTTACCTAAAATACTCTATCTCTTCAGAGCCCTCCCTATTTAAGCCAACAACCAATTACTAGATAAATTAAAAGCTGAAATAAGAAAATGTATCTGAAGGGGGAAAAGAGCCAGAATAAAACTAGACAACCTAGCAAGACACAAGAATAAAGGAGGTCTTGCACTACCCATATTATCCCATTATTTTAAAGCAGCACAAATAGCTCAAATCTGTCAATGGGTCCAAGGATCTGGACAGATTTCATGGGTAGACTTAGACAATGAACTGTTAACTCCTTTACATTCTTCCACAATTTTATGGTTGCCCAAAGAACAGTATAAACCCTATTCCAATAACCACACTCCTATCATTCAAACTTCTCTATCACTATGGAATAAAGATAACAAACAATACTCTCTTTTTCCTCAATCCTCAATGTTAACCCCTATACTATACTCACCAGCATCTCCTGTAGGACTATCTGCAACAAAAAATCTATACTGGAACAAAATAGGAGTAAACACCATAAAAGACTTAAAAAAGGAAAATGGATCTCTGATGTCCTGGGAAGAGGCTTGCATATGTCAAAATTAGACACTACGCTCAAACTATCCTAGAAAAAGCCCGTAAAAAACAAGTCACACCAATGGAAAAATGAATTACCAATACCGTAGATAGGTACCAAAGAATCTCAACAATTCTACTCTGGTATGACACCCTCCCTATCAAATCTGACAGCGCCATAAAATGGGAATCTAGACTTAATTGTGAGCTCACAGACCAACAATGGGCCCAGATATATAACAATTCACATAAAAGCTCTCTCTAAATATAGCCACAAAGGAAAGAGCATTCAAAGTATTGTATGACTGGTACATCACACCCGAATTCTTACATAAAATACTGCAACAATCCGGCCTCGCAGGACCATTGTTGGTGGGACAAGTACAAAAATTCTGGAAAATAACCGAAAAATTAATTCAGGAAATCTTAGGGCCTCTCTTTATTTTATCTCCCTACACAGCACTTTTTAAGCTGCCCATACGAGGGTTTAAGGTAGCAACACAAAGACTAATATCACACATCTGTACTGCAGCAAAAAGTCTGCTAGCATCCTCGTGGAAAGGTCCCTCTCCCTCTAGAGAGAATATGGCAGATAAAATCCAATGAATATCTGGGGCACAGCCTCCAAAACTCACTGAGGTGGTGGTTGGAGACCTGGGATATTTGGGAAATAAAAATGCAAATACCCACATCGTAATAAGTAACAAATTACAAGTGCAACAGTCCCGAGGGGCCGGGAAATCCAAACCCAAGGTATGTTATTATTCTATTATGTTTTCATATAAGCATTTATTAAGTGACCTTAATAACTCGATAAGTCTAAGTATAATATCTACGGTGTTATATTTTCTGGTGTTAAAACTGAAGCACTGTTAAGTGAACCTTTAATTTTTGTTATTGTTTAAAAGAAAAATGCAAGAAATGTCATATTTTTTTTAAATATCTTGTTTAATAAAAATGTAATGAACAACAACAAAAAAAGAAAGATAGTATTAAGGCAAAAGCACACTTCACAACTCATTCAAATTTGTATGGCTTCTATCTTTCCAGATAATGTGTATCAGGGGCAGAACTGCAGGAAAATTGTCAGACCCTGTATCAGCATTAATGTCAAACTATAGGGGGAGAGCAGCCAATACTACCTTACCAATTATTTTTGCTATTGATTTTCAAACACTTTATTTATCATCATTCTACCACTTAAAAAATTCAGCTATCTTGCTTGTTAGAATCACATAGATAGAAATCTAGGTTACTTTAGCTTGCCCACATGTAAATTCACCGTAAGAGCTGACAAAGCATTAATTGTGTGCTAAAAAGGTATAAAATCCCATCAGCTCTGCATTCATATACAACAGCCAGCACACTAATCTGTCATTTCATCTAAATATAAAAAATCTTGTTAGGAAAAAAATTAGTTCCCAAGAATTTTTTTTAAAGAAACGAATGTCATTTGCAGAAGAAAAATTAGGACAAATGTTTCCATTCCCATGAAGAATGCCCACAAGCACAAGGATTTAAGAATGCCAAGCATACTGTACCTTATTTACACTATCCTCTAAATAAAGCCTGCTGTTCCTTTAAGCACAAAAGACAGTTTTATGGGAACAATTCTTTTATTGTAGAAAAAGTTAAAAGTTAAAACACAGAAGCTATTCTATACAACAAACATTAAATAAATTTAGGCTGGGTACACACAAGAAGATTTTTTTCGGGTCGACACCAAAAAATCGGAGGTGTTTATAACTGGCATGTCTGTATGGAATGAATGGACATGCCGGTAAATTGTGACCAATTGCACGCTCTCCTATGGACCACATACATATGGAGCAAACATACATATGAACCAAACTGTCGGCCTCGGATACTTTCACCATGACTAGCACTGATTCATCCTGTCTGACTGCTTGCTAGAATAAATTCATTAATGTGTACCTAGCCTGAAAACTGGCTAACTGAAAATCCTCACTTTAGCCATGAACCATTTTTCAGGTTAAAGCTGGGTACAGACATTATCAATAAAGGGTTTTTAATAAATTATTCTTAGTAGTGAAGTCATGTATTTGTAAGATAAGAAAATATAAATAATAAACATTATTCATCAAATAAATCCAACCAAACACAGAAATAAAGAAATAAAAAGCATACTTGTTTAAACTTCCATAAGGAAATGCATGAAATTATTAATCATGATTCCTTATTTAACTGTACCCAATACAGCAAGTAATACTCAATACATAATTATAATACCAAGTACCAAAAAACACACAAGTAATCAATATGGTACATTTTCACTCAGTCCATTAAAAGTCAAGGCAGACTGCTATCTGATACTGTCTGAATACTGTATATGGCCTGGAGATGTATATACTTACATAGCCTGCATTCCAAAGAGTCAACATTTCTGCAATATTCTACAGCACTCATTAGAGACCATCTAGGCATTCTTTGCATGCAGTGCACATGCACAAGAAGAGGAGCAATATGGAAGAAGCATGTACAATGCAATCCCACAATCTCACAAAACTATATTCTAAAATCTGTCAGAAAACTGTTAGGAATTCAGTGAATAAAACACTTTCTGTAACTGTTAAATCTATAAAGAGCTGCTTAAGACCTAAACCTGTTGAAAAACACAATGCAGTATGTCTGAAAACACTAGGGGTTACAGTTCATTTAAGTTTAATTCACATTTTTTGATCAGTAAAGCATTTGTGTTTAAGCCAGGAAAGTTTTTCTCTTCTTGAGGCAACGTTGGATTTCTGAGGTATCATATTAACAAAAGGTGTTTTGTAAAGGGCTCAACTTGGTGGAACTCTTTATATTAAAGGAAGTGTTTGTCTATATAAGGATTTTTTTCAATATACTGCAAGAGTAGAGTAGAGTATTGAGGAAAGGAAAATATGTGTGCCTGAATTCACAAAATAATATACAAAAAAGTAAAGAAAATGGGAAACAGATTGCATACTTTTAATAAAATATATTCAACCCTTCTTGTTTGATTTTGCATATTTTATTGCAAGCCAATCCTTAAAAAAAAAGACTGTCACTTGTCAATTACCAGTCTCTAATTCTAATTGATATATTCATTACATTATGAGATGTAATAATTACCAGATATTTAAGTATAATTATTGTCTGATTCTGGCAGAGGGAAGGTCCTCCCTTTATGGGGCCATTCAAGGCTGTGGTTGTTGACATCACAGCCAATAACTGAATGCTCCTAAAGTTCCTAAAAGCTCAATGAACAGAGGGGAGGAGGTGGCAACCTCTGTCAGAAAGGAAGAGACTTGGGTCAATAATTTAAAATCATTAAATATCTGGTTATAAATGCGTGAAATAAAATGTAAAAAATATCAGTTGGGGTTAAGGTCAAATAAATGGCAAGTAAACCGTTTTTTGTTTGTTAATGTAAATGTTTATCACTTGCCTCTGTAATATGTCAAAGATACAGTATATCCTAGGTAACCTGTCTTTAAAAGCAAGATTGAGCAGTCTTTTGTTATTCACTAGGAAGAAATTTTTAATTTCCATTTTAGCTTATATTCAAGTCCTCCCTTATTGGATATTTCCACCCCCAAAACAATCTTTAGATATGTGTAGGAAACCCCCTAAAACCGTTATACTTACAAACCTCAGATCAGCACCTAAATAGAGATATTCTCCCCGGTCCCTGTAGACAATGTCCTATTTCCATTAGTGCAGTGAGAGCTCAGAGAGATTTAGTTCATGCTCTCCTGAGTATTCATTGTGTTCGCCAGAAGGGATAGTCATTGACAGTGATGGCATCTGTCACATCCGTAACTGCAGGTCTACCCAGAAGAGCTAGGACCTTATGTGTACATTTCTTAGCAGGGACTGTAGAAAATATGTCTATTAAGAAGCTGATCTGTAAGTAGATGTGTGTATTAGGAAGCTGATCTGTAAGTAGATGTGTGTATTAGGAAGCTGATCTGTAAGTAGATGTGTGTATTAGGAAGCTGATCTGTAAGTAGATGTGTGTATTAGGTAGCTGATCTGTAAGTAGATGTGTGTATTAGGAAGCTGATCTGTAAGTAGATGTGTGTATTAGGAAGCTGATCTGTAAGTAGATGTGTGTATTAGGAAGCTGATCTGTAAGTAGATGTGTGTATTAGGTAGCGATCTGTAAGTAGATGTGTGATTAGTAGCTGATCTGTAAGTAGATGGTGTATTAGTAGCTGATGTAGTAGATGTGTGTATAGGAAGCTGATCTGTAAGTAGATGTGTGTATTAGGAAGCTGATCTGTAAGTAGATGTGTGTATTAGGAAGTGATCTGTAAGTAGATTGTGTATTAGGAAGCTGATCTGGAGTAGATGTGTGTATTAGGAAGCTGATCTGTAAGTAGATGTGTGTATTAGGAAGCTGATCTGTAAGTAGATGTGTGTATTAGGAAGCTGATCTGTAAGTAGATGTGTGTATTAGGTAGCTGATCTGTAAGCAGATCAGTTTTAGAGTTCAGGGAGTGAACATGAAAGAAGAAATCTTTGCCTATAGTTGACTATAGTTACCCTCTAAGTATGGCTGACACAGAAATTAAAAGGTAGGTCAGTAAGTGTGTGTTGGAGGGTATATATATTTGCATGTATGACCATAAAACTATTTATGATGATTGATCAAATATTCATTTTGACTATGTACCACGGGAATGGAAGGTTAGGTCAGCAGGAGTGTGTACCTGTGTCAGGTTGGGGGGTATGCGTTTTTGTATTTATGAACATTATATCTGTTGTATTCAAATAGATCAACTGGACTTAAAGTTTAGATCTTGAAGACATTTTGCTAGTCATCTGACTGGCTTTCTCAATTCAGAATGACTTGTACAAGAATCTGTTGGCAATTAAGTAACCGGGGATCCACACCTTGCATTCAGAAGGTCCCTAACACCTGGCTGTCATATGTTAATTGGGACACTCCAGGGTACTTACTTGCCAACAGATTCTTGCACAAATCATTCTGAATTGAGAAAGCCAGTCGGATGATAAGCAAAACGTCTTCAAGAACTAAACTTCAAGTCCAGTTGATCTAACTGAATACAACAGATATACCATGACCTAGATGAATGAGAACCTTTTTTTCCCCATAATTGAGCAAAAGGTTTTTTGTCTATAGTTACCGTTTAAATATGGCTGCTACAGAATTGACAGGGTAGGTTAGTAGGTATGTGTCCCTGTGTAAGGTTGGGGGAATGAGTGTTTGTGTTTAAAATCCACTGACCCTGACCCAGCTAGAAATGGAAATCCTGGCAAAGGTTTTGAACTTTGCCATCACTCATAAAGCCATCCCTTTTGTGGATATTATAGCAGCAACAGAAGCATCAATTCACAGTAATAAGGAACCACAAATTGAGGCAGAACAACTTTGCATCAAAGTATCTGCAGACTTAGCCAGTGTTAAACCACTATTTTTAAACATGACCACTTTGGAAAGAAGAGCCTTAAGACCCCTCAAGAAAGACTCCATTATCACCATTCTGCCTGTGAATAAGGGAAGGTTCATGGTGGTACTGAACACCTCGGACTACCATGCTAAGGAGACCACACTTCTGGCTGAAAACAATACTTATGAGGCTCTAACATAGGATCCCACCAGCTGCTACAAGAACGAGGTCATAAACATACTATAACAACTTCAAAAAGATAATGTCATTGATCGAGTAATGTCTCATCACCTCTACACTGGTGAGGCACATCCATATATATATGGACAACCTAAGATTCTCAAGGAAGGGGCCCCACTAAGACCAATAGTCAGCAGCATCAACTGTTCTCAAAAAGTTCTAAGCGTTATATTCAGAACTTCCAGGATTTCACTAACAAGATTTAGTACTTGGTGCCGAAGAAACTATTTTGTCCTATGATGTGACATCCCTCTTCACATGTATACCCACCATGGATACGAAAAAAACACAGTGGCCTTTCTGGACTGCTTGGTAGAAGTCAGTGAGAATGGTAAGCTGGAAATAGAGGTTTACCGGAACACAAGAAAAGCAACATTATATATGCAGTGAAGTGTAATGAAGAATGCTCTGCTTTGGAGAGGGGGAGAAAAAACTGCACCTGCACCAACATATGACACAGCACAGAGGAGCCAATTCCTCAGGTCAGGACTTAGGGGCATATTTATAAAGGATTGTCTTTTTCGCCAAATAATTAGCGCAGCACATCGCAGCAAAAATAGTGCCATTTGGGGCTTCGTTTCGCCTTATTTATAAAAAAGCGAAAAAAAACACTTCGCGGCTGAAAAAGGCGAACGGGCGCGATAAAGAGCGAAAAGTATCGCAGCGAAAACTTAACGCATCTAAGAAGACTGCATTATGGAAAAACCATTCGAAACCAGAAAAGCCCACTAGAAAATGATGTCTAAGTTCAAAATGGCCACCTCACATTTACCAAGAAGTCAGCCATGTCTTATTGTCAATTTCTTAGAATTTCTCAATGGAATACAGTTTTCTTTTGCACTGCACATTCACCTTTCTAATGCGCGTTCGCCTTTTAATGTGCGTTCGCCTTCTAATGCTCGTTCGCTTTCCAAGGCATATTCCATATAATGTGCGTTCGCCTTTCTAATGTGCGTTCGCCTTCTAATGCGCGTTCGCTTTTCCAAGGCATATTCCATTATAATGTGCGTTCACCTTTCTAATGTGCGTTCGCCTTTCTAAATGCGTTCGCCTTTCAATGCGCATTCGCTTTTCCAAGGCAATTACAATCTAATGCGCGATCGCCTTTCTAATGTGCCTTCTAAGGCATATCTATTCTCAATGCGCGTTCGCCTTTCTAATGTCGCTTTTCTAAGGCATATTACACTCTAATGCGGCCATCGCCCTTCTACTGCGCTTCGCTTTTCCAAGGCATATTACCCATTAGAATGCCTTTTCGCTCAAACAATGACTTTTTACCACCTTCAGGGTCGCGCTAATCTTTCGCTCTTTTTAAAGCAAAAACCACCTTTCGCTCTTTTATAAATCGCGTTATGCCTTTTTGCTCCTTTTTCGCTAAAATTACCATTGCGAAGTTAGGCGAAAAGGGTTTAGCGATAGCTCGCGGGAAACGGTTTCGCCATTCGTTAACGCTACCTTATAAATAGCGTTAACTGTCTTTTTGGCGAAAACCCATGCGAAAAGCGAATGCGTAAACAATTCGCTACTTTTCGCCTTTTATAAATATGCCCCTTAGTCTAGTTTGAACATGTTAATAAACTTACCGAGTTTGCATAATGTTCAGGATTATGTCTCATTATCAGTTTCTGTTGGACCATTGGGCTTGAAGTGGACACCAAGTGGCATGTAGAGGAAAGGTGAGACACCCAATACTTTGATTTGTACAGGTTTTGTACCTGCATCTTAAGGAAAAAGATATGTGTTGAAGATTGTAATGTAAAATCTTGGCCAAGGACTATGACGAATGGTTCAAAACTGGTGTCAAGTAGGCCATTTCTGTTAGATTAAAGTATCTGCAGACTTAGCCAGTGTTAAACCACTATTTTTAAACATGACCACTTTGGAAAGAAGAGCCTTAAGACCCCTCAAGAAAGACTCCATTATCACCATTCTGCCTGTGAATAAGGGAAGGTTCATGGTGGTACTGAACACCTCGGACTACCATGCTAAGGAGACCACACTTCTGGCTGAAAACAATACTTATGAGGCTCTAACATAGGATCCCACCAGCTGCTACAAGAACGAGGTCATAAACATACTATAACAACTTCAAAAAGATAATGTCATTGATCGAGTAATGTCTCATCACCTCTACACTGGTGAGGCACATCCATATATATATGGACAACCTAAGATTCTCAAGGAAGGGGCCCCACTAAGACCAATAGTCAGCAGCATCAACTGTTCTCAAAAAGTTCTAAGCGTTATATTCAGAACTTCCAGGATTTCACTAACAAGATTTAGTACTTGGTGCCGAAGAAACTATTTTGTCCTATGATGTGACATCCCTCTTCACATGTATACCCACCATGGATACGAAAAAAACACAGTGGCCTTTCTGGACTGCTTGGTAGAAGTCAGTGAGAATGGTAAGCTGGAAATAGAGGTTTACCGGAACACAAGAAAAGCAACATTATATATGCAGTGAAGTGTAATGAAGAATGCTCTGCTTTGGAGAGGGGGAGAAAAAACTGCACCTGCACCAACATATGACACAGCACAGAGGAGCCAATTCCTCAGGTCAGGACTTAGGGGCATATTTATAAAGGATTGTCTTTTTCGCCAAATAATTAGCGCAGCACATCGCAGCAAAAATAGCGCCATTTGGGGCTTCGTTTCGCCTTATTTATAAAAAAGCGAAAAAAAACACTTCGCGGCTGAAAAAGGCGAACGGGCGCGATAAAGAGCGAAAAGTATCGCAGCGAAAACTTAACGCATCTAAGAAGACTGCATTATGAAAACCATTCGAAACCAGAAAAGCCCACTAGAAAATGATGTCAAGTTCAAAATGGCCACCTCACATTTACCAAGAAGTCAGCCATGTCTTATTTAGTCAATCTTCTTAGAATTTCTCAATTGGAATACAGTTTTCTTTTGCACTGCACATTCACCTTTCTAATGCGCGTTCGCCTTTCTAATGTGCGTTCGCCTTTCTAATGCTCGTTCGCTTTTCCAAGGCATATTCCATTATAATGTGCGTTCGCCTTTCTAATGTGCGTTCGCCTTTCTAATGCGCGTTCGCTTTTCCAAGGCATATTCCATTATAATGTGCGTTCACCTTTCTAATGTGCGTTCGCCTTTCTAATATGCGTTCGCCTTTCTAATGCGCATTCGCTTTTCCAAGGCATATTACATTCTAATGCGCGATCGCCTTTCTAATGTTGCTTTTCTAAGGCATATTACATTCTAATGCGCGTTCGCCTTTCTAATGTCGCTTTTCTAAGGCATATTACACTCTAATGCGCGATCGCCCTTCTACTGCGCGTTCGCTTTTCCAAGGCATATTACCCATTAGAATGCCTTTTCGCTCAAACAATGACTTTTTACCACCTTCAGGGTCGCGCTAATCTTTCGCTCTTTTTAAAGCAAAAACCACCTTTCGCTCTTTTATAAATCGCGTTATGCCTTTTTGCTCCTTTTTCGCTAAAATTACCATTGCGAAGTTAGGCGAAAAGGGTTTAGCGATAGCTCGCGGAAACGGTTTCGCCATTCGTTAACGCTACCTTTATAAATAGCGTTAACTGTCTTTTTGGCGAAAACCCATGCGAAAAGCGAATGCGTAAACAATTCGCTACTTTTCGCTCTTTTATAAATATGCCCCTTAGTCTTAGTTTGTAACATGTTAATAAACTTACCGAGTTTGCATAATGTTCAGCATTATTGTCTCACTTTATCAGTTTCCTGTTGGACCATTGGGCTTGAAGTGGACACCAAGTGGCATGTAGAGGAATAGGTGAGACACCCAATACTTTGATTTTGTACAGGTTTTGTACCTGCATCTTAAGGAAAAAAGATATGTGTTTGAAGATTGTAATGTCAAAATCTTGGCCAAGGAATATGAATGGTTCAAAACTGGTGTCAAGTAGGCCATTTCTGTTAGATTAAAGTATCTGCAGACTTAGCCAGTGTTAAACCACTATTTTTAAACATGACCACTTTGGAAAGAAGAGCCTTAAGACCCCTCAAGAAAGACTCCATATCACCATTGCCTGTGAATAAGGAAGGTTCATGTGGTACTGAACACCTCGGACTACCATGCTAAGGAGACCACACTTCTGGCTGAAAACAATACTTATGAGGCTCTAACATAGGATCCCACCAGCTGCTACAAGAACGAGGTCATAAACATACTATAACAACTTTAAAAAGATAATGTCATTGATCGAGTAATGTCTCATCACCTCTACACTGGTGAGGCACATCCATATATATATGGACAACCTAGATCTCCAAGGAAGGGGCCCCACTAAGACCAATAGTCAGCAGCATCAACTGTTCTCAAAAGGTTCTAAGCATTATATTCAGAACTTCCAGGATCTCACTAACAAGATTTAGTACTTGGTGCCGAAGAAACATTTTGTCCTATGATGTGACATCCTCTTCACATGTATACCCACCATGGATACGAAAAAAACACAGTGGCCTTTCTGGACTGCTTGGTAGAAGTCAGTGAGAATGGTAAGGGAATGAGGTTTACCGGACACAAGAAAAGCAACATTATATATGCAGTGAAGTGTAATGAAGAATGCTCTGCTTTGGAGAGGGGAGAAAAAAACTGCACCTGCACCAACATATGACACAGCACAGAGGAGCCAATTCCTCAGGTCAGGACTTAGTCTTAGTTTGTAACATGTTAATAACTTACCGAGTTTGCATAATGTTCAGCATTATTGTCTCACTTTATCAGTTTCCTGTTGGACCATTGGGCTTGAAGTGGACACCAAGTGGCATGTAGAGGAATAGGTGAGACACCCAATACTTTGATTTTGTACAGGTTTTGTACCTGCATCTTAAGGAAAAAAGATATGTGTTTGAAGATGTAATGTAAAATCTGGCCAAGGAATATGAATGGTTCAAAACTGGTGTCAAGTAGGCCATTTCTGTTAGATTAAAAAAACTGCCTGAATACAGGTGGGAGTGTTCAACATCAATTGTCTGCCATTGACAATGCTATTTTGACACCTTACCCTTTGCAGTTTTAATAACATCTCTAAGCTACACCTTGCATTCAGGAGGTCCATAACACCTTGCTGTTATTTGCTGATTGGGACCAAGTCCAAGGTATTTATTGCTAACTGATTCTTGTACAAGTCATTCTGAATTGAGAAAGCCAGTCGGATGACTAGTGAAACGTCCTCAAGAACTAAACTTCCAGTTGATCTAATTGAATACAACAGATATACCATGACTTGGATGAATAAGAACCTTCACATGCATCTTTTTTTTTTCCATGCTGATTACTACTTATAAGATCAGTTATTGGGATATAGTGCTGAATATGAATGTGTGATTTTTTTTAGTCATAATCACTTCTGGGATCTACAACCTGTAGTTCTACTGTTTAAGTTGATGTAAATACTCCATACAAATTAACCTCACCTTTTGTTTTATCTGTAATGTTTTATAATCCTCAGATGATTATGGGGCACTATGTGTGCATCCCTACATGCAAGTGTTTTTTTTTTTTATTATACTGCATTATGTGCTTTTGTTCCAATACATACTGTACTACAATATTCTGCATTAAGTGCTGCAGGTTGCAATACATTCTGATGACAGGAAATCACTCTTTTCTACAGTACAGTTCCTAGAAGGAATGATCTAATTCATTATAATGCTCCTGGTACTTGCTCAAGTCATTACAAGTGGCGCCCTGAACAGTCTGAACATGAAGCCTATTTGTCTGTATTTTCCTGAATTTGCAGTAAGGTTCTTGATGCCTATGGAAAAATGCACAAACTGATTCATGTGTTAATAGGTTTAATGTTTCTTTCCAGTTTATTTAATAAAATATCATTATTTTCCATTCCAAGTCTTTTATTTGTAACTGTGGAGTGGAGTATACAGTAACTGCTCTAGATTCTGCATTGACTATAGAACGCATTGTTAAAATTCCCTATGGCTTTTTGTCTCAGGCTGGCCAAAATCCAGACATACAGTACAGTTAAAGGAATACTGTCATCGTCTGTATTTAAAAAAATAAATATGTTTGCTTAGGGCTGTGTTTTCAGTTTTTTATGACACAAATAGTTCGTATTTGATACACAAAATTTGTCTCCACACAGACACAATTTTTATATGTATTTTTAGGTGTGTTTGTCTTTGGTTGCACTGTTTTTTAGGCTTCCTCTACACTTGCTAGCAGTTAAAGCAAGTTAACTGAGTCTACAGGAGGCTGCATTTAGCCTGTTTTTAACCTTGACCCCTGCCTTGTCTTCATTAGGCTGTTTTCCATAATGGCTACATTGGGCTAGTTCTTCATTACACTCATATGCCACCTTCTCTGAACTCTTGTCTTAGGGCTGGTGCATACAATATAATTCTCACATCCTAACCAACTGCAGAATATACATATTTAGGTTGATGGCACCTAAATATTGGCTATGATTTCCAATCCAACTGATTGCCCCTGACTGATTACCGTAGACATGTCGGTAAACCACAGCTGATCCGTGGGTCTTAGATACACTCTCAATGTTTACTTCAATGTTTGATTGACTGAAAACTGTGCTGGGATAATGTGAGTTCATGAGCGATTATAGGGGGTGCCCAGAATTCCCCCTTTTTGTTGTCTTACAGTTATCTCCAGTTCAGGTACCTTTAGGTCATCAGAAGGTGCAAGGGGTGCTAGTCTGTAAGGGGATTTTAAAATAAAGGTGAACATTATTCATGCAGCAAAAGGTCAAGTGGCAAGGAAAATATAAAAATATAATGAAGGTATACTTTAACATGGTAAAAGACTACATAGCACATGAAACTTTCGAAAGTTCGAAAATGGAACGAAACTCAACAGTTTCGGACATCTCTAATTCTCGCTTGCTAACAGATTGCAAGTATGATCATTAGTGTGTGAGGAATAGTGTGTGTTAGTGTGGTCTAGCACTAACAGGACATTATGCGTCAATGGCTAGAGGGATTCAGGGGAGAAAAATCTTATTTATTTAATATTATTATTACCCTTAACAAAGCACTGGTAAGGCCTTATGTGGAATATGCAGTGCAGTTTTTGAATCCTGTATATAAAATGATATTTCGGAAATGGAAACAGTACAGAGAATGGCAACTAAATGGATAAGGGGAATGGAGGGGCTTGACTATGCAGACAGACTAGACAAGTTAGATAAGTTTCTTAAATTTAAAAATAATGAGAATTACTGGTATTAATCACCATCAATAAGCGAAGAAGGGGACCCAAACATGCCATGTTTCGGGCTACGCAGAGTCCTTTCTCAAGCCTTGAGCTGTTTGCAGTTGAAAACTGTTATTTGGGTCCCCTTCTTCATTTACTGATGGTGATTAATTGTTTGGTTGGAGCAGTGGGAAGGTCCGGGCCTAAGAAATATACCTGTGCAAACACAAGCTGATAATTACTGGTATTAATACATACACTGTATAGTTCTTGCTGCTCCATGGATCCTTTCTAATTGCCAATTAAAGCCAGAAAGGATTTTTCCCCCTTTCCAGCTAGGTTTCCTTTTGCCTTCCTCTGGATCAACGCTTCTGTAGGGCTCATGAGTAGGGTTAGAGGTTTGGACTAAATGGACATATAATCATCCTCCAATACTGTGTTATTTAAATGAGCACATGACCAAACTTTGGGTGGAGTACAAATTTTTAAGAGGCTTTTGTGTAATGATTCAGTAAAGCTTGTTTGATTTTACCTGTTGATCATAAAGTGCCAATTAGAGATGTCCGAACTTCGCAAAATCCGGTCCGCTCGAGGATCCGCGAATTTTCGAAAAAATTTGAAAATTCGAAAATCCGCGATCGGACCCGTTAAAATTAAAAACACCCTTGAAAATTTTCGAAATTACGAGTTTTCATGTATTTTCGAAAATACAAGTAATCCTCGTAATTTCGAATATTTTCGAAAATACGTATGTAAGGAATTAAGAGAAATCCTTGTAAAATTTTTGAAAATATGTGAAAACTCGTAATTTCGAAAATTTTCGAAAATACGAAAAATCCGCGAATCGGAAGTTCGGAAGGCGGAAAATCCGGAAAAATCCGCCGTTCGCGAACGGCATAAATCCGCGGCGGATCCGGGTTCGGATCCGCGAACCGGCCATCCCTAGTGCCAATGTGATGCCACAGGGTAAATACACAAGACAATAGCAGCATAAGATTGAATATAAATAGCACGAATAACCAAATACACCTATATATGAGGATGTAAAAGTCTCAATCACGATAGGAAGTAGTTAACAATAGAGAATAACACAGGTTTAGTTAAATGGGTTGTCCCTTATTTATTGTGCAGAAATAATGTTTTGGACAAATGCAGCCTTTGTTGAGTGCAAAGAATCACATATTTATAATATCTTTTATCTATTACAAAATAGTGACATCCTGTGGTTACAGCTGCAATCAGAAACATTAATGATAATATGCTGCCCTCTTGTGGTAGATGAGTAAGTCCTGCATCAATTTAAATTCCACACCTAACTTAAGTTTAAAGTCTAATAAATTTTAAAAAAAAAATGAATGGGTGTTTTTCCCTGTATTTAAATTAAAGGTCATGTCCACTGAAAAAAACACTTTTCTCTAAATTGTCTATCACCCCCCAAACCCCACTTCCACGTTATTCCTTTGTTTCATAAACGCTTCTGAACTTGCTTACCTGACCCAGTCCCTCGCTGCCTCTGCTGCTGACAGCCGCTCCAAAACGAGCTTGAAACAGGAGCTGGGGCAGTACCTAGACGGCGAGGGACCGGGTCAGGTAAGAATGTTGATAAGAGGCCCCTTTTTTCTAACTGAGTAGTTCAGAAAATCTCCCTCTCTACCCCCTTTGTTTGTGTTTGAAGTTATGTGTGGGAAATTAGCTAGTAATATTAGCTAGTAACATAGTAACATAGTAACATAGTAATTAAGGTGGAATAAAGACATTCGTCCATCAAGTCCAACCTATTCCCTTTTTTTTTATTTTTTTTTTTTTTTTTTAACCCTACCTAACAGTTGATCCAGAGGAAGGCAAAAAACCCCAGCTAAAAAAGGGGGGAAAAAATTCCTTCCTGACTCCAAATGGCAATCGGAAAGTATCCCTGGATCAACCAGATCTATATGCATTAATACCAGTAATTCTCAATATTTTTTAGTTTTAGAAACTTATCCAGGCCTTTTTTAAAGTTATTCAATGAACTTGCCATTACCACCTCTGCTGGAAGACAGTTCCACAGTTTCACCGTTCTCACTGTAAAGAAACCTCTCCTAACTTGAAGATGAAACTTCTTTTCTTCCAACCTTAAAGGATGTCCACGAGTCCTCTGATATGACCTATTAGTGAACAATGCACCAGAGAGTTCACTGTATGGGCCATTAATATATTTGTATAAGGTTATCATGTCCCCACGCAACCGCCGCTTCTCCAATGTAAACAGCCCTAACTTGTCTAATCTGCCTGCATATTCAAGCCCCTCCATTCCCCTTATTAATTTAGTTGCCCTTCTCTGAACTGCCTCAATTTCCAAGATGTCCCTTTTGTATATGGGATTCCAAAACTGCACCGCATATTCCAAATGTGGCCTTACCAGTGCCTTGTAAAGAGGGAGAATAATATTTTTCTCTCTTGATTCCATTCCCCTCTTTATACAAGATAATATCTTGCTAGCTCTAGCTGTTGCTACCTGGCATTGTTTGCTACAGCTAAGCCTGTTATCTACCAGAACCCCCAAATCTTTTTCCATTTCAGATGCACTTAACACAGAGTTATTTATGGTGTAGGTGGCACAGGGATTATTAAATCCCAAATGCATCACCTTACATTTATCAACATTGAATCTCATCTGCCATTCTGCTGCCCATTTTGATAATCTATCTAGGTCTGCTTGCAGCACTTGCACATCATTGGAAGTTTCCAAAGCTCTGCATAATTTAGTGTCATCAGCAAACACAGAGACCTTGCTCTCAATGCCCCCTTCTAAGTCATTTATAAACAGATTAAACAGAAGCGGCCCCAGTACAGAACCCTGAGGAACTCCGCTTAGAACTTTAGCCCACATAGATGTAGCTCCATTAACCACCACTCTCTGTTTGCGGTCCAATAACCAGTTCTCTATCCATGAACAAATGTTTTCTTCAAGGCCAACAGTCCTCAGTTTATACATTAGTCACCTATGTGGCACAGTATCAAAGGCTTTTGCAAAATCCAAATATACCACATCCACAGCTGTGCCTGAATCTAACTTCTTACTCACTTCTTCATAAAAACCAATTAAATTTGTCTGGCATGATCTATTTCTCATAAATCCATGCTGACTACTACTAATAAGATGATCTCTGGAGACAAAGTCAAGGATATGATCCCTTAACAAAGTTTCCATCACCTTCCCTACCACTGATGTTAGGCTTACAGGTCTATAGTTACCAGGCTGTGAACAACTACCTTTTTTGAATATTGGTATTACATTGGCTTTTTTCCAATCCAGCGGCAAATCTCCAGACAAAAGCGAATCTGAAAAGATGAGACACAGTGGTCTTGCTAGAACTGAACTAAGCTCTTTTAAAATCCTAGGATGCAATCCATCTGGTCCTGGCGCTTTATTGATATTAACTTTGTCTAATTGATTCCGTACCATATCCTCTCTTATCCAATGTGAAAACTCTTCATTTCCTCCCTGCACATTGTTACAATCCCTGCTGTAAGGATTCTCAACAGTAAAAACCGATGTAAAAAAACGGTTTAGCAGATTAGCCTTTTCGGCATCCTCTACAACCACCTCAGCTCCATTATTTAATGGTCCCACATTCTCAGTCCTCATTTTTTTACCATTTATATACTTAAAAAACATCTTGGGGTTGGACTTGCTTTGTTCGGCAATCCGTATTTCATTTTCTATTTTAGCTAGTTTAATTGCTTTCTTGCACTCTTTATTACAACTTTTGAAGTCCCTGTAAGCCTGTTCTGTGCCTTCTGCTTCCAAAATTTTAAAAGCCCTTTTCTTTTTTTCCATTTCCCTTTTTACCTGAGCATTAAGCCATGCAGGAGTGGACCTAATTTTTTTACACTTGTTTCCTAAAGGTACCGATTTGGAAATGTTATAGTTTAATATCCCTTTAAAAGTGGTCCACATCTGCTCAGTATCTTTACCTAGAAACAGTTCCCCCCAGTCTATGAGCAGGAGCGATTCCTTTAAAAGCATAAAATTAGCTTTCCTAAAGTTAAAAGTTTTTGTTAAGCCAGTGTACTTTAGTTTTCTGCAACCTGTATTAAATGACACTATATCATGGTCACTATTCCCTAAGCTTCCCATTACCTTCATCTCCAAAATGAGCTCTGGGTTATTAGATATCACCAGATCCAACAACGCATTCTTTCTAGTAGGAACTTCTACCATCTGTGAAAGAAAATGCTCATATAGGAAATTTAAGAACTTTATACCTTTTGAGGTGCTGGCAGTTCCATTACTCCAATCTATTTCAGGGTAGTTAAAATCCCCCATAACCAGAACATGCCCCATACCAGCAGCCTTCGCCAACTGCATATGGAGATTCATTTCCACCTCTTCCCCGGCATTTGGGGGCTTATAACACACTCCAACAATTAATTTACCTACCTTCTTACTTCCTGTACACAGTTCCACCCATAATGTTTCTGCCGCATCGTTTGCTCCCCCATCTTTTAAATTTGGCTTCAATTCCTGTTTAACATACATACATACTCCTCCTCCTTTCTTATTAACTCGGTCATGTCTAAATAAGGAGTACCCTTCAATATTTACTGTCCAGTCGTGTGAATCATTAAGCCATGATTCTGCTATACCAATTACATCATACCTTTCCTTTAACGCTATTATTTCAAGTTCGCCGGTTTTTCCAGCCAGACTCCTTGCATTTGTAAACATACATTTTAGATTATCAATTGATTTACTTCCATACATGGTCGTACATGCCTCCTTATCCTCTATGCTCCCCCCTCCTCCTTCTCCTCCCTCCATTGTGTTACTAGCCCCCAGATCCCTAACTTCTCTATCTACCCCTGTGTAGTTAAACATTCCCTCCCCCCCCATACCTAGTTTAAAATCTCCTCCAACCCCCTAGCCATCTTCTCCCCCAAAACAGTTGCACCATCACCATTGAAGTGCAATCCGTCACTACTAAAGAGCCTGTAGCCAACAGAAAAGTCAGCCCAGTTCTCTAAAAACCCAAACCCCATCTCCTTACACCACTCTCTTAGCCACGCATTTATACTCCTGAGCTCCCGTTGCCTCCCTAGCGTAGCACGTGGCTGCGGTAGTATTTCTGAAATCACTACCCTGGAGGTCCTTGCTTTTAACTTGGCCCCTAATTCTCGGAAATCATTTTTAAGGACCTCACCTCCACCTCTAACTTTGTCATTGGCACCAATGTGAACCAAGACCGCCGGGTCACACCCGGCCCCAAACAGAGGATAAGGATTGCTGGGTAAAGTTAAAGGGTAACTGCCGGAAATAAAATACAATAATTGCATAAACTTTATTTATTTTTAAGAATATAAAAAATCTTTGGTGTGAAAATACCACGTAACATTGTTTCTTTATATATTGTGTGGGCACTTGGATTGTAAGCTCTTTGGTGTAGAGATCTCACTGCCGTATTTCAAACCAGGAAAAAAAAAATCAGGTTGATTTTCAGGTTTTGCATATTTCTATTAAGTTCTGACTCTCCTGACTATCTTACCATTGATAAATCAATTGGTAAAACATCTGGGAACCAAAATTGACCTTAGATCACATGTAGTAGGCCTTACTGCATCTAAACTGATCTTATGTACCTGAAAATGAACACAACTGAGTTTTATTATTACACATGATTTGTATGCAGTGGAATTGGATTTGACCTTCAAGAGAAAGGTCATACATTTTCAAACTAAAGGTAAACAGGGGGATGCACCAACGGGCGCACTGCTCTGGTTCTGTAGTTAAGTCACGCTAACCGATATCACATTGGTTAGCGTGACTTAAACTCCATCATTGCTGCTGCTGCGTGGCTAACGCAGACATTAAGGACTAGGCCACACTAGCGAGCGCGTTTTTCGCGCGTTTGCGCAAGCGATTTTCGCTAAAATGGAAATCGCGGGAACGCAAAAATTCCCGCGATTTCCGATGCGCATGCAATTGTGCGTCCATTTGCGTTTTGGTAACGCATGCGTTCACCATTTTTGGTGCGTTAACGCAGCGTTTCCATAACGCGAAAGGCGAAAACGCATGAGCAAAACGTGAACGCACAAGAAAAGCGCACACAATCACGTGCGATAATCGTGATTTTGTGCGCGATTCCTGTTCGTTGCAGTGTGGCCTCAGCCTAACTGCACAGCCACCGCCAGCAATGTTATATGCCGAAAGCAGCACTTTATTGCGACACTTTGAACACCAGCTAATAGCTGCGTTATCGGTGCCGAAATAGAATAACGTCAGCTAGCGATGCAACGAGAGCCACTGGCTGTTTGCACCAGGTTGCCGATAGTGTCTCTTGGTGCATTAGGCTGTTATAATCTCAGATTTTACAAGTGAAGTTACAGAAGTACAAACGCAACACCCATAAGAAACATTTGGTTTTGTGCGTTCACACATATTGGTCTTAAAAATATGCCTGAGACACCTAGAAAATTGAACTTTGTCTGTCTTTTGCTATAATATTATGTTTATCCCCTCTCCACATTTTTTTATACTAAAAACAAATTTGTCAAACTGCTTGTCTTTCTGACAATGATGATCACACTGTCTCTCTACCGGCATCTCCACGCTTAGGGCACTTCTTTACCACAGGGTCCATTATTTGGATCCCTCACTTATAAAGAAAGAAAGAGGCCCAACCATTTTAAAATGACAGCAAGAAAGATAAGGATACATATAGGTACTATTTACTATGACAATATTTTACACCTAGATGCAAACGTCAAAAATTGCAGTTAGGAATTTTCGCTGTCAGCCTCGAGAAGGCTTGTTTTTCAGGTAAACATACTACCGCCCCTTTATTGTTACTGTGAGTACCCATCTCTACTGCTAAGGTTTGTACTGTATTAACTGTATGATGCATTTCAATCAAGTATAAATAAAATATCATCCTATAATATTGATAACAATCCAGTGCAATATGAAATAGTGTACACAAACAATTAATTTACATGTGTAAATGTGGAAATTTAAATACTGAATCAGCAGATTAGACATTTTATTTTGACTTGATTTTCATTCACTAGGTTAATAGTTTTCATAAAAAAAGGTGGTAGACACAGCAATTTACATGTTTTTGTGCATGAAAAAAGTAGATTTCTGCTTCTGGTGCTCAAGCAATGTGATAGACTTCTCAGAGCTGTCTATATTGCGGATAAGGGTCTCTAGTCTCCTCTTTATTTTCTTTTGATCCTCTATTGCGCAACTAATGATAACAGATTGAAATTTCTGGTCTATTGGTGCTGCTGAAACATCCGACGTACAAGCTGCGTACAGTGACATTAATTGCTTCTTGCCATTTTCCATGTTGTCCATCAGTATTTTCAAAATTTCGTCTATTATTTTAGTAGCCTGCTGAAGAGAGGAATCTTGTTGGGGATTTCTAATGGTCTCTACAGATACATTCACAGTAACAGTGCGGCCCATCAAACGATCAGCTGTTATAGTTAATTCTTCTCTTTCCCCTTTGTAAAAATAAAAAAAATGTATACTTAACATATGAACATTACATTTACTTCACATTGAATAAAGTAACAAAATGTAAAAAATAAAATAAAAATGGCTACATGGAAGAGCCAGGAACTGCAGCACAAGGACAGCAGGTGTATAACAGCACTTCAGGGCTGTGTGGGTTTTACGATTGGAGGGTTTAGGGGATGCTAAGAGTATCACTCATGCACCTACATCACTATATTCTTCAGGTAGCACAGTAAAATGAGCATTGAGCAGCATGGGTGGTACAATCACAGCTCATTACTATATTTAGTCACCAAAAAAAGTGGAAGTAAAATTTCATGCCTCCTTGGGTTAGGCACTATGGCATCTATGCCTGTTTTAGTCCACATCTATAAGGAGACTTCTGTCCATAATCACTGAAAACACATAACTACATGAAACGCAAAGATTGGAGAAGTACGATCTGGAGATTGTACAACAATCACAGGATTTTTTTCCCTATTGGGCAGGTTGAAAAAATGTTTGCAGTCGGCTAATACAATCATATGATCCCCGTATCATATTACCATATTATTGTGTCTATGGCCATCATTAGCCATTATAACCCCGAATGAGGTGTCCTTAAATGAACAGTTAAAAGACACACCCACCAACCGCACACATTCAAGCATGCACATCAATATGCACGCAGCCTTGCAACTAACCCCTTTGCTTGCTCTACACTATAAACATATGTATTCTCACTTTTCAGACAAAAGATCACTAATGCATGTTTCTGCTCATTGCTATGTCACTCAAGCATTGACAATACCAAACAAACACAATCACGCCAACAGTCTACTGCATTTAGAAATACTTTATAAACAACAGGAGTCAGTAGGAGTAACATATGAAAATGAGTGATAATAGAGAAATGTTACATGGGTCCCTAAACTAGTCTTGGTGGGCCTCTGGTCTCAGATTTTCTGGTGGGCCCTAAGACCCCAGTCCAACACTGTACTGAAGAAGAAAGGCGGCAGACAGGCAGTTGTAGAAAAAAATGTTTTTTTCCTTTGACCAGTCAAGAAAAAAAAAAAAAAAGAATTTTCCCTAGTAACAGACATGATGTTGTTAAAATCCTTTAATATGGTTAGGTTAGGTTTAATAAGTTTGTTAGACTGGTTAGGTTAGTTAGGCCCTGCTGAAAGAGTCTACCTTGACATTGTGGAAGGCTTACAAATCTTTTGGCTAAAATCTTTTATAGTACAGAAAGTATGGCATTGCTAATGTATTGTAACAGTTGAACGAACATGTATAGCACAGGTTATAAAATAAATTAATTTGATTTGAGCAACAAAAACCTGAAAGGAGCAATATGGTGGTGGCAACACAAGTTGTTTGAGAATGGGATGTAATATCTGTTTCTAGTAATTAACATTATTGCTAAATGACTGTCTGAGGAACTGTTTAAATACCTATGTGATAGAAAGTTAAAAATCATAAAACTTTAGCCATGTCCATCCACAAAGCCACATCCATTCTAATATGGCAGCGGTGCACAAAAGAGCGGCAATAAAGTTTGGCTCAGGCAGCAAAAACCCTAGAAGTGCCATACTGTTCCCCTTGGATGATACTTGAAAATTATTTTTTTTAATATTTTGGCTATTGATACATTTTGCCTATGCCTTTTTCAAGCTTTGTATGCCAGGGCATCACATTATATTGGTACTTTATAATATACCGTATATACTCGAGTATAAGCCGAGGTACCTTTTTTTACCTAAAAAAAGTAGGAAAATTGATTGACTCGAGTATAAGCCGAGGTTAGGAACTATGACCACTAGTGCCTTCAGTATTGTTTGAGTCTTAAGTTGCCCTTTAAATGGACAGCAGAATTCCCATATGGGAATTCTGCAGTTAAAAGGCAGTAGAGCCCCCTTCCCTCCCTCCCCTGAGAGTCCCCCCAGTTGGTCCTTACCCCGAAGCTGCACTCCAGGATGATGCATTCCAGACTTCCTGCTTTTTATTCCACATTGCCCAGAGGAAGGACATCACTCACAGACAATATTCTACTTCCAATGTCTTTCACTACATGTGGAAAGCTTTAGGCTAAAATCACATTAGCATTATCTTTTCTGGCACCTGTAAATTACTTTCTATGTTACTAAACAATAGAATACAAAAACCCCTTGAGCTGATGAAATGCATCAATACCTGTGGGAGCTGGAGGACCTTTTGGACAAAAATGAAGATTTGATCGCCATCTCCTTATGGCCAATTCCGGCTGCCGCACGCTGGATAAGTCCTGTGGATTTGCCGGCTGACGTCACTTCTCGGCGCCTCTCACAGCCCGGCGCAGAGTAGTGACATCAGCCGGCAAACCCACAGGACGTACCCAGCGTGCGGCAGCCGGATTTGACCATAAGGAGACGACGATCATCCTGGAGTGCAGCTTCGTGGACCTTGACTCGAGTATAAGCCGAGGTAAGGTTTTTAGGTTTATTTTAAAACCTAAAAACCTCGGCTTATACTCGAGTATATACGGTATTAGATTTACTAAGGGGGACTCCCCTGCGCATGCCAGAGTCCTCGAGAAGGACAGGGAAGAGGCAGATGCATTTTAACACACAGGAAGGCTCCAGTTTCCTGGACTTTAAATTGGATAAGGAACCATAAAGAGTCAAGGGGAATGGTAAGAATTTTTTAACACTATTCAGTGGGGCCAGCAGTGGGTTAAATTTTAGTTTTATGGGTGGACATGCCCTTTAAAATAGTTGAAATTTCCCACCTTACACCATCGATCTTCCACAGATTTCATGCTTAGTAATGGAATTGGCAAACTGATTAAGATTTTGACCCCATGTATTGCATGCTTTACTCTCAGACTTGTTAGATAATTTCTAGTAATTCTTAAAAGATTTATTCACAGGTGTGAAGTGGAGGATTACAAATACTACATTTGTTGTGTATGCTTTTATTCAATTTTAGGTGCTATAATATGGTTGAAGTACACACAGTAACTATTTGTCATATTATACAAGCACCTTTTGTGTGAATATATTAAAAGCACAAAATGAATGTGAGGTGTTATGCTTAAAGTGAATTTAGTGCATGAGACTGGAATTACTATACATCTGCACCCAATGTGGTTAGCACAGCCAATCACAAAAAAAGGAAGCGCTACCATTTTCCAGATTGACATAAATTAAAATTAAAGGATATGTCCAGTGTAAAAAAAACTTAAGCTATGAAGGTATATCACCCCTTAAACCTAGGTTTCACATTATCAAAATTTACCAAAGATGCCTCTGAAGTTCCTTTATCGTCATATATTTCCTCCTTGAAGGGAAACTATTGTGGTGCTGTGTCTCCAAACTGTTAGCCACCAAACAGTGTTCAGTTAAATTAGTGCTTTTATTGTGACATACTGTGTGCACAACGTTTTGGGGTTTCCTCCTTGGGTGCCTGAGGAAGGGGGAAATCCGTTAAGGTCGTGCACACAGTATGTCAAAATAAAAGCACTAACTTAAGTGTGTGCATCACTCCGTTAAACTATTCTAAGATCTCTGAAGTTCCTTACCTGTCCCTCACTGCTCTTCCTCTGCTCTGCGGCTGACAGGCGCACCACTTCCTTGTTGCCGCTGTCAGTAAAGGCTCGACATGATGTCACGCTTAATCGACAGACAGCCGTTACCAGGAAGAAGAGTGGGTGGGAGGGGTGGGAGACTGTCACTAGCGATCTCAGTCTCCCACCCTTAATATTGTTAAACAGACTTAATGTATCTACTGCACTTGCAATACATGCTGTGACAATTTGAAGCTCATAAAATAGGTGTTGGGTAACTAGGTACAAACTGATTTTAGAAACAGCCTAGGCTAATTATGGATTTTACCATCACTGATATTCCTCATTTCCAGGCTGTTGTGCACACCATGAATCGTTTCCATTAGAGATTCCTTCTCCAGCTCCAAAGCAGATGCTGCATCACGCAGTGTTTGGACCCTGTGAAAGAAAAGCAATACTTTTAAGCTGTGTTTGCAACATGTTTTAGAAATTAATATTACCTTCTGTTAAGTGAATCTCTAATGGAAAAACATTTGGGGGTTCTGGGAGATAACAGACTTAGCTGCAGCAAACAATGTCAGGCAGCAATGGCTAGAGCTAGCAAGATATTGTCTTGTATAAAGAGGGGAATAGATTCAAGAGAAAAAAACATTATACTCCCTCTTTACAAGGCACTGGTAAGACCTCATTTGGAATATGAGGTGCAGTTTCGGAATCCTATCGACTAAAGGGACATCTTGGAAATGGAAGCAGTTCAGAGTGGGCAACTAAAATCATATAGGGAATGGAGAGGCTTGACTATGCAGGCAGATTAGACAAGTTAGGGCTGTTTACATTGGAGAAACGACGTTTGCGTGGGGATATATTTATACAAATATATTAATGTGCCATACAATAAACTCTCTGGTGCATTGTTTACTAATCGGTCATATCAGAGGACACGTGGACATCCTTTAAGATTGGAAGAAAAGATGTTTCATCTTCAGGTTAGGAAAGGTTTCTTTACAGTGAGAATGGTGAAACTGGCTTCCAGCAGATGTGGTAATGGCAGGTTCATTGAATAGCTTTAAAGGTGGGCTAGATAAGTTTATAAAACTAAAAAATATTGAGAATTACTGGTATTAATTCATATACTGTAGTTCTGGTTGATCCAGGGATACTCTCTGGTTTCCATTTGGAGCCATTTCCCTTTTTTTAACTAGGTTTTTTTGCCTTCTTCTGGATAAACTGTTAGGTAGGGTTAAAAAGGATGGTAAAAAGGATGGACTTGATGAAAGCATGTTTTTATTCAACCTCAATTACTATGTTACTATGTTACTTCTGACATTCCTACTTCCTAGTTCTGATAACTGTCATCAATACCAATAATTTTCAATATTATGATTAGAATATTGATAGCAAACCGTGATCTGACTGGGAAATTTTGCAGGCGCATCAGCAAATAAAACCCCATACTATGCTTGTGAAGGTTCTCATTCATCCAGGTCATGGTATATCTGTTGTATTCAATTAGATCAACTGGACTTGAAATGTAGTTCTTGAAGACGTTTCGCTAGTCACCCGACTGGCTTTCTCAATTCAGAATGACTTGTACAAGAATCGGTTGCAATTATGTACCCTGGAAAATCCCAATTAGCATATCACAGCCAGGTGTTAAGGGTGTGATTAGATAGTGGCTAAGAGGTGTTATAGGAATGCCCAGAGTAAGGTGTTAAAACAGCATTGTACATGGCAGACAGTTGGATCACCATTCTACCGGCAGACAAGGGAAGATGCACAGTGGTACTCAACACCTCAGACTACCATGATAAGGTGACCATGCTCCTGGCCGATAACAACACATATGAGGCTTTAACAAGGGATCCCACCAGCCGTTACAAGAAAAGAGTCATAGACTTACTACAACAGCTTCAAAAGGATAAAGCCATTGACCGAGCAATGTATCATCGCCTCTACCCTGGTGAGGCACATCCATGCATATATGGACTCCCAAAGATACATAAGGAAGGGGCCCCACTAAGACCTATAGTCAGCAGCATCAACTCGGTAACATACAAGGTGGCAAAATATCTAGCTAACATCTTAGGACCTTTGGTGGGAAGTTCTAAGCATCACATCCAGAACTCTCAGGATTTCACCAACAAGATTGAAGATATAGTACTCGGTGTAGAAGAAACTATGGTGTCCTATGATGTGACATCTCTCTTCACTTGTATACCCACCAAGGAGGCTGTTGACATGGTGTGAAAACGGCTGGGCCAAGACAGCACTCTTACCAGCAGAACTGATCTCAACCCAGAACAAGTGTGTTCCTTGTTGGACTTGTGCCTGAATACCACCTATTTCAAATACAGGGATAAGTTCTATAAGCAAAAACATGGATGTGCTATGGGATCTCCAGTTTCACCTATTGTGGCCAACCTTTACATGGAGGAGGTAGAAACACAGGCACTTAATACCTTTAAGGGCATAGCACCCAGCCACTGGTTCAGATATGTTGATGACACCTGGGTTAAAATCCACCAGAAGGAAGTACAAGCTTTCACAGAACACATTAATGCGGTGGACCGAAACATTAAATTCACAAGGGAAGAGGTACAAAACAACAAACTGGCTTTCTTGGACTGCTTGGTAGAAGTTAAGGAAAATGGTAAACTGGAAGTAGAGGTTTACAGAAAATCAACACACACAGATCTGGGATTTTCCAGGGTACATAATTGCCACAGATTCTTGTACAAGTCATTCTGAATTGAGAAAGCCAGTCGGATGACTAGCGAAACGTCTTCAAGAACTACATTTCAAGTCCAGTTGATCTAATTGAATACAACAGATAAAACCCCATACTAGTAAACGTTACCATTGATTAGACGCTCATGTTGGATCAAATATCAAATCAATCTAACATCAATGTTTTGCTGCATACATGCGTTTCTAGTATGGAATCTGTAATAAATGAGGGGGGAAAGGGGGCATGGAGGTCTAGTATGGAATCTGTGCTAAATGAGGGGGGAAGAGGTCATGGAGGTTAGTATGGAATCTGTAATAAACGAGGGAGGAAAGGGGGCATGGAGGTCTAGTATGGAATCTGTAATAAACAACGGGGTAAAAGGGGGCATGGAGGTTTAGTATGGAATCTGTACTAAACAAGGGGGGAAAGGGGTCATGGAGGTCTACTATGGAATCTGTAATAAACGAGGGGGGAAATGGGGCATGGAGGTCTAGTATGGAATCTAATAAATGAGAGGGGAAAGGGGGCATGGAGGTCTAGTATGGAATATGTAATAAATGAGGGGGGAAATGGGGCATGGAGGTCTAGTATGCAATCTGTAATAAACAAGGGGGGAAACGGGTCATGGAGGTCTAGTATGGAATCTGTAATAAACGAGGGGGGATATGGGGCATGTTGCTCTAGTATGGAATCTGTAATAAACAAGGGGGGAAAGGGGGCATGGAGGTCTACTATGGAATCTGTAATAAACGAGGGGGGAAATGGGGCATGGAGGTCTAGTATAGAATCTGTAATAAATGGGGGGGTAAGGGGGCATGGAGGTCTATTATGGAACCTGTAATAAACGAGGGGGGAAGGGGGCATGGAGGTCTAGTATGGAATCTGTAATAAACGAGGGGGGAAAGGGGGCATGGAGGTCTAGTATGGAATCTGAAATAAACAAGGGGGGAAGGGGGCATGGAGGTCTAGTATAGAATCTGTAATAAACAAGGGGGGAAAGGGGGCACGGAGGTCTAGTATGGAATCTGCAATAAACGAGGGGGGAAATGGGGCATGGAGGTCTAGTATGGAATCTGTAATAAACGAGAGGGGAAAGGGGGCATGGAGGTCTAGTATGGAATCTAATAAACGAGGGGGGAAAGGGGGCATGGAGGTCTAGTATGGAATCTGTAATAAACAGGGGAGGTTGTGAGTGATTTTTGTATGAAAAAATATTCCACTGACCCTCTTTGCAGTAACAAAGTTATGGTGTAATGTAAATCAGTAAAGGAAATAAACTGTGATTAATTTCCAGTTACACAAACAGTAGCAGATCCGTAATGACTCCATAATTTAACAGACAATTTGCTTTTTCAATGCAGAAAGAGAGCCTGCACCTTCCCAAAAAAGTGTTTGCTCTCAGAATTTGTTCTAAAGGGCATGTCCATCCCTCCAATTTGCCCCACTGTGTAGTGTTAAAAAAATCCTTACCTTTCTCCTCTGCTCTATATGGTTGTCCTGCAGTGACTTCTAAAAAGAGTACGAGACTCTGTGTATAACTCTGTGTATAATAAGGTATCTGCCCCTTCCTTGTCCTCTTAGAAGTCTCTGGCATGCACTGTGCAACTCTCTCTCTCCCCTCACTCCCTCTGGATCCCTCAGCTCTGCAATAATGCTTTTTAAAAAGAAAATTGCCCACACTGTAGGGACCCCCCCAACCCTACATGCTATATTAAAATCTTTAAATTTGTGCCAGAAATGTACTTACACACCTTTGTTCCATCAGCTCCTTCTGAAAACTGGCAGCTGCATCCGTGATTGGCTGACTTTCAGCCAATGAGACACACCACTGCCAGTCCCATCTCCTCTGATTTTCCGTTAACAGAAGTGGAAGAGGCTGAGGAAACAAAGGTAGGTAAGTACATTTGTGGCCCCATTTTAAAGATTTCAATATAGAATTTAGCGTTGGGGTAGGGGAGTCCCTACACTGTCTGCAATTTTTGATTTGGGGGGTAGACGTGCCCTTTAAGCTGTCAATTGAAGGATTCACCCCAGTTCTGCAAGAGTTTGGGAAACAGTTCTTTAACTGATTTACCATATATACTTGAGTATATGCCGAGGTTTTTATTTTTTTAAATGAGCCTGAAAAGCTAACCTCAGCTTATACTCGAGTCACAGCAGTTACCAGGCACTTTTGCTGCATGCTGCCACTTTAAGGCAGCTAGGGGCAATCGGGAGGTGGCATTCAGGTGTACCCCTAGCCCCCTTGATACCCCATGAGTTTCAGCAAAATCCGATGGTGGTGATCGGGAACTAGCAGCCTGTAAAGCCATGACCGGATAACAATTTCCGTGCACGGCTAAGCTGAAAGGCATCGGTGGTAAAGGAGACCCCGGTGATGTCACAGAACTTTCTCCTTCACCGGGGGTCTACTCTTAGACTACTATTATGCTGTCTGGTATTCTAGTTGAGGTACTGCACTGGGATCTTCATTCAGATTGCAGTGCAGTACAGTCTATGGATGCTTTCTATATTATTTGTGAATTGTGCTCAGAGTTGCATTCACAAATAGGATTTTTTCTTAAGTCTTTGCTTTGAATGGGGGCAGAGATCAATATTAGGCGATCAGTTCTGATCACTTATTATTGATCTTTGCCAATAAATGAAAAATCTCTTTTTTGAAAATTTGATTCCAGAAGTGGATTTTCCGATCAGATTTTGACATGGAAAACATCATTTATGTCCGTATTCCAAGTTCATTATCATTCCCTAAGATGGTCTGATGATCATCTTTGGTAATGATAAAAAATATAAAGTGAAAGCTCTTACAAAACAACTTAAAGGGTATCTTCCCTTTTATTCGGATTTTAGATCTGAGCTGTAGATTCTGAGAAATCCTGTCACTCCAAAAGCAGAAATTATAATACGTCATGTCATGTAATGACAAAGCAAGCAAAGAAAAATATGTGAATATCACCATTTTACTTCTCTCAAATTGCAGTTTATATTATAATTTCTGCTTTTGGAGTGACAGGTCTTTCCCAGTAAATGCTGTGATTTCAAATGATGATTTCAAATAATGTAGAAATCATTTGTAGAATATTTCAGGTTAATGAAAATCTGTGATGTCACAGCTGCTTTCTATTGTTCCCTCTTCCTGGTGGTCATGGGTGCAAAGCTCCTTCTGCACATGTTAACTAGGTTAGTTGTGTCTGTATCCCCAGTCCGCTTTATGCTAAGCTGCATGTAACACTTGACAAAATATACACCGTAGTGAGGGGTGCTCCCAGAAAGGCAAGTACGACCAGAGGTAAGTTAAAAGACTATTTTTTTTTACTATTCCGCCTTATGCGTTTCGTGCACACGGATCTCCACTCACTTGTGGTGAGTCCGTTTCTGCTCCATTCTGCTGCACTTGTATCATTAGTTGCTTTAATCACCACATATCGGGAGGGTGATCCACAATATATCTTTAAAGGGCATGTCCACCCCCAAAACTATAAGTTAACCCACTGCTGGCTTCAGTGTGTAGTGCATAAAAACCCTTACCTTACATCCCAGCTCCAAATGTCTGCCCTGCAATGCCCCTCCAAAGTCCCCAAAACTGTCCACCAGGAGCCTAGCAGAGTCCATATAGGACGCTGCCTCCTGTCTCTCCTCCAGGAGAATTTGCACATGCCCAGTGCAGCCCTCCTCCCTCTTCCTCCCTCTCCCACCCATTATGGTCTCCCTCCCCCTTAGTGTAATTCCCTTTTGGGATATAGTATAGTATAGTATTTGAGGTTGAATAAAGTAATATGTCCATCAAGTTCAACCCATCTAGCAATATCCTCATTTCCTGCCTAACTGTTGATCCAGAGGAAGGCAAAAAAACCCACCAAATTTATGAAGGGGGAAAAAATTCCTTCCTGACTCCAAGTGGCAATTGGAAATTTCCCTGGATCAACTCTACTTTATGAATCAATACCAGTAACTTGCAACATTCCTTGTTTGCAGAAACTCATCCAGCTTTTTTTTAAAACTGACCAATGAACTTGCCATAACAACGTCCACTGGAAGACAGTTCCATAGCTTTACCATTCTCACAGAGAAAAACCGTTTCCGAACTTGAAGCCTAAACCTTTTTTCTTCAAGTCTTAAGGGATGTCCTCGTGTCCTCTGACATTTTCTATCGGTAAACAATGCCCCAGATAGTTTATTGTATGGCCCGTTAATGTATTTATACACAGTAATCATATCCCCACACAAGCGCCTTTTCTCCAGCATACATAATTGTAACTTTTCCAGTCTCTCTTCATATTCAAGCTCCCCCAATCCCCTTATTAATTTAGTTGCACTTCTCTGAACCCTTTCCATTTCAAAGATGTCCTTTTTGTACACAGGGTTCCAAAATTGCACTGCATATTCCAAATGAGGCCTTACCAATGCTTTGTAAAGAGGGAGAATAACGTTTTCCTCCCTTAAATCCATACCTCTCTTTATACAAGACAATACCATGCTGGCTCTGGCTGTTGCTGCCTGATACTGCTTGCTACCTTTGTTATCCACCAAAACTCCAAGATCCCTTTCCAACAGGGATTCACTTAACACAGAGCCATTTATAGTATAAGCAGCACAAGGATTTTTATGTCCAAAATACATCACCTTACATTTATCAACATTGAATTTCATCTGCCACTTAGCAGCCCAATGTGATAATCTATCTAGATCCCCTTGCAACGATTGCACATCCTCTGAAGTTTTTAATGGTCGACAGCAAACACAGAAACCTTGCTGACAATACCCACTTCCAAATCATTAATAAATAGATTAAATAGAAGCGGCCCCAACACAGAACCCTGTGGCACCCCACTTAGCACTTTAGTCCATAATGATAAAGCCCTATTAACAACTATTCTCTGCATCCTATTCATTAAAGGGACTGTCCGCCCCTCTTTCAAAAAACTGATATAATGTAGATAACCCCCCAAACCCTTAACTTCGTTTTAGTCAAAATTTAGAAATCAGCTCCCACACAGAGATATTATACTAACATATACATTATATCAGTTTTTGGAAAGAGGTGTGGACAGTCCCTTTAACCAATTTTCTATCCGTGTACAAATGTGACTCCCCAGACCAACAGACCTCAGCTTACATTAGTCGCCTATGGGGGACAGTATCAAAAGCCTTTGAAAAATTCAAGTAAACTACATCTTCTGCTATGCCAGTCTAAATTTCTACTTACTTCCTCATAAAAGCCAAGCAAGTTAATTTATTCCTCTTAAATCCATGCTGGTTACTACTTATAATGACAGTCTTTGAAAGATACTCTAGAACAGTGTTTCTCAACCTTTTTATCTGTGGGGACCCCTTGAAACAATTTTCATGTCTCGGGGACCTCTACATAAAATTATGATTATATACAGTATTATTACTTTTCTTTGTCAGTCATCAAATCATCAAAAAGCCTAATCTATACAAATATAAATGATAGATCTATAAATACATCTCTATTGAACAAAATGCACTCTAATTCACATCAGGGTGAGAACCCTTATATTAAAACATTACTTTTTTTTTTTTTTTATCTCTCAGACATCAATACACCAAACACAGACTTTATACAGAACATTGATAAATATGTAGAAAAATATATCTGCATTCATCAAAATTGTGGATCTATACAATATCTGTCAATGTTTTGAGGACCCCCATGTAACCTCTCAGGGACCCCTAGGGGTCCCCAGACCCCTGGTTGAGAAACACTGCTCTAGAACATGTTCCCTTATTAAACTTTCAAGGTACTGTAGGTCTCCCTCCCATAGCCCCAAACGCCATATTAGTATGTCAAGAAACTCCCCCGATCTTTACTTACCTTCCCTCTATCCTTCCTTGCATGGAACCACAAGCAGGGGGCTGGACCGGCAGCCGCGTCTGGGATTGGCTGAGAGGCAGCCAATAACGGACGCTGCTGCCAGCAGTTCAAAATGCCAGAGGGGAGAAATGGGAAGGCCCCCTGCTTGCGGTTCCATGCAAGGAAGGATAGAGGGAAGGTAAGTAAAGATTGGGGTAGTTTTTTTGACATACTAATATGGTGTTTGGGGCTGGAGGAGGGAGACCCACAATATCCTAAAAGTTGGGGAAATGGGAGGACATGCCCTTTGTCTTTGTAACACTTGACCCTCCACCTGCCAGTGAATATAATTAGCTGATTTGGGAGACTGTGCCCAAACAGGTGGGGGGAAGTTTTTACACATCTCTTGCATGTGTATGTATGGAGCAACCACCTGTTAACTCTTTGTGAGAGTTTCTGACTGTGCCTTTTTTTTATGCGTTTATTTTTTGGGTGAAAGTGTCAAATTGCAAGAGTAATGCACGCTCCACCATTATGCCTTTAATAGGTACACTTATAGAAACAACAGTGCTGCAAAGTGAGGACAATGTAGTAACCCTAATCTTGGCACAGCTCTGTGTGAAGCATTTCTCAATACTGAACCCACTTATAGGTGAATGTTTGAGTATAACAAGTGGAAGGTAATTAAGTAAACCTGAACTCAACACAGCTCTGCGCAATGCAACAGTGTACTTACTTAAAGGTGAATGTCAGAGAGTACATATATACATACATACATACCTTCCAACTATCCTCTTTAAATGACACACATAGGGCAGAGCCACAGGGAGTGGGGTAAGAAATGTTAATGAAGCATGTTTGACCCATCCATCAGCCATAGTGTGCATTCTGGGAAGATGGACGGTCACAGAACCTGAATGGTCAGATCACTAATGTCAAAAACAGGGAATAGTTAGGGGTATAAATTCAACTGATTGTTCACACTATGTAGGATATGCAATACACAACGTACAGTTTGCAGCGTTACCGCATAACGGTGACATTGAAATCACCGGATACTGCAATGCGATAACTCAGGGGAACAGCACACAACATTGCTGTGCAATGTTGCCTGCAGCATTAGCTGCCTCCTAGTGTGAACCCAACCTTAGATAACTTTCCGTGTTAGTCCATCAGTGACAGGATCAAGAATTTCATTTACACATTGGCCACATGTGAAATAACTAAGAGAAGGTGAAAGGGAACCAAAGCGATGAGGGGAGTTACACTGCTTATTTAAGAAGAGCCATGGGGTAGGACCTCATCCCTGGGCTCTTATTAGATCAGCTGTCATACAAAAGTCAACCAGGACCCAATTTGTAAAATGATTGGAAGTCTGTTCTTCAATTAATGAAGTGTAACAAATATTTTGGCCCAACTGGTCCATAGAACATTGCAGTATCAAACTGTGATTTTTTTGACATGCACAATCCCTCAAACTGGATATTTTCTCTCTGGTCAATTGTTCAGGCTCAATATTGGCCTGTGTGTCACAGCACTTAGAAGCACATCTACCATTAGGCCTCCTGAAGCGATTACCTCAGGCAGAAAAACCTCACATCCATAGACCTCTATAGGATGCATATTACCCACTTAAAGTGGGTGACAACGCCTCTCCCAAAACACCTCTGATCCTACTGTATGTAAATACTAGGGTATTCTGAACTTAAAAAAGATTTCATGTTTCTATCTAGTACCCATTTTATACAGTTCTGGTTCTTTTTTTGGACAATTTTATATTAACCAGTTGTAGCATGCTGTCTCTGTCTTTTTACTGCTTTATTCAGTGCAAACCTATGTGGCTATCAATCCCCCACCCCCTATTACAGAACAATTAAAGGTGTCCATACACACACACATGTGTACAAGAAGAACATATTGATATCTGTCATTACACATGCAGTGGTAACCGCATATATGACCCTGATTGATCCCCTTACACAATAGGTGCCCACTAGAGATGGACACAAAAAAGAACTTGATCCCAAGTTTGAGCCGAACTTTATGAGTTTGGACGAATTTGAAATATATGAACTAGTTCATACTTGAACTAGTTCGATTTTCCGGACTCACAGTATTTATTTATTTTTTTTAAATCCTCGAACGTTCGAGAATTCTCAAACGATCAAGGATTTTTGATCGTTTGGCTGCTCGAGGATTGCCTAACGGCCAACAATCAGGACGTTTGCGGGTCCCGCAGCTCTAAACCGGGACCCCCCTCCCCGACACTTATAAGTGCCTTTGCAGCACTAAGAAGTGCCCTTGTGGCCCTGACAAGGGCCATTTGGGACTTAAGGGGTACCACAGCTTGAACCGAAACCCCCCTCCCTGGCACTTATAAGTGCCTTTGGGGCACTAAGAATGCCCTTGTGGCCCTGACAAGGTCCCTTTGGGACTTAAGCGGTCCCACAGCTTGAACCGGGACCTCCCTCCCCGCCACTTATAAGTGCCTTTGGGGCACTAAGAATGCCCTTGTGGCCCTGACAAGGGCCCTTTGGGGCTTAAGGGGCCCGCAGCTTGAACTGGGACCCCCCTCCCCGGCACTTATAAGTGCCCTTGCGGCATTGACAAGTGCCTTTGTGGGGGGTCCCAAGCTCAAAACCAGGACCACCCTGGTCCTTTTCAGGTTTCTGCATCTTCTTATCGGTGACACCCGCTCTGCTGATGTCGCCAATGCCGGGCCATGTCACTGTGCCCACCAGTGACACCACCGGTGCTGACGACATCAACGTTGCAGGTGTTGCCAACCTCTTGATCCAAGGTCTTCTTTCTTCTGCCATCAGCTGCAATGACTAATGAGCTCTGCGGAGGTTTGCAGCTCTTTATATAGGTTTGCAGAAGGACCAAATCCAATTGTGATTGGTTAGGATTTCAATGCTTGCAATCATATGATGACACATTAACCAATCGTATTTGAAAACTAAAATTCAACTTTATGAAGTTCGGCCATCTCTAGTGCCCACACAAACTATAGTAGAGGGATACCGTTGTCTGTTGGATCCGAGAGAATTTGCGGGGTATCTATAAGGTGTATGGGCACCTTTACCCTAGTCAATTGACAAAACAGCATGAACGCAGTGTGGTAAAGTTAGTTTATGACATGGTCATAAAATACTGCCCTGAACTGGAACTTTATGGTGCTGCTGTAAAATATCACGCAGTGTAATGTTTACAAAATGGTTATAAAATGCCATGTTGCATCTTTTTTTTTTTTTTTTTACAGACTACCACATCTTTCATACTTACATTGTTCCAAAGCAGGGTAGGAGAAATATGCTTTAACTGAATAATTTAATTTGGAAGGATCCAGAGGGATCTAGTAAGGGTGTGTTAAGTCAACAGAAACAAAACAGAGGCAAAGTGAAATAGAAAATAGTTATAATTGCAGCTGTACAAACAGAAACACCAAAGGCCCAATAATCTGTCCCAACAGGCAGTTCTGTTCCATAGCAAGGAAAGTTCTTGTAACATTAAAATCAACCTGATTTGCTTTAATATTGTATTAAAATAAGAATGGACTGTTCATTAATGTTGTAATGTGAATATATATTGTATGGATATGTGGTGCCTTTTCTGAAAATCGTGACTCTCGCCTACCCGTAGTTATTTTAATTGGTGTTTGCTATAGTTTAACCTGCAGGGTATTTACTGTAGTTGTAGTTCCTTGCATATTGTCCCACAGTTTATCTGCATTTCAATCCTTTTTATGATTTAATATTTACATATATAACACAAATTCCATCCAGTGAACCATGCAATCTAATACAAAGTCAACATTCCATCTGACTTTCCACATCTGTTCACAGGTGCTCTATGCTAATTTGTCACCATGAATGTCACATACACAAAGGTTCCATACCTGTTGCTCAACCTTTTTATCTGGGGGGAACCCTTGAATCAATTTGTGTGTCTTGGGGAACCCCCTACATAACATAATGATTATATATTATTAGTTTTCTTTATCGGCCATCAAATCATCAAAATACATAATTTATATAAATATACATGATAGATCTATAAATATATCTCTACTTAAAAATGCACTCTCAACCTTTAATTTACCTCTCAGACATCAATACACCAAATACATAATTCCTAAAAATATAGAACATTGAAAACCAGAACCCCTGGTTGAGAAACACTGGTTTAGGGGCTAGTGTGTACACTACTGAAATCCTTATAATTAGTAAGTTACCTGACTTCAAGGTCATCTAATACCTCTGTCAGATGACTGGAGCGAGCTGCCATGGAGATTGACCGACAAAACCTGCCCCCGTTGTGTCCTTCAGTACTAGCCTTTGCTTGGATTTTCGCCTGGGCCATAGTGTTTGCTCTGCAACGTTCTCCCAAATTGAGAATAAGCAACACTGACTGGCAGAGCACAGAGACAGATTATTCTGGAAACATCCTCCTCCACTCTCACCCATATTACAACAGGCTAGTGTAACATTTCCTAACATGGGTTTGGGCGTAGCCCAGTGTCCTGCAGTGTTCAGCTGCTTAGATCCCAATCTCCCCCCCCCCCCAGCCTGGTGCTAGGGAGCTGGGAAGTACAGCTGCTGAGACATTTTCACTATACTCTGACAGCATTGGACAACCTCCTATCTGCTATATAGATCCTGCTGTTTTTTCCTTAGTATTGACTCCCTACTGCATATAGATATATTTCTTCTTTTACTGTTTTAACCTAATATGTTATGTCCTCCATTTAAGGATGTCAATTTGCAGCCCTCAGACTGCTACTATGGAATGCTACCCGTTGTAGTTTTCGACACCTGATTTAAAGCATTGCTGAATTGCTTTTTACCTAAAATTCACATCCCTCTGACTACTTCCTTTATCCTGCTGTACGACATTTCTTCTCCAGTATTTGTGTAATGTAAAATGTACTGTTGCAGCAGTAAACATACTAGCATTCAGATGCATACTAAAATTATTTCACATCCTTAAAGTGTATGTATGCTGAAAAAAAGACTTTGTTTCATCTTAATCTATAAATAAATGTGTAAGTAGCACTTACTCTGTGTGTGTGTGTTGCTGCATGCCTTCAATAAAGTATTTTTTTTTTGCTTAGGCTGTTACCACTGACCTGACTATTTTCCCCCATACCAACTGTCAATACTGCATACAGTATACAGCACACCAACTGTCAAACCATTCCAGCTACAGCAAAACTGCTTACAGAAATGCTGAAATGTAAAATGTTTCAGATTGGATATCTAAAGAAATAGGGGTCAGATCAACAACAAAAAAGCTACAATGATAGTTGGGATGAAATATAGTTTCCACTAACAGGCAATTAAAAAAAACAAATTTGCCAGTGTACATACCCTTTAAGGTCCATACACATGTTCGTTAGGATGTCCGATGCAAGACCACAGTGTGTACAAGGCTTTAGTTTTAAAGGGCAAGTCCAGCCTAAAAACAAGGAGGTTTTAAAACCCCCAAAACCTCACTTTCGTAAAGTCCAAAGATCCCCCAGAGCTGACCCAGTCCCTCTCCGGCTATTCCACGCCCCCTGCTCCTGTTTCGAGCTTGTTGCAAGCAAAAACAGGAGCAGGGGACTTCTGCGCTGACAGCCGATTCTCTTCCTGGTCGCACCTGTCAGGCAATTGGGCGTGATGCCACGTCTTGCCCTAACTGATAGCCGCAACCAGGAAGTGGAGCAGCTGTCAGCACCAGCCGCGGAGTAGAAGCGTCGAGGGTCCGGGTCAGGTAAGTAAGTTCTGGGGGATCTTTGAACTTTCTGAAACTTGCGAAAGTGAGGTTTTGGGGGGTAATAAGCATTTTAAAACCTCCTTGTTTTTAGGCTTGACATTCCCTTTAAAGGTAAAAACTGTAATATCACTCTATAGCCTGTTTAGATTCAAACAAGGGAACATACAGAGAGTCGATATTGTTAAGAATATAAATCTTTGTGTGTTGATTGATTACATATAGCGATCAGCGGCTCTCGCAGCCCAATTGCTGCTCTTGGTAAACTGTCTTTCCTTAGTGAAAGGCTGGTGATAAATTTTACTAACAAAAACGTGCAAAACCAATATTAAATCAGGTTACAACGGCTATGTGGTTCAGTTGCGGAAACCGCCACAGCCGCTGCAAACCTTTTCTTAAAGCTTTTAAGACAAGAATTTAGCCCAACACCACTGGGTAAATAAGTCCCTTGTGTATATGTACCAGACATTTGCACGTTTATACAATTTAATATGGTTCAAGATGATAATTAGATGCGATTTGCTTTACTAATATTAATGATTTGCTATATTGTTTGTGTGTAGCAAATTACATCTCTCTGTAAATCCCAACCCCTTCCCCCATACTGCACCTGTACAACTTATTTAGCTATTTTAAATCCACCAGGCAGAACATAATTGCCTAAAGAGGAAGGAAGTACACACCTGATTGTATAAACTGCCATTAGAAAATTTAGAGGAGGTGACCTTGGTCACCTTGGATGTAAAGCACATGAAGAGTTACTTGTATCATCTGGGTTATATTATACAGATTAAATGGATTTTTTCTTAGGTCTCTTTCTCCTCATTTTACACATGGTAACTCTTATTTTATGTTTGATAAGATCCTTTACAAAAAGCTTTGAAGAACCATAATGAGTTCTAATGTTACCTCGTCATATGCAAATGCATGGGCAGGAGGTTGACCATGTCTATGTACTTCCACTTTTTAGGCATTCCTGTTCTGTCTGGTGGAGGTAAATAGATGCTTTCTTTTTGCTAGGGGGGAGCGACATAGACCCACTATATAAATTTTATGCAGCTGGATTTATTACACCATAATTTCTGGTAAAAATGTATTTTAATTCTGATAAAATTGCTTAACTAAATGTATGGGTAACTAATAGGGAAGTTTATGATTGAGCTTTTTACCAAACTACTGATTGTAACCAGCTTCTCTCTTATCACAGCTTTCACCCCATGCATATTAGAAGATTGTTGCCTATTTTTCAGTTCAAGAGTTAATTGTCCGTGATCCCATGTGTAAGCAGTTTCATCACACTAACATGTACCATAAATTATCTAGACCACTGTTCCTTATCTTTTCATTTTCACTTTTGTCTGGCGATGTACCTCTGGATTGGAAAAAAAACAAATGTAATACCAATATTCAAAAAGGTTGTCTTTCACAGTTTGGTAACTATAGACCTGTACATCTGACATCAGTGATAGCGAAGACACCGGAAACTTTTTTATGGGACCATATTCTGGACTTTGTCTCCAGAGCAGATCTTATAAGTAGAAGTCAGCAGCAGTCAGAGAAATAAATCTTGTCATACTAGCTGTAGATTCTGAAGTTAGATTCTGGCATAGCAGTGGATGTAGTATTCACAAGCAAAAGAAGGAGGAAAGAATATGTATGGGACCTTTACTGTCTGTTTTCACTGGGATCTTTACTGTTTGTTCTCACTGTATAGGAGCTTTACTGTCTGTTCTCATTGGGACCTTTACTGTCTGTTGTCACTGTATGGGACCTGTACTGTCTGTTGTCACTGTATGGGTCCTTTACTGTCTGTTCTCATTGTATGGGACCTTTACTGTCTATTCTAATTGTATGGGACCTGTATTGTCTGTTCTCACTGTATGGGACCTTTACTGTCTGTTCTCACTGTGTGGGACCAGTACTGTCTGTTCTCACTGTATGGGTCCTTTACTGTCTGTTCTCATTGTATGGGACCTTTACTGTCTATTCTAACTGTATGGGACCTTTACTCTCTGTTCTCACTGTGTGGGACCTTAACTGTCTGTTCTCACTGTATGGGAGCTTTACTGTCTGTTCTCACTGTGTGAGACCTTAAAGGGCAACTATAGTGAAAAAAAAACTTTGTCTGTATACAATGTATAGATCACTTAGTATAAGCTGCCTTACTTTCATGTTTCTGTGTGGCTTCGTTTCTTCACACTGGCAGAAGTTTGTACCAAGCTGTGTAGTCCCCCTCCCCTCTCTGTCTACTCCCCCTCAAGCAGTGACGGGCTGTATACAGAGTCCGAGCATTGTCAGTTGAAAGGACTTTAAATGAAGTGCTGACATCCTGTTGACCCCTCCCTTCCAGAGCTAGACTGCAAGCAGTAGAGAAAGTAGCAATATACTGAAGGGAGGGGCAGAGGGGGAGAGAGGAGGGGGAGAGAGGAGGACAAGTGGTGCTGAGATTCTTTACAAGTAAGTTACTGAACTCTGCCTGTTCTCTAACTTTGCTAATTGTTATTTACTTTTTACCTAAAGTTCATATCTCTCCCCCTGCTTAGCTGAGATCATAATCACTGAAGAGAGAGTCAGTGTAACAGCAGCTTGTAGTGAGACCTTCACAAACACAGTGACACTGCTTGTTGTCCTGTTACATTTCAGTTGCTTTAGTCTATATATTTCATAGATTGCACTGTGTGTCTTGTTTGGTATATAGTCTGTATTACTGTATTATATATACTGTATTAGTGTTCCATTTGAGTCACTGGTTTTGTATGTATATAAGATTTTTTTGGGGGGGAGGGGCTGTTTTATAGTGTGTTATGCTCATATTGCTGGGTTAATGGTTTATTGGTTGTGTTTAGCACTACAGCATTTGACTATATGTTGCACATGGTACATATAGTGTGGGTGAGAGAGTGTGTGACAGTACTGCAGGGAAGCTTTGGATTGTGTGGGTGTGTGCCTTTGACAGATGAGGTGTAGCAGCTCCTACAAATCACAGCATATTCAAAGGCTTATATCTCGGGGACTATGTAGAATTTAAAGGTACCCTGGTGGATGGGATGACTTATAGGATACATTAGAAGAAATTAAAAAAAAACAATTTTCTCACTATAGTTGCCCTTTAACTGTCTGTTCTCACTGTATGAGAACTTTACTGTCTGCTCTCACTGTATGGGGCCTTTACTGTCTCTTCTCACTGTATGGGACCATTACCGTCAGTTCTCACTGTATGGGACCTTTACTGTCTGTTCTCACTGTATGGGACCTTTACTGTCTTTTCTCACTGTATGGGACCTTTACCGCCTGTTCTCACTGTATAGGACCTTTACTGTCTTTTCTCACTGTATGGGACCTTTACTGTCTGTTCTCACTGTATGTGACCTTTACTGTCTGTTCTCACTGTATCGGACCTTTACTGTCTGTTCTTACTGTATTGGACCGTTACTGTCTTTTCTCATTGTATGGGACCTTTACGGTCTGTTCTAAATGTATGGGACCTTTACTGTCTTT
This sequence comes from Hymenochirus boettgeri, assembly GCA_019447015.1. Taxonomy (NCBI): domain Eukaryota; kingdom Metazoa; phylum Chordata; class Amphibia; order Anura; family Pipidae; genus Hymenochirus; species Hymenochirus boettgeri. The sequence continues at coordinate 174,183,578 of CM033473.1, forward strand.
TCTCACTGTATGGGACCTTTACTGTCCTCACTGTATGGGACCTTTACTGTCTTTTCTCACTGTATGAGACCTTTACTGTCTTTTCTCACTGTATGAGACCTTTACTGTCTTTTCTCACTGTATGAGACCTTTACTGTCTTTTCTCACTGTATGGGACCTTTACTGTCTGTTCTCACTGTATGGGACCTTTGCTGTCTTTTCTCACTGTATGAGACCTTTACTATCTTTTCTCACTGTATGAGACCTTTACTGTTTGTTCTCACTGATTGCACTAGATTGCTCAACCAAACATATACTTTGCTGCAGATGTTATTTTTTCACATTTTCTTTAATAAATGTGTTAGATATTGTTAAAAGGCATTTCATACGGTTAGATTGGCTTTAGACTCCAGCCTGGCAGCTAAAAAACAAGGATGACAGAGACCCTAAAAAAAACAAAAACGGAAGAAACAATAGCAAAATATGACCAAGAACAAAAGGAACAAAACTAAAATCCGCAAACTGACGGAATACTACACCCAGGAGCCCAACTCACCTGCCGACCGGGAGATCCAAGATGGCGCCGGAACCACGCGCTCTCCACACAGCCCGGACTCGACAGGGAGAGAGACTGGGAAAACAACAAAAAAACAATTAAAAAGCAAAACCGGAGACCCAAAACCACACTTATACAACGCTGCAACAAAGAAAGAAAGACAATCGACAGCTCCAACCAACTGAACTGTAAGTCCAGATCCCCCTCCCCTCCCCCAAACAGTCCCGAGAAAGTATATATCCCTGAAAGTGAGCCCCCAGACAGAGTCAAGCCATTTGAAAGAGACCCATCTGAGGACTCCACAAAAATACAAAAACACTACTATAGCCCCAATCAATCAGAAGATTCAGAGGGAGAAAAACCCCCAGCACAAAAACAAAAAGGGAAAAGCTCACCCCACATGGGGTTAATTCCAACTGAAATCAAACAACAACCCCCCCCCCCCCAACTCCAAAAAATGAGAAAAACAATGATACACACTGGGGAAGCGACAGGGGAGAGGGAGCAAACCAGACATGCCCACTGGTGGACTACCCAGCCAGCGAAATACCAGTAACCGAAAACACTCTAAAAAACATGCTAATAACCCAATATAACTCCTTCAAATCAGACATGAAAACCCTTCTACAACCGCTAAAAAATGATATCACAGAAATCATGCAACGCACAGACCACGTAGAAAACAAAATGATGGAGTTTACATCCTCGTTTAATGATCTACTAGATGAGCATTATGAAATTGCAGATACTGTCCAAATAATGAAAAATAAAATAGCGGACCTAGAAGACAGATCCAGAAGGAACAATATAAGAATACGGGGGAATACCAGAAACAATAAAACAGGACAATCTCACAGAATTCGTTACCACAATGATAAAACAAATCCTACCAACAGCATCTAACGCAGAAACAATACTGGACAGAATCCACAGGCTGCCTAAAGCCAAATCAGCACCCATATCAGCACCAAGAGATGTAATAACCAGAGTCCATTACTACCACATCAAAGAAAAGATGATGCAGATGTCCAGACTAAAAACAAACATACCACAACAATACCAAAATCTACAGTTCTTTCCCGATCTATCAGCAACCACAATACAGACGTGGAAGCTATTCCAACCGATCACACAACAAGTAAGAGAAAACGGAATAACCTACAGATGGGGATTCCCAGTAAAACTCATAATTAACAAAGACGGAAAAACGCAAATCTTCAACACAGTAAAAGAGGCAACAGAGACAATCGAAAAATGGAACTTACAAATTGAACGAACAACCCCAACAAAAACGAACCCCACCCCAAATAAAATTCAAAAGGAGTGGCAACACCATCCCAAAAAATGACCCACTGGAACAAAACACCCCCCCCCCCCTTCCAACAACATAACAAAGGTTTTGCAATGTCTGAAATGACTGCTTTATATGTGAAACAATGGTAAAAACCCTAAAGGTGCCTCCGAGACAAGGAACTCACCTAACAAAGAACAATAATAACATTCACAAAATAAACTACCGAAACAAAACAAATAATGCTACTGTCTAAAATTTACCTATGTCTGTTATAACTATTTTGATATAATTGTTTTATAGTGAATTTAGGTAACCTAACAAAGACTGAAAGATGCCCAACGAAGACACAGAGAAAAGAATAGAAGCCGAACAGACGGAACTACGACCCAACACCACCCAACAACGCAAGACAAATGAAACAACCCTCAAGAAACGTAAAGTAAAAGTTGAGACGATTGTATACAAAGATACTTTATTAATAGAAGGTACAATAACGTAAATGACTTTCTCGCTTATAAGCCTACAGCCTAAGAACCATTAAGAGGTACGAGAAATATAGATATGTGTTGCCGCTGTAAGGCCATATAAGCCAATAGATACCAATATGAAAACCAATAGGAAGTTAAAATCCTAAACAAAACAGAGAAAAGTCAGAAATGTTAATTAAAAGTTTAAATTCATGTATTTACTGTATATATTGTATATGCAAATGTTATATATGAATCGTGAATGCTATGGATAACACATATCAAGTAAAACAAATGTAGTCCTGGTTACATGCACATAACAACATATAACCGCTAAACCAGACAAAAACTCCAAACAAATATATCTCAACACCGCCCCAAAGCTGCCAGGCTGAGGCCAATCAATCCCCCAAAATATCTCCTTTCAAAGAAACAAGGGAGACTCCCCATACAACCCTTCCCCAAAAACTGTACATAGTTATAACCCCCCACCCCAAAACCTTAACCCCTACAGGCAGAAATAACCCCAAAGGAAAACAAACCCAAACTATCTTAGACATATATCTACAAAACAAACCAAATAAAGAGGGGAAAATGGTCTTCCAAATAATTTCCTATAATGTCAGAGGTCTGAATAATCCCTACAAAAGACACCAACTATATAAAGATCTGAAACAGACCCCAGCCGACATAGTATGCCTCCAAGAGACACACCTCATAAAGAAAGATGAACATCTCCTAAATCACAAATCCTATCCAACAATCTACCATGCCACACACTCCAAAAAACAAAGAGGAGTAGCTATAATGATCAAAAATACGATAGCAACCCAACTACAGAAATCAATAATAGACCCAAATGGCAGATATATCATTCTGGAAATAAACATAAATAATGCATTATATACAATTGTAAATCTCTATGCCCCAAACCAAAACCAACTCAAGTTCATCAAATATTAACAAATAAAGCAAAACAACTAAAACCCCGCAACATAATAATAATAGGAGACTACAACCTACAACCAGACCCCAATAGAGACACAACCTCTAAATCAACCTCCAAAAACTGGAAATTCTCAGATTGGATAAAAGAAGAAGACCTTTACGACACATGGAGAATCAGCCACCCATCAGACTTAGATTACACCTATTACTCCCAAACGCATGACATATACTCAAGAATTAATCTATGTCTCACAGACAAATGGACACTCCAAAGAATTCTCAAAACAAATATCCTAACCAAAACCTGGTCAGACCATGCTCCGATAACAATACAGATTTCTGAAAGACACAACTACAAAAACACTTCCATATGGAGATTAAACCCATATCTGCTCTCACACCCTGAAACTAAAACCAAAATCCAAAATGCAATAGAATACTTCCATTTCAATGACATACCGGAGACCGACATATCTCCACTATGGTTGGCCCACAAAGCTGTTATCCGTGGATTCTGCATAGAAACAGCATCCAAACTAAAAAAACAGAGAAACCAAAAAAACCTAGAGCTGATGCAGAACTTAACAGTCATGCAATCACAACATAAAAACCAACCCAACAAAGAATACAAAACAAAATTAGAAAAAGCCCAACAAGAACTCCACCAACATAACCTCTATGACTACGACAGACTAATACGCAGACTAAAATCCAACCACTATATTCAAGGCAACAAAGCAAACAGAACTTTAGCAAACAAATTAAAATATCAAGCAGCAAGAAAAAAATATCCCATCTACTCTCCCCCAACAAAAGCAAACTAATAAACCCTCAAGATATAGCTAACCAATTTGGAGAATATTATACTAAACTTTACAACCTAAACAAATCCTCTGAACACTATACCCCAACCAAAGAAGAAATACAACTATTCCTACAAAAACTTGAATTACCAACACTAAACCAAGAACAACTGAAAAACCTCTCAGAACCAATCTCACAAGAAGAAATCAGGAAAACTATACTATCACTAAAACCAAACAAAACTCCAGGACCAGACGGATTACCCAACGAATACTACAAAACATTCAAAGACACCCTCATACCATACCTGGCAAAAATATACGAGACAATTTTCAACCAAGGCACCACACCCCCAGAAATGCTAAAAGCCTTAATCATCCCCATCCTAAAACAAAACAAAGACTCAGCAATTACCACCAACTACAGACCCATATCCCTCCTAAACTCAGATTTAAAAATATTCTCCAAGATCCTAGCCGAAATCTACCAACACTTATACATCAGGATCAAGTTGGTTTTGTTTCAAACCGTCAACCTTCAGACAACACAAGAAGAATCATCAACCTCAATAACTGGTCCCAAAAAAGAAACACAACCTCAGCGTTCATAACGTTGGATGCAGAGAAAGCATTCGACAGAATCAACTGGACATACATGAACTTAGTATTAGACAAATTCCATATACCAACCCAATTCAAAACAGCAATTAACGCTCTCTACCACAAACCCACAGCCCAAATATATGTCTCACAAATGCTCTCAGAAACAATCCAAATAACAAACGGAACCCGCCAAGGATGCCCTCTCTCCCCACTAATATTCGCACTAATCATGGAACCACTAGCCCAAAAAATAAGAGAAAACGAAAATATCCACGGTATCAAGGTAAAACAAGAAATCCACAAAATTGCACTATTTGCGGATGATGTGATGCTGACCCTAACCAAACCCATACAATCACTCATCCACATAGACAATCTTATCAAAGAATTCAGTAAAATATCCTACTACAAAATAAATATAACTAAATCTCAAGCATTAACAGTTAACATATCTCAAGCCCTAAAAATATATCTATCCAGCAAATACCCATACGACTGGAAGGCCAAAACAATAACATATCTAGGAATAGTTCTATCAAACGATGACAAAGAACTTTATAACAACAACTACATCCCATTGCTTACAAAGATACAAACTCTCATGAACTCTTGGAAAACAACAATGTGGTCAATGCTAGGAAGAGTGGCGGCAATAAAAATGATGATATTACCACAATTTCTCCACATCTTCAGAACAATACCGATTAAGGTACCAACCAAATACTTCAACCAAGCACAAACCCTAATTACATCATATATATGGCAACAAAAAAAACCAAGAACCCAAAAGAACACACTAGCAAAAACTAAACAAGCAGGAGGAATAGCCGCCCCCATATTATACGACTACTACCAAGCAACCATACTGGACCAAACAAGGACGTGGTGGTCAGATGACGAGAACCCATCCAAGCTGTGGCACCAAATCGAAATAACGGAAACAAACCCCCTTACGCTAAAGCAAATACTAGGTGCAACCCTTTTAGGTTACAAAAACAACCTAAACATCTCACCAACGTCCGAAGCATCACTACAGATATGTTCAAAAACAAACCAAACTCAAAAATTCTTAATACCACTATTCAAGGATATACAACTAAACAGCTTCAACCTCCTGATCCCCGATTTCAAAATAGACTGGACACAATACGGAATAAACACACTACAACAGCTGTTCCACAACGGTACATATATACCATTTAACGATCTACAAAAAAACAACAAAATCCCTAAAAAAGAATTCTACAAACACCTACAAATTCTCAGCCTCCTATCCAGAAATAAAAACTTCACCAAAGCCTTCGAGAACACAGAAATCATATTCCCACCAAAAATACCCACAACAACCAAATCAGTTGGAAACTTCTACCTCGCAATAGACAACAAAAGAGAAAACCTAACAAATACAATAATACAAAAATGGGAAAAAGACCTCAATCAAACATTCACAGAAGACCAATGGTCCAAAGTCTTTATACTACCCTTCAAATTATCCAGATGCGTAAACCACTGGGAAACATCAAGGAAAATACTATACAGATACCATAAAACACCGGAACAAATAGCAAAATGGAACAAAACCACTTCACCTACCTGCTGGAGATGTGGGAAAAATCCAGGTACTTGGATGCACATTTGGTGGGAATGCTGTAAAATAAAGAAATCCTGGTTAAAAATACAATACTTCATCCAAAACCTATTCAACAATAGATATAAAATTACCCCCCAATTTGCCTTACTCTTAATGGACCTGGACGGCCTCCCCAGAGAACAAAGAACAATTCTATACCACATCTTCACAATTACCCAAACAATAATAGCCAAAAATTGGCTTACAACTAAAACCCCCAAACTAACCACTATACAACAACAACTAACAACAAACATGCAATACGAAAAAATGTACGCCATATCACAAAATAATTTTACCAAATTCCAATGTATATGGGAACAATGGCACATGGACCCAAGATCAAGGCTATGAAAGAAAAACCCCACCTTAAACAACCCCAACTTAATATATGTCACACGCCAACCATAAATATCCTACCAAAATGAAGATAAACACTCTGCCTGTGACCCCCCCCCCACCCTCTCCCCACTGCAACACAGTTTTCCCCCACCCCCCAGTTTTCCAACCTACCTATACCTCTTGAAAAAAAGGAAACCCCAAAACAAACAAAGAGCTATGAAAAGGTTATATCATATCAACGGGAAAATGAAAATGATACGCACCAATTTCACTCTAGTCAACGTGTTAAAGTGCAAGACAAGTTTGTGGATACGTCTCTGGTCTTTATGGCTTCAATACTTGAGCAGCTGCAGTATCAGATTCGGGAGTGAGCAATAGATGTACGTGACAATTGGATCCACGAACTGCTGGATCGCCAGGGCAGAACTGGCAGAACAGTCGCCCCAGCCCCGTCGTTCAAGGCTCCTGTCTGATGGATTCTGCTAGCGGAAACAAAACGTTCAGCTTTCCCAGTCCCTGCGCGAATATTACACAGCATGGCGGGAGGTCTAGCACTGCAGCTGCTACGCACAGGCCAGCCACAAGGCTTTCATCACTTACCTTTCTGGGGAGCCCACATCCACTCAAGGGTCGGCAGTGGCTAGACTCTTACTAGGTGGGGAGGTGGCATGCAGGCCAGTGGCCTCGCGAATGGTTTGAGAATGGACTGACGAACAATGTTGCATTCCTGGAGCTGTTCCAAATAGTGGTGGTGGTTATGGGGTCCCCACCTGTCCAATCAGAGAGTTAATTTACATTCAGATAATATGGCAGTGGTCAGTGCAATTAATTAATTACGCACTGTACATGCCTTGCTAAGGCATTTGGTTCTGAGTTGCCTTCATGGCTACATCTTAAGGCAGTCCATGTAGCTGGTGTGTTCAATGGTATAGCCGATACACTGTCTTGTTTGCAGATGGAGGGTTTCACGGTGTTGGCACCAGGCGCGGATCAACCCTGCCCCCATGTCCAGGGCACCTGTAGGGGACCTGTGCCGAAGAATAGCATGTTGAGTCTGTGGTTCACTGGCCCAGTCAACTTGGGATGCCTACGACCGGGTCTGGGTACAGTGGTCAGAGGCGCAGTTGGTGCTGACACAGCCATTGAATGACATCGGGGGGGAGGAATTCCTGCTTTATTTTCTAGTCACGTTAGCTGACTGAGAGCTCTCTAGGGCTGCATTTAGGAAAGTTTTAGCTGCCTTATCATTTCTTTCTAAACTACAGAGGGTGCAAGAAGTCACCAAATCATTCTTAGCTCGTCAGGTTGCGAAAGGGCTTGGGAGGGGTTCCCCCAGGGCTGATACACACAGACCAGTTACCTTTTCTTTGCTCCATAAGCTATTTAATGCACTTTCGATTATAGTACATAGAGTACGAAGTGTTGCTATTCAGAGTAGATTTTTAAAAAATGTTTTATGCAGCACTACGACTAGGGGGGGGGGGGGGGTGTGAGCCAATCATGTGCGGCTTAAGGGTGTCGGCAATTTGAGGGTGTTTTGCTAAGCCAAGTGTCCCTCTCCATATGTCTTTTCCATTCCAAGACAGATAAAAATAACGCAGGCCTACACATTTTTTTTGTTTGAGGTCCAGGGTTTGGTTACTTGCCCAATTAAGTGCTACCAGGGATACGTGGATGTTGGACCCCTGGGTAAACATTGCTAAACCTCAATTGGAAGTCACAATATCAATTTGTTTAAAATTTTTTTGACTTCCCTGGGACTACCAGCAGGGGACTATGGGTTTTCATTTTGGATAGGGGCAGCTACGGAGGCAGCAAGGTGTGGGCTGTCAGATAGATTAATACAACGCATTGGCAAATTTTCTGCTATGTTGGAGCTCTGGGTTTATTGTCTTTTCCTTTCCAGGTGCTGAGAAGTGCATTGTCTGGGTGACTGGACATTTGTTTATTTACTGGACATGTGGCGTGCTAGGGTTCACCTGGGAAGAGACCGTTTTGGGTTGCCTGAATGGGAAGTGCAGGTACAGTAGAGCCCTTGCTAGAGAATAGACTACTTAACTTAGAACACCCTTAGGTATTGATAATACACGCCAGGGTGGGGGGTTATAATGAAGAGAGACTTACTGGCCATCTGAAGTCTCCTTGGTCTAATAGTACTGTGGTCAAAAATGTAGGCTACACTGGCACCACACCCACTCTTGTGAGGCATTGCAGAGGGCCAGAATAAAAGTGAATAAGTCTATGGCTTGCTTTGTACAGCTCAATGGGAGTATTGTAAGTATTTAATTCTGGCCTTGGGGAAGGAACGGAACTGTCTTTGGGTTTTTGGAGGGGCATTCAGGCCTAAGGAGTCAGGCCTGTATGCCATGGATAATAAAGATAAAAAGTTTAGATTCAGTACTGTTATTATTATTGTTACAATAAATGTAGCCAATTGCCTTTTTCTCAGAATCGTGTGTCAGTCATTAAAAGGAAGTGGAAAGGGGGGGTGGGGGGGGGGGTGAGAAAGCATCGAGTGCCTAGCTTGGGTCTACCCCTGTCAAGGTTGTCAGGATTTTCCTAGAAATTATTTTTCCCTTCTAGACGAATGGAGTTGTGGAGCCAATAGGAAACCAAGTAGATTTGAATTGTCAGGCCTTCAACAGAATATTGTTGTACAGCTTGGATAACAATTGGGAAAAATTGGTTGCGTGTTCTGGCTATGAGGTTCTCTCCACTTTTTAAAATGGCAAAAAGGATGGAGAGTCTATTCTGTTGGCTTAAGGCTACACAATTACACACCCTGAAATATTTATATGTCAGAGGTTTAGAAAACTTAAAACAACTGTAGTACAGTTGAAAAGCTTAACAGGGAACTAAAGTCTCAAAACACTGCTAAAATGCTAGGTTCTCTCCTCTTAGATTTAAAAGGGATCAGCCAGAACATATACTGAAGCTGCCATTGTCTCCTTTTAATAAGGCTAACCAATGGGAAGGTGTGAAGACTGAGATGTGTGCCTTCCCATAGAAGTTGAACCAACCAGCGGGGTAGGGCTGGACAGGAGCAGATGGAGCTTTGGAGATGTGTTTTTGACTCAGGGATCGTGACCTACTGTAGCATTTTAGATCCTCACCCTGGATATATCAACAGGGAAGGGTGTTGTAATGGGAATTATGTTCGTGTTTAGATAAAAAAAAGGACTAACATGTAATAATAAAATTCAGGCGATTACACACATACTGTATAGTAATGATGCACTAATTCCCATGAGAAAAAAATCTATTTGAACTTTCTCTACAGTAATGTATTGTTATCTACACAAACATACAAATGTTCATTTCAAATTATTTGCAAACATACCCTACAATACGTTTAGTTTATGACATATCCCAAAAATGTTACTTGTTAATGTGTGTAATAAAAATAAGCAGGTGCAAAATCAGAGGTGCACTTGGAAAAAGAATCTGTTTTTAAGATGGCAGGAAGATGGCAGTAACATTTCAGCCTCTCAGCAAGTAAAAAATTGTGCTTTCTCAGCATGCTAATAGTACTGTATCAGCACAGAAACCTAAGCTGTAAATGTAATTTAATACACATAATTAGATTAACAAGACTAGAGACAGACAAGTATAAAGTTGTTATGTTCAGGACTATTTTATCGCCATAGCAGAGAAAAGAAGGAAATTGTGCTCATGTCTGCACAGCTAATAATCATCATGGGATCTCTTCCACTTGCTTATGATCAGTGGCTGGTAAGATGTCTTATCAAATTAAAACCAGACAAAGGGAGTTAACTTAAACACATTAGTGATATTATCAGACATCAGGGGCGAACTTCCACGGAAGCAGCCACTTTAACTGTAGCGGGACCTGGGAGCCAGGAGGGACAGACGCAGCCTCCTCTTCAGACAATCATTGTAAATAAGGGGGGGTATAGTTTTGCTGTGGGGTACAGTGATTTTGACGCTTCTTTGCTGCTACAACCTGCTACATTCCCATCCTCTGGAATTCTATTCCCCTCTCTCTTCCTCAAGAAACCTCAATAAACAAGTTTAAATCTGACCTCTCATCCTATCTGAGCACAGCACAGCATAGGACTGTTGACACTGCACCAATTATTACTATGGTACTTCTACCCTTTCCTATGTATCTGTATGTTACCCACCTAATTAGATTGTAAGCTCTATGGGGCAAGGACTTGTATATTTCATGATGCATATACTGTAGAAGGGACATTGAGCACCTTATAGTGCTTATAGTGTACTATAAGGATATTAAGTTACCAAAGCATTTCACAAGAACTTTTATACCAAGGTCACTTACTATCCTTGTTATAATGTTGGGGGTGCATTCTTTCTTATACTATATGTTAAAATTGTAGGGTTTGATACATATAGGCTCTGCAATTTAAGATCTCCAATAAAAAACAAATACCCCAGCGGCTCCAACCTGCGTATAAATTCCTCACCCACACTTCCACATTTATCCAGAAAGGTAAGTAGAGCAGGAAGACACTTGCATGCAAAAACTATTTTTTATTGCTGCTTCAAACACACTAAATTTTTGAACGCCCATGCGTTTTGGATGGGAGATGAATGTATGCTACATGATATAAGGGCCATCTATACTAAAATAAATAAATAAATTGCCCATTACTGGAAACTGTCATTGTTTCCAACCACCACTGTGATATTTTTTTGGTAATCCTATTTCTTTAGATATCCAATCTAAAACATCTCAAATTTCAGCTGTCAATCAAGTGCCGTGCTATCATGAACCTTTTTGCTGTAAACAGTTTTGCTGTAGCTGGAATGGTGACTTTACAGTTTGAATACGCTATGCAGTTTTGACAGTTAGTTTGTGGGGAAAAAGTCAGGTCAGATAGAAGTGGGAGAGGTTAAAAGAGGGAGGGGGATACTGCTCCTGAGCAAAACATGTGCTGGATTGAAGGCATGCAGCAACACACACACCTCAGAGTAAGTGCTACTAACATATATTTATTTATAGATTAAGATGATGAAAAGTAATTTTTTCAGTATAGTTTCCCTTTAAAGAAGCCAATTCAGCGCACCAAACAATGAAATTTACCTATGAAGTGTATAGGGAAAGCATACATTTCCTTCGTAAGCCAGTAGCAGGAAATAATCTATTTTCATCAAGTTTCCATTATAAGAATGTTATAAGAGCCATTCATAAAGGACAGTTTTTATAAGCTAAACAATAGGGAAACAAAAGATAAGGGTGATAAGATCATGATAGTTTAAAAATGTAAAAAAACTGAATGTACAGTTCAATTTTACAAGCAGAAAAGTCTCTGTATAAGTGGTGTAGGGAGAAACCGTTTTTTCAGTTATAATAGAGGTGGCCCTAAAGATTTGGCACTGTTATTTTAACTTGAGACATTGTTGCACTAACATTACATGAGGAAGGGGCATGTTTCCCCCCTGAAACAGTGTGATTTGATGTGTGGTCACCAATAAAAATTTGAATTCATTTTTGAAGTGCGACCCTCAATCTGTTGCTTATGTGGGACTTTTTCAGACCTTCAGAGAAAATGACACTAAGACAAAGACATTTTTGGGGGCTTCTAAATATGGAACTTTCCCTGACTACAATGCAATTGTTGAAACAGCATTATAAAAGGCCCTTCCTTTAATAACCTGACTAAAGGTTTTGAGGTGACTAAAGTACAAAGTAGTAGTCCCTGAGGGCAGGGCCCTTGGTCTCCTAGTGCATCATAGTCAACAAAATATAAAGCAAAGGCTCTGGGCGTTCAAGCTGCAAACAGGTTTATTAGTGCAAAATACACAACATGTTTCGGGTGTAAAGCCCTTTCTCGACTTTAGTGTGGCTAAAGTTTTATGTTTTTTAACTTTCTATCACATAGGTATTTAAACAGTTCCTCAGACAGTCAATTAGCAATAATGTAAATTACTAGAAACTGATATTACATCCCTTTCTCAAACAGCTTGTGTTGCCACTGCCATATTGCTCCTTTTAGGTTTTTGTTGCTCAAATCAAATTAACTTATTTTATAGCCTGTGCTATACATGTTGGTTCAACTGTTACAATACATTAGCAATGCCATACTTTCTGTACTATAAAAGATTTTAGCCAAAAGATTTGTAAGCCTGCCACCATGTCAAGGTACACAAAAACAAGGTTATTGAGGCACAGGATAACACTAGTATCTGGTCCCAGTGGACCAAGGTGCTGATACTATATCTAATAAATAATAGGCAAAACACAAAAGAAAAAGAGAAGTGCCGCACTCAAAAGATACTGTATATAAGTAAAAACCCTTTATTTTTGGGGGACCAATAAAGGTCCAGAATAGGGGTGCACAGATAGAAAATAGATAACAATTAAAACTCTAAAAACATATCATACATCGGTATTATCCTCTACATGGAGATAACATAGCAAGTGCACAAAGCCCTATCCCAGCAGTCTGTCCAGTACCTACTTATCTGTCAAAAGTGCTGCAAAAATTGAGACACAACATCGGGGGGTCCCGATGGATGGGAGGGGCACCTGTAGAGGAAACACCGGTCAGCCAACAATTGAGACAGATAAGTAGGTACTGGACTGTACTTAGACTTTACTGACTGCTGGGATAGGGCTTTGTGCACTTGCTATGTTATCCCCTATTCTGGACCTTTATTGGTCCCCCAAAAATAAGGGTTTTTACTTATATACAGTATCTTTTGAGTGCGGCACTTCTCTTTTTCTTTTGTGTTTTACCATGTCAAGGTAGACTCTTTCAGCAGGGCCTAACTAACCTAACCAGTTTAACAAACTTATTAAAGCTAACCTAACCATATTAAAGGATTAATATAAACTATCTGTTACTAGGGAAAATTCCTTGACTGGTCAAGGAAAAAAACATTTTTTTCTTCAACTGCCTGTCTGCCCCCTTTCTTCTTCAGTGCCAGGGTGCCGCCTGAAACAAATGCCATACTCCTGAATATGTATATAAGTTCTTGTAATTAATAATTGTACATATTCACGTGCCATTGAATTTAAAGGATTGGCTAATTTATAAGCACTTATGGACTTTGAAGAATATAGCACCTTAATAAATGCACTTTAATATAGTATTAGAACTTTAAAGGGCATGTCCACCCTAATAAAAATACTTTCTATATGATGTAGGGCATCCCTGCCCACCCCCAGATGGTGCATTCTGAAATAGCAGACCTTGGGGCATATTTATAAAGGTCCGTTAACTTTTCGCCGCCGTTATTCCTGGCATTTTCGCAAAATCTCGTTTTCCGCAATTTATAAATGGGCGGGAAATGGGCGCGAAAAGTTAACGAATCGTTATCTTTGAGCGGCTATCTGAACAGTTACCGCCGCTTTATAAAGCGGCGGTAACTGTTAAGCACCGCTAATCTTGGCCGAGATTCCCCCCTGGATCGCGGTGGGTGGTCGCACCCGCCCCAGGAGGCATGCCCACCTTGCCGTGGGTGGTCGAGCATATGCCCACCCCACCCTCGCCCCCCGCGGCAGCAACCACCCATCCTCGCCCCCCACCGCGGCGACGACCACCCGCTGACCACCCGCTGGAACAGGAGGCTAAGAAGGGCCTTTGGGGCTTAAGGGGTCCCACAGCTCGAACCGAGACCCCCTTCCCCAGCCCTTGTAAGGGCCCTTGCGGCACCGAACCGGGACCCCCAGTGAGAGGCTCTTAAAAGAGCCCTTGGGCAGCGTCTTCTTTCTTCCAGCCCCGGCGACACCAGCTCCGCTGAGACCGCCAACCCCCGAGAGGTACCCCTGTGGCCGCCAGGGGTTCCCTCTGCGGGCGCCGGGGACCTCAACGAGGCCGATGTTGCCGGCGTCTTGATCCGTCGCAACGTCTTCGGGCTTGCGACACCAACTCCACTGAGGTCGCCGATGCCAGGCAGGCTCACCGCAGCTGCCAGTGAGCCCACTGGCACCGCCGGCCTCAGCGGAGATGATGTTGCCAAACACTTCTTTCTTCACCCATCTACTGCGATGGCATCTGAGGTCCGCGGCGGAGTGCACCTCTTTATATAGGTTTGCAGAAAACCCTAATCCGTTTCTGATTGGTCAATTTTTTAATGCTTGGTTTACACGCTTTACATTAACCAATCAGATTTCTCCATCCACCCCTCCCAGCGGGCCCTTCCCTTCCTCCCTCCGCCAGCAGCAGGGCAGGGGGCTTGGAGGGGCTGCTGGGGAGGGGGTGCGTGGTGGGTGGTCGCGACCACCTGCTGCGCCCCCTTCCCAGCAGTCCCTTCTAGCCTCCTGTTCCATATGTTCGACGCGAGCGGGGTTGGGGGTTAGGAGGGGCTGCTGGGAAGCGGTCACTGCCACCGCAGGGGTCGAGGGCGGGGTGGGCGTATGCCCCGCCCCTGTAGCGGAGGCACCGGGAAGGGATTTCAAGTCCCTTTGCGGCGATATTGTATCGCCGCGAAGGGACTTAAAATTACCGCTGGATATCGAAGCCGCGATACATATCGCGGCGATGGCGCTCGCCGTTATAAATACGCTGATAGCGCTATTTTCGCAACCACGATGTGCGGGTTTTTTTGGCTCTATTTTCGGCCCTTTATAAATAAGCCCCCTTGAGTGAGGATGACCTGTTTAGAAAAAAGAAGGCAAGCAAATACTGTGAAACATTAGATTACATGGCCCCAGGGGTAAGGATTTATTACCGGTACACATTATCAACTGGGACTATCTTGCCCATTTAAAAAAGTACAAAATAAAGTTGAAGTGATTTCAAAGACACTAGTATGCAGTTAACAAAAACATTAAATATTGCATAGTTCCTACTGTGGGCCATAGAATATTTATTAAGTCGCTGTATCACTAACGATCTTTGCCACAATTGTAAATTTACGATTACAATTGCAGATTTACGTTAATGACCATAGATTTACAATCGCCCATACAATATCATTGAGTTATTTTGCTACCGCTCATTTACAGTATGGCCGTGATTGGACTTTTATATATATAGCAAATTTGAGATACTGAAGTTTTTTAAATATGCCCATGTATCTGGGGTTCTAAAATGTGTTACTTAAATGTGAGTTTGCTGAATACAAAATTGCTTTTATATGAAATGTTTGCCAGATACACACCCTTCTATTTAAAGTCTAGTGATGATTGCAGCAATTATGAAGCTGGTCATGAAGAGAAAACAATTTATTCAATCTCGTATGAATTTGTACTCTCGTAAAGACACTTTGCTGCAGACCCAAAAGACATTCCTGTCAAAGTTAAGGTAAAATAAAAGTGATGAATCCATGACACAAAAGGCACAATGAATTGATGGTCCTCCTATATTTAAGTCCCATTACCATCAAACCTATTTTATTTTTATTTTTTTTAAAGCATGTGTCCTGTAAAGGATCCTGCCTGCAGGTTGACAGAAAACAAGAAAATATGAGGCCATTTATTCTTCCCATCCATTGATTGGAGAGAAGAGGGAGCTGGAGCCACCCTATTAGCTTGGCTTAGTGAGTTTAAAATAGACTGTAGCTACTGTCTCTGGTGTAAAGTGAACCAACACAGCTTTATTTATACCGTTTATACCATTTATTTATTTATGTTTTATGTTTTTTAAAATCACATCATTCTGGAGAAATATTTTATTGCATTACAACAAATAAACATAATCCAGTATCAATATTACATTTGTACTGTGTATGTAAATCTTGGGATTTGCGGAATAAACTAATCTATCGTTATTAACTGATTTGCCAACAATAATTGATATATATATGAGTATGTTTTTTAATAAAATATAATGCAAGATATTCAAATAAGAGGGAGTACAAAAAATATTAGTCAACTAACAATAGAAAATATTAAAAATAAAGCCGAACTCCTATAGATTACCTATTCATATTCAAGTGGTGTATTTTACTGACCTGATGTGTACCCATTTCATTTTGCATACCTCCCAAAATTTCAAAGTGTGAAAGAGGGACAGGTATAAGGAAGTGAAGTGCGCACACAAATTTTTTGACCACGCCTACATTTCTAAGGCCCCACCAACTTTGTTCAGGCTACGTGTGTATGAAGCTTAACAAACAAATAAATCATTGGTGTCCAGTGTAGCTCCCCCAGACAAATTAAATAATCATTGGTGTCCAGTGAAGCCCCCCTCCCCACCAGACAAATGAAAGGAAATGTATCTGCACTCATTGCAGCTGCGGCTGGGAATCGGGATAGTGAGCGGCGGCGTGATTTTTGCTAGTGTCATGGGACTGCAGGATTCTCGGCCCTATTGGTGGAAATCCCACGAGATCCGGGACGGTTGGGAGGTATGACGTTACTCTTCATTATGTTGAGAGTTAGATGTCTCCGGGGTGGATTCCCATCTATTCCAAATCTTGTGATATTTAGTAGGGCAACCCCTGTGAGTATATATTAGTTTCTTATAGGGTAGGATGGCATTCAATGCCACATTCCATTGGTGGAAAGCAAGGGGCAGTGCCTGTATCCAAGTTCTAGCTATTAATCTTTTAGCTGTGGATAGAACATCATATTGTATGGTTCACTTTAAGTGGTATTATGATGCTCACATTGTTTTACAATACATAAGAGGCTTAAATTACAATGGGAGCAGAGTGATTTTTAAGAAAATGTTACATTGCAGCTCCAATACCCTTCTGGCCATCCATTGTTCCAATCCCATAACGGTTTTAAAACGGTAAAACTGACGTTAAAAAGGAGAATTTTGGGGTTTGAAAAAGAAAATGAATCATGGGGAGTTTCCTCTAATTATTTACATATTGCCTTCCTTTGGATCAACTGTTAGGTAGGGTTAAAAAGTACGGTGAAAAGGTTGGACTTGATGGATTTATGTCTTTATTCAACCTCAATGTTTCTTTCAAAATGAAAAGTGTATCTATGCTATAAAACAGTGTAAAGTGTATCTATGCTATAAAAAAAAATAGAATTTACAAAAATGGTTCCTGTTAGATACAATAAGATTCCACTATGTAAAAACTTTTTTAGATTTTAAATCTGAGCAGTAGTTTCTGAGAAATCATCATTTGTAATCACAGCATTTACAGGGAAAGACCTGTCACTCCAGAAGCAGAAATTATCTGGCCCATCCTTGACCTATTATTCGTATTTTTAAAGGATAAGTGCACTGTAAAATCAAGTTATGTTCATTTGGAAGCTGCAGCTTTAAAAATACCGTTGCCATATTTTTTTTTACCTATGCCCCTCTAGAGCCTAGCTTTGTGCCTTGAAAGTTGCTGACATCTTGTTACTGGTTTGCTGAATGTTAAGCTCAACCCCTCTGAGATTTCCTCCTGCTAAGCCTGATATACTGATAGATGGGGTAATACTATAGGACCGTACTGATAGGGTAATACTATAGGACCATACCGATAGATGGGGTAATACAATACTAGGACTGTACCGATAGATGAAGTAATACTATAGGACCATACCGATAGATGAGGTAATACTATAGGACAGTACCGATAGATGAGGTAATACTATAGGACTGTACCGATAGATGAGGTAATACTATAGGACCGTACCGATAGATAAGGTATTAATAATATAGGACTGTACTGATAGATGAAGTAATACTATAGGACTGTACCGATAGATGAGGTAATACTATAGGACCGTACCGATAGATGAGGTATTAATAATATAGGACTGTACCGATAGATGAGGTAATACTATAGGACTGTACCGATAGATGAGGTATTAATAATATAGGACTGTACCGATAGATGAGGTAATACTATAGGACCGTAGGGATAGATGAGGTAATACTATAGGACCGTACCGATAGATGAGGTAATACTATAGGACCGTACCGATAGATGTAGTAATACTATAGGACCGTAACGATAGATGAGGTAATACTATAGGACCGTACCGATAGATGAGGTAATACTATAGGACCGTACCGATAGATGAGGTAATACTATAGGACCGTACCGATAGATGAGGTATTAATAATATAGACTGTACCGATAGATGAAATAATACTATAGGACTGTACCGATAGATGAAATAATACTATAGGACCGTACCAATAGATGAGGTATTAATAATATAGGACTGTACCAATAGATGAAGTAATACTATAGGACTGTACCGATAGATGAGGTAATACTATAGGGGACCGTCCGATAGATGAGGTATTAATAAATAGGACTGTTACGATAGATGAGGATAATACTTAGGACTGTACCAGATAGATGAGGTATATTATAATTAATAATATAGGACTGTATACGATAGATGAAGGTAATACTATAGGACCGTAGGATAGATGAGGTAATACTAAGGACCGTACCGATAGATGAGGTATAATATGGACCGTTCCGAGATGTGTAATACTATAGGACCGTAACGATAGATGAGGTAATACTATAGGACCGTACCGATAGATGAGGTAATACTATAGGACCGTACCGATGATGAGGTAATACTATAGGACCGTACGATAGATGAGGATTAATAATAAGGACTGTACCGATAGATGAAAATATATAGGACTGTACCGATAGATGAAATATACTATAGGACCGTACCAATAGATGAGGTAATAATAATATAGGACGGACACAATAGATGAAGTAATACTATAGGACTGTACCGATAGATGAGGTAATACTATAGGACTTACTGATGATGAGGTAATATTATAGGATGTACCGATAGATGAGGTATAATAAATATAGGGACCTGTCCGATAGATGCGGTAATACTATAGGACCGTACCAATAGATGAGGTATTAATAATATAGGACTGTACCAATAGATGAAGTAATACTATAGGACTGTACCGATAGATGAGGTAATACTTGTTACAGTCCTATATTATTAAACCTCATCTATTGGTACGGTCCTATAGTATTACCTCATCTATCCCTACGGTCCTATATTATTACCTCATCTATCGTACAGTCCTATATTATAATACCTCATCTATCGTACAGTCCTATAGTATTACCTCATCTATCGGTACAGTCCTATATTATTAATACCTCATCTGGTACGGTCCTATAATATTACCTCATCTATCAGTACAGTCCTATAGTATTACCTCATCTATCGGTACAGTCCTATAGTATTACTTCATCTATTGGTACAGTCCTATATTATTAATACCTCATCTATTGGTACGGTCCTATAGTATTATTTCATCTATCGGTACAGTCCTATAGTATTATTTCATCTATCGACAGTCCTATATTATAATACCTCATCTATCGGTACGGTCCTATAGTATTACCTCATCTATCGTACGGTCCTATAGTATTACCTCATCTATCGTACGTCCTATAGTATTACCTCATCTATCGTTACGGTCCTATAGTATTACTACATCTATCGGTACGGTCCTATAGTATTACCTCATCTATCGGTACGGTCCTATAGTATTACCTCATCTATCCCTACGGTCCTATAGTATTACCTCATCTATCGGTACAGTCCTATATTATTAATACCTCATCTATCGGTACAGTCCTATAGTATTACCTCATCTATCGGTACAGTCCTATATTATTAATACCTCATCTATCGGTACGGTCCTATAGTATTACCTCATCTATCGGTACAGTCCATATATTACTTATTCATCTATCATACAGTCCTATATTATTAATACCTTATCTATCGGTACGGTCCTATAGTATTACCTCATCTATCAGTACAGTCCTATAGTATTACCTCATCTATCGGTACAGTCCTATAGTATTACCTCATCTATCGGTACTGTCCTATAGTATTACCTCATCTATCGGTATGGTCCTTATATTACTTCATCTATCGGTACAGTCCTAGTATTTATTACCCCATCTATCGTTATGGTCCTATAGTTATTACCCTATCAGTACGGTCCTATAGTATTACCCCATCTATCAGTATATCAGCTTAGCAGGAGGAAATCTCAGAGGGGTTGAGCTTAACATTCAGCAAACCAGTAACAAGAGGTCAGCAACTTTCAAGGCACAAAGCTAGGCTCTAGAGGGGCATAGGTAAAAAAAAATATGGCAACGGTATTTTTAAAGCTGCAGCTTCCAATGAACATAACTTGATTTTACAGTGCACTTATCCTTTAAAAATACGAATAATAGGTCAGATGGGCCAGATAATTTCTGCTTCTGGAGTGACAGGTCTTTCCTGTAAATGCTGTGATTACAAATGATGATTTCTCAGAAACTACTGCTCAGATTTAAAATCTAAAAAAGTTTTTACATAGTGGAATCTTATTGTATCTAACAGGAACCATTTTTGTAAATTCTATTTTTTTTTATAGCATAGATACACTTTACACTGTTTTATAGCATATACACTTTTCATTTTGAAAGAAACATTGAGGTTGAATAAAGACATAAATCCATCAAGTCCAACTTTTCACCGTACTTTTTAACCCTACCTAACATTTGATCCAAAGGAAGGCAATTGTAAATAATTAGAGGAAACTCCCCATGATTCTTTTCTTTTTCAAACCCCAAAATTCTCCTTTTTAACGTCAGTTTACCGTTTTAAAACCGTTATGGATTGGAACAATGGATGGCCAGAAGGGTATTGGAGCTGCAATGTAACATTTTCTTAAAAATCACTCTGCTCCCATTGTAATTTAAGCCTCTTATGTATTGTAAAACAATGTGAGCATCATATACCACTTAAAGTGAACCATACATAGGATGTTCTATCCACAGCTAAAAGATTAATAGCTAGAACTTGGATACAGGCACTGCCCCTTGCTTTCCACCAATGGAATGTGCATTGAATGCCATCCTACCCTATAAGAAACTAATATATACTCACAGGGGTTGCCCTACTAAATCACAAGATTTGGAATAGATGGGAATCCACCCCGGAGACATCTAACTCTCAACATAATGAAGAGTACGTCATACCTCCGCAACGTAATACTATAGGACTGTACCGATAGATGAGGTAATACTATAGGACTGTACTGATAGATGAGGTAATAAATAGATGAAGTAATACTATAGGACTGTACCGATAGATGAGGTAATAGTATAGGACTGTACTGATAGGTGAGGTAATATTATAGGACCGTACCAGATGAGGTATTAATAATATAGGACTGTACTGATAGATGAGGTAATACTATAGGACATTTAGTGATAAGAGGTTGAATTAACTGTCCTCACAGGGAAGCCCTATGATTGGAGATTACCCCCAATTCCTGCAATAGCCAAGCTTTATCTGCAAATCTGGGCATGCTGTTACGTCATCATAATGCTAATAAGAGGAGGGTCCTAGTAGGCCCCTCCCACAGGGAAAGATCTGCCGGTGCTGATGTTGCTGGAACTGGAAATTAGGGGAAAGAAACTTTACTGTGTGAGTGGAGGGGGATGGGTCATCCCATCACTATTTCCGATCTAACCCCTCTTAGTGGTGACCAGGCATCCTCCGCCCCCTCCGCAATTCCATGTATATTCAGACTTGCAGAATCTCGTTTCCCTGGGACATCTGCAGAGCTCTCGGATCCCGCAGTCTGCGTCCCCTGCTACATGAGCGGGTTCCCTTTGCAAGGAGCTGCTGAGTCACGGATCGCCCTGATCTCTTTGCCCTTCTGCGGCTGACTGGATCGTATAGAGCGTCGTTGACGCCACTGCCTCATCATCATGATCGCCGCGGTGTTCCTGGTGTTCCTCAGACCATACAGCATCCAATGCGCCTTCCTGTTACTGCTGCTTACACTGGGCACCATAGCCACCATCTCCTTCCTGTGCTGCTGGCACCGCAAGCTCCAGAAAGGCAGACATCCCATTAAGACAGTGTTTGGTAGCCGGGCTAGGGCCAGAGGTAGGACATATATTTCGTTACGCCTGCACAGGGCTTCACAGTGTCTCCCACTAGCAGATAATAGATCCTGTATGTAGATGGATCCTGTATGTAGATACAGGATCTACATACAGGACCATCTACATACATGATCCATCTACATACAGGATCCATCTACATACAGGAACCATCTACATACAGGTTCAGGTCCCATCTACATACAGGTTCCATTTACATACAGGAACTGTCTACATACAGGTTCCATCTACACACAGGATGGGACCTGTATGTACATGGATCCTGTATGTAGATGGCCTTGTATGTAGATGTAACCTGTATGTAGATGGAACCTGTATGTAGACGACACCTGTATGTAGATGGAACCTGTATGTAGGTGGATCCTATATGTTGATGGTACCTGTATGTTGATGGAACCTGTATGTAGATGGGTCCTGAACCTGTATGTAGATGGAACCTGTATGTAGATGGGGCATGTATGTAGATGGAACCTGTATGTAGATAGATGGGACCTGTATGTAGATGGTACACTTGATTGACTGTAACTACCATGCAGTAGGTGGATCCATCCTTATTAGCTTATAGATTTCACATTGGGTGTTTAGCTTCCTCAGGCTTCCACATGTACAGTGTATCTAAAGGTGCCCATATGTTAGAACTTGCCTTCCAACATTCCCATGACATTTGAGCAACAGCAGGAACTTCCTGACCCATCTTTTTTATTTTGACCAACTTAAGATTGCAAAATGAATGGGCCAGATGGGACCATCTGAAGGGAAAGAAAACACCGGTGCTAAAGAGATTACATAGACTAGACATTTATCTATAGATGAACATCTAATCTATCTAATATCTTATTAGTATAAGGGTAACTTTAATCCAAATGTAGGGTTAAAAAGGAGGGTGAAAAGGTTGGACTTGATGGACGTATGTGTTTATTCACCGTCAATTACTATGTTAATATGTAACTTGATTTAAATGACAAATAAAGCCTCAGAACAACACTAAATCAGAAGCCAGAGTACCGTGATATAAAAGCAGGAATCTGTTTCTCACCTCTAATTTTGATGTGGGTTCTGGGAAATTAACCTTACTAACATGGGGATTGTAGTTTATTTCCCAACATTCCAGTATCACACAATGTGGTCACTGACCATTCTGTTCTTTTACATGCCCAGTCCTAAGTTACTGCAGGAACTTGTTACAGCAGGTTATGCCTACTAGAAGATTGTAGCCTATTCTGTCGCACACAAATATGCAAAGTAATAACATTGATGGCCTGCTGTTACTTTCAAGTGTCTTGGTGTATGTTAAAAGCTGACATGCAAGCCAGTCAATACACTCACTGACATATGCAGGGAGACCGGGCATGTTAAATATCATTCGCTCTGGTTTCCTGCCGATTGGTCTTTTAACACCCTTATAGTTTAACACCTGGAAATATGACTCACCCCTAAATCCATACATTACACTGTAGGTAGAGTATTATTTCTTATAATACATAATGCCAGCCAAAAAAAAAGAAAAATAGCAGAGACACACTCTCCCCCTACCCTACCACGGTCTCCCCCACTCCCTTTATTAGTAATTTATCTAGGAATCCCTGTTCAGTGAATTAATAATTACTGTTCCTATTGAAAAGAGAAAGAAGGACTGAACATCATCTGTCAACAATAAACAGGGCTTCCTATGTCAGTGATGCCAAACCTATGGCACGGGTGCCAGAGGTGGCACTCAGAGCCCTCTATGTGGGCATTCATGCACAGCAGAGTTCACCAGAGTTTTTATGCCAGAAATGGCCCGGTCTGCTCCCTTTTTTAAAATCCAGCCCTTGAGAATGTCCAGCGGCTGTCCGTATCAGAGAGAGGCCAAATGAACATCAGTCTCTTTCTCTCTCTTCTGCTTCTGCACATTCCAGCATACAATGATGGGGAGTGCAGTAACTGCTGGGCATGAGCTCTCTGCCCTTCTCTGTCCTGTGGCTGCCACAGCATGCTAAGGAGGTGAGGAATGTCAAATTACTTAGTTTACTGTACTGATGTCTGCTCTCAATAGTTTGAAGGGAACTGGGGTACTCTCACTTAGTTTCATATTGAGGGAACCTGACAAGCCTGGGGAAAGATTTCTTACCAAAAATAAAAATAAATTGATTTTATATTTGTGCTTTAAAGTTCAGTTCTTCTTGAGTCACTGTTTTTGATCTCAAACTCTTGTCTGCTATTGTGGTATTCAGAGGCAATCTATCTACTGTCTGTGTCTATCTGTCTGAGCTGTTTCAATCCAATCTCAGTATTCAGATTAAATTGTCATGTTGGCACTATGCAATAAATAAGTGGGGGTTTGGATTGAAGTTTGGGCACTTGGTCTCTAAAAGGTTTGCCATCACTGTCCTATATAAATGACTAATACAGGGAGGGGGAGGTTTAGTGCACCTCTGCACCTCCCCAATCTAAATACCTAGCCTTATGTATTATATTTACTTTAAAGGGCATGTCCACCCCAAAATCTACATTTTACCCCACTACTGGTCCCACTGTGTAGTGCTGTAAAATCCTTACCTTGCATCCCTGCTCGAAATGGCTGCCCTGCAATGTCTCTCCAAAGTCCTTAAAAGTAAAGACCAGGAACCTATCTGTGTCCCATAATGTTTCTGCCTCCTGTCTCTCCTCCGGGAGAATTATGCCATGTGCACTGCAGCCCTCCCCCCCTCCCTCTCCCTCCCATTTTCCTCTCCATCCACCTAGCTCCAAACCACTTTGCTGTAGTGTAGAGCTCCCAACCCCAGCCGCCATAGTACTTTGTAAAATAACTCTCCTGATCACTACTTACTTTGCCTCTTTCCCCCAGCGTTCTACACAGCCGGAAGCCGCGTCCGTGATTGGCTGCCTCTCAGCCAACCATGGATGCGGCTGCCAGTACGGCCCCCTGCTTGCAGTTTCATGCAAGCAGCGGGCCGTGACAGAACATCGGGGGAAAGAGGAAATGTAAGTAGAGATCGGGAGAGTTATTTTACTATGTAAAAGAACTATGGCCGTTGGAGGTGCGTAAGGGAGCGACCACACTGCTGATATTAGGCAAAACCCATTGGTCCTGTTATATGCGGCCTACAGCTCACTAGTGGAAAATTTTATGGTGTATACCCAGCCTTACGGTTATTGGTTTCCCTGGGGAGGGAGGGAAGCTTTAAGATTATGATGTACAGTATAACAATTTTGGTTTATATTGATCCAGTGCGCTAGTATAAAAAATGCAAAAGTTTGCTAATCATAATTGCAGGACTTACCTGGCAAATTAAAGCTGTTAGTGCTATAGCTCCTCAACAAAACAATATTGTGAAGTAGGAATAATCAATCCAACCTCCCTGCCCCAGGTACTTTCTATTTTCAGTAAGTTAATTTTTAGAGTATAGTTATCCTTTAACAGTAGTCAATAATTTACATATTTCACACATGCATATTTTAAATGGGAAAGTGATATATTTTAATTATCATTTTTTTAACCCTATATGTCAGGGAAAATCTGTTTTAGGCCAGCTTTTTCCTTCGAAACCCTCTCTGCAGTATGATGTTGAATGTTCTGTGATTTTTATTTCTTCAAAGCTTGGTGGCTATACCTGCAATACCTATGCACAGTGCCTTTGGTAACTTAGGCAATAAATATGTCAGCTCCTTCATATTTATAAATGGAAACATACAGAGAAGGTTTATTTTTTAATTATTTATTTATATACTTTGGCTGCAGTGCTTTTTCACCAGGTGCCTCCAGGTAAGTATAATTATACATATAAATAATCCAAATCCTGGGCACTGTTGGATTTTTTAAAAAAACTTTTTGTGTTTATTTATAATCAACATTTCGGTGCTTCATTGTGCACCTTCCTCAAGATACCCTGAAATCCTGATGAAGGTGCACAATGTAGCACCGAAACATTGATTATAAATAAACACAAAAAGGGTTTTGAAAAAAACCAAGATTGCCCAGGATTTGGATTATTTTTATGTATAATTATTTATTTAAATGTTATTATCTGCATTTAGTTGACAGGCTTAGGGACACCGTATAGGGACCTATGGATTTCTGATGTTGTAGCTAAGCTAAGATAACAGTATCAGTGATCAACTTTACCACTTTGTATCATTGATCTTGGACAGATTGCAGCTTAAATAGACCCATGTAAGGACCTTATGATACGCTTAAACAGAGCAGTTTCCAGTTAAAGGTTGACTGTGGTCTCCATCTATTTACCAGAGATCTTTCATACCTTTGATGATGTCTCTAGCTTCTCTGGGTCTTAAGTTATAGGTTTGTTAAATTACAGTTCCAGGTCTGTCCGAGTCTCTGTGACAGTGATTGTAGGAATACCCACCCCCAATAATACATTTTTTATTAAGCTAGTTTGCAACCATTCTCTATTCATTCCTCTGCCTATGGGCACATTAGGGAAAGAAAAAGTTTTCTTTTTAGCTTAAAAAATTATTTAGACATTTTGGGGTAAGGCTTATGATGCATCTGATAATGCTCTGTCCCAGCAGTGGGCATGCTCCAACCGTAAACTTGGAGGCAGACCCTAGAATTCTGGTGATGTCAAAGATCAAAGTACTAACAAGAAAAAAACATCCTTTGTACTGCTGTAACTTTAGATAGACTGAAGCTAGAAGCATGATCCTTGGAGTCGTTTTAAAGGTAGAGCCTTAATAAAGGCTACTTGAATGGAGACCACAGTTCTCTTTTAAAGGGCATGTCCATCCTTACAAGAAAAATCTAAACTAACCTACCCCACCCCCAAACCCGTGATCTGTATAGGTACTTACCTCCCCACAGCTCCTGAAATTTATAACCCTTGTATTCCTAAAAAGCCAGCTTATCTACTACTACTCCCCACCCATCCTGGAAGTAATTTAAACTAGTATTCACTGTAGGGTAGATTGCTGGTATAGACAAGTCTGAAAACCACTAAAAGGTCAAATTTTATATTTTATTCCCTGTATTTTCTAAGACAACTGGTGCATGTTAAGCTGTATCTAACAGTTTACATTCAATTCATGTTATTTTTAAGAGGATTTATTGCCTTTTAATCCAGCCGCAATGATTTGCTAAAGCTGATTGATGTTGCTTCTATTTGTTTTTCTCTTTTTCAGATGCTATATTGAGATCTCACCATTTTCGCTCGGAGGTAATAACATTTCTACATGGTTTTAAAGAACACTGCATGTTACCACTCATGCTAGAAAATGTATTTTACCCTGCCATTAGTGGCATGGGTATAATCTAAGGATTTGTCCCTCTGACATTTTAGTAGTGTTGAAGTTAAATAATGCTTTATGCAATTCTCTGTGTTTATCCTTATTATATTTGGTGTGCCCTCAGTGAGATGACACAGCACAGATAAGCAGGGCACATGGTTACAGACTGCCAACATCTATTAGATCCAATAATCTTCTCTTTGGTTAACTCGTCAAGATCCAGTCCGGACATCTGGGCACTAGCAATGCTGTGGTGTAATGTTTGGCCATTATATTCACAGCAATAATATTGATGACTTGACTTTTTTGATGTGGAAATTTCTCCAAAGAACATTTTGCTTGCTGTACATAGTGCTTATATATCACCCAGAAATTTCCATGATTTCCATGAAAATTCCATGGCTTTGGCTACAGTGTATAACTGTATCTGAAACAAAAAATATACATAATTCCACAGTTTTTTTTGTCCGTTTTGGACATACACGTAGTGCTAAACTGGATATTATGTACAACAATGGAAACTATCAGGGCTATGTAATAAAAGTTCTTATAGTAAAAAATTTGGGGTAATTTTGCCGCAACCAATCAGATGTTAGCTTTCAAATGGTAAATAACATCTGATTGGTGGGAGCAAAATTTTTAATGAAAAGAACTTTTATTACATCTCTATGTATGTTTCTACATGCATGCTCTCTTCCTCCAGTGTTGAAACCATTGAGACTTGAGTATAACATTATGCTGAATGACAATAGGGTCTGAAGATAAACTTAAAAAGTGATGGAAAATGCACAGAACAGCCGCACCAGATTGCAGAGGGAACAAGGGCTGGTAAGTATATTTAGAAGCCTTGCATGGAACTTTAACCCATGTGAGGTCTAGGTTTGAGGGGGGGGGGGTGATTAGGCGTCATACAAATTTTAATTTGGGAGGTTCACATTCCCTTCAATGCACCTATTGAAGACACCATATTATCAAACACAATAGAGAGTAGTGAAAAGCAATAGTCTTGAAGAAGTACATTTTGCTAATGGCTACTCTATTGTGTCCAATACATATTTCAATAAGTCTCCATTGTCCCTTTTTTTCTGTCTCAAGGCCATTGCTTTCCACTACTCAATTTATTTAGTGTATCAGAAGTATGACTAAATGCTATACAATTTTGTCTAATAGTCTAATCATCAAATATATTTTATAAGTCTTCTTTCAACTAATTAAAAGCTTTTTTTAGCATAAGGTTAAAACCTTTTATATGGTACAATTTATAGAAAAGGCCTGTATAGGAAACTGCTAGTTTCCTAGCAGTTAGCTAGCTAATGCTAGTCTTTCCTACTGTCCTACTGTTATACTGATATCCTTTCTTAGTTAAATTTTACTGAAGCACAGGAGATAATACATAGTGCATTTACCTTCTGTTCTTCAGTTAAACTGGAAAAAAGAAAGTTAAAATCCCGGTGGACATACCCTTTAAGTAGAAGCGGTAGTTCAGGTTGTGGGTACCAAAGATAGGGCCACAACAGTCACAGGGGAATTGGATTACCTCCCAGGCTACCACCACGTCTAAGATATTGACCTGCATGGGTCAAAATCGATAAACTTAACCCAGTAGACACACAATTTAACCCACACCAGACTCTCGCTACTGCCAACAAGTTTACATGTTCTTTTGTTCTCTTCTGTTTTATTTGTTTTCCTGACTTTTCTTTTCTCTCCTGTAAGGATTTTTTATAGGTTTCCCCTATTTTACTTTATTTTCCTGAATAGCCCTATTTATTCCATTCATCTCCCTTTTTCCATGCAAAACTGTCCAAATCATCCATCCATTCTGATCCAGTCTGAACTTCCTTATTTATTCCTACCATACTGTCTGCCTTCCATCCACTCGATTTGCTTCCCATCCATCCCTACACTACAGCAAATCCCCACTACACTACAGAAAGAGGGATCCGGAGGGAGGGAGTGGGGAGAGGGCTCCCCTGCACATGCCAGAGTCCTCTAGGAGTAACAAGAAAAAATTACCTGGCACAGATCACTATAGTGTAAGAAATAATATATGGGGTGCTCCTACCACTAATAGAATAGAATTAAAAGGAGAGAGCAGAAGTGGTATATAGAGGGCACACCCAAGCTGTATTAGTACAATAAAATAATCTTTATTAAGCAAACAAACTGGGATATGGTCAAAAAAGTGCAGAAAAATACATTAAATACACATTGCCAACCCCCAGTATCAATAAAGTGCATCACACAATATACCGGTATACTCATCCATGCAGTCATACAACAATGTTAATACATATAATAGGTAGATATGACATAGCAGTGTATCTATGTCATATGCATATACACTGAGCAAAAATACATCAATATGTAGCCCAAAATATGATAAGGTATAGGCTAGCTTCCCTACCGCTAACAATACACCTGAAATAGGAGGAGAGAGCAACATAGCACCTAAAACCAGTGGCCAAATATAACCAACATGATCTCACCACTTTGCACCAGTCTGTATGGTCATGATACAGGAGGGGGTCGAAGAGCTGATTAAAAGACAGCTGGCATGCCGTTGGATGAAGTCCGGCCACGCGGACGAAACGCAAAGGTGCAAAGTGGTGAGATCATGTTGGTTATGTCTTAGGTGCTCTGTTGCTCCCTCCTATTTCATTGTACTAATACAGCTTGGGTGTGCCCTCTATATACCACTTCTGCTCTCTCCTTTTAATTCAGAGTCCTCTAGGAGGACAAGGAAATAGTAGGGACCGGTTGACAGACAACTCCTATGCTTCACTTTACTGAACTTTGGACAGGTACTGCAGAAGAAACAAAAGGAGCTGAGATGTAAGGTAAGGCTTTTTAACACTACACAGTGGGGCCAGTAGTGCGTTAAATTTTAGTTTTGGGGGTGGACATGCCCTGTAATTTACTTGAAAGTGCAATCAAATAAAACAGGTGCACTTTCTGCTGGAACATAGAGGCAGGGTCCACACAACCCCACAAGTGACAATTCAACTAGTGACCAGCCAGTCCTGGAAACTCTACCCAACCCCAACTCCACCCACTCCCATGGAAAAGAAGGTAAAATAGTGTGCATGGTGTACACGACAATGTGGAATTAAAATGGATTGCACCTTTGGGCTGATACAAAAAGGTGCAAAAACAATGTGCTATTAGTCTGCAGCAATCCACCAGCTTTTATCTATTTACAGTAAACCCAGTAAAAAGCTAACATCTTATTGGTTGCTGCACATAACATTGGCAAACCTTAGCACTTCTTTTTGCATTGGTCCATTTACTCATTCCTGCAGTGCAGTAGCCACTAAACAACAGTTATTTCATTGGGTGTGCTGTTATATATTTCCAAAATGTTTGAAAATTATGCAGGCCCCACAAGAGCAGTAGCAACCCCACTCTAGTGTCCTGTAACAGACTGGAACTGGAGGCATAAAAAAGATTATTTTACAGTAGTTAATCCTTCTTGGGCACCCCTTCCTACATGAAATATCAGCATTTTTTCTTTGGTGCCTTTATCAATCCAATCCCAGATAAGAATACAGCTATGTATTTCTGCTAATCAATGTAAAAGTATCCATACACGGTCCAATGTTTTTCTGATCGGATTTTCGATCAGCCGAAACAAGTGAAAATCTGCTGGAAAAATTGCCCACCTTGCTCCGCCGATCTTCTGTTGATTTCAGCTTGAAAACTATGGAAGAAACATTCTGCTACATGGGATTGATGGAAACATTTTTAGATATGACCAATTGGCCTATCGAAAACACAGAAAAAAGGCCTTGATTATCCGATCAATTCAGTTTAATTCTTCAAATTGATCAGAATATCAATGCTGTGTATGGGGGCCTTAAAGGGCATCTATAGTGGGAAAATGAACGTTTTTTTTCCTTTTTTCCATGTGTTCTATAATTCCCCACAACCCCCATAGTGTCTTTGCTTTTTCTAGATTCCCTCTCTGTCCTGAGATACACCAGTTAGAAGAATACGTGATTGCATTCCTCTACCCCTACTTGGACTGTCAATCAAATCCCTGTGATGTGATCCCCCCTCCCTGCTCTGTAATAAACATAGAGATAATAGCATTAGCAGGGGGAGAGAGGTAATTTTGATGGTAGATATAAGCCTGCACTTGACCCCCCTTCTTAATAGCTTTCACTGATTGATGATGGGTCACAAAGTGAGAGATCGTAAACTGTACTGTTCTCCTTCTTCTTCCTGTCTCCAGGACAGCTTGCTTTCTATTGGCCACTGTGCGTGGGTGTGTTTTTCAGGATGTTGAACTTTTACCTCCTACTGCACATGATAAGTTTGTCGGTTAGCCGGAGTTGAGACATGGAGGAGGTAACAGAGGGGAGGGGGATGGGGGGAGTGCTGCACAGCGATCTGACACCATGGTTAAACAGAGTCACTGACAGAGATAGGATTAAGGCAGCACAGAGTATATGAATTTAACTTTGCAAAGGGGCAATGTGTTTTTTTC
The DNA here is from genome assembly GCA_019447015.1 of Hymenochirus boettgeri. Classification (NCBI taxonomy): domain Eukaryota; kingdom Metazoa; phylum Chordata; class Amphibia; order Anura; family Pipidae; genus Hymenochirus; species Hymenochirus boettgeri. Next base: position 174,215,716 of record CM033473.1, read on the forward strand.
ACTATAGATGCCCTTTAAGGAGAGTTAGATTTTAAAATGACAGACTTTAGCTATGACGGACACAAGAAGCCTACCAATTAAATATTACTGTATATTTTTGATATGCTGGGTTTACTGCTGCTTTCTGTATCTGCGTGTTAAACAAAGTGAACTGTATTTCCCAAAATTCAATTTCCATTTATAGTAGATGCTTTGTTATAACTTTTCCTCAAGAGCTGCAAACTCCCCCCCCCACACACACACTAACTAACTAATGGCCATTTAATAATCCCTGTGCCACCTACACCATAAATAACTCTGTGTTAAGTGCATCTGTAATGGAAAAAGATTTGGGGGTTCTGGTAGATAACAGACTTAGCTGTAGCAAACAATACCAGGTAGCAACTGCTAGAGCAAGATATTGTGTTGTATAAAGAGGGGAATAGACTCAAGAGAGAAAGATATTATTCTCCCTCTTTACAAGGCACTGGTAAGGCCTCATTTGGAATATGCAGTGCAGTTTTGGAATCCCATATACAAAAGGGACATCTTGGAAATGGAAGCAGTTCAGAGAAGGGCAACTAAATTAATAAGGGGAATGGAGGGGCTTGAATATGCAGGCAGATTAGACAAGTTAGGGCTGTTTACATTGGAGAAGCAACGTTTGGGTGGGGTTATGATAACCTTATACAAATATATTAATGGGCCATACAATGAACTCTCTGGTGCATTGTTCACTAATAGGTCATATCAGAGGACTCTTGGACGTCCGTTAAGGTTGAAAGAGAAGAAGTTTCATCTTCAGGTTAGGAAAGGTTTCTTTACAGTGAGAATGGTGAAACTGTGGAACTGTCTTCCAGTAGATGTGGTAATGGCAAGTTCATTAAATAGCTTTAAAAAAGGCCTGGATAAGTTTCTAAAACAAAAAAATATTGAGAATTACAGGAAGGAATTTTTTTCCCCATTTGCTGTTTTTTTTGTGCCTTCCTCTGGATCAACTGTTAGGTAGGGTTAAAAAAAATAAAAAGGGTGAATAGGTTGGACTTGATGGACTTGATGTCTTTATTCAACCTCAATTACTATGTTATAAAAAAAATAATAAACTAACTAGTTGTACATGAGTCATTTTAACATAAGAAAATACATGTTCCAGCTCTTGGTAAATCCCCCTCTAAAGGTGGCCATACACATGTGATTTCCACAGCATGTGTTCCAACAGATCACATTGGTATCTGTCAGCACACATGGGATGGGAACCGCACACACGGAATTCTCATACGGGGTATGGGGATTGGTCAGCCATGCGGCCATGCACAGAACGATCAGATTGGCAAATACCGACCGCCGGATAATTTCAGTCTTTCCCGACCGACTGTAATGCCGATTATGGTCATTCGTCAGTACTGCGGTCACCTACACACCTTCCCTGATGGGATTTACACATTATCATTAGTGTGTTTGGCCACCTTTATTGTTTAAGTCATTTAAAGGACAAAGCATTATCAAAACCCACATATGCCACAAATTCAGTAGCTACGTAAATATCATAAAAACTTGGTTAGACTAATACACTGCTTAGCCCTTCAGAACTTTTAATCTGGGTGTGTTTTAGCAGCTAATTCCTATAACAGACTGTCTAAACATTCTTTCAGTGCTTGTTCTTCCACTTTGCATATCAAAATAAACACAAAATTTCTGATACTTCTAGGGTTTTAGGCCAAGCCCTCGTCATTTAAGAAGATACACGCGAACTCGTGCTGAGGAAGCAAAACCCTCAGTGGAGGTTCAACAGAGTGAACAGGAGACACCATTACCAGTCAGGAAAAGAAGGATCAAGAAAAGCAGCAGGGTGCAACCAGAATTCTATCAATTAGTTCAAGTCACTCCAACTCGGAAGCGGGTATGTATTTTACATTGTTGTACTGGCAATCACAGAGCTGTGGGCACATATTTATATTTAATATAAGATTGCACTTGTATTACAAAAAACATATGATCTTGGACTAGTATTTCATTTCTAAACTGATAAATAAAAAGAAATATTGTTCTCCAAATAATTGTTATGCTATATTTTAGAATTGGAATCGTGAAGTTTTCAAAACAGATGTGAAAGAAATGATACAAGGTTGCAGAGATGTCAATAATTACCCCTAGGCAGCATTCCGATTGGATAGGGGAAATGGGGGTATTGTCAACAGAGATGGAGAAAGATTGGACAGGACCAGGTTTAGGTGGAAAAACAATCAGTTTAGTTATAGAAAGATTTAATTTGAGTTAGCGTTGAGACATCCAGGAGGAGATGGCAAGGAGGCAGTCGGAGACACGTGATTGGATGTCAGGATTTAGCGTAGGTGTGGACAAGTAGATTTGTGTATCGTCTGCATATAAATGATACTTGAAGCCAAAAGAGCAGATGACATCTCCCAAGGAAATAGTGTAGAGGGAGAACAATAAGGGTCCAAGTACCGACCTCTGCAGTACACCTACATTAAGAGGAACCGAAGAAGAGGTGTTGTTAGCAAAAGATAGTTCAGAGAGATAGGATAAAAACCAGGATGCAACTTCATTCCGAATGGAGTGAAGTATCTGCATTAGGAGGGAATGATGGACTGTGGAAAGCAGAGAAGAGGTCAAGGAGGATAAGAATAGAAAAGTGACCAATGGCTTTTGCAACCTGCAGATCATTCGCAACCATACACAGGGCCTTCTCATTAGAATGCGCAGGACGGAAACAAGATTGCAAAGTATCCAATAGGTTCAATAGGATTAAATTTATTAAATTTATTTTTCCTCAGAATTCTACACAACACCCCATAATGACAATGTGAACATAGTTTATATAAAAAACCTAAGAATTCATTGTACATTAGTATTCACTGTCTTTGCAGTGAGACTCAAAATTGAGCTCATGTGCATCCTGCTTCCCCTGATCATCCTTGTGATGTTTCTGCAAATGTGGTAAATTCAGTTGATTGGATATGATTTGGAAAGGCACACACCTATTGGGACGATTTACCCAGACTCGCTGGCCATATATATGGAGTTGAAGTCGCTCTAACCTACTACTGATTACAACTTTAACTCCACATTAGCATGGGATGCGCGGATTACGAAAAAATCACCCGCGCATCTGGCGCTTACAATTCAATATCGCTTTTTGAGCACTGGACTTTAATGACAGCTAATAGCTGGCGTTAAAATCCCGAAGTGGGTAATTCACTTACCGGGATTTACCCACATTTGCAATCCCGATATTGAATTGCGAAAGCAGCATTTACTTAGAGCAATAGTGGCTCTGGGTAAATGAGCCTGTATGTATATAAGGTCCCACAGTTGACAGTTCATGTCAGAGCACAAACCAAGAACCTCAAAGTTAAGATGGTTTCTAGGCACAAATCTAGGGAAGGTTACAGGAAAACTTCTACTGCTTTAAAGGTCCCAATGAGCACAGTGGCCACCATCATCTGCAAGTTGAAGAAGTCCAAAACCACCAGGACTCTTCTCTAGAGGTGACCTGCCATCTAAACTGAGTGATCGGGGAGAAGGGCCTTAGTCAAGAAGGTGATTAAGAACACGATGATCAGTCTGTCAGAGCTCCAGAGGTCCTCTGTGGAGATAAGAGAACCTTGAGAAGGACAACCATCTCTGCAGCAATCCACCAATCAGGCCTGTATGGTAGAATGGCCAAATGGAAGCCACAAATGGAACATGGTAGCCAGCCCTGGAGTTTGCCAAAAGTCATCTTAAGGACTCTCATACCATGAGAAACAAAATTCTCTGGTCTAATTAAATAAAGATTGAACTCTGTGGTGTGAATGCCAGGTATCACGTTTGGAGGAAACCAGGCACTGCTTATCACCAGGCCAATGCCATCCCTACAGTGAAGCATGGTGGTGGCAGTATCATGCTGTGGGGATATTTTTCAGGGGCAGGAATTAGGAGACTAGTCAGGAGAAAGGGAACTATGACTGCAGCAATGTACAGAAACATCCTGGATGAAAACTTGCTCCAGAGCAGGACTGGGCCAACGGTTCATCTTTCAGCAGGACAATGGCCCTAAGCACACATCTGAGATACCAAAGGAGTAGCTTCAGGACAATTCTGTGAATCTCCTTGTCTAGCCCAGCCAGAGCACAGACTTGAATCCAATTGAACATCTCTGGAGAGATCTTAAAATGGCTGTGTACCGACGCTTCCCATGGAGCTTGAGAAGGAGCTTGAGAGGTGTTGCAAAACTGCCAAAGGATAGGTGTGCCAATCTTGTGGCATCATATTCAAAAAGACTTGAGGCTTTAATTTTTGCCAAAGGTGCATCAACAAAATATTGAACAAAAGCAGGAAATACTTTTTTTTCAAGTTGTCATTATGGGGTCTTGTGTGTAGAATTCTGAGGGGAAAAAATGAATTTAATCTATTTTGGAATAAGGCTGTAACACAGATGTGGGAAATTCACAGGGAGCTGCATGAAAAACTTGGATTGTCGTGAGGGACCAGACCAATAGGTTCAGCTCAATATAGCGATTGCAAAACTGGATTTTATAAAAAGATTAAAATAATATATCTGGTTCATTCAATTTTTTTTACTATTAGTTGCAATTTTAAAAAGGTGTGTAATATTTTAGATCCATTCTACCAAATTCAGTTAAACTATTAACCATTCTATCATTTTTTTTATATAAAATAAACTTTAAAAAAATAAATCAATTATCCAGCCTGAGATAATCAATTAATATTAAGATTTTTTTGGGTAAGTTAGAGGCCAGTTAGGTGCAGCCAACGGGCCTCATGTGGCCCCCGGGCCTTACATTGCTCTTGTCTGCTGTAACTGCGAGGATCTCCTGCAATTCCAGTTTTTACCAGTTGATGTCACTGTACCTCTGTTTCCTCTGCTGAGTTCTGAACTTCCACTTTCCATCAGCAGTAGGCTGTTTCATGTTTCTGGACCGTTATCTCTAGTCACCTTCACCTGTTAACTGTTTCCCCTAAATATGGACTCCACTTCCTTGCCAGATCATCAATTGTACTTGACTCCTATTGTCAGTCCTGCATCCTGATCTCTGGTATCCTGATCTTCGATTCCTGTTTAGTCCTATTAGTTAGTCTTGTTTAGTCCTATTGTGTTTTTGGGGGTTGGCTTGTTTCTTTGGAGTATTGTGTTGTGTTGTAAATAAATTGGTTGCACTATTACCTCTGCTGTACTTTCAGTACTTTCACTCCTCCTTTCTGCTTTGCAGCAGCAAGTATTCAGGGAGCATTATAGTAATATACAATAACAAAATGTGGAAAAAGAGATGAGCTGTGAATATTTTCTGGATGTACTGTACCATGATTCAGGTGTGCCTATTTGTAATTCATCAATGTTTTCCAATTGCTCTCTTATACCCAAAGAGAATCACTGCAGTGTCCCTCATCTCACCAAGGGCAGGAAGTTCGATTAAAATTGAAAAATGATCTCATCCACAGTCAAAGCCTTATGCTCCTGAAACTGCAGAACTGTATTTAACTGATGCAGTTTTCTCAGAGAAAATCATGGTGATCAAACCACAATTACTGATGAACATTATTAATTAGTTTTGGTGTGATGGGAAGCATTTAATCCTTGGTATCCATTAAATACAACATTTTATTATTTTCTTAATACTAAAAATAGGAATAGAGGGGTTAATATATAAATTAAGTTCAATGGAGTACAAAGCTAAAAGTGCACTCCATCCCAACAAAAGGGTGCAGACACCTCGAATAGTCCTCCCTTGGGAACCGGAAAGTCCAATAAGATATACAATAAATTAATAAAATAAATAATTGCTTTAGAGTGCGACCCTCAGTTGTATAACTTTATATATAAATGAGCCTTGCAATACAACCGTGATAACATTTGAGGTAAAGGGATTTTATCTTTAAGTGCATAGAGGGCTTATTCCAGTAAAGACAATGGAGGATGTTTGTATGAGACAAACATCTAGTGTTACTTTAATCTATACATTTACAATATTTCTTTGTTATGTTCCATATTTTATCTAGGGATTCCTCCATTTACCATTTTGGAATCAGGAAGTATTTTCTTCTCTTCTGGTGCCATTTTTGTGCCTTCACAAGTATGTAAAGAAACACTGGATAAATACATGCTTGTAAAAACGTGTGCTATCACCAAAATCCATGAAAAACCCACTCTACCCGATGTGATATCAGATTAGTTTGTTTTTTTAGCGTGTTTAGTGGTCCACCTTCTCAGTGGTTACATGGTCGTGTAAGTAGCGTGTTTAAGTGATATTACACCATCCTGTTTGTTTTCAACATGGCAATGCTAAATTAAAAGCCAGGCTTTTTTGTACCAAATGTTATGAATTTAAAACGTATAAAAATAAAACGTGTTTTTACCCGTTTGTTTAAGCACATTAGGGGCCATATTTAATAACCTCTGGAATCTGAAACTTCCTATACCGCAGGTACAGCCGTGGTCATAGTATTGCGATGGTATTGTAGAGTCGATCATACAATAACATTGTACGGTCACTATCACTTTACAATTATGCTGTACCATCACTATCGTAATTTTACAATCGCGCTTAAAATCCGTTAGTAATACTTACGATCGTTAAAGGTGTGTTATCAGTATTTAGCTATTTAGGGAGACCGGCCATTAAAAATATGGCCCTAGGTGTGTCTCAAGGATTTAAAAATTTGCATATGGGTCTGTAAATTTTGCACTTTTATCTATATAGACCATTTTGCTAAATCTTTGAGTGATTATTGGTGAGTATTGGTGACCCTGGCAAAGGGATGTTCAGTGGATCCCCTCTTGGTCTGTGTGGCTTCGGCTAGAAAACTGAGCGGAAAAGATGCTCCTGAACACTGCACAGCACTTATGCTTCACTGTGGCATTGGGCACAAAAGCCGTCTCCAGGCTTTCAATAAATCTGAGCTGTAAAACACTGTATAAATAAACAAAAAACAACAACAAAAAAACAAAACACTTTACTTTGATTTCCTTTAGCAACCAAAGCTCTCCATAGACTGGATTGACATTTAAATGGTTAAAAAAACATTTCCTTTTTTCGGATCAACCACTTGACAATGTTGAGCAAAGATCGGGCCAGGCGAAAATTTTTCTGAAAATCTGAAGAAAGATCGGAGCTTCAAGTTGGGAGGCTTCCACCTTCCAGTGGTTCTTCCGATCGTATTTCTGATTGTTAAACTCAATTGGAAATCTGATCGGAAGAACGTCTGCCCATGTATGGGAAGCTAAACGCACACACTAACAGGGAGATTCAGTATGGGTTAAACTAAATGCAAAACCCAGGCAACCCAACGTAATATCGGGTTAACACTAATTTTAAGAGGACTGCTCCATTTCCAAATGCCTCGTATTGCGAAACAGATTGTATGGAGGCTTTAAAGTAGCATAAACTCATGCCTCTTACCTTTCTGCAATCCCACATTTACATCCGGTGTTGGATGGTGGGATTGTGGAAAGGTTAAAATCGTGGATTTGCGGTATTAAACCTCCCATTAAGAATCTTGGGGAATTCAATTCGATTGCTTCTGGATATCTGGATAATATCTCTGGGCATTATGGGATGGTAACCAGTAAGCAATCACACCTAAAGTTTGTGCAGTTGCTTGTTTTTACTACATTTCAGATTTGCTATTTACTTAGCTAGTTACGTGAAGAACAGATAGTCAAGAATGTCTTTTCTTGAAAGGGTCAGGTTGTTCAAATATGTGAAGGCATTTAGATAACAAAATAGAAGTAGATTACCTGGGCACACATCACATGCATATTTCCTTGTAGACTTTTGTGAAGTGTGCAATAACATCTATCTCTGAGACAGGTGGAATTTAGAGTATCATGGGCTTGGCCATTGAAGATTGTATTGCAGAATGTAACTCATTTTACCAAAAAGCCACAATGAAAGCACAGCTCTATGCAATCATATAGTTTACAAGCATGGTGGATATAAACATGGGCATATGGGAGTGAATTTATTCTTGTTGTTTTTGAAAAATTTGGGTAAAAGTATTATAAGCAGATAATCTCTCCTGAAATCCTGCTATCGACAGGGTTGTGGTGAGTCAGACGCTGGAAGACACTTACACAAACTATTTTTCTTTTTGATACAGTTAGCCATATTTATGGAGAGCTGCACCAAAGGAAACTGGGTTTAAAGTCACCTTAAACTATTCACTTGCGGTTAGCACCTCTTTAACCCCTTGCTTGTGCCAGCTGTGGGGGCATTGTATAAGACCGGCCAGCCACCCCAATCTATTTACCAGCAGTTGTGCAGTTGTACTTAAGTGAGTATTAAAGCCAGCTAACAGCTGTAGTAATCCTTATCTCCAGGTCTACTGGCATATCAAGAACAATAGGCAGAGACGCCCTATTGCTAAAATACATACTCACAACCGCCTTGCTTAATGTGTATTTTGCAGTTAATATTGTAGGCAGCTGTAGGTAGTGCAGCTCTTTTGGAAAAAAGCATAGATTAGATTATAAGGGCAAGCAATGTAAAAGGATCCTATACAGAAAAGACAGGTGTTGCATTTGTTTTTTTAAATGGGTAACATGCTTAAAACCCACCAAATATAGACCTATTGTTTATAAAATATTGTTCAGAATTAATTTATTTAGGATAAGGATGTCCAGTAACAAACCAGCCAAAAGGCTCTCTGGATTGCTGGGAACAAGTTGTTTGTTACACTTTCCTGTATTAATCATCACCTTTTAGTCTCTCTTTTGGCTTTAGATTATGTTTCTGAATATCAAAAATGTGTAATATCTTTAATATATCTGAAAACTTTTTTAAATAGTAGAGTTACATAAGACCATCTTGAATTGGGCCCCAAATCACAGGACATGATTTACCAACGCAACCAATTTTAGGCAATATCAGTCAGTCCTAGCAATGGGTCATGTCAGTAAATTGTGGTTGATCCTGTGAACTAAAAGATCCATCAGTCCCAAACATTGGCAGAGGATGTTTTAAAGGAGAATTATAGTGTGTATAAAGTTTTAAAAAAACAGTTAAAATGAGAATACTTGGGACAGGAATGTAGGACTGGTAATTCTTACCTCCCAATATTGTTTCTGTGAGGAGCACCAACCATTGATACAGAACTAGTCCAGGACTAACCTGGCAAAAGAAAACTTAATGCGCTGTTGCTCCTCAACAAACCAATATTGTGAGGTAGGAATAATCAATCCTGCCTCCCTGCCCCAGGTACTTTCCATTTTTAAAATGTAAATTATAGTTAACATTTTATGGTTTGGGGGCCCTGAGCTATTGCCTTGTTCTTCTTCCATTGAGAGGGGGTGATGATTTAAAAGAAAAGTTTTTAATTGAACTTTATTGCTCATTTGGGCAAAGTCCAAATATTGTACATCAGGTAGCATCGGTTTTAGAGTGACTGTAAGTGCTAGGCCATCCTTCGGTGGGCTGTGCACTGCAGTGTGGCCTCAGCCTTGGGATAAGATTAAATATTAGGCTGGGTACACACTGAGGGACTATTTGTCCTGACCGGTCGCAAGTGTCTTTCAGTCGCGGCTAATGCGAACGATCAATTGTAATTTTCCAACACCTCCCATCATTCGTTCGTCCGATCCGGACGAATGACCGATTGAGGTCAGTCACGGCTGCCTGCCCCACACCAGCCTATATTTTCGGCCAACCGAACTAAAGTGCTGTGAATCGGTCGGTCGGCCGTGTGTACCCAGCCTTACATCTACCAGTTAATATTTTAACAGATTTCTTTCTTTGTGAACCAAGGAGAGAATGCAGTAATTGTTGTGTTTGTTACTTACTTGTACTACACACGAGATTAAGTACATTGTGGGATCCCAGTCAGGTAAGCAGTGTGCGTTCATTGCTATTAGACCCCAAAGGATTATTATTTCAATTATTACAAGTCAGTGTGTAGGCACTTATAATGGCTTGTTTGGGTGGGATTACCATTGTCCAGTATCCCCCCTTTCTGCTTGCTGAAGGAAATGTTTCAGTCTGTTGCTGTATTTCTCCCAGTGCTTGTTACATAGATTGTTACATTGTTACATAGATTGTTACATTGTTACATAGATTGTTACATTGTTACATAGATTGTTACATTGTTACATAGATTGCTACATTGTTAATTGGGAATCAAGTTAGATCCAGGCTCCAGCATTTTTTTGTTGTTGTTTCAAAAAAGTGTCCAGTTTGCCCTGTGATTGACAGCAGCATAGAGAACTGTATCAATTTTAACCCTGCAGCTGCCTGAGGTTATTGCTAAAACTAGTTTTAGATACAGTACTAAAGGTGCCCATACATAAGAACTCACCTCACGACCGATACAATGACATTCATTCAATTCTTCAAGAAACTGCATTTTGAGTTCTTTTCCACGACCCACATACAATTGAGAGGTCCCATCTGGCCCATTATTTTTGCTATTGTAAGTCGGTTGTGGAAGAGAACCAGAAGGGAGGTTCCTAAAGAATTTATTGATCCCGCGGGATCTCACAGGATCGGTTGGTAGGTGAGTTCTAATATAATCTATGGGTACCTTTACACTGTCTGGGCAACCCATTCTTTTTTAAGGAAAATAAATGAATATGACATTCTGCATATAATTATTATTTTCATAGTAAAGTTAATTTATATGATTACTAATTTTATGGGAAGATAGGAATGAGTATTCCTACCTTCATTTTGAATTTCCTTACATTTCCCTCCAAGGACACAGGGTGAGGACCTAAAGCACTAAGTTCCAATCCCTGGATTAAGCTTCTAACTCCTACTCCTAAACTCTTATACTTGCTTTTGCTGGTGCATTATTCTCCACCTCCCACTCCCGGCCCAGGGCAATACCAATAGGAGGATACTCTTCTTAAAGGGTATGTCCATCAAAAAAGTAAGTTGGTTTCTATCTGATTTACTGAAGAACAGGAGGTAAATGCTCTCTTACCTCCCGATCTTCAGTAAATCTTACAGGAGTGGAGGAGACACTTACCTGCAGAAGTGTCTTACCACGGAAGTGGTAAGCAAACAACAGGGCACTGGCGATCACAAGTTTAAGAGGTAAGTTCAGAAATTAGAAACTTAACCCTGGGGTAAGGACCTAGTAGTAAAGGTCCTAAGCCCGGGTACTGTCAAATGGGTGAAGAAGAGGATCAAGGCTGAGGTGAGTAATAAATAGTTGTCCTTTAAATTTACATATTGCTTTAGCTCCCACCTCTCAACACATTTTTCGCTATACTTGCCTTTACCAAATATCCTTCTACAGACAGATCTCTCACCAGCTGGTAAAAGCCGCCACTGCTGCTGTATGTGTTATTTACATTCCATACACCCTTGGGCACTGCTAGGAGGAGCACTGCCATGAGAAGATTGCCTCCAATGCCACTCTCCTTAAAAAAAGAGTCAATGGCGGACGTTGAGTTATTTTAGACAGGATCCCTGCACCCTTTAAAGGGCATGTCCACCCATAAATCAAAATATTACAGCTGCAGGACCCACCTAAAACCCCAGTTAAGTTTTACTTACCTTCCTCAAAGATGCAGCTAAACATACTTGCAAGATTCGGTCCCTCATGCTCTGCTGCGTCTCCCCTCTCTGCTTCCTGGTCGTGCAACAGTATTGTCTCGCCCAATAGCTGACACCTGAGACCAAGTTCCGAACTGCTGCTGTTCTTGCTTGAAATGAGCTCTTAAAAGCAGCAGGGGGCGGTACCCAGGCGACAAGGGACCGGGCTTATAAGTATGTTTAGCTGTGTCTTTGGGGAAGGTAAGTAAAACGTAAGTGGGGTTTGGAGGGTTCCTGCATCGGTATGTAAAATTTCAATTTATGGGTGGACATGTCCTTCAAAGTTTGTGCCAGGTTTGTATGGAAATTAAAACAAGTAAAATAAATATACTTTTTTTTGTAATAAAAGTGAGAACTGTATTGACTGATAATAAATACAAATTATTATTGGGTTAATACTAATAATACAATATATGGATGTATTTGGATATAAAAAGTGAGTTTTTTTTATTGATTGAAGACTGGGAGGTTAAAGGGACTGTCCACCCCTCTTTTGAAAAATTAATATGTGGTAGATTAGCCCCCAAAACCTAGACATCGTTTAAGTTTCAAGCTGTAATTCGGCTCCCACACGGAGCTATTATACTTACATCCTCCTCGCTCCACCGCCGCTTCCGGGTTCTTCTCCCAGTCTCCACTGTGGCTGCTCTGTTCTTTTTCTGTTCCCGAGACACCGCAGTGGAGACTGCTCCGAGAATGGCAGTCAGTGATTGGCCGTGACTCACAGTCACGGCCGACACTGACTGCCTTACCCGGAAGTGCAGAGCCGTGGCAGTGGAGCGAGGAGGAGGAGTGTAAGTATAATGCTCCGTGTGGGGAGCCGAATTACAGCTAGAATCTTAAACGATGTCTAGGTTTTGGGGGCTAATCTACCACATATTAATTTTTCAAAAGAGGGGTGGACAGTCCCTTTAAGGAGCTATAATCTTCGTTCCTGGATCCTGAGCTATTGATTATGAACGGGAGGTAGGGCATAGCTCCTTTAACCACCTGGGCTTCAATCAATGCATTAAAGGGCATGTCTACCCCTTTTTTAATTTTTATCTGTAGTGTAGGGCTCCCTCCCTCAACCCCAACCGCTATAGTTATTTGAATCAAAACACCTCTGATCATTACTTACATTGCCTCTCTCCTCTGAAGTTCTGTCACAGCCCTCTGCATGAAACTGCAAGCAGGGGGCCGGATCGGCAGCCGCTTCCGTGATTGGCTGAGAGGCAGCCAATTAAGGACGCTGCTTCTGGCTGTACAGAACTTCGGGGGAAAGAGGCAAAGTAAGTATAGATATATACTATATAGTTTTTAGACAAATTACTATGGTGTTTGGGGTTGGGGGAGGGAGCCCTACACTACAGAAAAGGGGATTTACACTAGGGGTAGGGAGAGAGAAACAGGAGGGAGGAGGGCTGCACTGAGCATGTGCAAATTCTCCCGGAGGATAGGCAGGAGGCAGGGTCTTGACTCGGCCTGGCTCCTGGTGGTCAGTTGTCTGGACTTTGGAGGGGCATTACAGGAGAACCATTTGGAGCAGGGATGTAAGGTAAGGATTTTACTACACTACACAGTGGGGCCAGTAGTGGGTTAAATTATAGTTTTGGGGGTGGACATGCCCTTTAAAGGAATAGTTAAAGGATAACTATTAAAAAAAAATTCAGTTAAAAAAAGTTGAAAAATACTTTGGACAGGGATATAGAACTGGTAATTCCTACCTTCTAATATTGAGCACCAGCCCAAAAAAATTATTCTGTCTGTCTTCTTCCTGGCCTCAGCACTATCTTTAATACATGAATAGTCCAGGACTAACATGGCAAATGAAAACTGTACGTGCTGTAGCTCCTTAACAAAATAACATTGTGAGGTAGGAATAATCAATCCAACCTCCCTGCCTCAGGTACTTTACATTTTTAAACAGTTCATTTGTAGAGTATAGTTATCCTTTAAGATTGGGCTCACTTACAGGGTTATTCAATAACAGTTCTTATCATTTAAAATGGTGCTAATTTTGCCCCAACCAATCAGATGTTATTTAACATTTGAAAACTAACATCTGATTGGTTGGGGCAAAATTATCACCATTTTAAACGATAAGAACTTTTATTGAATGTCCCTGTTAATTTTTCTAGAACTGCACTATTTTGTTTCTGTTAAAGGGGTGATGTTGTAGGATATGCATTATGGGAATGTGAAAGTTATGTTACGCCAGTTCCTGCTCTTTAGGCTGGGAGCTCAGATTAACAGTCATTTGTGTACGTCGGTACTGAGCATTTTTAATGCTGACAAACGCTTCATGTCTGAAACGAAAAATTTCTCTTGGTCACGGCCGACCCCCTGTATTAAAGCATAGGGAGTCGTCTGCTATCATTTGGTGTATGGCATTCACGAGCGATCTACCTATACTTTATATAGCCACAGACAGACAGAATCTGTAAGGTTCTTTGAAAGATTAGAACTGTGTGTATCCAGCTTTTAACCTTAAATTGAAGTGTTAAAGACTTTTAGTAGGGTGATGAACCACAATGGGCTTTTGGCCCAGAGTGCAGTAAGTGTAGTAATTCTGTATGGATTCATTTTGCTTTAAAATGAGTAATATTCTGTGTACATGATACACTTTTTACTGATAAATTATCATGGTTTTCTGAGTCATAATTGCAGCAGCGTGTGACGCTACTCCTCAAATAACAGTTAGCAAACGTGTTATGGGTAATTTTTCCTGAGTCACAGGGTATGGTCTAATTAGGTATAATTCATAGTAGGGAGATTGTTTATGTTTAAAGAATTGTTTTCATTCATATTGGGGTCATAATTGCTCTTGGACAGCTGGAATAAAAAAGTAATTACTTACCTTGGTACTTTATTGCCCACTGGTGGAAAAATGATGTTGGGTCAGATTAATGATGTTGGGGTCAGATTATGGGTTAGAAAAATTTGAGTTAAGTCTAGTATAAGTTTGGTAAAAGGAAAAAGCCTTCTGCTTATATTGAATATAGTTAATTGTAAAGTTGAATGCATGTAATAACCTTTTATTCTCAATAAAGCATTGCATTAAAAAAAAAAATCTGTTTAAAATATTGGCAGACAATTCCACAGCTAACTTCAGCCGATTTTTCAACCAAATCAAAAAAAACGATCAGACCTGTTGGTACATTTCATCCAATCAGCAAAATGTCATTTGTTCTGTGTTCTTTCTGACCAACAGACTACTGATTGATTTATTGGTAGTTTGCTGGTCTAGAGAGGGTCAATATTTAGCTTTGTGTACAAGCTAAGTGGCCTTCCCAGAGAAATTTTCCACCTGTGGTACAGTGGTTGAAAGAAAAATAAGTAACTATGCGATGTGATAGTAATTTACCAAGTGTTTGTTACCAAAAGATTATTCTAGAATTGTTATACTTGGAATGTACATTTGTCGATTTTCCTGGCAGGGAATATTGAGAAGAGAATATGAGGTATTCTGTCAGCAGACAATGCTGTATCATCTAGACTATATTCTATACTGTGTGTTTATCTCCATTGCATCCCTTATTTCCTAACTTGGAATCACATATTCATGGGGATTCTACAACCCATTATTTTGTTGTAAACACAGACACTACAATTAATTAAGAAGCGGCCACGATTGCTGGCCACGGTTTTCACTGAACACGCTAAATTGTATGAATGATTTAAGGTATTTTATGCACATTTAACAGGCAGCGTCCTACACACAAAGTAATCCAGACTAGTCACAATGGACTCTTCAATGCCTTTAGCCTGGGTCTTTTGTAAACCTAGCTATACCCAGCCAACTTAGCTACACCCAGCCAACCTAGCTACACCCAGCCAACTTAGCTACACCCAGCCAACCTAGCTACACCCAGCCAACCTAGCTACACCCAGCCAACCTAGGTATACCCAGCCAACCTAGGTATACCCAGCCAACCTAGGTATACCCAGCCAACCTAGCTACACCCAGACAACCTAGCTACACCCAGCCAACCTAGCTACACTCAGCCAACTTAGCTAAACCCAGCCAACCTAGATATACCCAGCCAACCTAGGTATACCCAGCCAACCTAGCTACACCCAGCCAACCTAGGTTCACCCAGCCAGCCTAGCTACACCCAGCCAGCCTAGCTACACCCAGCCAACCTAGGTATACCCAGCCAACCTAGCTACACCCAGCCAACCTAGGTTCACCCAGCCAGCCTAGCTACATCCAGCCAGCCTAGCTACACCCAGCCAGCCTAGCTACACCCAGCCAACCTAGGTATACCCAGCCAACCTAGCTACACCCAGCCAGCCTAGCTACACCCAGCCAACCTAGCTACACCCAGCCAGTGCCTCCCCTGCACAGACTGTGAATGATGATCAGCCCTTTATTATGGTAGTGATGTTTAATGTACTTTATAAAGCTGTCAATCTCAGCTCTCCATGGGGCACATTTACACTTACAGAGTTAAAAAGAGGATGCCAGTTTTTTTACTGAGCATCGCCCCCTGTACAGTCCTATGGCGGTGCCCAGACATGGCAGGCTGCCTGCCTTGGAACACTGGACTGCTGCTGGGAATCCACTTGCCCAAAGGCCCATGTCAGGACTAGGGCTATAAAGTGAGCTGGACCTTGTTTACTGGAACTGTCCTGGCTCCTGGGGCTGTGTATATAAAGCCTTAGAGTCAGTTCCTGCAATTCTCTATCTCAGCAGGGATCTCCCTTCTGGTGCACACGGACAGGATAAGGTCGGTAAGTAGTAAGGGTTAAAGACTAGGAAGCCAAAGGGGAAACAGAAAGGAAGCGACACGCATACATGCATTGAAAACAATATTCCTTGCAAGCATCGCTTTGTCCACCAGATGGTGCCATACCCTATCCATTAATAACAGTATCAGTAGGCTTGGCTGCAGCGCTAGCAGGAGCTGCTCTGGTTGTTGGGATCATTTCCTGTTGTCCATCCCCATAATCAAGCCAATGGTTTGTGATCCGTTGAATGGACCATCATGGTAATAAGGGGCTACCATCGGGTGTTGTTACTCTCTGTCATCTCTATGGGTTCTGCCTTGTCAGTCTATCTATATGTTTCTATTTCTGTCTGTGCAGAGCTCGGGCACCGCTTCCTATCGCTGCTCCATGTCTTCATCTGCTGATTTCTCTGATGATGAGGAGGATTTCAGCCCCAAATCAGGCTCGGCCTCCCCAGCACCCGGAGACACCCTGCCCTGGAACTTACCGAGACACGAGAGGTGCAAGAGGAAGAGCTCGGGGGCTGCAGTGCTGGATCCAGCTGAGAGAGCCATACTCAGGATAGCGGGTAGGGAACCCACATCACCCTAATAAAGGGGAACTAAAGCTAAACTGTAAGGAGCCTGCATACACTGCTAAGTAGTAGCTATCTGCATCTCTCAGCTCTGACATTAAGGGGACATCTGTTTATTCATGCAGGTTTCTGGCTTTTACTAAATGGGAATATATAACATATAGAACTTACATTTATATGTAAGGTTTGTTCTCCTTTAAATTGTATTTTTAATCCATTCATTGTATAATTATGGTATTTTACAGTCAATTGTCCTTATTGGGGCACTTTTACATTATTTGTATTATACAGGTTGACACTATGCTAGAAAGATGGATAGACAGACAGACCTATAGGTAGACAGTGTTACATAGAGCTGCCCAACTTGTTCTTTAGTCTGTAATTGTCCTGCAAATCCCACCATGGCCTGACATCTATAACTCTAATATGGGTGTTGGCAATCACCAGTCTTATCTTGTGCTATATGGCAATAATGTATTTACCAACAGGCAGCCAGACATCAGAGTTTCTGAACCCCCAACCCTTCTGGACCCATGCAAAAAATCGTTTGGGGACCACCCATGCACCACCTGATGGCTACCCTGGTTATCAATTCTGTTCTCTGAATCAGGAGTGAAGGGCATTGTGTCATTTAATGTTGCCAGCAGGCCAGGGGTTAAGCAGTAAGCTGATATTGTGTTGTGGTGACTAAGCTTTTTTTTTGTTCCATTCTGTCTGGGCAGTGATTGTATACACAGGAAGGATCTAATCAGAGCATCTCTCTCAGCCTGTTCTGCACCCACACTTCATATTGCAGAAAGCCAAGATTGTTAGCAAGGGAACCCCAATCTTTGTGATATTAAACCTGATATTAAATATTTTTTTATTTGCCCCAGTGTGAAAGTAATTCAAATCCTTGTGATGAATAGAAATTATAAATGGGATAATTACTGCCTTGAAGTAATTACTTGTAATGTGACTCAGTGCTACTGCAGGAAGGAATAGAGGATACATGGCTTAAATAACATTTATAATAGGCGATACCTTGAATTGATCCTAAGAAAGAATGTACGTTCCTGTTGAGGACTATAAGGGCTAGGCCACACTGAAACGCAAATGCAATCGCATGCGATTTCATGTGCGATTTTGTTGCGTTTGCGATTTCTTCAATAAGTATAGGAAATCGCATGCGATTGCGATTAAAAATGCAGAACGCAAATCGCAATCGCACCGAAAAATGCGCGTTTTTTTAAAAACGCAAGCACAATCGCAATCGCAAAAAAAATGCAGCAGTGTGGCCTAGCCCTTATAGGGTTATTCTGTGGATATTAATGTGGAACCTTGGCACAGCAGATGTTTAGAAACTAAAACACCCGACATTGCATTCTGCAACCAAGGCATGCTGGAAGTTGTTGTTTCCAGACACCTGGAGTGCCAAGGTTTGACATCACCGGACTAGATGATAACATTTTAAAATGACTCATTTCTTAGTTTCTAACATTCTCATATTAACATTGTAAACGGAAAGTCCAATTAGCAGTATAGGGACAGCTACAAAGCTGCAGATGGTGCACTTTAAACAAATGTTATTCAGGGTATTGATCATAGTCCTGCCCCCTGATGTTTGTGTGTACAGTCAGTCAGTCTTTAATTACTCTGCTACTCACATCATCTCATTGTTCACTGTTGCTTTCCCCTCCCCTTTAATCCCCAGTGTGTTAAAAAAATCCCACTGGTTAGTGAATTGTCATATCTTGCTGCTGTTCAGAATAAAACATATAGTGACAGAATAAAAGGTTTGTGTTTGTGAGTGGTTTTGGTGATACTCCATGTTTATACCATGTAAATATAAAGAGTTTTTTTTTCTTTTGTATTTGCTTGTATTTTAACTGATTTTGTTGTGTTGCATTTGGCTTATGTACTCTACATGTTTTCTGTTGCTGCAGGCAAAAAATAACATGCAGAAGGGGTTTTGTGGTTAACTTTATGGACTGTCGGCCTTTAGGCTAAGATCAAGTATAGTGTCTGTTTTTATCAGGAGAGAAGGATGGAAACCATGCAGGCTCCCTGGTTTGAGAGTGTCTGCATGCTACGCTTATTTGTAGCCTAAAGCTGGAAGTGTCACTTCCCGGTTGGAAGTGGTTAAGGCTGGGTGTGGGGTCCATCTCTGTCTGAGGCAGGGGGATTGAGAACCCTTTTAGCAGCGGAGGGGATCTCTCCTAGCTGGAGCCTAAATCCTGGGGGTGCTGAAAGCTCAGGCTTCCCTTAATTCACTACTGTGCATGGGTTAGAATGTGTCTTTTTAGAACTCATTTTATTTCCTGCCATTGCTTCGGCTATGGCGGAAAATTTTTATATATTAGCCAAAAGACTGGGGCCTATTTGGCCCACACTTTATTAAATTATTTATTGCACTAGGCACTATTTATTTATGCACTGTATCACTCTTTTTGTATGTTTATACACATTTGTGGCAGGATTGCCTGACTCCTTTTTAGGACCTTCAGGCTTATCCCATTCCAGCCTCCGTGGATGCTTCCTGGTGGCAGCTGGGAGCAGAAAGGGAGGTCAAGTTTGGCAAGGTTCCCCAGGTCTACTGGCCGAGGGGACCTATGTAGCCTCTTTCTAGCCCTATGGCCTACTAGCTTTGGGCATAAGCGAGAGGCAGACGGATCCCGAACCACTTGCATGTTTGTGCATTTGGTGATGGTATCACAGAAAGCATGACCACAAGCTTTCAATAAGAATAAAATGCACTACTTGTTGCAGGTGAACATCATTTGGATTGCTTTATAGAGCATTAGCTAGATAAACTGCATGGTTGTCACATACTAGAATTATTACTGGCTTAGCAGATCACTTGATGCACAAAGAAATAACTTGCTATGAGTATCACAGTTTCTGATTATATAAAAACATTTTCCTACATGTGATGTAATACTGCTTTTATGTGTGGGAAGTAACAGCAAGCTGTAATGTGAACTGTGTTCAATTGTAGTGCTGAATCACTGTGGGGGCCCATTAACCCACCTCTTCCATCAGAGGGCGCTGGATCCTAATATTTATGATGACATTTACTATAGATCCCTATTTTGTCAGCCTTGTTAAAACATGCATTAAGTGGCAATAATTTTTAGTTTACATATGTTGTGCAGCTGACAGTAGTTTTTTGATTGCATAGCACATCTGTATGAACTACACATCCCAGAATCCAACACTGGAGAAGGAAGGGCTTTAAAGCTGCATAATGGTTTATTATTCTTTTTATTTTTTTTTTTTTTTATTATTAATTTTAGTTTTTAATTGGTAGCAACATTTATTAATGTTAAAGGGCAAGTCCAGCCCTAAAATAAAAACTTAAATACAGGTTAATCACCCCCCAAAACCCTAAATGGTAATAGTTTGAAATCTGAAATATAATCCTGCACAATGTCCTGTTTCCCCTGTTTCTGCTTCCTGGTTCTTCCATTTAGCAACTGTCAATTATGGAATTGACGGTTGACATCACAGCCAATGACTGAATGCTAATCCCCTGTCTGCCTCTTCTGAGCATGCCCAGGCTCATTACAGGCTCAGTACAGGTTTCTAAATTGCTCAGTTTCCATCCAGAAGCATAGCAGGCATACAGTAATGAATTCAGAGGACAAAGTAGGACATATCAACATATTTTAAAGAGATAATTCTTTCTAAAAGATGTTATTATGAGGGGGGAGTTGTCCTTTAAACTACGGTAGAATGAGCTGGTGGAATGCAGCCTCTTTCCAGATAAAGGGCTTTATACATTAAGCCTATGCCTTAATGTATATATTAAAATTCCAATATAGTATAGCATATAAAACTAGTTTATTAGAACTATCATGCACTGTTCCTATAAGGGGCAGTTTAACAGTAGGGCAGGAAGGTACTTATTTGGGATATAACTTGGTCCTTGGTGAGCAAAATATTACAGCAGAGCACTTAAAGGAACACTAACCCCATAAAAACAACTATTTGCCATTCGTTTCTATTATTCACAGGGAGGTGAGAATGCTTATTCTCACCTCCCTGTGAATAATATTATGCTCGGGGGACCTGGAACTTACCTTACCGCCGCTCCACTCGCAGCCGCTCCTTCACTGACAGCCGCTCTGTCCCGACCGCGTACCCTATCTTAGGCACATGCGCGCCAATACAAAAGATGGGGCGCACGATTGGGAGAGAACAGCTGTTCAGTGAAGAAGCGACTGCGAGTGGAGCGGCGGTAAGGTAAGTTCCAGGTCCCCCGAGCGTAATATTATTCACAGGGAGTGAGAATAAGCGTCCTCCCTGTGAATAATACAAACGAATGGCAAATAGTTGTTTTTATGGGTTTAGTGTTCCCTTAAAAAAATGATCATCACAGTTGTCTTATGTATAGTATAGTCTGTAATTCAGTGCGTCTCTAGCCATTTCATGAAAAATAAATGTAGTGAGGGTCAGAACTGGAATTGGTCTTACTCATTTCCACTTGCAGGTAATTGTACAGTTTCGAGTAAATTATGACTATTACCAAAGATATTTTGCCCATTACAGAAGCAGTTTCAGTCTTTCAAATAAATCATAATATCAAGAACTTCCCCACCCATCCCTTACAGTGCTGCTAATTCAATACAACTGGATACTGCCTGGCCACATGCTCCTTTTGTGCTTTCATGCATTTGTAAAAGGTCCCTATTGGGATGACTTCTCAATGCCATATGCCCTAAAGGGATTTAATGTCTTGAAACCTAAAGTGTTTTTTTCCTGCATGCTGTAAAACACAAATCAATGTTCATAACCATTCTCATAATTTGTATGTTACACACCCGGTATAACATTTGAAGTGCTTTCTACCTTCTCTTACGTTTGAATCCTTCTAAAAAAGGGAAGGACCTCTGGCAAAGAGAGGGGTATCTAAGGCATGGTACACATGGGTAAATTTTGACCCAAAATTCAATAAACCCATTTATTGACTGCCAGTCAGAAAAAAAGTGGTACTCGTGGGGCCTGTTGTGTTGTGCTGTCAAATTAATTGCAATGCCAAGTACCGTATATACTCGAATATAAGCCGATCCGAGTATAAGTCGAGGTGCCTATTTTTACCTAAACAATTAGTAAAAGTGATTGAGTATAAGTCGAGGGTAGAAAAAATATGACCACTTTGGCACTTCAGGTGTTTGTAAACTACAACTCCCAGCATGCTTTAGCTGCTGGGAGTTGTAGTTTACAAACATCTGCAGTGGAACTGCAAACCCCCCCTACCCAACCTTCCCCTCCCTCCCTGCCAGTAAAAATAATAATAACTGAATAACTTCCTTAATATTAGTTTAATCATGATATTGTCCTGATTATACTTCCCAGGCTTCCGATGTTATTGGTTCTGCTCACTAAGGGTTAAACAAACTGTTTTTAAGTTAACTGAACTTAAAAACTGAATACCGGCAACTTGCACTAACTTGCAGAAGAATCCGGCTGCCGCATCTCCCGATCGTCGCATCCACTGACGTCACTACTCAGCGACGGTTAGTAAGAACAGGCGCGAGTAGTGACGTCAGTGGATGCGACGATCGGGAGATGCGGCAGCCGGATTCTTCTAACAAGTTAGTGACTGACCCTAGTTTAAGTCGAGGTTCAGTTTTCAGGCTGTTTTTATAGCCTGAAAACCTCGACTTATACTCGAGTATATACGGTAGATCAGCAGTTTTATCTTTCTCTGTCACAAATTATTTTCCCTCTGTATCAGTATGATTGGCCACGTTATTGTTCAAACATTGCTCGAACATCGGGAAGTACGTTTATAGTGTATGGCCAGGGTTTACTAATGCTGGCCATATGCTTCTTAGATATTAGATGAATTTATTATATAGTACTTTCCTAATGTATGGCCAGCATAATAGCAGAAAATGTTCCATTTACATAGTTCACAAATGGACTGAGTTGAGCTGGCCATCCAGGGATTGATTTTGTTCAATCAAATTATCCAAAAATCAATTACTGTCAATAAGTTTTCTAGCAGTTCCTCTGTTAAAACATGGCGCAGCACAAATCAGGCGCAGCACAAAAAGGGCCAAATCAAAAGCCTGGGGCAGTGCCGGAGGGCACACTGGTGTGACTTCAAAGAGACAGAGGTGTTCCTCAGAACTTTGGTATTAAAAATATTTTCGCCAGCTTATCGGACATTTTTGTTATTTTTTACTCTAAAAGGTATATATTATGATACAATAACAACACAATCAATGTAGTGTAACGATACACTACATCGATTTGAATACAATATACACTGTAAATTGCATCCAATATGGGTGATTACATGTTGGTAAAGTCTACCATTAAGGGCTAGGCCCCACTAGCACGTTTTGGATTGTGATTGGCAAGTGGGAGCGCAGGCATGTACATGCGGTGCGCTTCCGTGTGCATGTGCACAGAAGCATGCACGATTGCTCGTCATTTTGATTGTGCATGCTTCTGTGTGCTCATGTGGGGCCATAGCCCAAGAACACAGGTGTTCCTTGAGGAAAATTTGCATTGCTAAGTATGCCATGATCTTAAAAAGTGTAAAAACCACTGGCCTAGGGAGACCATCCGGTCATCATTTGTGGAGCAGTAAAAAAATTTCCCAAAAGCCAGATGCGTTTAGTCATGTTACTTGAACCTTGTCAATGGCAGTCAGTTCTAACATAATAAAGCTTGGAGTTAATTTAAAAAGTAAACAAAGCCTACATTTTTTGACAGGCAGCTAACAGTATTGATTTAAACAATGCAACATACTGTACATTTATTTCTAAAACACTAAACCAGGTGTATAAAAATGTTTAACCCTTTCACTGCCAGGAGATTTTCATTTTTTTTTGCGTTAACTGCCAGAAGAATTTTCAGGATTTGCTCTCAATCACTTTAGACTAATTTTACAGTAACCTTGCAGTAAATCAGGAATATTATCATTGTTTTTTTCAGCACAAAGTCTACTTTACATGGTAACAGAATTTTTGTAACTTTTCTGGAAATTTTACTGGAATTATGGGTAAAATATGTAAAAAAAATGAAAAATTGCAAATTTTCATGGATTTTTCCATTTTTTCTTATAGTTATCTTAAGGTTATCTAAAGTGAAATCTCACTGTTTCTAAAAGCTCAGATACTCCCGAGTAACGATACCAGATTATTAGGTAGCCCACTTTTCCTGTACAGGAGACCCCCCCAAACTAAAACTGCACCTTCAAGAATATAACACCAAATTAAAATGTATAACCACTACTGACAGTTAACATAGAATATCTTCCAAATTAACTAAAATATCCCCACAAGTGAGATATTTTTAGAAACTACACACCCGCAGATTTTATGAGTGAGGTTATTTCGATCAAAATGCAGATACCCGGACGCAGCTCTTCGTCCAATTGTAAGTTGTTTCTCACATTTTCCTTTTTTTCCTCAACTGTAAATCAGAGACAAAATCAAATGCGAATTTCAGCTAAAAACTGTGGAGGAAGTTCAACACATCTCAAATATGAAAGCCTAACCCTTCCCGAATAAACGGTATGCCACATTCATGGGTGTACCCAGAGACATGCTACCACTAACCCAGAGCGTGCCAGTGCCAAATGTCAGTACAGCAAAAAAAAATTAGCCATTTTTGTATTTGAACAGTCTGCAGTTTTTCCACAAAACACCCCCCAACTCAGAATACCCCCCCACAAACTATACATTCCTGAAATATAAATATATTATATGTAACACTGTATTCGTTCATTCATACCATCAATGGTGTGGGCGCAGTTCTTCGTAGAAGTTTGTACTTTTACCAGATTTTCAAAAAAAATGAACATCAAAACAACATTCAAAAAGGTAGAAATCATGCCAAAACCCCATGAAATGTAAAAAAATTACAATTCAATCTCCCAAATGTCCTGAATCAAACGGTATGCCATATGTGTGGTTACCCACTGCGGGACACTGGAAGCAAAGCCACAAAGGACAATGCACAATGGCTCAAAACGCAAAATATTTACCAACTCGATTTGAACATCTATCGCATTTTTTCAACAAAACCTACACAACACAAACTTTTTCAATACACACTTATAGTAAACTGTAGTTGTGTTCATTCTACCATCAATGGTGTGGGCGCATTCTTCGTAGAAGTTCGCACTTTGTCTAAAAATTGAAAAAAAAACCTCTCAAAGGTAGAAATCATGCCAAAATCCCAAGTAATGTAAAAAAAAGTTACCAAATATCACTCCTAAAGTCCTGAATCAAACGGTATGCCCTATTATGGTTACACCCAAACGTGGAACAACTAGCCACAAAGTAGCCAATGAACAATGGCCCATACAGCACTTTTCAGATTTGTCAGACTAACACCCCCTCTATATTAGAAATAACCCCTCAAACTATATATTTTTGGAATCTACACATCTTCAGCTACACAATGGTGTGATTCTTTTATGCATACCACCATTGGTATGACGCAGTTTCATGTAAAATTTCGCTTTTTTACCAGATTTTCAGGAAATTTATAAAATACAATTCAAAGTTAAAAATCATGGCAAATTTCCATGTCATGTAAAAAAAACCTTGTAATTAAAAAAAGTGTAATTACAAAAAAAAATTCAAAGTTGTCTGTAATTTCAAACAGCCCCAAAACTTGGAAATGCCCCCCACAATAAAACCCCCCACTAATATTCAATCTCCACATGTTCTGAATCAAACGTTATGCCATATGCGTGGATGCACACGGAGACGCATGCACAAATGCAATTACAAGAAAGAATCAAAGTGCTCTGTATTTTGAACAGCCTACACTTTTTCTAAGGAAACAGTCCCGAAACATGGAAATTCTCCCCCAAACTATATATTTTTGGAATCTACACACCTTCGCTGCTTTCATACATACATGAAATTCCAGACCCCTGATCCAAAGAATGTCCTGTTTTTACGAGGTTTGTGAAAAATAAAATAAGATGATTCAGGGTTGAAATCCTACCTAAACCCTTTTGACAAGCAAAAAACCCACTAAATGCAATCTCCCACATACCTGCATCAAATGGTATGCCATATGTGTGGGTGCACACAGAGACGTGGCCACCAACTAGCTAAATTGGACGCATGCAAGTCCAATTACAAGAAAAAAATCAAATTGTTCTGTAATTTGAACAGCCTAATCAACTTGGAAATACCCCCCACAAACTATATTTTTTTGGAGCTACACAGCTTCAGCTACGTGATGGTATCATGCTTTCGTATACATGAAGAATTCCGGCGCTGTTATCCATAGAACTCCGTGCTTTTAGGAGATTGTTGAAAATAAAAAAAAAGGACTCAATGGTTGAAATCCTACCTAACCCACTCGGCAAGTAAAAAAACCACTAACACGGCAATCTCCCACATGTCCTGAATCAAACGGTATGCCATAAGGGTGGGTGCAAACAGAAACGGGGCCACCAACTAGCTCAAATTGGACGCATGCACAAGTCCAATTACAAGAAAAAATCAAAGTGTTCTGTAATTTGAACAGCCTAATCAATTTGGAAATACCCCCCCAAACTATATATTTTTGGAGCTACACACCTTCAGCTACGTGGTGGTATCATGCTTTCGTATATACATGAAGAATTCCAGGCGCTGTTATCCATAGAACTCCGTGCTTTTAGGAGATTTTGTGGAAAATAAAATAAGAGGACTCAATGGTTGAAATCCTACCTAAACCCTCGGCAAGTAAAAAACACCACTAAACGGCAATCTCCCACATGTCCTGAATCAAATGTATGCCATAAGGGTGGGTGCAAACAGAAGACGGGGCCACCAACTAGCTCAAATGGATCCCGCGCAATTGTCAAATTACAAAAAAATTAAAAAAACGCCACAACCCACTCCCCCACCCCTATCCCCCCTCCCCCCTTTTAGTGGAAAAACCAGTTAGTACAGGAGTCACACAAGTTTTTGCACACTTTACTGATCCTAAAAATCAATACGGTCTTTTTTTGGTACCCTCTGCAAAATTTCCTACTAAAATAGGCTTAGTTTCCCTTGAAATCCAACAAATAAATGATCCGCGTTACTTACGATATCACCGGGGACATGGGAAGCTTGGAGAAGAAAAAGTTTTTGCTAATTTTATAGTTTTAGGGTAAAAAAAAAAAAAAGGTGTTTTATCACTTAAGATTTTTTTTTTTGTGCATTTCCCCTTTTTTGGGGGCGTCATTCCCAAGATATCATCATCACATCTTAGGGAATGATCCGAACTTGGAATCTTGGTAATGCCCGTTTCCATTCGAATCCGCGGAAATCACTTCCGAAATCATTTTCCAGAAGGGATTTTTCATTCATTGGCAAAAATAATTTGGTATCGAAGTGATCACCAATTTTGATCTCGTCCCCATTTTTTTCTAAGTCTTCGCTAAGTAGCAAAGATTAAAAAATCTATTGTGAATGGAACTTGATTCCATTCACAAAATGTATCTAAAGCTGCCAGCTTGCCACTTGTGCTATACAGGTACTGCAGCATGATCTAAAAAGAGATTGTGCTGCAGTACCTCACTAGACCACCAGGGCAGCATCTTACCTCTCTTAGGGAGACCCCGGTGACATCACTCAGCTTCCTGCTTCACCGGGGTCTCCCTTTCCGGAACGAAGACGGCTCTCCTCTGCTTCTCCCACGTGGGACCGGCTGATGCCTCTAAAGGTAGGGATATCTCCCAATCCCCCCCTCAGATTTAGACCACAAACCGAGGGGGGATCGAGGGGGCTAGGGGGGCAGTGTGCTGCCCCCTGATCGCCCCTACCAGGGGAAAAAAATTTTTGGGAGGGGGGAAGCCACAGATTGTATATTCACGATCTGTGGCAGTTTGAGTATTCACTGCACAGATCGTGAATATACGATCTGTGGCAGGGAAAGGGTTAAAGGGACTGTAAACTCCCCATCATCCTTAAAAATAACTATGTGCCGTTTCTATTATTCAAAGGGAGGTGAGAACGCTTATACTCACCTCCCTGTGAATAATAGGATGCTCGGGGGACCTGGAACTTACCTTACCGCCGCTCCACTGCAAGCCGCTCCTTCCCTGAAAGCCGATCTGTCCCGACCGCGCTCCCTATCTTAGGCGCATGCGCGCCAATACAAAAGATAGGGCGCGCAATCGGGAGAGAACAGCTGTTCAGTGAAGGAGCCGCTTGCGAGTGGAGCGCGGTAAGGTAAGTTCCAGGTCCCCCAAGCGTCATATTAGTCACAGGGAGGTGAGAATAAGCGTTCTCTCCTCCCTGTGAATAATAGAAACGGATGCCACATAGTTATTTTTATGGGTTTGTGTTCCTTTAAATCAGAACAAGCATTGAGAAGTGATGCATTTATCACTATATGAAACACTCATAGCAATGTAGAACTGAGCAGTATCAAGGACGTATCAATGCTTCTCTTTTATGCAGATTGTTTTCACTTTTACTTTTAATAAGCACTGTAAGGCTGAGGCCACAGTGGGCGCATTTATGCTTGGGTTCCCGGCGCGCAAGAGCAATTGGAGCGCATGCAATTTGCAGAAAAAATGTGGAACGCATGCTCAAGTGCTTCAGTGAGGCATAAGCCCTCAGACTTAAAGGGATTTGGACACATCTACAATAATGACGGATATGTTTTATACATTCTTTAAATTAGATTTTGTGTTATTTTAGTATTAATGTAATGAAAATGTGCGCACCTTACAACCATACCCCTGAATACATCCACATAACTGCAACGTCCTCTGAAAGGGATGATGCCCATGAAGTCCAGTTTGACCAATAAAAAGCCTGTTTGGTTTTGTGATGCCCCAATTCAGCAACTCAGACATAGTTGACGTGCCACCAAAAGCACAGCCACGTCACCAAATATCATGGGCACGCATCAAAATGTCATGGCACGCATCAAAATGTCATGGCCATGCCCACACCCCAAACATCATGGTCACGGCCACGCCCTCCAAGAAAACTGCCATGCCCATACATCGCAACCGCACCCCCAAATGGTGTGACCATGACTCCAGATATTGCTGTCACGGCCACCCCCCCAAATATCAAGGTCATGCTCATACCCCAACCATCAAGGCCACGCCCCCAAATATAACTGCCATGCCCCCAAACATCGCAACTGCGCCCCCAAATGATGTGACCAAGCACCCCGATATTGCTGTCATGGCCACACCCCTAAACATCACGGTCACGCTCCCCCAAATGTTGTTACCACACCACAAGATGTTGTGGTCACCCCCTCCCCCTAAAAAAAAAGCATTTCGGGCCACCCCCGTACCCAGGGGCGTGTTTAGGGGGGTATTCCTGGTGCCTGGATTCCCCCTTTCTGCCTTCTCAGTGCTGTTTGCTGTTCTACCTGGTGTCCATAGACTGTTACATAGATTGTTACATAGATTGTTACATTGTCAATTGAGCTGTGAGTGAGAAACAGCATTTGTTTGTTATAAAAATGTATCCAGTCTGCCCTGTGATTGACAGCACCATAACTAACCATAATTGATACAAAACTGTATCAACATTAACCCTGCAGCTGCCTGAGGTGATTGCGGAGACTGGGTTTATATACATTACTTACTGTACCTACTACACTGAGATGGAGTTAGTGAGCAGGAATAAATCCTGGAGGTGGTTGTATAGCTGATTGTCAACATTGCATTATAATATATATATATATATATATTATAATGCATTTTTATATTTAAAAAAAAGGATAAAGGTATAGAGCACTCCCAAAAGCCTGTTGACCACTAATTAAAATTCTATAATGTCCTTTGGGAGTGCTCTATAACTTTATACCTTTGTTTATTGCACCTGTAGGAGCACCTAGGGTATTTTTATACCTTGGCAGGTCGTGTGGACTTGTGGACTGTTTATATATATACTAGACATAAAGCCTGTTACAATAACAGGCGCTAGAAGCCCAGAGTGCCTGCATCCTCCATGTCCCAAGGCCACAGTTCCCTCTTAGTGTCCCAGACCCAGGTCCCCCCGTCCCCTCGTCCCACCAGGGCCCCCCCCTCTGCCCCAGACCCAGGGCCCCCCCTCTGTCCCAGACCCTGGGCCCCCCCTCTCTGTCCCAGACTCAGGTCCCCACTCTGTCCCAGACCCAGGGTCCCCCACTCTGTCCCAGACCCAGGGTCCCCCACTCTGTCCCAGACCCAGGCCCCCCTGTCCAGACCAGCCCCCCTCTGTCCAGACCCAGGGACCCCACTCTGTCCCAGACCCAGGGTCCCCCACTC
The DNA here is from genome assembly GCA_019447015.1 of Hymenochirus boettgeri. Lineage (NCBI taxonomy): Eukaryota > Metazoa > Chordata > Amphibia > Anura > Pipidae > Hymenochirus > Hymenochirus boettgeri. Next base: position 174,245,750 of record CM033473.1, read on the forward strand.
TGTCCCAGACCCAGCCCCCCCTGTCCCAACCTAGGGCCCACCTCTCTCCAGACCCCCTCTCTTCAGACCCGGGTCCCCCTCTCCCAGGACCCCCCACTCTTGTCCCAGACCCAGGTCCCACCGCCTCTGTCCCAGACCCCCCTCTGTCACCAGATCCAGATCCCCCTACTCTGTCCCAGACCCCAGGGTCCATCCTCTGCCCCAGACCCAGGGCCCCCCTCTGTCCCAGACCCAGGGTCCCTCACCTGTCCCAGACCCGGGACCCCCCCCTCTGTCCCAGACCCAGGGTCCCCCCACTCTGTCCCAGACCCAGGCCCCCCCCTTGTCCCAGACCAGGGCCCCACACTCTCCCAGACCCCCTCTCTTCCAGACCCAGGGTCCCCCCTCTCCCGAGACCCCCACTGCTGTCCCAGACCCAGGTCCCACCGCCTCTGTCCCAGACCCCCCTCTGTCACAGATCAGAGTCCCCTACTTTCCCAGACCCAGGGTCCAATCCTCTCCCCAGACCCGGGCCCCCCCCTCTGCCCAGTACACCCAGGGTCCTCCACTCTGTCCCAGACCCAGGGCCCACCCTCTTGTCACAGATCCAGAGTCCCCCCTTCTCCTCTGTCCCAGACCAGGTCCCCCATCTGTCCCAGACCCGGCCCCCTCTCTGCCCCAGACCCAGGCCCCCTCTCCCAGACCCAGGTTCCCTCACTCTGTCCCAAACCAGACCTCGCCACCAATCTCTGCAGACTGCTGGTGACTGGGAGGAGGGAGGAGTCAGAGTGAGAGTCCCGTAGCTGTAGCCTGTTGTGAGATTGTGAGGTGCCTGCTCTGCTTCTTACAGTGAGTCTGGAAACCTCCTGCTCAGGACCACACACACAACGGACACGGGACACGTTTAGGGGGTATTCCTGTGCCTGGATTCCCCCCTTTTGCCTTCGCAGTGCTGTTTGCTGTTCTACCTGGTGTCCATAGCCTGTTACATAGATTGTTACATAATTGTTACATTGTCAATTGAGCTGTGAGTGAGAACAGCATTTGTTTGTTATAAAAAGGTATCCAGTCTGCCCTGTGATTGACAGCACCTAACTAACCATAATTGATACAAACTGTATCAACATTAACCCTGCAGCTGCCTGAGGTTGCTGAGACTGGGTTTATACATTACTTACTGTACCTACTACACTGAGTGGAGTTAGTAGCAGGAATTAATCCTGAGTGTTTGTAAGCTGATTGTCAACATTGCATTATAATTATATATATATTAAATGAATTTTTATATTTAAAAAAAGATAAAGGTATAGGCACTCCAAAAGCCTGGTTGACCACTAATTAAAATTCTATAATGTCTTTGGGAGTGCTCTAAACTTTATACCTTGTTTAAATTGCACCTGTAGCAGCACCCAGGGTATTTTTATACCTGGCAGTTCGTGTGGACGGTGGGTTATATATATCAGACATAAGCCGTGTTACAATAAACAGGCGCTAAGCAATGCCTCCATGCCTCCCCCTCCATGTCCAAGGCCACAGTTCCCTCTTAGGGTCCCCAGACCCAGGATCCCCCCTCTGTCCCAGACCCATCTGCTCAGGACACACACACACGGACACAGGGACGCACACTTGCATTTTATTATATAGGATATATTCTGTCAGATCCACCGTCAGGGTCACAGCTCTGGCTTTAAAAGACACTAATGGTAAAGTAGTGTAAATGTGTATTTATCAATAAAACAGAAGGTTAGGCTGGGTACACACAGCCTAACCTGACCTTTCGCCGCTATAAAGTGGTTGGCCACCGCTAATGTCTCCTATGGACCACTGTGTTCACTGCCACTGCCGAAATCACCTCAAATTTTTTCGGCCCGACTGACTAATACACGGAAATATCTGTTGGTTTGTGTGTACCCAGCCTTAGTAAGTATATACTTTATAACAAAAGTAAAGGGAATATGTGTATTGGCCAACTGTGATGATAATCATGGCAATTAGAGAATATATATAATATTATTATATGATCCATATATAACAGAGCACATGAATGTATTTGGTCATGAACCTCCTTCTGGGCTTGTTCAGTGGTAACCCATTTAGGACTCCCCCCTTGAAAATCCTACGCTTGCCACTGGTACATCACAGCTATGTCCCTGATTCACACCCACATGCACAAACATCATTAACACCACACCCACACCCCTAAACTTGACACCCATACCCCAAAACATATCATGCCCCCAGATATTGCTGTCACGACCACACCCCCAAACATTACGGTCACCCTTATACCCCAACCATCAAGGCCAGGCCCCTAAAGATAACTGCCATGCCCCCAAACAACGCAACTGCATCCCCAAATGGTGTGACCACGCCCCCAGATACTGCTGTCATGGCCACACCCTAGAATGACATGCTCCCGCCCACCGCAACATTGCAGATATAGCCCCATCCATCTACTCAAACCAGGACGGTTGGGGGGGTATGGACTACATGGGAATTACCTGCATTACCTGAACACACTGCCTACATGTCACACACTGCACAGACAGTTAAAACTAAAAGAATCGGACCATAAACTAACTTTATTGATTGGGATCTAATAGACAACAATATAAAGGGATCCTTTAGCAAGGATAAAGTGTTAAAGTGAAAACAAAGTGACATACTGCTAACTAATGTGCAAAAAATAGAGCACGCTTAATAAAAACACACAGGGCCCACAGACAGCACAACAGAATGACGCCCGGCTTTAACATCATAGATAAAGAGCCCACACGTCACATGCTTCAGAGACACAGGAATAGCATGATGCCCGTCAGTCATTCAAGTGTTGCGATATTCAGTTGCAATCAACTGTTTTCCCCAAGGCCCAATTCCATGTAGCATATTCACAAGTAAGTTAACCACAACGCTTATTTACACTCCAAGTGAAAAGAATGATAATGTTGTATATAAGGTTTTGCTATAAACATATGTGCTATGCGTCCCTCAAGCAATGTCACCTCCTCAACTCATAACTATTAAATACATGACGTACATTACCAACTGTGCACTTCTTCCTTCCCGTCTCTTGTATCTAAGCCAAACACACACCTGCACATAACAAATACGACATCCACATGTATACATGGGCAATGCCCGGTACAACTGTTTATTGCTAAATTAAAGTAAATGAAAGGAACATAATGAAAACAAATGCTATTTGTGCTATCTGAGGAGATGCTGACAGTGCCCACTCTGCAGGTGTTGAAGGGAGGAGAATAACAGACAGCTGGGACCATTTGCTATAATTACTAGAAGAAAGGGACACACTATCCAGTTTCCCTGTGCTTACCAAATATCAAACACTAATGCTGGCCATGCAGTATAAAGATGTTAAAGCCAAATCAACATTTGATCTTGCTAATGTCAAATTGGCTTTATCTTATTGTCTGCTGGTTCTTACCTGCAACGTTTCCACAATGTTCCCCAGTCAAATTACACATAATATATGTTTGAAGGGAGGCACGCTCAAAAGTGCTTTTAAACAATAATTTATTCAGATGCTTAAAACCATATACAATCAGGGTTATTCAATAAAAGTTCTTATCGTTAAAAATGGGGCTAATTTTGCCCCAACCAATTTACCATTTTTTATTTACCATTTGAAAGCTAACATCTGATTGGTTGAGGCAAAATTAGCACCATTTTAAACGATAAGAACTTTTATTGAATCTCCTCAAAAATGTTTTCGCTATGAGCACTTGGTCGGGGCAAATAGTCCCCTTGTGTGTACCCAGTCTTGCTTTTAATTATTACATATTATTGGCTTCTTATTGTGTTGCATTTTTATCTTCATGGTCATTTCCTCCAAATGGAAAAACAAAGTGGGTTTGTTTACTGCAACCACTAAATCGATCAATACTCCTTTGAAAGCAAACTTCCAGTAAACAAAGGATTGCCCCTGAACACAACACAATGCAGATTTCCATTCTGTTTAATCAATGAGTGGAGGGTGGATCTGTGTTTTGAAACAATGTAGTTTAATTTATTAGCTGAAGCTTAACGTGCACCTGTACTTGGCATACACTTTATAAAAATCATTTTTGGAATGTACGCAGAGTATTCCATTTTCCAGTAGTAGTACACGAGTCTTCCTGTATGGTTTTGAATCTGAAACTGCTTCCTTGTGATAACAGAACAATCCTTGGCAGCTCTGTATATGGAAAAAGAAGATGAAAGTTTACCACCTGCAATGGACTGAAAATCTGCAAATGATGAATGCCATCACATATTTGCTTCATTTATTATTCATCCTAAATTTCTAATCTGTACCAATTTGTAGTTATACTATAATATTGTTTCTGGGCACATATGGAATTCTCTTTTTCCCTCACATTCCAATTTATAATTCTGTGCCTAAAGCTAGGTACACACCTGCCGATTTTTCCTCCTGACCGACCGTTCTATACTTTCGACCGGTCGGCCAGGAGGAAGGACTATCGGTCGCGGCAAAAGCAGCCGCGTCCGATAGTTACCGCGACCGATTGTGAGGTCCATAGAGGACCGCACGATCGGACGAGGTTTTCCACCATGTCCGATCGTCCTTTCGTCCGATTCGGACGAACGGTCGATCGGACATGGGCACATTCGGATGCATAATTTCGGTCCGATCGACCGATACACTGAACTATCGGTCGATTGGACCGAAATATCTCATCGTGTGTACCCAGCTTAAGATTAATCCTTTTGTATTAGGTGCAAAAAAGGATCTGTAGTTTAGTGGAGTTAGTCCTACAGCATATGATCATCCCAGATTACACTGAAATTCCATTGGAATCTGTCAGTAATCTGTAACAATCCATAAATACATCCCATATACAGTACTCTGTATGGGGAGGATCAATTAGGTGGCCACTCATGTAACAGTTACTACTGGTTCCCTGTACTAACGTGTAAGCCTACAGAACTGGGATGTTGCTTATGGGACTGGTCAATTTAACGCCATACATATGGCAGAATTTTGGCAATCAGCGAGATCTATATGCATAGTTGCACATGCTCAGTAAATCTCCCTTCCTTTGCGCTATCAATGGTGTTATTTTTTTCCTCTATCATTTATAATCAAAACTAATTTTAAGTGTACAAAAAGTGGTACTGCATGGGAAGGTGCATCATGGGGCACGGATGGTTCAAATGTTATCCAGTTGGTCTGATGGGCTAGTAACCATTCAATAATCATCTCATCCAGAAAACCAGTTGTTACTCACTAGGATGGAGAGCTGCATAATTATGAAATATCTCGATCACCTGGCATAAATTCCAGATATATTGTTCCCTTTAATTTATCCCAGCCCACATTATATGTAGCGGTTTTTATATATAGCGATGTAAAGGTGGTGTTATGGTAATAGGACTGGATGGTGGATGGTTCATGGTGATAAGATGGGTGGTAACTTTTTATGGGTGATTGATGGATTGGTGACGGTTTTAATGGGGATAGGACGGGTGGTTGACATAATATGGTAAAAAGGACGCGTTTTGATGTTTTATGATGGTGCTGTCTTATCATAAGATGGGACCATGTTGACAGTATATCCGTTAGTAGTGGGATTGTGCCTAGGTTTATGGTAAGGATGGGGTGACCAGGCCCGTTTTCTAGCATCCTTATTGGCCTTCTAGGTGCCCTCCCACTGTTCCGCGGGGGTGCTGTTTCTTTTTTTGCGGGACTTGCCTTAATTATTGGTAACCAGTTTGATGGTGGTAGGATGGATGTGACAGTTTATGGGGGATAGGTGGATGGTGACTTTATGGTGATAGGGATGGATGGGGACAGTTTTACTTGTGATAGGAGGGATGGTGGCACAGTTTATGTGATAGGAGGGAGGTGTTGGTTAGACCGTTTATGGTGGAGATGGAGGTGACTTGGGGTGGATGGTGACAGTTTAGGGATAGAGGATGGGACAGTTTATGTGCTATGAGATGGATGGTGACCAGTTTATGGTGATAGGAGATGGTGAGTCAGTGATGTGATAGGAGGGATTGATGGTGACAGTATTATGGTGATAGGAGTGGTGACTGAATGTTGGTGCTGGTTGAAGATGGATGGTGGACACAGTTTCCATGGTGATCAGGAGTGGTGAGTCAGGTGTGGGCTGTGGTGGACACAGTTTACTGGTGATATGGATGCGATGGTGCTGTATGGCGTTATGGTGACTAGGACGGATGGTGAACAGTTTTATGGTGATAGGAGGGCTGGTGACAGTTTATGGGGATAGGAGGGATGGTGAGTTATTGTAGGAGATGGAGTCAGTCTCGTGGATTGTGGTCAGGTATAGGAGGGGGGATTGGTGACAGTTTTATGGTGATAGAAGGAGGAGGTGCGTATGTTGATGTGTCTGGTGACAGTTCTGGGCGGTGAACCTAGAGTGGACCTCGGGTGCGGCGGCGTTAATGGCCGTTCGCTATGCGCTGTTCTTTGGTCCAAATTGGATGGGCTGTATAGGTGATAGGTGGGATGGTGAGGTTGTGACAGTATGGTGAATAGGAGGGATGGGACAGTATTCTGGTGATAGGAGTGGAGGGTGACAGGTAGGAAGTTTTTGGTTAAGGGTTCTTTTTGGTTTGCTTGTTGGTTTGTGTGTGATACGGAGGGATTGGTGATGTGTGACAGTTTTCTGGTGGATGGAGGGATGGTGATTTGTGACAGTCTTAGTGAGGGTGGTGATTTTAGTGAGGAGGGAGTGGTGATTGCAATGTTTAATGGTGATTGGATTGGATGTGATGGGACAGTTTATGGTGATAGAGGGAGTGACCTGGGTTGGTGACAGTTTATGGTGATATGGATGGTTGATCTGTGAATTTGGGTGAGGAGGGTTCATGTTTTTTTTTGGTGAGGTGGATTGATAGGAGGATTATTGTGATTGGGGATGACGATGTGACGTTTATGGTGATAGGAGGGATGGTGATGGTGCCATAGTAGTGAGGATGGTGACTGTTAAGAAGATGGATGGTGGACGTTTATGGTGAGAGGGTGTGTAACGGTGACCAGTTATTGGGTGCTAGGGAGGTTGTGATTGGTGCCAGTTTATGGTGTAGAGGGATGTGACGTTATGGGTGCTAGGACGGATGCGATGGGACGATTGGTGTCCAGGAGATGGTATGGTGACGTTTGGTGAATAGGAGGGAGGTGCAGATGTGTGGGTGGACTGACAGTTATGGGTGATAGGACGGGATGTGATTGGGAAGTTTATTTGGTGATAGAAGGATCTGGTGACAGTTTATATGGTAGCTGGAAGGCGGGATGGCGTTGTGACAGTTATGTGACTACGGAGGGATGGCATGCTGTGACAGTTTATGGTGATAGGAGGGATGATGACAGTTTATGGTGATAGGAGGGATGGTGCATTAGGTAGTTTCTTGAAGGAGGGCATGGTGACAGTCGTATAGAATGGAGTGGTTGATGTACAGTTTGTATAGGAGGATGATGACATTTTGTATGGGGATGTTGGGCACCCAGCACCAGCTGTATGAAAGAGATGGTGGCGTATGGATAGAGTTTTGCAGGGTGGTCGTAGCGAGGTTGGTGGGTTATGTTGTAGAGCCGATGTGATCGGTGCTTTTGGGGGAAGACGGGTACTGCCGTTTACTGGTGAGCAGGAGCGGATGGCGATTGGTGACAGCTTTTATGGTGATGAGCGGGATGGTGATTCTGGTCAGTTTGATGGTGATAGGGGGGACGGTTGATTGGTTGCAGTTTATGGTGATAGGAAGGGATGGTTGACAGTTTTTTGGTGATAGGAGGAATGTTGATGGTGCAGTTTCATGGTGACTAGGAGGATGGTGATTTGGGACAGTTATACGGTGATAGTAGGGATGGTGACAGTTTATAGGCCTGGATAGGATGGATGGTGACGTTTATGGTGATAGGAGGGATGTGTAATCGGTGGCAGTTTATGGTGATAGGAGGGATGTTGATGTGACCAGTTTATGGTGATAGGAGGGATTTTGATGACAGTTTTGGTGATAGGAAGGGGATGGGCGATTGTGTGACACTTTATGGTGATAAGGAGGGATGGCGATTGGTGACAGTTTAGTGGTGGAAGGAGGGATGGTGACAGTTTATGGTGATAGGAGGGATGGGAGTAGTTTGATGGTGATAGGAGGGATGGTGACAGTATAGTAATAGGAGGGATGGTGATTGGTGACAGTTTATGTTGTATCGGATAGGGGAGTGAGTGACAGTTTAGGTGATAGGAGGGAATGGCGATTGGTGACGTTTAATGTGAAGGACGGGAGGTGATTGGTGACACGTTTTATGGTGTGATAGGAGGGGGTGGTGATTGGTGGCAGGTTTATGTTTGATAGAGGGCATGGTGGATTGGTGACAATCATATTGGATAGGAGGGATGGTGACAGTTTTTTGGTGATAGGAGGGATGGTGATTGGTGACAGGTTTATGTGTAGACGGGACCGGTGATGGTGACGTTATGTTGATAGGATGGATGGTGAAGTATGGTAACTCGGATGGGTGGTGACAGTTTCTGTTATAGGGGCGGTTGGTGATGACTTTGTGTTGACTCGGACTGGATGTGCCAGTTTATGGTGGATAACAAGCTGAGAATGGCGAGTGTGGTTACGTTTTATGGTGATAGGAGGGATGGTGATTGGTGACAGTTTATGGTGATAGGAGGGATGGTGATTGGTGACGTTATGGTGATAGGAGGGATGGTGACAGTATGGTAATAGGATGGATGGTGACAGTTTATGGTGATAGAGGGAGGGTTGGTGACAGTTAATGGTGATAGGATTGATGGTGACAGTTTATTTGTAGATGTTTACTATGGTGATGGGGAGTGGTGAATGTGCAGTTTATGTGAAGGTGAGGTACGTTTGGTGATGGTGAGTGATGGTGACAGTTTTTTTGATTATGGAGGGGTGGTGAGTACAGTTTATGGTTGCATTTAGGTAGGGATCGGTGACCGTTTTTTGGTGACTAGAGCGGGCTGGTGATTGGACACGTTTATGTGATAGGAGGGATGTGTGTGCGTTAGTGATAGAGAGGCAGTTGGTGGCCTGTAGTGATAGGACGGGATGTGCGGATTGTAGTGACACGTTTCTGTCTGGGGTGGATGGGAAGGTTAGTATAGGTGGTGACAGTTTTATGGTGATCGGGGATGATTGATTGGTGACAGTTTATGGTGATAGGAGGGATGGGGCGTTTTATGGTGATTTGGAGGATGATTGGGGAACGTTATGGTGATAGGAGGGATGGTGACAGTTTATGGTGATTAGGGACAAGGTGGGTGGGGTGGACGGTTGTACGGTCATAGGTCATCTGTAGTCACTGTCCTGATGTACATGGAGTGCTTTTAACCCGTAAATGTGCCGTGTTTGTTGGATGAAGGCTCCTGGTGAGCGTGTGTGTTTAAGGGATGTGATACAGGTTTTGGTTCTATTGAACCGCTCTGGCAGCATCGCCCAGTGTGGTGTTATGGACGCAGTTAGACCGCTGTTGGTGCCCGGGACACGCCCCATGACAGGAGAGCAAGCCCAGTAACTACCTGTTCGGTCAGTGTGGGTGCCATGGCCGGGGAAGGAGGAGGGAAATCGGCACAGACCTGGGCGGCTTCCCTTCTTCTACTGGATCCCCAGCCCTGGTGAAGAAAGCTGCCGTGCCGGAGCCCACTTGTGATCAGACATGGTCTCGTTATACCCGGACCCGTCCCTATCATCCGGAACGGGACAGGAGTACTGCAGGCCTATGAGGAATGTGCTGGAGCGATACAAAGGTTACCTGGGGATGGGGGAGAGTTACTGGGACAGTGTGTCAGTGAATGGAGGGGGAAAGGGACTCGCTTAAAATAGCTGCAAGTGTCACTAATGCAGATAAGGAGAGAGCACAGGAACTGTTGTGATGGGTATGGCAGGGGGGGGGGGGGGGGGATTCATCGACAGACATGTCATGATGCCTATAAACATTTAACAGGGGGTTAGAAAGTTCACAACTACATGTTCATTAATGATAGGGAGAATCCCTTGATTTCGATCCTTACAGTTATTGGCTCTCTATGCTAATGTATGAAAACCCTATTACAAAACGTCCACCAGGTAGAATCCTATCTGTTAGAGCCAGTCCTCTACCATCCCAATGCTGTCTGAGGATTCTGGGAGTTGTGTATGAACATATAGAGACAAAGGGTGCAGATCCATACCCATTCTTTGCAGCTCCAGAACCATATCAGTTATACAGTTAATCTTTTTGATATTGTCAGGAGAGGCTTGGCCTTGGACCTGCTTACTACTGGATAGCTTACTGGGAGCTACTGGGATCTAGTGTATATGTATAATATACAAAGGAGCTAGTTTCCATTAGGTCAGGGATTTCAAATTGTGTGGCCCACCTACATATGCTTAAAATACGACAACTCCCGCATTCCTGTCCTGTAGTATGGTTTTAAGGTCTATCTATCTGCTTAGGGGATCATGATGTGCTTTTCTAAAAACTTATTATGTAATGATATATCACGAATGGGCAGAGTACGTACTATTCTATATCGTCTTACTTGTGAGACGATTGTGATAACCTATTGTGTTAATCTGATTGCAGACTCATCAGGACACTGCCCTTTTTCATTGCTGGGTTCTGGGTTGTGCTGTCACTGTAGAAGATTTTCTCTGATTCTCATGTACACCATGGTAGCAGACTTTATTTTAGGCTAACCACTTTTTCAAGGGGACATAAGCAGAGAACAGTGGAGATCATATTGGTATATGACCTTTCTACCAACACACCATTTCCTATTGTGCTACACACAACACACTTTTTTTTGGATTAAGGTTTTCTAGAGGGTTTCTCTTATGAAATGAGAAGTTAGAGGGGAAATGGGGGTAATGGCCACATCCGAGTAAATAAAAATGTCGCGGCATAGGGGACGTATCTCTGTGAGGGTGCAGGATAATCGGTGAACACATAAGTCTGGTACACACCCATACAATAGTTTTCGTCCGACCCACCTTCTGATACCAATGCATTGGTTTGTCAGCTTGAAAATATGTGTGGGTGCCAACGCTGCTACTGATCGGCGTGCAATTGTGTACTGCTGGTAACGCAGCCTGACAACTTTACCACCTGCAATACGCTCCTGGCTGCTGCTCTGGATCAACTGCTAGTGCACAAGCCAAGTTCCTTTAGTTTTAATTTTTCTAACACATGAAATGACATGTAGCAGTTGACAGAGGTGGGCTTAAGCTGGGTACACACGTACTAATCTTGGAAAACTAACAGACAGACTCATAGACTCGTGTCACAGATAAGTATTTTTGTCCATCTGACCATTATGCTTACCATTACCTTACAAAATATAGTATGGTTGTGGGTGTCTGCCTTGGCCTAGGGTGAATCTGGTAATGCTGTGTAATCATGTTGCAATCAATCCTTCCCCTATGGGAGGGACCGACAATCGCTCGCAGCAAACTGTCGGCCGAGGTCTTTATTTTTGCGACCAACAGTATTTTTCCGGCCGACCGAATCGTTGGCAACATCGCCCTAGGGACAAACGTTTGTCTCATGTGTACCCAACCTTACTTTTGAAAGATGTGGATAAATACTGGTCACACGGGTCTCCCCTAACTAAAGTCTAGAAGAACTTTGTGAGCTCCACAAAAATACCTAGGATCTTGGCCAACCACCTATAATTTGGGACAGGTACCCCACCTGATACCAATGGAACTGAGCGGATCTGATGGCCGACCTGAACATTATAGACACATTAGCAATTAAGGGCCAAACCCCCCTCATTACCGAATGATTGGGACCGTTGTCCATGTTGTAACCCATTTGACTTCCAATTTTGACTATTCCATTTAAAAATAGGGTAACAGATATGTAAGTATTTTATAACTTTATATATTTTTATAACTTTATATAACTATATATTAAGTCAGTTCTATCACTTTACATACATTTTTATTATAATGGTATGTAGATGCAATGGTGAGAATTACACTTATACACAATATACACCTGTCCTATATATATATAATGATACCCCCCCCCACCATCATTGGTAGCTCCTTAAACTTAATGCACTCACCTATCTAGATCTTATACTATAGGAAGGAATATTTATATATCTAGCGAGTGAGGACAAAATAGTAACAAGTTGTATTATTGGTCCTTATACTTCATCTTTTTATGCATCCAGTACCAATTCTCTCCTGGTCCCCATACGAGGGAGTTTTAGTAAAAGATACAACAATTCCTGTCTGATTTCTGCAGTTTCAAACAACCTCTCATCTATTGTTGAATGGTTTTCGAATCAATCTAAATGATGGAGGCCTTCAGGCCACCATAAACTGTTGGTGTTCCCGACACAATAATCGCTCCACGACTGGGCTATTCGATTTTCAATTGAACATTAAAGGGTCAAAATCCTTGAAGAAGCAAATCAGAAGCAAGGCAACCGAAATCCAACATTAGATTCTAAAACAATAAACACTTTAGTTCACTCAGAGTTTAAAAGCATCACAGAACAATCCAGCTAGCTTCGCCTTATATACGCATTTCTTGGCCTGTACCCACGTCCAAAGGGTCACTAATCCCCTCAAACAAATTTTCCCCTCTGACATATATATTTTAAGTGGTAGGAGCAGGTTTTACTCCTACCTTTTATTCTGCTTTTCATTTAAAATTAATTAGCTTAGAAGTTTAGGATCATGAAACTTGTAGCTTTCAGGCTCCCTTCCTACTCCAGACCTTTAACAATATGGTGTGCCAATTTGTTCTTAAAACTCAAGCCAGGGAGACTGAAAATCTTTATGCTCTGCAAACCTTCTGCTAGGGAAGGTAGGTAGGAATACTTGCTTTTTACCACTCTTTATAACTTCAGAGGAGGGGAGTTGTTTTAAGGGTTAGTTACCCCATACCGCATAATGTCAACTGAACTCATCACACAAAAACGATTGTCCAGAATGCCACTGAGCATCAGCAGGTAAAGCTGTGGTACTCGCTGGCTCATATTTTTGACCAGTCAAACTTTTTTGTGTGGTCGATTGAAGACTTCAGAATTCAGCAACAATGTACCGTATTATCCTAGATCAAACGTTCTCATCCGATGTCGTCTCGGGCGTGGTCAAAATTATTACCAGATATTGCAACCTTATTTTGACCAAAATTTGGTTTTGATGGTGGATCGTGGCAAACAAAAAAAAAACCCGGAATAGTATTAAATAATATCAAATAGTATTGAGCAAACAAAACATGCTAGTCTTAAAATGAGAAGCAGGAAAAAAATAAAGGGTAGTTCCTGTGGATAAATGGACACACTTGTTACTCCCATTAAGCAAGCATTTAAAATTCCCTTTTACTTGACAGGATGTAACTGAGTAAACCAGAGGCAATAAATTTGGCCTAATTGATGGCTGTATATTCCGCTGCAATCATAGTCCTTGAACCAATTTTTTCAAAACAATCAGGTTGTTGGATTGGTTGATCACTGTCTGATATAAAATAAAAAATGGAATTTAAAAAATGGAACTACCAAAACTCTATAGAAACTTGACATAATGCTTAACCAACTTCTAATAAAGACCCAATACGCTCACTGTTGGGTCAGGCTGAAAAATTGGTATAATCACTTACCTATCATCCTGTGGTACCAGGCCTATTTTTAAAGGAAAATTCAACTTACAAACTTTTACCTTTGGGGAAGATATTGGCATGTTATTCCCTGAGAAATATACCACTACAAAACTCTTTACAACTCACAAACTTTTTGTTACCCATCCCACAATTTCTAAACAACACCATTTTGGAAGTATTTAAGAATTCTTGGCTTTTTTTCCAGACTACATTTTACAATGAGCCCTTACAAGCAATGCCTTAACAGTTCAGCTTTCAGCTGCTTTAATTTATCTTACTTGCAACCATATTACTTTATATATGGAAAAACATGTACTGAACCATTCCTCTTTGCCTCTTGATACTCATATAAACTTAACGACAAGGCACTGCATCTTTGCTTCGTGCTTGTGATATTTCTCACAAAACTGCACTTTCATTATAAATGTTTTGGGAGATTCGGTTTCCAAAAGATTCCCTGTAGTTGACATCATCAGGTTTGCTTTTCCATTTGCCTGAAATATGGGAAGAGAGACCTATCTGCTAAAATGTAATAGTGTGGTACTATTCTAACATTCAAACAGATATTATTTAGAGATGGAAGTGTTACAGCAATTCTAGTTTATAATTATACAAATTCCATTTTATTGTATCTCTTTAATGATTTTATCAAAGATTCAACAAATAAAAACTCTGGCCGATGAGAAATCAAAGTGACTTGAGTGAAGCCTTAAGTAGCAACCTATAGTGCCCAAGAAATAGACCCCCTTAAGGTTTTGCAGATAGACTCCATTTAAAGTGAATGTAACGACCTTACTTCCTACCTTCAATTTTGACCCCCCAATATCCAGGCAACCATATGCACAAGCAGCTTTTGATAGCTTACGTAGCTACGATGAGGGCTGTCAAAACTCTAGATCCAAAGCAAGGTAGTTGCCCACTTCCCCATATTTTTAGATCTGAGGTTGGCTGCCTGGGCACTCTAGTTGCACTTTACATTCTTATTTAGGTCTTCTTTTATATGTAAAAAATAAGATCTTTAATATATAATTTGCATCTGGCAAAATCACTGTTTTTGGTAAACATAACCCACAGACATCCGAAAAATAAAATTGCTGTAAACTTGGTGTATGATATGAGAGTGGGATGTGGTCGCCATAAGTGTTTTTCATGTCTTTTTATATATTTGTGATGCCTTATCGTGTTGAACCAAAAATTCTTGGGAACCTTGTGTTCAATTCTTCTAGGCTCACTTCTTGGAGTATTTTAATATTTAACTGGTGTCAGCTGTATTGGTTTTGTGTCCACATTAGCCTTGGGAAAGAAATGATCAGCATCACTTGGAAGCATGTCCATTTGTTTTAAATACTCAGTCACTTAATCATAAATAAAAAATGTAAATAACGAATTGGCCTTCAGGTAGCAAGATTAGTGTCTTGTACACCTAATGAAGAGGTTGGAGTAAATCGTAGCAGTTTGGCCCAGGCTTTAAGGAATAGCAATCATGTTTTTCAGGGTGCAAAACCAACCTTTGCTAATTTCCTGTACGCAACTTGTGCTGTCTGTCATCCACATTGGTGTCACTGTCCCCTGGTAAAAAATAGCAAGACTCATATCAGATAAAGTAATACGGGTTACAGCCACAGGTTTTTAAATGTTAGCCCTGCACATTAAATTTCTTGTGAGTATAGCATTAGGTACATCCAAATCCTTGTTAACATTGGAAATTAAGCTTATCCATTAGACAGTCTTTATATTTTGTTATATTTATACATTTTTAACATAGAATTTGTAGTGCCTTCCTTAACTTTTTTCCTTGACTTTGCATCATAATCAATTCACCTGTGCTTATTTCCAAAACAGCCAGGACCCCAATAAATATGGGATAAGACCCAATCACTACGATTACACTAGGCTTTTTGGGTGGGTTTGTTATACACAAAAGTGTTTTATTAATTGTATCCCCTCTATAGTTTTTACTAATTCCCCTATATGGGAATGAATAGGAAACCTCTTCGATCCCTTGGAATTCCTGTCCATGTGTAATTCCAACCAAGATTCATGTGAAGACACTTTTCAAACTAAAGGAGCCCAACATATTTTTTGGAGATATTTCGTAACCAGTCAGATTTGAAGGCAAGTCTATGGATGTCTACTGCTGTTTGCATTGCGACCTGCGGTCCAAATGGAAATTTTCCTTCATGTTGTGACCGGCTCCCATAACAAAGCAGACCCACGATGCATGTGCGAATGTTTTGGTTTGACGATCACCCGTGTATTGGCGTTTCGTCACCTAAAATGGCCACAACGGCATAGCGTCTATAATAAGGAACAGCGGGTGCCCCCGAAATAATGGACTGTTCATTATTGTTCCGGCTAAAGCAAAAAAAATCATGTGTCTTCCCTATGTCTCCTTGTTAATCTTTTCCCAATTGTATCATTTTAATTGTCCGGTTTTTAAGGCCGAGAAATCCAGAAAACCAGTTGTTACTCACTAGGATGGAGAGCTGCATAAATTAGGAAATATCAGATAACCTGCATAAATCCAGATATATTGTCCCTTTAATTTATCCCACATTTAGATGTGACGGTTTATAGCGATAGTACAGGTGGTGTTTATGGTAATAGGATGGATGGTGATGGTTAATGGTGATAAGATGGGTGGTAACGGTTTATGGTGATTGAATGGATGGTGACGGTTTATGGTGATAGGACGGGTGTTGACAGTTTATGGTGAAAGGAAGATTGGTGATGGTTTATGATGGTGATGGTTCATAGGATGGACAGTTGACAGTATATCGTTATAGGTGGGATGGTGCTGGTTTATGGTGATAGGATGGGGGGTGACCAGGGCTGTTTCTAGCCATCTTAGTGCCCTTCTAGGTGCCCTCCAACTGTCCGCTGCTGTTCTTTTGTTGAGGGACTTGCTTAAGTAGTGGTAACAGTTATGTTAGGTGGTGACAGTGTATGGGAAAGGATGGATGGTGAGATAGTTTATGGTATAGGATGGATGGTGACATAGTTTATGGTGATAGGTGGGATGGTGAGTTTGACAGTTATGGTGATAGGAGGATGGGATTGGTGACCAGTTTATGTGATAGGAGGGATGGTGATTGTGACAGTTTATGGTGATAGGATAGGAGGGATGGTGACAGTTATGGTGATAGGAGGATGGTGACAGTTTATGTGTAGGATGATGGTGGGTGGTGACAATTTATGGTGATAGGATGGATGGTGACGGTTATGGTGGATAGGAGGGATGGTGACAGTTTATGGTGATAGGAGGGATGGTGACAGTTTATGGTGATAGGATGGATGGTGACAGTTTATGGTGATAGGATGGATGGTGGGTGGTGACAATTTATGGTGATAGGATGGATGGTGACAGTTTATGGTGATAGGATGGTGGTGACAGTTTATGGTGATAGGAGGGATGGTGAAGTTATGTTGATAGGAGGGATGGTGATTGGTGACAGTTTATGGTGATAGGAGGGATGGTTGATTGGTGACAGTTTATGGTGATAGGAGGGATGGTGACAGTTTATTGGTGATGTAGGATGGATTGGGACAGTTTATGGTGATAGGAGGGATGGTGATTGGATGAAGTTTATGGTGATAGGAGGGATGGTGATTGGTGACAGTCTATAGTGATAGGAGGGATGGTGACAGTTTATGGTGATAGGATGGATGGTGATCGGTGACAGTTTATGTGAGAGGAGGGATTGTGGATTGTGATTGGTAACAGTTTTGGTGATAGGAGGGATGGTGACAGTTTTTGGTGATAGGAGAATGTTGATTGGTGACAGTTTATGGTGATAGGAGGGGATGGGGATTGGTGACATGTTTATGGTGAAGGAGGGATGGTGACAGTTTATAGGTGATAGGATGGATGGGGACAGTTTATGGTGATAGGAGGGATGGTAATCAGTGACAGTTTATGGTGATAGGAGGGATTGTGATTGGTGGACAGTTATGGTGATAGGAGGGATGTGGACGTTTATGGGTGATAGGAGGGATGGCGATTGGTGACAGTTTATGGTGATAGGAGGGATGGCGATTGGTGACAGTTTATGGTGGAAGGAGGGATGGTGACAGTTATGTGATGATAGGAGGGATGGTGACAGTTTATGGTGATAGGAGGGATGGTGACAGTATAGTAATAGGAGGGGTGGTGATTGGTGACAGTTTATGGTGATAGGGGGATGATGACAGTTATGGTGATAGGAGGGATGGCATTGGTGACAGTTTATGGTGATAGGAGGGATGGTGATTGGTGACATTATGTGATAGGAGGGGTGGTGATTGGTGGCAGGTTATGTGATAGGAGGGATGGTGATTGGTGACAATCTATAGTGATAGGAGGGATGGTGACAGTTTTTGGTGATAGGAGGGATGGTGATTGGTGACAGTTTATGGTGATAGGAGAGGACGTGTGATTGGTGACAGTTTATGGTGATAGGAGGGATGGTGACAGTATGGTAATAGGATGGTGGTGACAGTTTATGGTGATAGGAGGGTTGGTGACAGTTTGTGGTGATAGGATGGATGGTGACAGTTTATGTGATAAGAGCGATGGCGATTGGTTACAGTTTATGGTGATTGATAGGGGGATGGTGATTGGTGACCGTTTATGGTGATAGGAGGGATGGTGATTGGTGCAGTTTTATGGTGATAGGAGGGGATGGTGACAGTATGGTAATAGGATGGATGGTGACAGTTTTTGGTGATGGGAGGGTTGGTGACAGTTAATGGTGATAGGAGGATGGTGACAGTTTATGTTGATAGGAGGGATTGGATGTGACGGTTATGGTGATAGGAGGGATGTGATTGGTGACAGTTTATGGTGATAGGAGGGATGGTGACAGGTTATGGTGATAGTAGGGATGGTGACAGTTTTTTTGGTTATAGGGGGGTGGAGTGACTTGGTGCCAGTGTATGGTGATAGGATGGATGGTGACAGTTTATGGTGATAGGATGGATGGTGACAGTTTATGGTGATAGGAGGGATGGTGACAGTTTATGGTGATAGGAGGGATGGTGATTGGTGACATGGTGGACAGTTATGGTTTACTAGGAGGCCGATGGGGTGACAGTTTATGGTGATAGGATGGATGGTGACAGTTTATGTATGGTGATAGGATGGATGGTGGGTGGTGACAATTTATGGAGTGATAGATGGATGGTGAAAGTTTATGGGTGATGGTGGATGGTGACAGTTTATGGTGTGATAGGAGGGATGGTGACAGTTTATGGTGATAGGAGGGATGGTGATTGGTGACAGTTATGGTGATAGGGAGGGATGGTGACAGTTTATGGTGATAGGAGGGATGGTGACAGTTTTGATGATGTTACGGGATAGGATGATTGTGGACAGTTTATGGGGGGAGGAGGGATGGTGACAGTTTAATGAGTAAGGAGGGATGGTGACAGTTTATGGTGATAGGGGGTGATGCGAGCAGTTATGTGATAGGAGGGATCGGGCATTTTGGTGATGGAGGATGGGACAGTTTATGGTGATAGGAGGGATGTGATGGACGTTTTTATGGGGAGAGTGATTGGCAGATGGTTGATTGGTGACAGGTCTATGTGTGAGGAGGGATTGGTGACAGTTTTATGTTGTAGGAGGGAGGGGATTGGGAGTAAGGGATGTAGGATGGAGGTGATTGGTGGACAGTTTATGGATAGGTGTAGGAGGGTGTGATGGTGGACAGTTTATGGTGATAGGAGGGTGCTCGGTGAACAGTTCACAGCGTGTTAGGCGGGATGGTGCCCGTTTTTTGGTGGTGATCGGAGGACTGTTGCTTGGTGACAGGGTATGGTGCTCGGCGGGCGGGTGATTGGTGCCCTTTTATGCGGCTCGGAGGGATGGTGTGTCTATAGTTGCTCGGCTGGATGGTGCCCGTTTATGTGATAGGAGGCGAGGTACTGGTGACAGTTTATGGTGATAGGAGGGATGATGATTGGTGACAGTTTATGGTGATAGGAGGGATGGTGGCAGTTTATGGTGATTGGAGGGATGATTGGTGACAGTTTATGGTGATAGGAGGGATGGTGACAGTTTATGGTTGATAGGACAGGTGGTGGGTGGTGACGGTTTATGGTCATAGGTCACTGTAGTCACTGTCTCTGATGGTCATGGAGCTGCTGGCCGTAAACCGTCACCACCCACCACCTGTCCTATCAACCATAAAACTGTCACCATCCCTCATCCACCATAAACTGTCACCAATCATCCCTCCAATCACCATAAACTGCCACCATCCCTCCTATCACCATAAACTGTCACCAATCTATCATCCCTCCTATCACCATAAACTGTAACCAATCCCTCCTATCACCATAAACTGTCACCAATCCACAATTCCCCTATCACCAGAAACTGTCACCGATCACCATCCCTCCTATCACCATAAACTGTCACCAATCACAATCCCTATACATAAATCCACCATAAACTGTCACCGATCACCATCCCTCCTATCACCATAAACTGTCACCAATCACCACCCCTCCTATAACCAAAAAAACGTCACACCCTAATAATCCATCAATAAACGTACAATCCCTCCTATCAACATAAACTGTCACCAATCACCATCCCTCCTATCACCATAAACTGTCACCATCCCTCCTATCAACATAAACTGTCACCATCCATCCTATCACCATTAACTGTCACCAACCCTCCCATCACCAAAAAAATGTACCACCATCCTATTACCAACTGTCACCATCCCTCCTATCACCATAAACTGTCACCAATCACCATCCCTCCTATCACCATAAACGGTCACCAATCACCATCCCTCCTATCACCATAAACTGTACCAATCGCCATCGCTCTTATCACCATAAACTGTCCCATCCATCCTATCACCACAAACTGTCACCAAACCCTCCTATCACCATAAACTGTCACCCACCCATCCTATTACACATACTGTAACCATCCCTCCTCATCACATAAACTGTCACCAATCACCGTCCCTCCTATCACCATAAACTGTCACCAATCACCATCCCTCCTATCACCAAAAAACTGTCACCATCCCTCCTATCACTATAGATTGTCACCAATCACCATCCCTCCTATCAACATAACCTGCCCCCAATTCACCACCCCTCCTATCACCATAAACTGTCACCAATCACATCCCTCCTATCCCATAAACTGTCACCAATCCCATCCCTCCTATCACCATAAACTGTCATCATCCCTCCTATCACCATAAACTGTCACCAATCACCATCCTCCTATTACTATACTGTCACCATCCCTCCTATCACCTAAACTGTCACCATCCCTCCTATCACCATAAACTGTCACACATCCCTCCTTTCCACCATAAACTGTCACCAATCGCCATCCCTCCTATCACCATAAAAACTGTCACCAATCGCCATCCCTCCTATCACCATAACGTCATCATCCCTCCTATCACCATAAACTGTCACCAATCAACATCCCTCCTATCACCATAAACTGCCACCGATTACCATCCCTCCTATCACCATAAACTGTACCATCCCATCCTAACCATAAACTGTCACCACCCTCCATATCACCTAAACTGGACCAATCACCATCCATCCTATCACCACAAACTGTCACCAATCAACATTCCTCCTATCACCAAAAAAACTGTCACCATCCCTCCTATCACCATAAACTGTCACCATCGAACCGTCCCTCCTATCACCATAAATGTCACCAATCCATCCCCTCACCATAAAACTGTCACCAATCCATCCCTCCTATCACCATAAAACTGTCATCCTCTAATCACCACAAACTGTCACCAACACCATCCCTCCTATCAACATAACTGTCACCATCCCTCCTATCCCCTAAACGTCACCACCCACACATAAATGTCACCATCCCTCCTTATCACCATAACTGTCACCATCCCCATCCTCTATCACCATAAAACTGTCACATCCTCCTATCACCATTAAACTGCACCAATCATCAATCCCTTCCTATCTACATTATACTGTCACCACCCTCCTATCACCATAAACTGTCACATCCCTCCTTCCTATCACCATAAAGCTGTCACCAAGTACCCTCTATAAACATTAAACTGTCACCATCCCAACCCTCCTATCACCCATAAACTGCGTCAACCACCGCATCCACCATCCTATCACCAAATAAACTTCTATCCCTTCTCTCACCCTAAACTGTCCCCAATCCATCCCCCTACCCACCTAAAATGTCACCATTCCTATCCCTCCGATCACCAAACTGCACCATCCTCCTATTCACCATTAACTGTCACCAATCACCATCCCTCCATACTCCAATCACCATCCATCCACCAAACTTGTCACACACCCATTCCATCGTCACCATCCTCCTATCACCCTAAACTGTCACCACCCTCTCATCACCATAAATGCTCACCCACAACTACTATCCGAGCACATAAACATGTCACACATACCACTCCTATCACCAAAAACGTGCACCATCCTCCTATCCAACTCTAAACTGTCACCTCCATTCCTATCACCATAACATTGTCCAATACCATCCATTCCTATCACATAAACTGTCACACACACTTCCTCCTATCACCATAAAAACTGTCAACCAGCCTACTACACCATAAACTGTCACATACCTCCATCCTATCACCATAAACTGGCAATCACCATCCTCCTATCACCATAAACTGTCACCAATCACCATCGCATCCTATCCCATAAACTTGTCGCCAATACCAGCCCCCCATCACCAAAAAACTGGTCCCAGCCCATCTATCAATAGGTCATAGGTCACTGTAGTCACTGTCTCTGATGGTCATGGAGCTGCTTTTAACCCTTAATGTGCCGTTTTGTTGGATGAAGGCTCCTGGTGAGCGGTGGGTTAAGGGTGTGACAGGTTTTGGTTCTATTGATACTGCTCTGGCAGCAGTGCCCAGTGTGGGTGGCACCTAGTTAGACCGTGTGGTGCCCGGACACCGCCCCATGACAGGAGAAGCCCAGTAACAGCTGTTCGGTCAGTGTGGGTGCCAGGGCCGGTGGAGGAGGAGGGGAATCGGCACAGACTGGGCGGCTCCTTCTTCTACTGGATCCCCAGCCCTGGGAAGAAGCTGCCGGCCGGAGCCACATTGTGATCAGACATGGCTCGTTATACCCCGGACCCGTCCTATATCCGGAACGAGGAGCAGGAGTACCTGCAGGCCTATGAGGATGTGCTGGAGCGATACAAAGGTACCGGGGATGGGGGAGATACTGGGACAGTGGGTCAGGGAAGGGAGGGGGAAAGGGAACTCGCCTTAAAATAGCTGCAAGTGTCACTTAATGCAGATAAGGGAGAGAGCATAGGACACTGTGTGTGGATGGGTATGGCAGGGGGGGGGATTCATCAGACAGACATGGCATGCCTATAACATGTAACCAGGGGGTTAGAATGTTACACAAACTACATGTTACATTAATGATGGGAGAATCCCTTATTTCTATCCTTACAGTGATTGGCTCTCTATGCTATGTATTGAAAACCCTATTACTAAAGTCCACCCAGTAGAATCCTATCTGTATAGATGCCAGTCTCTTACCATCCCATGCTGTCTGAGGATTCTGGGAGTTGTAGTATGAAGCATATAGAGAACAAAGGTGCAGATCCAGACACTATTCTTTGCAGCTCCCAGAAACCATATCAGTTATACAGTTAATGCTGTTTGATATTGTAAGGATAGGCTTGGCCTTGGCCCTGCTTACTACTGATAGCTTACTGGGATCTACTGGGATCTAGTGTATATGTATAATATACAGAGGGGCTAGTTTCCATTAGGTCAGGGATGTCAAATTGTGGCCCACCTACAGATGCTTAAAAACTACAACTCCCAGCATTCACTGTCTGTAGTATGTTTTAGGTCTATCTATCTGCTTAGGATCATGAATGTGCTTTCTAAAAACTTATTATGTTAATATATATAAGAATGGGCAGAGTAGTACTAATTGCTATATTCTGACTGTGAAGCTAATTGTGATAACCTATTGTGTTAATCTGATTGCAGCTCAGTCAGGACCCTGCCCTTTTCATTGCTGGGTGTCTGGGTTGTGCTGTCACTGTAGGAAGATTATATCTCTGATCTCATTACCCAGGGCTAGCAGACTTTAGGCTACCACTTTTTCCAAGGGACATAAGCAGAGAACAGTGAGATCATTATTGGTATAGTGACCTTTCTACACACCCATTTCCTATTGTGCTACAACACACATTTTTTGGATTAAGGTTTTCTATGAGGTTTCTATTATGAAATGACAGTTTAATTGGCCCAATCCGATAATAAAATGTGCAGGATATGGGGACTATCTCTGTGAGGTGCAGGATAATCGGGATACACATAAGTCTGGGTACACACCATACAATATTTTCGTCCGACCGACCTATTATACCATGCATTGGTTGGTCAGCTGAAAATATGGTGTGGGTGCCAACGGCTGCTACTGATCGCGTGCAATTGGGTATGATGGGAACGCAGCCTGACAACTTACCTGCGAATACGCTCCTTGGCTGACTGCTCTGATCAACTGCTAGTGCACAGACATTAAAGTTCCTTTAGGTTTTAATTTTTCTAGACACATGAAGACATTTTAGCAGTGACAGAGGTGTGGCTTAAGCTGGGTACACACAGTACTAATCTTTGAAAACTAACAGACAGACTCATAGACTCGGTACACATGATACAGTATTTTTGTCCATCTGACCATTATTACCATGTACTTACAAAAATATAGTATGGTGTGGGTGCTGCATTGGCCGTAAGGGTGATCTGGTATGCTGGTAAATCATGTGCAATCAAGCAGTTCCCTATGGGACCGCACAATCGCTCGCAGCAAACTGTCGGCCGAGGCTACTTTTTCTGCGACCAACAGTGATTTTTCCCGGCCGACCGAATACTGGTGGCAAACAGTCGACCAGGACAAACGTTGTCTCATGTGTACCCAACCTTACATCTTTGAAAGATGTGGATACAGACTGTCACAGGGTCTCCCTACATAAAGTATAGAGAGAACTCTTGTGAGCTCCACATACCTAGTGATCTTGGCTAACTCCCTATAATTTGGACAGGGGACCCACCGAGACCAAGGGAACGAGCGGATCTGATGCCGACACTGAACATTATAGACACATTAGCAATTAAGGGCCAAACCCCTCATTACCGATATGATTGGGACTTTGTCACTAATGTGTGTACCCAGCTTTGACCTTCCATTTTGACTATTCCATTTAAAACAGGGGTAACAGATATGTAAGTACTTTTATAACTTTATATATTTTATAACTTTATATAACTTTATATATTAAGTCAGTTCTATACTTTATATACATTTATTTATGGTAATGTAGATGGCAATGGTGAGAAATTACACTTATACACAATATACACCTTTCCTATATATACATATATACCCCCCACCTCATTGGTAGCTCCTTAAAACTTAATGCAATCACCTAATATAATCTTATACTATAGGAAGGATATTTATATATCTAGCGAGTGAGTACAACTATACAAGTTGTATATATTGTCCTTTAATTCATCGTTTTATGCATCCAGTACAATTCTCCCCATACGAAGGGAGTTTTAGTAAAAGATAAACCAAATTCTGCAGTTCAAACACCTCTCATCTAATTGTTGAATGTCGAATCAATCTAAATATGGAGCCTTCAGGCCAACATAACTGTTGGTGTTCCCGACACATCCTCCAGACTGGGCTATTCATTTTCAATTGACATTAAAGGGTCAAATCCTTGAAGAAGCAATCAGGCAGGCAACCGACAATCCAACCATTAGATTCTAAACAATAAACACTTTATTTCATCAGTTTAAAAGCATAACAGACAATCCAGCTAGCTTCGCCTTACGCATTTCTTGGCCTGTACACCACTTCCTAAAGGGTCACTATATCCTAAAAACAAATTTCCCCTCTGAATATATAATTTTAAGTGGTAGGAGCAGGTACTCCTACCTTTTATTCTGCTTTCATTTAAAAGTAATTAGCTTAGAAGTTTAGTCAATGAATACTTGTAGCTTTCAGGCTCACCTGCTGAATTCAAAGAATAAAATTGTTACAAAGATTGTTACGTGCCAAGTAAGCAATTTCCCTTCCATACATTTAACAATATGTGTGACAATTTGTTCTTTAAACTCAGCCAGGGAGACTGAAATCTGTATGCTCTGCAAACCTTCTGCTAGGAAGCTGGAGGTAGGAATACTTGCTTTTACCTCTTTATAAATTCAGAGGAGGGGGGTTGTTTTAAGGGTATAGTTACTCCATAAAGCATAATGTCAACTGAAAAGTAATCAGCACAGACGATTGTCAGAATGCCACAGGAGCATCAGCAGGTAAAGCTGGGTACTCGCTGGCTAATATTTTGACCAGTCAAACATTTTTTGTGTGGTCTATTGAAGACTTCAGGATTCAGCAAAATGTACCGCAGTATCCGATCAAAAGTTCATCCAGATGTCAGTCTGGCGTGGCTAAAAATTAGTACCGATATTGCAACTTAGTTGACCAAAATTTGGTTTTGATGGTGGATCGGGTAAAAAAAACCCGGAATAGTATTAAATAATATCAAATAGTATTTGAGCAACAAAACATGCTAGTCTTAAAATGAGAATGCAGGAAAAAAATAAAGGGTAAGTTCTGTGGATAAAAATGGACACATACTTGTTAATCCAATAGCAAGCATTAAAATTCCCTTTTACTTGACAGGATGTACTGAGTAACCAGGCAATAATTTGGCCTATTGATGGCTGTGATTTCCGACTCAATCAATAGTCCTTGACCAATTTTTCAAAACAATCAGTTGTTTGGATTGGTTGATCACTGTCTGATAATAGAATATAATGGAATTTAAAATGGAACTACAAAACTCTATAGAAACTTTGACATAGGCTTACCAACTTCTAATAAAGACCCAATACGCCTCACTGTTGGTCAGGCTGAAAAATTGGTATACATCACTTTAATTATCATCCTGTGTACCAGGCCTAATTTTTAAAGGAAAATTCAACTTACAAACTTTACCTTTGGGGAAGATATGGCAGTATTCCTGAGAAATAGACCCACGACAAAACTCTTTACACTCACAAACATTTTTGTTACCATGCCAAGATTCTAAACAACACCATTTTGGAAGTATTAAGAATTCTTGGCTTTTGTTCCAGACTACATTTAATGAGCCCTTACAAGCAATGCCTTAACAGCAGCTTTTCAGTGCTTTAATTTATCTTACTTGCAACCAGTATTACTTTATATATGGAAAAAACATGTAACTGAACCATTCTCTTTTCTCTTGATACTCATATAAACTTAACGACAAGGCACTGCATGCTTTTTCTTGCTTGTGATATTTCTCACAAACTGCACTTTTCATTATAAATAGTTTGTGGAGATTCTGGTTTCCTAAAAGATTCCCTGTAGTGTGACATCATCAGGTTGCTTTTCCATTTGCTGAAATTATGGGAAGATGACATAATCTGCTAAAAATGTAATGTGTGGTACTTTCTAACATTCAAACAGATTATTATTTAGAGATGGAAGTTACAGCTAAATTCTAGTTATGAATTATACAATTCCCATTTTAGTTGTAGCTCTTTAAGGATTTTATAAAGAGATTTAATCTGGCCATGAGAACAAAGTTTGATTGAGCCTTAATTAGCACCTATAGTGCCCAAATAGACCCTCTTCAAATGTTTGCAGATAGAACTACATTTAGAAGGAATGTAGAAGACCTTACTCCTACCTTCAATTTGGCCCCCAAGAGCCAGGCAACCATTGCACAAGCAGCTTTTTGATAGCTTACTGTAGCTAAGATGAGCTGTCAAAACTCTAGATACAAAGCAGAAGGTAGTTGCCCACTTCCCCATAGTTTTATCTGAATGTTGGCTGCCTGGGCACTCTAGTTGCACTTTACT
The DNA here is from genome assembly GCA_019447015.1 of Hymenochirus boettgeri. NCBI lineage: Eukaryota > Metazoa > Chordata > Amphibia > Anura > Pipidae > Hymenochirus > Hymenochirus boettgeri. The sequence goes on from CM033473.1 coordinate 174,273,272, forward strand.
ATTCTTATTTAAGGTCTTCTTTTATATGTAAAAAAGAAGATCTTTAAGAGATAATTTGCATTGCAAAATCATGTTTTGGTAAACATAACCCACAGACATCCTAAAAATAAAATTGCTGTAACTTTGTGTAATGATATGAGAGTGGGATGTGTGTCTCCATAAGTGTTTCATGTCTTTTTTATATATTTGTGATGCTTATGTGTTGAAAAAAAATTCTTTGGAACATTGTGGTCATTTCTTCTAGGCTCAGCTGCTGAGTATTTTATTTAACTGGTGTCAGCTGTATTGGTTTTGTGTCTAGTTAGCCTTGGAAATAAATGATGCAGCATCACTTGGAAGGCATGTCCATTTGTTTTATAATAAAGTCACTTATCATAAATAAAAAATGTAATAACTAATGTGGCCTTCAGTAGCAAGATGAGTCTATGTACAACTAATGAGAGGTTGGAAGTAAATACGTAGACAGTTGGCCAGGCTTTAGAGAATAGCAATCATGGGTTGTTCAGGTGCAACCAACCTTTGCTAATTTCTGTACTCAACTTGTGCTGTCTGTCATCCACATTGGTGTCACTGTCTGGCATAGCAAGCACATCAATGAGCAGATAATAGTAATAACGGGTTACAGCAACAGGTTTTTAAAAATGTTAGCCTTGCACATTAAAATTTCTTGTGAGTATAGCAGTAGTACATCCAAATCCTTGTACACATTGGAAAATTAAGCTTATCCATGAGACATCTTTATATTTTGTTATATTTATACATTTTTAACATAGAAGTTGTAGTGCAATTCTTAACTTTTCTTGCATCATTCACCTGGTGCTATTTCCAAAACTTTTACGGAAACAGCCAAGGACCCAATAATAGGGATAAAGACCCATATCAACTACTATTACAATAGGTTTGGGTGGGTTTGTTATCCACAAAAAGTGTTTTATTGTATCTCCCCTATAGTTTTACTAATTCCTATATAGGGAATGATAGGAAAACCTCTTCAGATCCCTTGGAATTCCTGTCCATGTGTAATTCCAACAAGATTTCAATGTAAGACAATTTTCAAACTAAAGGAGCCCATACATATTGGAGATATTTAGTAAATCCAGTCAGATTTGAAGGCAATGTCTATGGATGTCTACTGCTGTTGGCATTGCGACCTGCCGGTCCAAATGGAAAATTTCCTTCAGGTTGTGACCGGCTCCCTATACTAAAGCAGACCCACAATGCATGATGCGAATGCATTTTGGTTGACGATCATTCCATGTATTGGCGTTTCATCACCTAAAATGGCCGTGCATAGCGCCTATATATGGAACAATCGGTGCCCAAAATGGACATGTTCATATATTGTGCCGGCTAAAGCAAAAAGATCATTGTTTCTCCCTATGTATCCTTGTTAATCTTTTCCCAATGTATCATTTTTAATATGTCTGTTTTTAACAGATGAATCTCTGGTAAATGGCCTTGCTGTATGCAGGAAGGTCTCTCTGACCATTGTATGCGCCTGTTGAACAAATTCATTTGTAAATGTCAAATGTGAATGCTGCTCCTTTATTTCAGGCCCTAGAATGAATTCTTTATTCTTTAACAAAGAAATGGTTTTCTCAAGCCTTATCCTACATAATAAACCAAATGGTATAAGTTCATTGTCTGCATTATTGGGAACGTTATGTTTTGCTGGATTTGGTGACTTTTTCTAGTTTTATTGTAGTTTATTTTATTCTGGTGATTATTTACATTAAGACATTAATTTAATTAATTTACGTTAATTTAATATGGAATGTGTGTTGTTTTAGGAACCCGAGGGATCACTAAATAGTAGAATTATAAAACCCACCTTACATTTACCATATGGTGTGTTCTGGCATTGTATGGTTAATTTAAAGTTTTAGATTTGAGACTGTTGCCAGTTCTATGGCATTGTGAATACTATTGTGGTGAATGTTAATAATTAATTACTCATGCCAATTAGTAAGTTCTTGGAAATGAGGAAAACTTTTTAAAGACCAAGTAGGAAACTGATTCATACAGTTAGGGAGAAAGTTCATATTTGTGTTACAGCTGTATATATATATATATATATATATAATATATAATATATATATATATATATATATATATATAACTCGTCTGGAACACCAACAGTGCTCGAAATTGGCCAGAGCCTCTAATATGTCTTATTCAATTTGAAGCCTTCCTCTGTGGGTGCGTCCCATCAGTTAGCGTGTGAGCCTATTTACACTCACCAAAGCTATGTCACCACAGAGTATATCCCCTACCCCCCACAACCAAGGACCATTGATCTCCTAGATATTTAACCCCTTATCCCCCAGTGTAAAAGTGCTGTCCAATTCAATACCAATTCCCTAAGTGGAGTATCCCACTATAATACATAAGCGTGATATTTTATAATGGGAGCTGCAGTGGTATATATCCTCATAAAAATCAAAAGTGACTCGTTTCTTATATTTCTTGTATCCCACTGCTCCTCCCATTACAGTGGTCATGCCTGGACAATAAAGTGAAGTTAAAGCAGTGTTTAACTTCACTAATGGAACCTGCTGGAGCTTCTTCCTGTCACTTCATAAACAGTGTCTCTCTCCTCCTCCACAAAGATTTGTTTAACCCCATAGATGCTGGGCTGGGATGTTACTTTCTACTGGGTTTACAGAATGTAGCTGGGGGGGCTAAATTAAGGTGGGAATAGGGACAAGGCTAGAATTGAATATGCAAATGGGGTAAAGGAATCAGATATTTATGTATTGTAAGAAATAATGCGCCCCTTTACATAATAAGGATATTACGCCCCCCCGGAGTTCACTTCCCTGTATAAAAGCACTCGGCCCACGGCCTTGTGCTTCTATATGGTCAGGAAACTGTAAGTGGCGCATTATCCCTTATATAAATTGCTAGTTCAGCTATATATAAAAATATGTCAAACACAGGGTGCATAAGCCCTCCAATAAGAAGCCCCCCTATAGTAAAACTACAAGGATCACGGCTTAAAAGAAAAAGAGAGGGCAAACTGTTCATTAAGGCCTCGTGGGGCTAATATGTCTTAAGGCTCCAAATATATATATATATATATATATATATATATATATATATATATTATACACCTGTAGTGATCCTCGGCACAACCTTTCTCTATACGATCACCCCAGTGCCTCCACTAGGAAGTGTAATAGAGCAGTAGAATCAGAGCACGACATGTAGAATCAATGCATATCGGCCATATTGTGGCCGAAATGCACAATATGGCCAAAACGCGTTGGTAATAAACGCATGGTAATAAACCATGTTGTTTCTTTAAAGAAATCCCACATGTGCGTGTGCTCCAATTCTACTGCTCTCTCTCTCTCTCTCTCTCTCTCTCTCTCTCTCTCTCTCTCTCTCGGCCCAATGAATACAACCACAGCATCCCCATTCAACACTAATAACACTTTAATCTCTATCATAATATTTATATCAGCAGAAACTCAGCTTTTATAATGGCTACCATGTGACCTGCAATTCAGCAATTATTTTAACAGAACATTTACCGGTAGTTTGCAGTATTTATTCTAGTTATACTTACATATTGGTGCACCAATGACATCCACTGCATTATGTACCTAGGATTCACTTAAGCCCACATAGCTTAAAGGGATAACATATACTTTTAAGAAAAAAGAGCAGTATTTTTCCATTCTTATGACCTTAACCTGCCCAGTCAACATTTTGTCTGTGTATAAATAAAACCTTTAGAAATACTGACTTCCTGTTTGCAGGACCCCTAATAGAGACAGCTATGGTCTTGCCCTTGGCCCAGTGCCTGGGTTGATTCAGTTGCTCAGTAGACATCTGAGCATGTTTGACCCATCAGCCAATCAGTAGAAGTTACTGCTAGGAACATTCCAAGGTATTGTGCTTTCTGGTAGGAAGAACCTGAAATGTCAGCCCACTAATGTCAACAGTTGGTAATAGCAAGGGATATAAATTCAACATATTTTTCAAAATAGAAGAGAATATGTAGAATAACTAGGTATGCATAATAAAAACTTAAGAATTTAAAAAAAAAAATAAATTTTCCCTTTAATAGAATAATTAAATAATTCCCTAAAATTGAATAATCCCTTTATAACTGTGTGCATTTGATTTAAATCCTTAGCATTGGCCTCTTTAAATATTTTGTCTATTATGATATGTTTTTGTATCTCAAATGTAAAACAAAACATTCAATAAATGCTGAATTATTCTACATGTTCTTTCTATGCTTTATTCCCATGCTTAAAGAAAGACAAAGTAACAAAGAATACAGCATTAATAAAAATCTGTAGACGTCTGAGACCACCACAAAAATGACATGAATCTAAGGGTTATGCCCCACTAAACCACTCCAGAACATGCGCTTCTGTACTCCCCTGTAAACTAGTTAAATATCAATGCATGTGATACTCACCAAAATTGGTGATCACATGCATTGGGAAAACACAGCAAGTGCAGATAATGGGACATGTAATTGCAGTGTCCAAGTGAATGCGTTCAGAAAAAAGGACATTGCACACATTTTGGCCATAAAGTGGCCTACCCCTTACAGATTTTTGTTTGTTTGTATGTTCAATACCTAGTTAATGATGAAAGGGGAAGCAGGTCAAATTCTGCTCATACACTTATTTGATGATTGATTGTTAAATTAAACTTTCAGCAGACTGGCGATATTACCTGCCGACAGGCAAAAATTATAAGCAGTTGTCTAATTGTCACCAGCTAAACTTCGTAACAGAGAAGGGGTTTCTTGAGATTGGAGATTTCCAGTAAACACTCATCTGAGTCAAGCGCTTCTTACACACGTGCGATTGTGGGGCCGAACCGTGACGCACAATGGTGTATCAAATGGCCATTTAATGTATGGGCGCTCGGTCGGCCTTCATTGATGACCCAACTCCCTGGATAAACAACATTACCTAACAGAGTGCCCATAAATTAAACGATAGCTAGCTGAAACAGCCGTTTGGTACACCATTGTGCGTCACGGGCTGGCCTCATGATTGCACTTGTTTACAGAACCTATAAATAATGTAACCAGGTTTAAGGTTTGTTTTGTAAGTTGATAAAGAAATTATACTATGCTATCATTAATGCTAGAGGAGATTGAGAGGTGGGGGTGATAAAGTTGATGAAATTAGCGTACAGGCATCTCTCTGTGTGATCTGCTTCAGGAGATACAGTACATGCAGGGAAAATATCTACAAACAGTCTCTGGGTGAAGCCTTTTCTTTCATATTTCTTTAAATATGTATTTTTTGTTTAAGGTTTGGGTCTGGGGCTATGATATCTTTAATATGATATATAATATTATATATGACACACAAATCTATAATTTTGTGTGTTCTCTTTTTTTTTGTAATTACATAACAGTACATAGTTCCAATCTTATGCATGGCTAACGAGTAGATTTTGCAGTTTATTCATGTGAGAGATCCCATGTCAGTGGGCCTTTTTGGTTCAGCAGGGATTATTTCTATCCTGGTAATCTGGAGTTTCCACCAGCATTCTAAAGTAACATTTGCATAATAAAACTTTTATTTCTTATGACCTTGTTCTCAGACAATGTTTCTGAATCACACATTCTGTGGGAAGAGTTCTTGAGTTCTGTGGCATTCTGCAGTTTTGCAACAAAAAAAATCTCATGTTTGTCTGTTAAGTGTTAGCATGGGAATAAGTGAACCCTTTCAGACAGCAGGGTGAATAGCAGGGTGGGGATGGATTCACAACAACAGCATTGTTTAAAAGGAGCTCAGGAAGAAAATAGCAGGGTATCCTTTTTTATCACCAGTAGAATTTCTTAGCTTTGTTCTGTGCACACACAGGCCAATATTCCCTTCAGATAAACTACTGAACAGCTGGGTACACATGGGACGACGAGATGGAGAACAGTCGGCCTGGATAAATCACTGTCAGTCACGCCAAAAGTGGTCATGGCGTGTGAAAATGGAAGTTTGGTCGGGGCTTGTTAATGACCTACCTGGCGGATCAGGCAACAAGCCCCAACTGAGCGTTCATTTTGGCCGTCGACATGCCCATACATGGCACGATTGTTGCCCAAAACCGGCGCTCATACACATTGCGGGTCGGTGTGTATGAGCACTTAGATAATGTGTAATGTTTACACCAAGATAAAAAAAAAAATGAATATTTTGTTTGGCTTTAGATACTTGGAAACATTCTTTGTAGATGAAGTCATTTTCCATATTCCATTCCTTTTTACTGCTGAACCAGAATACCTTTATGACCCTATCAGGCTCATTTACAGGGGGCAGTTTTTAGAGTTGAAAATGTGTTCTTACCTGTTCAAAATCTTCTTCTTCATTGTGCCAGCTATGTAGGTAGAGCAAAGGACACCATCGCAAGGAATTTAATTTCTGGGTAAATCTTCCCCTATGTATTCCAAATTGAATATGTGAGTTTGGGGGGCTTGCCGCCTATCAACTTTTTCAACTGTCAACTCTTTTTTCACTTACCCAATCGTAATTCCTCACCTTGCACCACTGATCTTCCATAGATTTCAACCTTTCAAGCCTTGCCGATCATATTTTTTTTTTTGATAGAGTGATCACTATCGCAGATTGGTTTATCGAAAACATGAAAAAATTTCAATTTGAATTTGCCTAACTGATCAGCATATTGATGCCATGTATGGGGCGGGGGGTACTTCAATCAATATCCTCACACTGGATTTAAGTCAGCTCAATCCAGTGTGTTTGATTTGGGGTTTTACCAAAACTGTCGAGCCAAATTTATCTGCTGTGAAGGTTTCATTCACCTTCAGATAGGTACACTATTGAAAAATACATTGCACAGAGCTGTGCTAAGATCTGGTTCACTTCATTATCCTCCTTCTGCAGCTCTATACTACCGTATGTTGTTTCTATAAGTTTAACAATTAATGGGGTAATATTTAAGGGTAGGCAGATGGAATTTTATAAGATTCATGCATATTAAAAAAGCTATTTTTAGGAGACTGTAGCAGATTAAAAGCAATCTTGTAGCGTTTGAGACAGATTAGGCCTGAACGCATATAAAATATGTGTTCTACATATTACAAGGCTGTGAAGCAGTTCAACTATAGCGCACATGTGTGAAAATGTGCACTTTAATTGATTAGAACCAGGAAGCAGTCAGGAATTTTTTGGTTAAGGTTTGGTTAAGGTTAAGGTTGTTGCTAGCAAAATATTATGTGCAACATTTCACACCTGGAACCATACAGACTAACCACCCATCTGAAAGTAGCCTTATGCCAACCAAAAGTCCCGCAAATGTTAATGTTATTGTTTAAAGGGCAATATACCGTAGCCCCACTCTTCTTCGGTTAAGTTGTACCTAGGGTGAGGGCCTAAACGGCTAGGTCCACACCCCTGGGTTTAGCCTGTATAATCAATTAAAAAAAATGCTTCATGTGGCCGCTTCTCTCTACCTGCTTAAATCCTGCAGTTTGACCAATAGGAAGACATGTTGTACAGGAAGCGTGCTTTGCTTTTAATGGAGGCATAAACCTCCAGTCTCAGACATTCTGTAACATGTGGAAAGGCTCCCTAGTGTAGTTTGACTAATTTTTCTTTCCTTTACATGCATTTTCTGAAAATATTTTTACCCTTTGGCATGATGAATAATAAAGTAAAAATGGAGACCCATAAAAGCAGTGTACAGAAATAAACTTGGTTTGCCTTGGTAATGGAAATCAGCCCTAAGGTGTGAAAATCATTCATATTGTGGCTACTGATCTGACCACTCTATATGTTCACAGAAAAAACATGGTCAGGGCACATTCCATGGAACCAAGTGGTATTATATTATTTGTGCATATAGTATACTTTTTAAAATACATTTATATGTAGTTTTATATTCTCTAAGCTAATAAACATTGGATGGGTACACTCAGCATTATTGTTGTGTTATTACATTACCATGGAACCGTCCTATGAAGCCAATAGGATTTCAATCATTCTGTCTTTTTACTATAGCGATTTCTTTTGCAGCAAGTTAACCAAACTAGTTAGAAAGGAATTATAGTGAAGCAGAAAGAGACAATCAATTGCTGGGTAAATAACCCCAAGACAAAATATAAATTAAATGTTGATCTTTTATCATTTTAAATAGTTATAGTGGCTGAAGGGTAAACTGAAATGATATTTTGAGTGTGTTTGGCTTGGGTGGAGTCATACTACAGCACATGACAAGGTTCTGTATACCGGTATGTAAGAGTTGAATATGAATAGCTGGATCAGGCGATGACAAAGAGCATGAAAAATGATCCAATAACTTTTGATATCCTCCCCCTACAATGTAGTCTACTACATCATCATATACAGTAAATGCTAATGTAAAGGTGGCCATTCACATGGCCGATACTTAACAAATCCAATTGGATCTAGCAGTATTGGGCAGATATTTACAATGATGATGAACTAGCACCATTGGTATCATGATCAGTTGTCCCCAATAAAAACATTTCCATTGATTGGTATTGGCTCCTATTATTTTAGGAGAGAGAGAGAGAGAGAGACAATACGATTGTCCCCGTATATGGGCTCATAGTTGACCAATCCCCAATGTGCATGGGATGTATGAGATTCAAATTTCCACCTTAAGGCAGGTTACAGAAATAATGTGAATGTGTCATGAAATTTGTGAGCTAGTGATGTGTGGCCTACCTATAAATACATGAATCTTTTGAAGTTTTGATTTAAATATGTTTAAATAATAAACAAAACTGAGCTGCTTATTTTTAAGTCTAATAAGTAGATATAATGAATCATTGGTCTCTGGACATGCAGTCTAAAGATTCTGCCAAGGATAGTTTACATCAGATAGAAAGAAAGTATGAAATCATCTGCTACATGATTTGTATTTCAAAGAAATCAGACTCCTAATATGCAGTAAGCTTTTTACTCTTTAATTTTCTTTGCTGTTAAGAAATGAGCATAGACTTATTTCTCTTTTTCTGCTGATCTGTGACTGCCCTTATTGTTTTTTGTTTGTTTGTTTGTTTCTGATTTTAAATCTTTTAAATGCAGTTGATTTCTTTTGAGACTTAAAGCTGTACACACATGGGTTATGACTGCATTTTACAGCTTTTATGTATTATGCATTCTAACCAACCACCCTATACATATATTTTTGGGAATAAGTAGTTTGGGTGCTGTTTTTAGATGGTGTATGGCAGGCTTCCTGTTTGATTTCTGTGTGAACAGAGTGGCTGTGATTTGACAGCATCCAAGGTCATCGACCTTTTAAAAAATGCATGAGAAGGTCCTCTCACATGCAAAACTGGTCAGGCTAGTCAGTCAAATCATTGTATTGTAAGTATCGTACTGTATGGCCAGCCATATTGCTCATTATGTGGCTTTTTAAAAGTCTTTCAGGGCATTTCAAGGCTTTCTTAGTTCTTCTAAAATTCTCCATTTGTAAAGGTTTGATTGCTCTGCACTTTCTTAATCTTTTAACCTAAAATGATTATTGGATTTATTGCTCAAATATATCTGTTAAGAGCCAGCTCTATATAATAGTCTGTAATCTTTGTTTCAAGTGCTCCTGCTCAGTAATGTATACCAGGAGGCCTACTGGCCGTCAAACAAGGCATCTCTTACTTACAACTATTTAAATATTATGACACTAATAATTCCTGTGTTGTCCCGTTCTGCAGAATTCTAAACCAATCATTAATGATTAAATATTATGGGGCTAAAAGTTAAAGAACCTTGATGCTTGAAAGCCCAAACTACTTTCCAATGCATTTACTGTAATTAAAATCAATATTTATGGACCTGACAAATCTGTCTTCGCCAGAGGCTTTGAGTTGTACCTAGTTGTTCTATGCTGGCAAATTATTTCAGAAAGTGAAAGAAAATATTAGCTATGCCCTAGTTTATTACCCATTATTACCTATTCATATTATAAAAGGTAGCACAGAAACACGTTGCATAGGCAATGACAAAATGTAATATCTGTCTTCCAGTATTGTTAGGCTGGGTACACACCAGCAAATTTTTCATCCTGACAAATTACAGTTATTGAAAAAGTAGCCACGTCCGACAGTTTGCAGTGGCTGATTGTGCAGTCCACAGGGAACTGACATACCCGGCCTGATACACGGTAATATCCAAAATTGGATGGTGTGTACCCAGCCTTAGTCTGCAACATTTAGAAAGGTAGGTTCCTTACGCTGCCCTGATTATTGGCTTCATATTGAAAATTATAGTAAGGGAATTCAGGCAATTGTAAATTGCCTGAATTGTAATTATGTAATTATAAGCATAGTTATAGTGTTAGCCAGAATTTAGATTAGGTCATGTGGATAAAAGAATAATTACTTTTGTTGCTAACAATGCAATGTTAGCTTATCAAATGGCTGGCTCAGATTCATTTATAATTGTATAGACTGGTCCAGGCCTCCTTGCAGCTAGGGGTTCCAACTTGAGAGAAATCCTGCATAGCATGTGTATCTTATGTATCTTATGGATACCTTTCTTGTGCTTGATAATTATAATATTAGAGTGGAATGGTGAACATGGGTTAGAATTTTGCCAAAGCAGCTGGCAAATGTTGATGGATCTTTGCTTGACAGTTGTACGTGTGGGGCAACTCCTATTGCTGGTGGTTGATTTTATTAAAGTAGATATTTGCTAAAAATTACAAAGGCAGAGACTCATGATTTTATCAGCAGTTTCTGACTTGTAAGGGCTTGGCCACACGAGCGAGTTTATCACAAGCTTATGATAATGTTTTGCAATACGTGCATGACAATGTGGGTGGCGCAAACACACGGTAACACACATGACACACGTGTAATTTCGTTTGAGCATTTCACGCATGTTGCTATGCATTGTAGTGTGGCCTCAGCCTAAGGGTGATCCAGTTGTTCGTGTTGGTCATTTGGTCTGATCACGCTACAGTCGGTGTGTTGTGCTGCGATCCGCTAATCAGAGTTTATGAGATATAAGATTATCATTTTTAGTATTGGTCAATTTAAAATATTTAAAAAAATTCAGTATAAATGCGCTTAAAATAGAATAACTGTAGGTGCTAACATGTTTTGCTTTCTTAAGAATTCATTTTAAGCTTGTTTTAATGAACAAGAGCCATGGAAATCCTGTAATTTTATATTAAAAGCATTTGGCCAAATACATGTGGGTTAAAGTGTGTCAGGCATAGGGATCTCACTTTTCATAGTAATGTGTATGTGTTAGGGATAGAACTAACCCACCGTCTGTTCCTTTTTCTTTTGTCAGATATTTTGTGGTCCTTGTTCATTGGGAATGATAAGGCTTAAACTACCTGCATAAGTCTGCTTATTAGGAAATCTTTTTTGGGTTTGCTTTTTCAGTGTTGTGTTATTTCTTCATTAATATCTTGAATACGTGTTTTGTACAGTACGTAACTAGAAATCACTGCAAGGACCCTGCAGAGTAGAACTACAACAAGATTGGTTTTCATTTATTGGTTTTCATGCTGCATCACTTAGGAAACTGAGGGGTAGCTTTACAAAGAGGCGTTGAAATTATTTTTGTAGTAAAACTCGAGCTTACTGATTTAATATCGGATAAAGATACCCACGCAGCCAGCAAACCAAACTTAATATCGGTTTGTTCTAGATTTAGTATGACTATTTAACATCAGCCAATAGCTGACGGTAAAGTCAAGTTGTGGGTAAATCTGAAACCCATGTTAAATTTGCTGCGAGATTTACCTGGAGTGATAGCGGGTCTGGGTAAATCCATCTCCTCCAGTAATATTTTTTTCTGGGGGAATGTAGTTGTTTTGGATTAACTGAAAATTCCCCTTTTAAGGCTACTATTAGGGCTAGGCCACACAAAAGCGTTCAACCAATCCGATCGCGTGTTGCGCACTACGATCCGTTAATCGTAACCACATTTTTTGCGTAATGGCATGCACTCCGATTGTGCAATATTGCGCATGGCAATGCGTACTCACACACCGGAAATGCACGCACAATCGATTCTGGCGCAATTGGACATGCTACACCATGCCTGAGGCTTCACTGAAAGTTTCCTGAGCAGTTAACTGATGGTACCTGTGAGAAACACAGCATCTGGAACTGCGCAAGAATAACATTTTTGTATAGTGAACATTTTTGTATAATGTAAATCATATAATATAAATGAAAATGCAACCATTGCCCTAAATGGTGTTTAGCTTTTATATGACAGTTTCTGTACTATTGAATATTATTTTGAAAATAATGCTTTACCATCCAACATTTTCAGGCCTTTGCGAGGAATAAATCCATACAATATCATATATCAATATAAGATTTAGTAGTGTTGAATCCCAGCAGATTTATCCATTGTTCAGCCACTGACAGGTTGAGCCTGTTACATAAGGGCAGATTGCATCCCAATCCTGCCCCCTGACTGACTTTCTAATGATCTATTTTTTGATTTTTAAGTCAACAGGCAGTACTATGAACATGGCTGATATTCAAAATAACAGATTTGATGTTTTGTTGTTGTCGACTGGTAAAATTCTTCTAATCCTCTGCCCCACCTGACAAATTTTGTCAGTATGGGTGTTCATTTGCTCTATAATCCCAGTTTGTGAATGATAAATAAATGATATTGATTACCTACAGTAGTTAAAGATAGATGAGACAGCAAATTAACAGTTTACCTATAAAGATGATGTATTGAAAGTAGAAAAAAATAGACAAGCAAGAGGATTTAACTTGGACGATTGCTTAATTGTTTTCTGAAGATGAATGCGTTATTGCATCTCAAAAACTTTAGCTCTTCTTGGATGTTTTCAGTATACAGTGGTCAGGTCCTATCAAAAATGGTCCAAAAAAGGGAAAACAGGCAACGGGGTTATGGGTGTCACACAAAATATATAAAGATGGGATAGTATACGTCAATTATAAAGTGCAACTAGTGACCAATTTAATAGAGTATACATAAAGTGCACACTCAATTCAATTTGCTTACATGTCTATTCCCTCTATGATGCTGCTTTAAAAAGCCTGCCATTCACTCTGGATACATAAAAGCAATTAGTTCAGTAACTTGGCCAAATTATTTTATGCCCAGCCACCACTTGAAGGTTTTTGCTAGCTTCCTTGGGACTAACTCTCCTGCTAAGTACTTTACTCACCTGAGCACATGACCTTACCTTGGTTAGAGTACACAATCCCAGAGGCTTGGTCAAACCCCCATTGTAACACACAAAATATATAAATATTGGATAGTATACGTCCATTATAAAGTGCAACTAGTGATTAAGTGCTAGATTGTTTTTTGTAGATGACTGGGTTAGTGCATCTCAAAAACTTAAGCTCTTGTGGGATGATTCCAGTATACAGTGGTCAGGACCTATCAAAAATGGTCCAAAAAAGGGAAAACAGACAACAGGCTTATGGGTGTCCTCATCTCATTAATCCATATGGGGAGCATTGTCTATCTATGATATTTGATGCAATAGAGGAGCTGCTGTAGATAATATTGCTGAAAATGTTGATGCTGGTTTTGATAGAAAGGCGTCAGAACACTTCATCACTATTTGTTGCATATGACGTGTGGTCACTGACCAATTAAGGTGCGGATGCTGACCCAACTGCTAAAAGCATCTACAATTGACAAGTGAGCCTCATTACTGAAACATGGATAAATGGAAGAAGGTGTTATAGTCTGATGAATCAATTTTCAAAGGGAAAGCTTGGTCCTGTACATTGACATGATACCACCCACTTAATCAGTGTCCTTTTTATGGAAAAGGTGTACCCTGGTGGCAGTAGCCCCACTGTCATAACAACACAAGTTCAAGGAAGACAACAACAAGTTATAGGTATTGACTTGGCATGTCATTTTTCCAGATCTCAATAAAAATTGAATATCTGTATGTGCTTAAAAATATGTCATATTTTACAGAAAATGCTAGTGTCAGAAAGCACAGCATACCTTCAGAAGTCCATTCCTCTATGTGTCAGGGATATTTAAATAATATGCTAGTTGCAGGTTGGCTAATGTATAATCAGCATTGTTTTTTTCCTTCTGTGTACAGCTAAATTTTGATGTAGCCTAGCTACCAGTCATACTTACGTAAAGATACCTGTGCAAAATGGGGCGTCATTTTTATGAATCCTTTGAATACAATACTTTGTTAGAACACTTCAATGCGTACATACCTTTCCTATCACTTGACATACTGTAGACTCCTTTGTGGATAATATCTGTGAACATTATTAATATTATTATATATTTGTGATAGGTCTGCTCTTTAGTTTAATAACAATATAGTTACAGTAGGAAGTGCTTACGGTTTCTTTTATAAAGCATCATGAAGAAATCTCTCAGTTATTAATCTTACATTCTAGACTCTGATCCAGAAATTGAGTGACAGCACCAGTATCAGCATTCTTCTTTATTATGTGATTTAGCAGCTAGGAACTAATGAGACACACATGGACACACCTGTTTCCTGACTTGACTCTTTAAAGGCTTCTTTACACATAGTACTCATATTACTGATGTGGGTGTTCTTAGTGATAGGGTATGGATTCTAAACGGAGATTTAGTGCTATTATTAGAATGTTTGTACACAAGGTAGAAGTTGACTAGGGCTGATGGGAATGCTTGGTTGGCCAAAGCAATGCAACTTAGTGTGCAGCTTTAGAAATAATTGCAGGGTGATGCATTGAGAGATACTATGTACTCCCCAATGCAACTGCAAGTGTGATTTTATTTACTCACTAGACATTAAGCCTGTTACAATAACAGGTGCTAGAAGCCCAGAGTGCCTCCATCCTCCATGTCCCAAGGCCACAGTTCCCTACTCTTGATGGTCAAGACCCAAGGGCACCCCAACTCTAACCCCAGACCCAGGGCCCCTGTCGTCCCAGAACCCAGGGCCCCTCCTCTCTGCCAGACCAGAGGCCCCCTCGTCCCAGACCCACAGGCCCCCCCCTCTGTCCCAGACCCAGGCCCCCTCTGTCCCAGACCCAGCCCCCTCTCTCCCAGTCCAGGGTCCCCCCTCTGTCCCAGACCAGGTCCACCCCTCTGTCCCAGACCCCCGTCTGTCACAGATCCGAGTCCCCCACTCTGTCCCAGACCCAGGGTCCCCCTCCTCTGCCCAGCCCTCCTCTGCCCCAGACCCAGGACCCCCCACACTGTCCCAGACCCAGGTCCCACCCCCTCTGTGTCAGACCCAGCCCCCCCTCTGTCACAGACCAGGGCTCCTCCTCTGCCTCAGATCCAGCCCCCCCGTCCCAGACCCAGGGCTCCTCTGCCCCAGACCAGCCCCCCCTGTCCAGACCCAGGGTCCCCCACTTTGTCCCAGACCCAGGGTCCCCCTCTCTTCCAGAACCCGGCCCCCTTTGTCCCAGACCATCCCCCCCCGTCCCAGACCCAGCCCCCCCTGCCCAGACCCAGCCCCCCCCTCTGTCCCAGACCCAGGCCCCCCCTTTGTCCCAGACCCAGCCCCACCTCGTCCCAGACCCGCCCCCTCTGGTCCCAGAACCCGCCCCCCCCTCGTCCCAGACCCAGCCCCCCCTTCTGTCCCAGACCCAGCCCCCCCTCGTCCCGACCCAGCCCCCCTTGGCCCAGACCAGGGCCCCCCCTCTGTCCCAGACCCAGGCCCCCCCTCTGTCCCAGACCAGGTCCCACCCCCCTCTGTCAGACCCAGCCCCCCCTCTGTCCCAGCCCCCCTTTTGCCAGACCCAGGGCCCCCACTGCGCAGACCAGGGCCCCTCCTCTACCCCAGACCCAGTCCCACCCCCTCTGTCCCAGCCTCCCCCCCTCGTCACTGCTTTAACAGCCAGCCCTGACACCTTTGGTTAATAGGAGGTAATTAGCATGGTGTCATGTCAGTGAGCAGTTCTGACTCCCCCCCCACCTCACCCAGACATTGATGTCTAGTGCAACCTCTCCCTCACAACCCCCCACAGACACATGATTAATATCATTGGGGTCCAGGACTAACACACACCCCACCAGTACCACCCCTGCCTTACTGTCCCCCACCCAGAGATCTTAGAAACATAACTGGTGTGTGTACAGTTATTGGTGTCAGACCCAGTAATGCAGCATGGACAGGAATTTTCACACGTGAACAGTTAACTTAAGAAATCAAACCCACCAGAGCAGCCAGCAGTCTGTAGTCTGGTGGTCCCCTTAATGCAAACTTGTGATCCGATTGGCTGTCTGCTCTGAAGGGAAAGAAGCAGCCAATCAGGTAGATTGCAGCCACACACACAGAGACACAGGGACGCACACTTGCATTTTATTATATAGGATAGTGGCTCTCCATACATTGTGACTTCAAGTTTTACCATTGTGGTGCTATAATAAGGTGCAATTGTTACAGTTATGTGGATAAAGCATTGCTTGAGGTAGCTGCGTGTTTAACTTTAGCCTTAGCCAATGGTCCCAACAAGCAGGGAGTAAAAGACATGCTAACTGCTATTACTGTACATTGGTTAGCATGACTATAACTCCATTTGAACACTTCATGCATTATCTTTATTGCTTTAGAAACAATACATTTTAGTTTAACTCTAATGCTAATCTAGGTACAACGATACCACGAATACAAAATTCCGCCACCGGTCTTTCAGTGTTTTGGTCAGTCGGCTGCTGACCGTTCGTTCGTCCAAATCAGACAAACGAGCAATCGGACAAATCGGAAAATCCCAAATGATTGTGTGGTCCTCTATGGATCACACAATTGGTCGCACCTAACTGTCGGACGCGGCTGCTTTTGCCCCGACTGATAGTCCTTCCTCCTGGCCTACCGGTCGAAACCCTTGAACGTTCGGTCAGGAGGAAGGATTGTATAGTGTGTACCAGCATTTATGTACATGGCTGACATATCCAATTCTCTTTGTGTTCTGTTTCCTTTCTTTGAGGTCTTTTCCTCTCAGTGCTAATTATGAGAGTGTGGGTCAGTACTCAGTGTGGATTATGAATGACATCCTGAATGATGTTGGCTGTATACCAGACATTCTGGTTCTCTGTGCATTGTTTTATTTTTTAAACTATGTCCAAACATTTGATATTTGGGTTCCAATATAAAAATGAAAGGCTTAAAAATAACCGGAAACTAATTTCTTTGAAAAATAGGATTGAATTGTGCAAGACAATATAGTTTGTTTCTGTTATCATAAAACATTTAGTTGCCACTTTTTGTTGCATTTTTTCAAACAATGAAACAGTTGACATGTTTAATGTGCAGTACATATAGCTGATTGTTCATTCACTGGCTGTGTAAGAAAGTGGATTATTGTATATCTGTGTGACACAATTATGTCTTTTAGGGACATATTTATAAAGGTTCGTTAAACTTTTCGCCTTCTTTAACAATGCCTTTTCGTCAAATTTGGACTTTTCACTATTTATAACCAGTGGCGAAAGGTCATTACTGCTACTTTTCACTTTTCGCCATACATCGCTGGGGTAACCGCTCAAGCACATTTATAAAATGGCGAAAAGTGTATTTTTGCGTTAAGTTCAGCCATTCCAATTTGCCAAGTCTGAGGTGGCAAAAACACACACCTGGCCATTTATTTAGCCTGCTAATGGGTCCATGGAAGGTGTCAGTACATTGTGGAGTGTTTCTCAATACTAACTAGTATTTTAAATTTTTTTACCACACTTTTTTAAACTTTCAACTTTACTTTTCATCAGTTATTAAAAAGGCGAATTTTCATCAAAAGCGAAAATTATCTAGCAAAACGTAGCACTAATAATGCTGAAAAAGCTCAGCACATATGATGGTAAATAGGTAATACTCCCTGGTGGTTTTTTAAAGTAGTATTAAATTGGTTAATACTAACACTGCAACCCCTATTCTTTGTTATTAAAAATAGCCTAACACAATTTGGTGTTTTTTTCAGCCAAAGATATGATAATAGTGTAAAAATCAAAAGGTGAAATTCTCTATTTTATTTACAGGACACATTTTTTAGTATTGCTTATTTTTTATATAATTATCAAACCAGTTACATGAATATGGGAACATGCCATAGTGCTGTGTAAGAAATAGTCATGTTAATGGAACATTACAGTAAATAATATGTTTGGAGAAAATCTGGTAAAACTACAAAAAATGCAAAAAAGGGGGGGAAAGGGCAAAGGGAAATTTCACAATTTATCAATTTAAAAAAAAATGACAAAAATAGCTCTAAAATTACACTAGAGAGCAATTTTTCTTTTCGCAGCGATGCCACACTTAACGCAATGAATAAGGCAAAAATACCGTCACACATTGCCGCAGCAATACTTTTCTGCAAAGGCGAAAGCGAAAACGAGCAGTTTTATAAATAAGGCGAAAATTGCGCTATTTGTCATTGCATGTCCTGCGATAGCTAAATAGCGAAAATAGAGATCGTTTATAAATATGTCCCTTAGCATTTTTTCACGGTGCTGTGGAAGTTAGAAAAATTACGTTGTAAACAGTTTTGTTATTACTTCTTTTCAACAGACTTCCGTCTTGGTGCTCTTCTGATTTGGCAGCTGTCACGTTTATTGCTAGAGTTTGGGAACGGGAGGGAAGATGTTTGCTCTGGGTATGCAAACCATAAAGGGTTGCTTGACCAAAATGAGAGATGGCAGACAGATCTACAGATGTTCCGGAACTACAGCAATGCTTAATACAACTGTTATGTGTTTATCATTCCACTGCACTGTGAAAGAATGTGGTTCTAAATGAAATAATTGTGTCACGTGAATACTCACTGATACAGTTTTATATAATGCCACTGAGATAGACAATTAACTTTGTGCACTGCACATTAAATATGGCAACCCAGATTAGTGAGAAAATACAGTATAATTTTTTTTTTTTTTTTAATTAAGCCTTTACGTAAAACAGTCAAGAATAAACAATAACTAAAATAAACATCTTATAGGTTGATAAATTCCAGGCAAAATGTTTTTTTCTTTTCTGTTTATTGAACCTTTTAACTCTTTCTTTACTGGCATTTTTGTCTTTAAATGAACACTGGTAAGGAGTTGAAATTCAACATTGGTTCTGACTGCTAAAATCCATTGTTAGCACCTCTACTGTCTACAAATGGCTTCCAGTGATTTTATATTACGTTCTTTTGCTCTTCATCTTTTTATGTTAAATAATTTGTATCAGTCCTGCAATAGGACGGGTGTTAGTAAAGGTGCATTAGATCATTACCATCACCTTCCAAATAAACTTGGCCTCAAAATGGCATCATCTATCTTACAATATACATGTAGGATTAGTTATGCAAGGTAATAACGTTCACATTGTTCGAATGTTGCCAACAGTACAAACATGTCAAGAAGCAAGAATAGGAGGACATTAAAGCATCAACATACCTCACCTGTACATCTATTATAGTCTAATTGCAGTGCATATTCTGCACATTGGACACACCAAACACTGTTAAAAATAAGAATATTGTGCGTATAGCTAGTGAACTACTTGAATATACTCTATTCAGTCAATGTCAGCCTTCTATAGTTTAGTTCTTAAAAAGAGATTGTTATATCCATATATAAGGGCCCAGACTATGTGCTTAGCCGATGATACTACAAAACTGCATGAGGAAATTTGCTTTGTTGCCTAAACCAAAACATTTCCCTGTTTAAAAAATACTTTTTATACTGTCTGTTTCTTTGCTAATTAATGTCTACTATTGTTTCAAGTGTTTGGCGAGCGGAAAACATAGGATACAACAACAAAAAAAACCCAACGGACAATGGTTGCATTCTTATCTGCTGACAACCACAGGAAGTCTCAAAGCTAATGAGGCAACTGAAAGGAGACATGTTAACCCACTGCATTGCTCTATTAATGTCCCTTCTAATGTTGGCATTTACCTGAAGGGACCACCATAGTGTTCCTAATTCTGTGGTAATTCTGTGATGGATTTGTTTGACGTTATAATTGACAGTGCAACGTTTGGGAAACAAGCATTGTAAATGGAAAGGAAACAGTCAGTAATCTGCCAAAATTAATGTATGCACATCCACGCCCCTCAAAACATTTTTCTGCTGGGATCGTCCACTTGTGTGTCGCTATATGCAACACCTTGGGTCACACAGTCCCACAGCCCATCTGCGTGACAATTTTACATACTTATATATATATACCAGACGCTGTAGCTAGGTACACACAAAGTGATCCTTCGTCCTGGCTGACTGTTCGGAACTTCCAGCCAGTTAGCCAGAATGAAAGACTTGACGGTTGAGGCAAAAGTAGCCACTGCCATCTGTACGCCGCAAACAAGTGAGAGGTTTATAAAGGGGCACACGATCAGCTGTGGTTCTCGGGTCTGTATGATTCGGACAAACGGACAGACGCCGGCGACAACCCATGCAATTTTGTCGGCCCAATACACTTAACTATAATTGCATGGTGTGTACACAGCTTAAGATAGATGAATATCATTGATTGACTCATCAATTTCATTTTTATTGAAACCATAATTACCATTTCCTGTTTTGTGAAAATATTTCTTTTAAGAATGATTATGTGATTATTACACAACTACAGAAGTACCCATTTCGGTGCAAAATAACACCAGGAATGTACAGTAAGTGACAAACTTTATGTTAAACATTAAGTTCAAGCTCATAAAAGTAACTTTCTGAAACGAACATATTGCTGCTGTTTCCATTTCTTTGTTTCCCAAGATTTTTTGCTTTTGGTACTGACTTCTGTTCTAAAAACAAAAAATTTTATGCCAGCCCCATACATTTGAATTTAAGGTAATCGGAACTATGGGAAACTGTAAGAAAGGCAGCATCAATTTTAACTTAAAGCCATTTAATCACCTGTATAATGATATTCACCTTTGGATGGGCTGGTTGTCACTTTAAAAGCAGGTACACACAGGTAGATATTTTGATCAGGTCACGACCATAAAGCAGATTGGACATGTATGTTATTTTAGCCTGCTTGCTTAGTCTTCAGCCAGCTATGCAATAATTGGGTCACTTTTATTCCAATCCAACAGACTAACAATGTTTAGTGTTACCGCACTGCGATTGGTTGGCCAGGAAGAATCACTAAATTCAAGGCCATAAGTGAGAGTTCTAAGCTAAGCCCAGGGGGAGGAACTAGTGTTTTACTTTACATTATTATTATCTTGGGAGATGATGGAAAGAGAAGTTCACCAGTAGATCGCATGGCCATTTGGCGGAATTAAAAATGTCATAACGCATGTCAAACCTTCTTACATGTGTCGGGGCCACAACCTACACAAGTCCACCCATGCACTGCCAGAAAACATAAAGACTTAAAACTACAGTAGTGCTTTTACGCAATATGTTCTGTACATTTTACAGGTTTTTTTGATACATGTGAGGGACTTTCCTTATTATGCAAATATTTTATATAAAAACAGTAGCTAAGGGCATTAAAAAACAAGTTTAGGCTTCAAAAAAATTCTAGCAATGTTGCATGTACTGTGAAAACATTTGCCACTGTTCATATCTGTTTAACCTGTCACACCAAGAAGGATAAGCCCCTGTTAATGTACGATAATCCTCTCAACTTTCCACTTAAATTTCACTTGAAGACTTCATCCATCACTGCATATCCCATATTGCTGCACAGGGTCAAAAGTGTTACTGGTGCATTTTTGCTTGTGAAAATGATTTTCATCACCCAGTGAAGCATTTGAGCATTACGCAATGAAGATTATCTGGAATAACATTAATGTCTAATATCTGTTGTATTCAATTAGACCAACTGGACTTGAAGTTTAGTTCTTGATGACGTTTCGCTAGTCATCCGACTGGCTTTCTCAATTCAGAATGACTTGTACAAGAATCTGTGGCAATTATGTACCCTGGAAAATCCCAATTAGCATATCACAGTTTAGCATGTACCCTGGAAAATCCCAATTAGCATATCACAGCCAGGGTACATAATTGCCACAGATTCTTGTACAAGTCATTCTGAATTGAGAAAGCCAGTCGGATGACTAGCGAAACGTCTTCAAGAACTAAACTTCAAGTCCAGTTGATCTTATTGAATACAACAGATATATCATGACCTGGATGAATGAGAACCTTCACAAGCATTAATGTCTTATGGTTAAAAATAAATCACCCATGCTTAAATGAGATCTTTATGCTGCACATCACATTTAAAGAGAATAAAAATCAGCTGTCAGATACCATTGATTGCTGCCATGTTCCTCTTAGAGATACACATTCTGTTAAGGGATAACTATACTCTAAAAAATGACATTTTTTAAAATGGAAAGTACCCAGGGCAGGGTGTTTGATTGATTATTCCTACCTCACCATATTGTTTCGTTGAGAAGCTACAGCATGTACAGTTTTTCATTTGCCAGGTAAAGCTGGGTATACACAGTAATGATAAAGCCCGATACCGCCGTCCGATCGGGTCGGCCGAACGCTCGTTCGGGAAAGACCGAAAATTTCCATCGGCCGCGCTACACTCCCTATAGAGGAGTCTAGCGCGGCTGATGGAAACACACAGTCCCGAGCGTTCTCCCTATAATGTTTATAGGGAGAACGCTCGGGACTATGTGTATGCAGATCTTTGAAAGATGGTAAGATCCTGTCTGTCATGTTTCAGAAATCTGTACTGTGTGTACCTAGCTTTATTCCTGGACTAGTCCTGTAGTAAAGTGCTGAAGCCAGGAGGAAGACTGGCAGAATCAGTTTTCTTTGGGCTGGTTCTCCTCACAGAAAGAATATTGGGAGGTAGGAATTACCAGTTCTATGTCCCTGTCCCAACCACTTTTCATTTAAAATGATTTTTAAGAAAAAAATATATATACACACTATACTTATCCTTTAAATGTCACGTTAGTGATTGAAATCACACTGTGGTTAAATCCCTTCTGGGATTTACCCACTTGCGCAGACGCAATATTGAATCATGTTCGGGAGATTTATCCAGAGCAATAGCAGCTCTGGGTAAATCTCCCCCTTGGAATCAGTTAACCCTATTTGCAATGCAGAGAAAGCTGCTATTAGCTTAGTACATTCTGTTATCGGGGCAATAGAGAGCGAAAATGGTTCATTACATCGTCCTCCATGTATCTATACATAAGTGCTAAAAGTAAGGCATACTCACAGCTCATTATAAAAATATTCTAAATCATATACATGGTGTCCTTGGGCAGGCCTGCTTCAAGAAGTTTTCCTACACAAACTGTTAAAGGTCTAGTCTTATTAAACTAAGAATATCTGACTTATTATTTTTGAGCTATGACTAAACACAGCTCTTATCCCAAGCCATCTAATTTGTCTACTGTAAGCAAGTCTAAAAATGTCTGCACATTCATGCAAAGTCTAAATAAAAAAGACACAGGGAACATGATCTGAAAGCTCAGGTACCTGCCAAACAGAAGAATAAATGAATACAGTGGCTTTTGAATGCCAATGGACAGATTTTTTTTGTGTTGTCAGTGACATTCTGAGTGGTAAACCTGTAGGTATACTGCTAAGGCCCTGCACAGGAGATAATAGAATAACTCTCATGTTGATGAGATCAGCATCAGTTGCAGTTTTCCCAAAAAACCTATACCACATTAGATTTTGTAGAGAATTTTACCATGGTTTTCCAGGCACATACCTAGCTTTAGTCGGAGGTAGACCAAATGCATGCAAACATGCTCCTTACCTTACCTAGTATGCCATTCAGTTACCACTTTGCAACAGTTACTGCATAAGAATTTAATAAAGATTATCAATATAAAATATATAAAAAATAAAATAGCTGCAGCCAACATTTTCGTGTGACCAATCATGTGGTCCATAGAAGACCACATACTGTAATCAGAGGATATTTACAGGTATTTAAAAGTTTTGTCCGAATAGGCATCGGTCCATCACAATAAACTATCACAGATATTTTGATCAAATCAACCAAAATATCATGGTAGCCAGACAGTCGGAAATTATCACCTTGTGTGTGTTCCTAGCCTAAGATGCGAAGTGGTGCAAATATTTGCCAGGGCTTTTGTTTTTACTGGGTTACTGCAGTTAGAGTTGATTGGTTGCTGCTAATTAATAGCTCGGGCAAACTTTTGCAGTAATAAGGAACTCTTTAAAACTGTCTAAAAAATAGGCACCTATTGTGCAATGCAACAAAGTACTGTACCATGAGGGGCACAAAGTACTGTACCATAAGGGGCAATGTTAACAATTAGAAAACCGTTGATTTATCACTTAAAGGGCATGTCCACCCCCAAAACTACAATTTAACCCACTTCTGGCCCACTGTGTAGTGTTGTAAAATCCTTACCTTGCATCCCTGCTCCAAATGGCTGCCCTGCAATGTCTCTCCAAAGTCCATATAGGACTCTGCCTCCTGTCTCTCCTCCAGGAGAAAAATGACATGCTCAGTGCAGCCCTCCCCCCTCCTGTTTCTCTCTCCCTCCCCCTAGCTCCAAAGCCCTTTTCTGTAGTGTAGGGCTCCCTCCCCCAACCGCCATAGTTATTTGCAGAAAAACTCTCTTTCATGCAAGCAGAGGGCCGGGACTGAACGCCGGGGGAAAGAGGCAATGCAAGTAGAGATCGGGGGAGTTTTGCTGCAAATAACTATAGCATTTGGGGATGGGGGAGGGAGCCCTAAACAACAGCAAAATTTCTAAAAACGAGTGGACAAGCCCTTTAAACTGAATCTTAATTCATGCTGAGACTTCTGTTTTTATATAAGATGTTATACAAACACAGAGAACAATATGTTAAGGAATATTCCACCTGTCTCCATTACAATTATACTTTTGGGGGTTATATACAGGCAGACCAACATGCACCAGCTTTGCTGGTGGGTTCCATAAACTTCCCTATTAACTTACACATGAATGAAGGTCAAAAAAAGGGATAAGGGGTAGTTTATAAAAGTTGTAAGGTAGCCTTTGTTTTTTTCTAGCTCCTAAAACGAATATATACCAAGTCTCATCAAAATTTTCTCAGGTGTTTTTCTGAAACATACATACATACATAATATATTTATAAATATAATATATCCTGAGCACAGCTAAACCTGTGGCTGAAATATGTTGATTGTGATTCTAGTATGGTTGTACACTTGATGCAAGTCCTGTGTGTGCTCCCCACGGTCTTGGCACCCAGGTAGGAACACACATGGCAATGGAAAAAGTGCAACTGAAGTAGCATATGGTTTATATATTATCATTATACGATGTATATTACAATAGTAAATTTTGTTCATAATTGCAATAGCAAACATGATTCGACTGTAAAACACCTGCAGGTAAAATTGCTGCTCTACTCAACATTTTAATCGATTTGTCATTCATCTTAGAATGTTGAATTGGTGTAATGTTGAAAAGGATTTCTATTTTCACCATTTAACTATAGCAGGACATCGCAATGACAAAGATCGTTATTTTTGGCGTATTTATAAACCTGATAGTTTTTGATGCATCATGTTTTGCCAGGATGATGTGTGGCGGTTGTATCTACTCTTTTCCATACTATACCAGACTAAACCCAATAAATACGGCAATGTCGTTGGTACACATATGCGTATTCATTGCGTCACAAGTATGGCCACCATTTTTTAACTTTGTGTTATTCAGTTAACTGAAGAACAGGAGATAAATGAGCAATGTCTTACCTCCCGTTCTTCAGTAAAAGAACAGCCGTTGGCAGACTCTGACAACACTAACAGTCTCTGACCATCCCCAGCCCCCTGCATTGTGTGTGCATGTGCACACACAGTGCAAGGGAGCGCGGAAGCGTTGTGGATGCGTCAGTAAGAAGCCAGTTCTGCCTTTTCTCCTGCTAGTTTTACTGTGAATAACACAAAGTTAAAACAATAGTGGACATACCCTTTAATAAATATGATTGAGCATTTTCCACATCGTTAAGGGACGATAACCGGTAATGATTTTTTTCCAGCTCTTTATAAATTGTGTTAATTTCAAATTTGGAAAATACGGCAGCAAAAAATGAACAAACTTTTATAAATATGCCCCTCTGTTTTCTCTTATTCTAGCAATATCAACAACTTTGCTACATTACTATTAGTTATTGTCTATTGCTGTCTGTGGTAATGAATTTATTATGGTTGGTATGGTTGGCATACTTGATTGAGAAACACAAAAAATGAACACCTCAATTTACTTTAGTATTTATTCTTTCTACTTATTTAGCTTTTTGTTTTGTTGCTTTCTAGGTTATATTTTTGGTAATTTGGATCATTTTTGCCTCAAAAGAGTCTGAAATTTTTCTAGGAGCCCCGTGTGCATGCTCTATAAATATAAGTAGTAACACTTTGGCTAACATTGTTGGCAATGGTCTTTCTAACTTAGTTAGGAATAACTGCTACATAATATTGCCAAGGTCATTTATTTCTTGCATAGAAAAAGCTCTGAACTCCTTTATAAGACTATTAGTTTATGTAGGTTTTGGCATATTATAAAAGCATGCCAAGGCAAAACTTATAATAATGTTCATGCTGTTCATTTAAGACAAAATACTCCATCTTATCATTAGTATTTCTTGGGCAGTTAGTTGTATTCATATATTAATATTTTACATAGTTAGCATATTTACTTTGAAGGAATCATACATTATTTAAAGGGCATGCCCACCCCCCAACTAAAACTTGCCCCACTGAGTAATGTTAAAAGATCCCTAGTTAATTTGGCTTGAAGAGCCAAATTCCCGTTCTACCATTTCTTCTTCTTTTACCATTTTATTCTTCCGCTTTTTTGGACTGTATCTCCTCCCACAGTTTTTGAGCTAGAGACATGAAATTTGGTACAGATGTACGGAGCATGTAAGAGAAGTGTGCTTTTACATAGCTAAGGAATCTGTGGAAGTGTTACAGGGTTATCAGTGAATTTCAGGACATATTTTTTTACCATAGACTATAATGGTAACAATCCTCAAATGTGGATATTTCAAGGTTTAAGGGTCATGAGTTCAAAACAGTTTGTTTCATGGTCATATAAACAAACCCTGATACCCCCACACAGGCACAGGTATACCCACCTACTGACCTACCTTTCCATTCCCATGGAAGCCATACTTTAAAGGGTAACTATTGTCAAAAAACAAATTTTGATCAATCATCAATAAAAGTTAGTTATATGGTCATACATGCAAAAACACATACACCCAACCTCACACGGATACACACATCTATTGACCTACCCTTTTATTCCTGTGGCAGCCATACTTAAAGGGAATAAAAAAAAATGTGTTTTTGATATATCCTAAATAAAAGTTAGTTTTATGGTTGTAAACACAAAAAAGACATACCCAAACCTATTCTTCCATTCCTGTGGCAGCCTTACTTAAAGGGTAAATACAGTAAAAAAACTAATTTTGATTTACCCTCAATAAAAGATAGTATTATGGTTGTAAACACAAGAAAGACATACCAACTCAACCAGACCCAGTTACACCCACCTACTGACCTACCCTCCCATTTTCATGACAGCCATACTTAAAGGGTAACTATAGTCAAAAAACAAATTTTAACTAATCATTAACATTTTTTGTTTTTTTTAACCCCTAACCTAACACAGGTACACACATCTACTGACCTACTTATCCATTAGTGTGGCAGCCATACTTAAAGGGTAACTAAAGTAAAAATAATTTTTTTTGACTGATCATCAAAAAAGTTTGTTTTTTTTTAACCCCCAACCTGACACAGGTACACACACCTACTGATCTACTTATCCATTACTGTGGCAGCCATACTTAAAGGGTAACTAAAGTAAAAATAAATTTTTTGACTGATCATCAAAAAGTTTGGTTTTTTTTAACCCCAACCTGACACAGTACACACACCTACTGATTACTTATCCATTACTGTGTCAACCATACTTAAAGGGTAACTAAAGTAAAAAAAAATACATTTGATCAATAATCAAAAAAGTTAGTTTTTTTAACTTCTAACCTGATCCAGGTAACACGCTATTGACCTACCTTCCACTACTGTTGCAGCCATACTTAAAGGGTAAACTAAAGTAAAAAAAAAAAAATTTGACCGATCATCAAAAAAGTTTGTTTTTTTAACCCCCAACCTGACACAGGTACACACACCTACTTATCTACTTATCCATTACTGTGGCAGCCATACTTAAAGGGTAACTAAAGTTAAAAAAAATTGATCAATAGTCAAAAAAGTTTGTTTTTTTAACCCCCAACATTACACAGGTACACACACATACTGACGTACTACTCTATTAGTGTTGCAGCCATGCTTAAAGGGTAACTAAAGTTAAAAAAAATTGACCAATCATCAAAAAATCACCAAAAAATCACCAAACCCGACATATGTACACACACCTACTGATCTACTTATCCATTACTGTGGCAGCCATACTTTATAGGGTAACTAATGTTAAAAAAAAACTAATTTTGATCAATAATCAAAAGAGTTTATTTTTTTAACTTACAACCTGATCCAGGTTCACACACCTACTTCCATTTCCATGGCAGACATATTTAAAGGGTAACTTTAGTCAAAAAAAACTATTTTGACTAATCATCAACAAAGTTTGTTTTTCTTTAACCCCCAACCTGACCCAGGTACACACAACTACTGACCTACCCCTCCATTACTGTGGCAGCATACTTATATATACTAAAGTAAAAAAAAAAATTTTTGACCAACCATCAAAAAAGTTTGGTTTTTTTAACCCCTAACCTGACAGGTACACATACCTACTGACCTACTCTTCTATTTCTGTGGCAGCCATACTTAAAGGGTAACTATAGTCAAAAATAAATATTGATCAATAATCAAAAAAGTTTGTTTTTTAACTTCCAACCTGATGCAGGTACAAACGCCAACTGAGCTACCCATTCATTCATTTAGCAACCATATTTAAAGGGTAAGTATATTAAAAAAACACATTTTGACCAATCATCCAAAAACTTGCAGGGAGAATCAATAAGAGTTCTTATTGTTTAAAATGGTGCTAATTTAGCCCCAACCAATCAGATCTTATTTAACATTTGAAAGCTAACATCTGATTGGTTGTGGCAAAATTAGCACCATTTTTTAACTTTTATTGAATAAGCCTGTTAGTCTTTTATCCCCCAACCTGACATGAGTACACACACCAAATTACCTAACTTTAATTCATGTGAAAGCCATATTTAAAGGGTAATTAAAAAACAACAATGTCCTCATCATTGGAATTATTGAGTTTTAAAATCTACAGCACAAACACTCACATTGCCTTTCAAGCCAAATTCAAAGTTTATACTTAAACTTTCCCTTTCTAGTTTTTTCTTGTGCTGCATATGGTTGTCCTGCAGGGCATGATGAAATCCAGGAAACTGAACAGTAGGAAGCATCTGTTTCTGTGTCTTTATGCGCCTCTGAGAGGTTTGTGGATGCGCAGTGGCGCTCTCCCTCCTCCCTCTGGCTCCCTTTTAAGTGAGGATGTTGTTTAGGAAAGAAAGGCAGGAAATCCCCACAACTCTAGACGCTAAGTTTAAAACCCATTAAAAAAATTCAGCTGCCTTCTGCTTGTCTTTTGTGTCTTCTCCGTGCACGAAAGCAAGCAGAAGGGGCCGGACCGGCAGCCATGACAGTGATTGGCTGAGACATCACCAACCCAGATTTAAATTGTTTGGAAAAGAATATCTACGAAGCACCAGGCCATCTGTACATACCTAAATGCTTTTATTTCAGTCCTGTCTAGTTGGCTCATTAGCTTGTATTGTATTACATTGCATTCATTTTCTTTCAGTAACAGAAATTGACTTTAATGTGAACTTTGTAGTTAAGTGTGTGTCCATGTGATGCTCAAAGCAGATGGATCCGAAAAATGGATCACATTGCGTACATTTTATGTATAAAGTGGGGCCTAGCCCTGAGTGTGTCTGTACCGCAAAAACAGAATCTAGAAATAGGACATGCAGCCTAGAAATAGAAAGTACTGTGCTGACTGCAGCTTCTGTAACCATTTCTGCAGAGCTATACAAATGCTACTAGAAGATTCCATAAATTGTATTTCCATTGTTTATACTTTAGTGCTTTCAGTTTGCATTGATTCTGATTTTAAGAATAAAGAATTAACCTAAGGATTCACATGCTCTGTTTTGGCTAATATGCTCCTGAGATCTGTCCATTGCTCCAGCCAGGGTGACTTGGGCCACCCTGGCGATATAGTTCTGCAGGCATGGCAGTCCCGACTAATTCTAAATAAAAGTAATATGACACAATACCTAGTGTTTGGTCCTCTAAAGATCTGTAGTCCAGTTTTAAAGGTAATTCTGAGGTCTCACTTGCGCCATTCGGTGTATGGTTTGCACTCCTATCACTCTTAGGATTCACATTGCAATGCTACTGGAGTGTTCTCACTATGCGCCCATCTGTTTTTGGAACGCAGACAGGCAACTGTTTGTGCCTTTCTCATACGTTCCAATAATGGAGACGCGTACTGGAGTGCAGCACACATATAAAGCATGGCAGTGCATGCTGGATTTTTTGATGCACTGAAGTGCGTTATAAATGCTATCTGCGCTACTAGTGGGACCTAACCCTTATGTTTTTCATTTGTATGAAGTAGAAGTTTATGACTGTCCTTATGGATACATGTACTTTATTACAGAGTGCAGAATGATGCTGGCTAAGGGCTAATGCTGTAAAGGCAAATGCAAAGAAGTTGGAGGAGCACACTATTTCATTTCCAGTGTTTATTTCAGACATACAATGTTTCGGGGATACAAATTCCCCTTCCTCAGGTATAACTGTGTGCACACCCCTTCCACCTTATATACCCTAAGTCCCACCCACTTGTGATGTGGCATTGAGTGATAATGATCCAAGATTTAGATTGTGAAATAAAATCTACAACTGTTTACCTGTGAGTATATAACTCACCATCTGTAACAATTTAAAACCATCCATATACACATTCAAAGCCTTCTTCAAAAATCATTATTACAGTATCATTATAAAGTGCCAATGTGCTATAATATATATTTTAAAACCGTCTTAAAAAACAATGTGACATACTAGTTAATAAAAGTGCCAAGTGCCAAGTGTTCATTATATATCTTAAAATGTTATTAAAGTGCTCCGTGTTTCTTTAAACCGTGCTTCCTTCAGTGTATAATAAAAATGTTAAAAGCATTTTCTTAAAAAGTAACATCTATACAATTTATACTAACATTGTTGCAATTTTCAATAAGATTAAGTTATAAACTTATTCAGTTTCTTATCCATAGATGGCGCTGTGTACCTGGGTGAGATAATTCAGAGAATGTTTCTTTTAGCAAGATCATTTCTTCAATTATAACATGTTCTTATTTTAAGATACATAATTACACTCACTATTTCTCTTCATCCAGTTATTCTTAGCAGTAGAAAGTCCATTTTATATAAAACTGTTCAACCCAGATTCCTCATTCATTCCCCATGGTTTTATCGTGCGCAGTTGGTCTATCCATTATGCTCCCCTATTATTGTTCTGGCTTCTCTTTCAGTCTTCCCTACATAACCCCATCCACATGGGCATTTTAACAGATATACAACTCCCTTTGTGGGCTAGGTATTTCCTGTGTGCCAGGATTTAGGGGTATAACCAATTGGTTATTGTTAAGGTGCAACACACATGTGTGTGCACGGCCGTTTGTCCAATAATCATGGCGTGTATGGGCACTTTGTCGGGCAAAACGCCCATTCTCTCACGGTTCGTTGCCCGAACTGCCAGGCGGATCATCCTTGAGCCCTGAATGGCTGTTTCGGCTGAGAAAGTGCCCATATATGGCACAATTATCAGCCGAAAGTCCGTTCATACACATCATGCATCTCAGGTTGGCCCCCGAGATCGCACATATGTATAAGGTTTTACAGAGCTTGAAAGAATAATCCTTCTTAGCAATCAAGACACCTAACATAAACATTATTGTCCATTAGGAAGCACTTAATGTGATCCAAGGGGAGTATTGCTTTTCTGGAAGTTACGTCACTACATGGATTTAACCGTGAATGCACGTGTAGGAGATTTAGCCCGGACGGCCATTTGTAGGACAAATGGTCATCCGGGACAAATCTCGGCCTGTGTGTACCTAGCCTTACACTATGAAAATCACATTTTCCATAATACACAAAGCAAATATTGGTGCTTCTTTCTCTGTTACTGAGGCCACACTATTCCAGACAGCAACACTCTTGAAAAGTGTTAATACATAGGTGCATGTTTTAATATTCACAGGCTCTTTAACAGATAAAATATTCACACACAATTATGTTCTGGATAAGAATTGTGAAATGTAAATAAGATTGACATCTAGTGGCAACAAGCAGTAGCTGCGAGTATAGTGCACACTACCAGGGATAGGCAACCAGATCTCGAAATGTTTGAAAACTACAATTCCCAACAATCCCCTACAATCCCACTTTTTAAAACACCTGGAGAGCTACTGGTTGCCTGTCCTTGCAAGTACTTGCTTGATATAATATTTATTTTTCTATTAATCTATCTTTAAACAGCAAGTTCTTTTTAAATGCAGAGGAGAGTGACCATGAAACCTTCCACAGTGCTAATAATCAAAAGCATTGCTCTCCCCATCATTTGTAAGTAACCCTCAGAATGGAAAGCTAAAGCTGGCTATACACTGTCACTCTTTTAAAGCTGATTCAATGTTCATTCTGACAAACATCAGAACATCATTTTTTTTGTGGGAATGTTGCAGGAACATCATACATATGTTACTACTGTATGGGCACCTTATGTCAGTAAGAGCCTGCACAGACAGCTGAATTGGTTGTTAGATCGTTTAGGCTGGGTACACACAAGCAGATTTTTCAGCCCAACTGCAGAGATATTTCCATGGTTTGGACGGTCGGGCCGCAAAATCAGAGGTGATTTTGCCTGCGGTGGCCAGTGTTGGTTGCTGACAATTATCTAAAGTGGTAAAGGTCTTAACACATGAGATGTCTTGATTTCAGTGATACTGATAAAGAGCTGCATATTTACAAATTAAAATGCACTTAAGGCTGAATGCCTTTGGTTATGTAAAATACCAATATAGGTCCGTACACACGTCCGATGTGTACGGACGATTGATGTGAGACCCCCAAGTGCAAGATTTGCAACGAATGGCCATTCTAGCATAATTGTGCGTGTATGCATTCCCTTGGGTGTTGTTAGTTGGTCTGCCATGGTGGATTGCCGAATGACCCCCCATGTACACATGCACAATTATCTGCTGTAATGGCCATTCGCCATGTTTGTTGTATGTATGTAAAGAGGTCAGTTCTAGTTTCATAGAGGAAAGCCCAGGCATCCAGGGCTTGTGCCAGGTGTGTGCCTGGTTTCGAAGCACTGGGTCTTTGCTGTACGCACAGCATACATAGAACAGAAGCCTTCTGTGGGTAATAACTTTCCCTTCTTCATGCTTTGTAGATGCAGTTTGTAAACAGGATTTAAAGAACTAATTACCATGAGTTAATCTAAGGAAATGTCAAAAATATGTAAAATGTGGATTGCAGATTGTAATTAAAGGACAACAATATCACTTACTCACATTTACAACTGTGCTGCCCTCCCTTAGATATCACACAGCAAAGATGAGTGCAAAAAGCCCGCCTTCTAGACGATTTAACATAACACTTGTCATTGGCTGGTGGGAATATCTGTTACAACCTCTCTCCTCCTCCTCTGCCAGTTAAACAAACTTGGAATGTCCTCCTGTTGCTAGGATACAGCCTACATAATCAAGCTGATCAAGGGTGGGTGTAGGAGTGTTTTCTCACATGCTAGTGACAGTTAGAGGCAGACCGAATTGTTACACCCCTTCACATCATGGCTAATTGAAGGCAGAGAGAGGCTCAAAATCAGGAAAAAAATGTATGGGGAGGGCTGCATACCGTTACTCTTTTTAAAGCATTTTTTTAAAAAAATGCATTGAGGCAATCCTTTAAAGGGTATCTTTACTCTAAAAAATGGAATTTTCAAAAAAATTTGAGCTGGAGATTCTGAGAAATCAATTGTTGAAAATTACAGCATTTACAAGGAAAGACCTGTCACTCTAAAACCAGAAATGATAATAAAAAGTCCCATCCCTTACCTTTTACTAGGATCTTTTGCTGCCTGCCAGCATGCTTTCTGCAACAATTAAGATTCAGCAGAGAAAAAAAGAAGGGGAAATGAGGGAGAGATGTGTAAACAGAGAAGTGTACATGGTGAGGCTGTGCAGAACTTATAAGTAGTGCACAGTGGCGTAACTACTACCCCTGCCACCCCCTTGAAAACTGCATCCAGCAAAGCCCTATGGACTTTGAAACCAGGCACACACCTGGCCCAAGCCCTGGATGTCCCGGGGGGGGGGGGGGGGGGGGCATGAGGGGGCCCGGGACTGGGTCTTACAAACGTTTTCCCTTTTTTGTCCCTGTTTTAATTTTCGGTTTTTTTTTTATTGCGCTACCGCCGGGGTGTGTATTCTATGCTTTATGTGTATGTGTGTACCAGTCCAGTGGCTTCCGCTGCACGCCTGACCCCCGAGTCCTGACCCTGCAATGTTCTTTGGGGGAGGAGGGCGGAAGTCAAGTTGAAGAGCTGCCAGCCAAGTTGTAAGGTGTTCTATACAGTACTGCTGCTGCTATGGAGACTGGTTCAAGTTCTGTTCCATCCACAGTGATGGACCCAGTGTCTCCTTACTCCTCTGCTCTTGACTCAGATTGCCTGTCGCGGTGTGAGTGTGACTGTCCCTGGCATCTGCTGTTTTGCTGCAGCTGCTTAGTTGCAGTGTGCAACCAATCCATGTTTCCATGTTTAATCCAAGTCCAGACTCCACTCCAGTAAGTCTACTACTAATAAATAATATGAATGAAGAAAATGACACATACTTTTAAAGAGATAGAGACAGATAGACAGACAGATAGATAGATAGACAGACAAAAAGATAGAGAGATAGAGAGCTTTATGGTAATTATAGCCAAGGTGGTCATGTTACGCGGAGGAGGGAGTTGTGGTTGGGTGGTGTGAGGGGCCCCATCCAAAATTTTCCTGGGGGCCCCACTGATTTCTATTTACGCCCCTGGTGCAGCAGACACTTCAAGAAGGCAGTGAGTAAGGGAGGATGGGGGCAATTAGGAGTACTCACTAAACATTAATAATTTAATGACAAAGCAAGCACAAGAAAGTATGTGAGTACCACCATTTTACTTTAACTGTTTCTGCCTTTTTCATTGTTCAGCATGCTCATTCCTTCTGTCACAGCCTTTTGTATTTTCTTTGGCACTCGTTGTGTTTGCTTACGCCACACTGAGACCTTTAATATCCAACACAAAACACGGCTTGTGCCCTGTTACAATTCTGACAATGTGCTTAAATTTAAAATACTCACTGGCGCTGCTATTTTAAACTTGGTTTCAAGATTCCACAATTCTAACATTATACCATTGTAATTAAATACTGTTTACCGATTGTAGCTTTTATCTGAAAGCAACAATGTTTGATATCAAGGCATTTTAAAAACCTAAATCAGTATAGTGTATCTGTAGCCAGCAGAGAAATCCAGTGTTAACTCGATAGTTAGTCAGGGTCCTGGGTATAAGTCATAGGACACTAGACATTTTGCCGGGTGCACCAAAATGCATATTAAAAATGGAAGAGAGCTGTAAGGCTGGGTACAGAAGCAGATTTTTTAGGCCAACCAACTGCTACTTCTGTGTCAGCGGAGATCAATGTTGATTGCCCGTTCACCTGGTGAACGGGTGATCGGACATGTTGAAAAATCACAGCCCATTGTGCAGTCTGCTGTGGGCCACACATCGGTCGTGGAAAACTGTCGGCCATGTCGACATTTGCTCTGAGCAACAGTGATTCGCCCCAGCTGACGAAAAATCTGCCCGCTTGTGCCCAGCCTTTGCCTTCCTGCTGCAGCCATCTTTGAAAGAAACAATCTCATCATTAGGTTTATGTCCAAAAAGGTTATACTTTCTTTTGTACTTTCCTGTTTATTTGTATTTAAGCAGTTTAGTGCCCCTTTAAAGCTAGAAATGCTGAAAACACTGCAAATATCAATAACTGTTATGTTCTTCCTCACAAAAGGACAAAATGGTGAATAGATGTCATTCTCTGAGGCTTCTTTTAAACTGGTGAAGCTTGTTTTCCTTTCTTTCATTCTTTCTCTTTATTCTTTAAAAAAATGCTGCCCTTAAGCTAAAAGGAAAAATAATATTTAAAGAAATATGTACACTTTAAAGGGCATATCCACCCAAAGAATCCCCCCCCACACACACAAACCCCCTACCTGCGTCCCTCCCATTCCTGAAGACAGATGTTCAAAATTAAGTTTGTCACCCCTTATCATCAATATTCTCTACATTTGGGTATTAAGCAGCCCATACACTTCAGGAGTGTCAGGGACCCAGGTATGTATTACAATACTAGGGTTGGGGGATGTCCTTGTTTTAAGTATTGTTGATACATTCAGTAGATTGTTTGATAATATGGTATGATAATATGATAATATAATAAGTTTATAGGCCTCTTTTCTGTAAACTAAAACATATTGGAACTCAATGACGACTCCAATGACTGTGTATTGACTGGGTGCTTTTATACTGTAAGTCCAGTAGCTCCAGTATTGCTTGCTAGCACTAGGGCTCAATCAATGTTCCCGCTGTGCTGCGCTCATTTGTGCACACACAACTCAGCAGTTCTGCGCACACAAAAATCTTGGTGAAAATAGGTAATAAGTTATGTAGCACACAGAATGTTTTAATATTTCTTTGCAAAGATTTTCTGTGGCTTGTTTTATCATTTGTAAGCCTTCAGATCTGTGTAGTGCCCTGGTAATGCCAGTTACTGTATTGCATTAAAACGTGGTTTCTAGTATGTCTTATGGGAAACTACAACTCCCAGCTACTAAATTAAAGGAATGAGGCTTGCCTTTTAAATGGACAGCAGAATTCTCATACAGTAATAGTCTAATCCAGTATGGCTCTTTTGTTGCCTTGTGATTCTGTATTTTTTGAGGCTTTAGTTGCCCTTTAAATGTTCATCAGAATTCCCATACAGTAGTCCCATATACATTAATAGCCATACTGAATTCTCCTGTCCATTTAAAGGGCAACTAAAGCCTCAAATAATACAGAATCAGAAGGCAGTAGTGTTCATATTTTCTACCCTCGGTTTATACATGAGTCAATCATTTTTACTAGTTTTTTCAGGTAAAATTAGGTACCTCAGTTTATACTCGGGTATGTTGCCAGTGGGGACAGGGAGGGGAGGCACTGTGACTGAAATAAAACAAAAGGTTTTCTACATAAATCTCTGGAACCAAAGCACATGGGAAGTTGAGAGTTAACTATAATTAACTTTTTGTGCTCAAGCAATAGGGTTGTAGTTATTTTTGTGGGTGAACAAGTCCTTTTAAGGTCAATAGACAGAAAATGTACACTTTCCCTCAAATATTGAAATGCATTAAAGTTTTTGCTTGTCTAAATGTTCCATAAATCCTGGATCAAAGGTTATATCTGGTCACATTGATAATTCTATGTACAGTAGCACATTTCGTTAAAAAAATCAACTTATGTATATTGATCACCTGTAAGTTCCCATCTTTTTAAAGAACCCCCCTGTGGTGCAGCACACTAAACCCCCCGTAGCACATTTACCTTAAATGTAAATACTAGCTAATAGACATTGATCCAAATGGCAGCTAATTGAATATTAATAGAATACCTGAACAACACTGCTATATTCCTTCACATCCCAAAAAACTAACAGGGAGATTCAATAAAAGTTCTTATCGTTAAAAATGGTGCTAATTTTGCCCCAACCAATCAGATGTAAGCTTTTAAATGCTAAAGAGGATCTGATTGGTTGGGGCAAAATTAGCACCATTTTAAACTATAAGAACTTTAATTGAATCTCCCAGCTAGAATATTTGTTTAATAAATTGAGTCCTGTAGTGTTGTTAGCATTGCAGGAAGTTTTAGCCTGGTTAACAGGCTGTTTTCTTGTCATTGTTTTGTTCTGAAGTGGGTGTCACTGTTCTGGACTTGCAGGAGGCGTTTCTCTAAGCACTGACTTGACTTCCTTCGCTGCTCTGTCAAAACCAATTTAAGGAGATGAAGGGAAATATAGCCTGTATTATGATGTGGCATCTCCATAGTAGTGAACAGGAACTGAAGGCAGTGCTGGTAACTCTGATGTGCTGTTTGGGTCAGTATGATGTGTCATTGTTTGCACTAACTTAACAGATCACTTTATGTATCTTGTTCAGTAAGGTCAGATTGTGCACTGCTCTGCCCTGTTTCCCTTGTGCTGTGTGTGTCAGTCTATGCCATGCACTGCAATTGTTTTGCTTAAAAATTAATTTGTTCTATTTTTGGCTCAGGCCTAGAAACTTTTAAGAAATTTTTTTTTTTAGGATTTTAATGCGGTGAGCAGTTTTATCGTTAGTTTAAACTATATAGTTTAAACAAATCGTTTTGTGTCCTGTAGTCCAAAACTGCCTTATATTGTATAGTCTTGAAGACAGTGACTTAAAGTAAATCACTTTTCCATAATATTGAAACATTTTTAGACTGTTCCAGTCACCTTCTGTCTGATAAACAACTTGATATCGACAGTCAGTCTGTCAAACAGAAGGTGGAACGGGAATCAAATTTTGCCCAATGAATGGAAGCTTAAAGGGCAACTCCACCCTTATAAGAACATCTTTTAGAAAGAATGGCCTCTTTAAAATATGTTGATATATCATACTTTGTCCTATGAATTCATTACTGTATGTCTGCTATGCTACTGGGGGCCTCATGGAAACTGAGCAATTTAGAAATCTGTACTGAGCCTGTACTGAGCCTGGGCATGCTCAAAAGAGGCAGATAAAGGATTAACATTCAGTCATTGGCTGTGATGTCAACTGTCAAATCCATAACTGACAGTTGTTAACTGGAAGAACCAGGAAGCAGAAACAAGGTAAAAAGGACATGTGCAAGATTTCAGGTTAGACTTCTATATTTCACATCGCAAGCTATTACGGTTCAGGGTTTTAGGGGGGTGATTTACATGTATGTA
Source organism: Hymenochirus boettgeri (assembly GCA_019447015.1). NCBI lineage: Eukaryota > Metazoa > Chordata > Amphibia > Anura > Pipidae > Hymenochirus > Hymenochirus boettgeri. Next base: position 174,312,255 of record CM033473.1, read on the forward strand.
AGTTTTCATTTCATGACTGGACTTGCCCTTTAACTCTATTTAGTATGTTTTTCAGTGAGTTTGAATGGGTTGCAGGTCTGGGTAGATGCTTCATGTTTGGGTCTGGTCAGGTCTTGCAGTTCTGATTACTTCTGGTGCGGTTATGGAACCCACCATTACCGCAGGGTAGAAAGCTGCATGCGGGTTAAAGAAGCAGGTGCGGGATGGGTCAAGTAGCTGATGCAGGTTGGATTACTGGTGCCATTATGTTAAATATGGCAGATTTGTGTACACACACACACATATATATAACAGTTCATAGATAGCTGCCTGGTGCTGCCCTGGGTGCCATTTTATGCACCTCAATAAAGCGTTTGAAAGAAACCCGAGTTGTGCACCTTGAAAGTACCTTTTGGTATATATATATATATCCATATTAAAGCAATACAGCACACTCAGCAGACTTTTGAGGATATGATGTCATCACCTCTCTTCATCCTTTTACAGGTACATGTGGACCCATTACTATAACACCTCCCTCTTCAACTACTATTAACCCTATATCACCTTGTTAATTAAAAACCACTATATGTTTAGTGCCCAGATTATAAAGTGCTAAGTGCGTATATAAATACATAAATATATACATAAATACATGCAACGCGAACACTGCAGTTAGTATCACATGCTATCTACCATATACTTATCCAGCACATAACCAGGGCACAGAATAGCATTTTGCCCATGCTATAGAATTTTATCCCTATAAATCATAAGTATGTCAATGGACATTAGTATTTCAATGGACATCCCTAAGGAATCAAATGTTGAGAGTTTAAGGCTATAGAGCTCCTCTCTTTCTTCTGGAGGCCTACAATACACAGAAGATGGCTCAATAAAGCTAAATCTGGGCTATTATCTGTCTTTCTTAAGGTACCCATACACAGGTAGATGTTTTTACAGTGGCTGAAAAGATTGGGAATCAGAAGAACCAATCAAAGTCCCCAACCTTGCGCCACCGAACTTCCACAGATATTCACCTCGATTGGAAAAACCACAAAATGAACTTTTTCCCCTTTCTTTCTATGTGTTCTATAATTCCCCACAACCCCCTGAGTGTATTCACTTTTTTCAGATTCCATCTCTGTCATGAGATACACCAGTTAGAAGAATACGTGATTGCATTCCTCTACTCCTACTTGGACTGCCAATCAAATCCCTGTGATGTGATCCCCCCTCCCAGCTCTGTAATAAAAACAGAGATAAGAGCATTAGCAGGGGGAGAGAGGTAGCTTTGATGGTAGATATAAGGCTGCACTTGACCCCCCTTCTTAATAGCTTTTACTGATTGATGATGGGTCACAAAGTGAGAGATCATAAACTGTACTGTTCTCCTTCGCCTTCCTGTCTCCAGGACAGCTTGCTTTCTATTGGCCACTGTGCGTGGGTGTGTTTTTCAGGATGTTGAACTTTTAACTCCTACTGCACATGATAAGCTTGTCGGTTATCCAGAGTTGAGACATGGAGGAGGTAACAGGGGAGGGGGAAGGAGGGAGTGCTGCACAGAGATCTCACACCATGGTTAAACAAAGTCACTGACAGAGATAGGATTAAGGCAGCACAAAGTACATGAATTTAACTTTGCAAAGGGGCAATGTGTTTTTTTCACTGTAGATGCCTTTTAAAGCCTCTAAGAATGATATAACATTCCTAAAGAGCTATACGGTTACATGGAAATTACTCAGTAGTCTCTTTTGCTTATTAGAAGATCAATGATGATCAAGCAGAAGGAAATTTTAAATTAATTTCAGAGCAAAAAGCAGTGATGGATTAATGTGCATTGACATAATTTGAATTACCTGATGAATCTTATCATTTTAGTGATTATGCATATGGTAAACTGAAACCAAATATATAGCCCATATCTTCTGGGAGAATCACATTTTTAATTGTCATCAATCTAATCCATCTTTTATCACATTAAGCTTGGGGTGGATTCCACTAAAATATCCAGTGTTACAAGAATTTCTAGCTTTTAAAAAAGAACTATAGTGCGTATAAACTTTTTTCAAATACAATTAAAATGAAAAGTACCTAGGGCAGGGAGGTAGAATTGGTACTTTCTACCTCCCAATGTCATTCCTATAAGGAGCAGCAGCACAAAGAGAACTGCTTCTGCCAGGCTTCCCGAATGCTTCAGCACAATCTTTAATACAGGAAGGCCCAGGGCCATAACCTGACAGATGGGGAAAGATGAAAACTGAATGTGCTGTATCTTCTTATTGAAACAATATTAGGAGGTGGGAATAATCAATCCTACCTCCCTGTCACAGGTACTTTTTATTTCTAAAACATTAATTTTACAGAATAGTTGTCCTTTAATTGCCTAGAGAACAACATTTTAGCTTTAGGTCTCATTTTAATGTTAATAACAATATTTAAAATTATGTGATAAAATAACCTGCTTTACCGGAAATATTTTATGTTCTGTTGCATTATCTGATATTATGGTTATTTTATAAACCAGCCTACATGAAGTGATATAGTAGATATTGAGCTGTTTAACGGTGAAACGAAGATTGTGTTAGACAACCCCATGTTCAAGTCCCAATCGTGAAATTTGTGGAAGATCGACTAGGCAAGGTGGGGAACTTGGATCAGTTCTTACTATATGATTTTCAATTGGCTTAAAGGGCAATCTCAAAACGTATATATAGGTTAATCACCCCCAAAACCATAAACTGTTATAGTTTGATATCTGAAATATATAAGTCTAACATGTCATTGTACACAATAATGTTGCCCCTGTTTCTGCTTCCTGGTCCTTTCAGTTAGCAGCTGTCAGTTATGGATTTGACAGTTGACATCACAGCCAATGACTGAATGATAATCCCTTAGCTATCTCTTCTGAGCATGCTCAGGCTCAGTACAGGCCACTAAATTACTCAGTTTCCATAAAGCATCCAGAATCATAGCAGGCATACAGTAATGAATTCAGAGGACAAAGTAGGATATATCAACATATTTTAAAGAAGCCATTCTTTCTAAAATATGTTATTATGAGGGTGGAGTTGTATGGGCCACTTGAGTATGTGCTGGTAACATTTTCTGCCCTATTTTATAGCAATAGGTCAGCCACACTCACATACTTGCTATCTTCCAGGGCTGTATTGTTCAGGTGTAGGTTCCTATATAACAATGCCAGTGGTAGATTGAGTCTAGTTTGGGCCCCTGGCTGTAGCACACACTCGGGCCCCCTACATGTGGGGGGAGCTTGAATATGAAGAGAGACTGGAAAAGTTACAATTATGTACGCTGGAGAAAAGGCGCTTGCGTGGGGATATGATTACTGTGTATAAATACATTAACGGGCCATACAATAAACTATCTGGGGCATTGTTCACCAATAGAACATGACAGAGGACACGAGGACATCCCTTAAGACTTGAAGAAAAAAGGTTTAGGCTTCAAGTTCGGAAAGGTTTTTTCACTGTGAGAACGGTAAATCTATGGAACTGTCTTCCAGTGGACGTTGTTATGGCAGGTTCATTGGTCAGTTTCAAAGAAAAAAGCTGGATGAGTTTCTGCAAACAAGGAATGTTGCAAGTTACTGGTATTGATACATAAAGTAGAGTTGATCCAGGGAAATTTCCGATTGCCACTTGGAGTCAGGAAGGAATTTTTTCCCCCTTCATAAATTTGGTGGGTTTTTTTGCCTTCCTCTGGATCAACAGTTAGACAGGAAATGAGGATATTGCTAGATGGGTTGGACTGGATGGACGTATGTCTTTATTCAACCTCAAATACTACTATACTATACTATGTGCTGCATGTAGCGTGGTGTGGATTTTTGAGGCCATGCCCCTTTCCCCACCCACTCTAAGCCATGTCCATTGGATATTTAGAGAGAGAAATAGATAAATAGATAGCTAGATAGACATATAGATAGATAAAGATTGAGACACAGATGCTGTAAATAGACAGATATATAAATAGAGAAACAGCTTGATAGTGACTATTAATCCCCTATTACTACACGCAAGTTTGACCAATAACCCCCACATTACCACATAGGAGTTTGAGAAATCAGCACAGTGAACAATAACCCCCCACATTTACACACAGGAGATTGAAATCCTGCATACAGTGACCATTAACCCCCACATAACTGCACATAGTGACCATTAACCCCCACATAACTGCCACATAGTGACCATTAACCCCCACATAACGCACACAGTCACATTACTCCACAAAACTGCACACAGTGACCATTAACTTTCACATAACTGCACACAGTGACCATTAACCCCCACATAACTGCACACAGTCACCATTACACCCCACATACTGCACTAGTGACCATTAACCCCCACATAACTGCACACAGTCACCATTACTCACACAAAAACTGCACACATGCCATTAACTTTCACTAACTGCACACAGTCATAACCATACCCCCACTAACTGCACCCGTCACCATTAACTCACACAAAACTGCACACAGTGACCATTAACTTTCACATAACTTCACACAGTGACCATTAACCCCCACATAACTGCACATAGTGACCATTAACCCCCACATAACTGCACACAGTCACCATTAACTCACACATAACTGCACACAGTGACCATTAATTTTCACATAACTGCACACAGTGACCATTAACCCCCACCATAACTGCACACAGTGACCATTAACTTTGACATAACTGCACACAGTGACCATTAACCCCATATAACTGCACACAGTGACCATTAACCCCCACATAACTGCACACAGTGACAATTAACTCCCACATAACTGCACACAGTGACCATTAACCCTCATATAACTGCACACAGTGACCATTAACTCCCACATAACTGCACACAATGAGTGACCATTAACCCCCACATAACTGCACACAGTGACCATTAACCCCCACATAACTGCACACAGTGACCATTAACCCCCACATAACTGCACACAGTGACCATTAACCCCCACATAACTGCACACAGTGACCATTAACCCCCACATAACTGCACACAGTGACCATTAACCCTCATATAACTGCACACAGTGACCATTAACTCCCACATAACTGCACACAATGAGTGACCATTAACCCCCACATAACTGCACACAGTGACAATTAACTTCCACATAACTGCACACAGTGACCATTAACCCCCACATAACTGCACACAAGGACTCGGTGGAAGTGTTACAGGGTTATCAGTGATTTCAGGACATATTTTTTTACCATAGACTATAATGGTAACAATCCTCAAATGTGGATATTTCAGGTTTAAGGGTCATGAGTTCAAAACAGTTTGTTCATGGTCATATAAACAAACCCTGATACCCCCACACAGGAACAGGTACACCCACCTACTGACCTACCTTCCATTCCCATGGAAGCCATACTTTAAAGGGTAACTATTGTCAAAAACAAATTTTGATCACATCAATAAAAGTTAGTTATATGGTCATACATGCAAAAAACAACACACCCAACCTCACACGGATACAACATCTATTGACCTACCCTTTTATTCCTGTGGCAGCCATACTTAAAGGGAATAAAAAAAAATGTGTTTTTGATATATCCTAATAAAAGTTAGTTTTATGGTTGTAAACACAAAAAAGACATACCCAAACCTATTCTCCATTCTGTGGCAGCCTTACTTAGGGTAAATCAGAAAAAAACTAATTTTGATTACCCTCAATAAAAAATAGTATTATGGTTGAAAACAAGAAAGACATACCCACTCAACCAGACCCAGTTACACCCACTACTGACCTACCCTCCCATTTTCATGACAGCCATACTTAAAGGGTAACTATAGTCAAAAAACAAATTTTAACTAATCATTAACATTTTTTGTTTTTTTAACCCCTAACCTAACACAGGTACACACATCTACTGACCTACTTATCCATTAGTGTGGCAGCCATATAAAGGGTAACTAAAGTAAAATAATTTTTTTTGACTGATCATCAAAAAAGTTTGTTTTTTTTTAACCCCCAACCTGACACAGGTACACACACCTACTGATCTACTTATCCATTACTGTGGCAGCCATACTTAAAGGGTAACTAAAGTAAAAATAAATTTTTTTGACTGATCATCAAAAAAGTTTGGGTTTTTTTAACCCCCAACCTGACACAGGTACACACACTACTGATCTACTTATCCATTACTGTGTCAACCATACTTAAAGGGTAACTAAGTAAAAAAAAATACATTGATCAATATCAAAAATAGTTTTTTTTTAACTTCTAACCTGATCCAGGTACACACGCCTATTGACCTACCCTTCCACTACTGTTGCAGCCATACTTAAAGGATAACTAAAGTTAAAAAAAAAAAAAATTTGACCGATCATCAAAAAAGTTTTTTTTTTAACCCCCAACCTGACACAGGTACACACACCACTTATCTACTTATCCATACTGTGGCAGCCATACTTAAAGGGTAACTAAAGTTAAAAAAAATTGATCAATAGTCAAAAAAGTTTGTTTTTTTAACCCCCAACATTACACAGGTACACACCATACTGACGTACTTCTATTAGTGTTGCAGCCATGCTTAAAGGGTAACTAAAGTTAAAAAAAATTGACCAATCATCAAAAAATCACCAAAATCACACCAAACCCGACATATGTACACACACCTACTGATCTACTTATCCATTACTGTGGCAGCCATAACTTATAGGGTAACTAATGTAAAAAAAAACTAATTTTGATCAATAATCAAAAGAGTTTATTTTTTTAACTTACAACCTGATCTCAGGTTCACACACCTACTTCCATTTCCATGGCAGACATATTTAAGGGTAACTTTAGTCAAAAAAAAACTATTTGACTAATCATCAACAAAGTTTGTTTTTCTTTAACCCCCAACCTGACCCAGGTACACACAACTACTGACCTACCCCTCCATTATGTGGCAGCATACTTATATATACTAAAGTAAAAAAAAAAAATTTGACCAACCATCAAAAAAGTTTGGTTTTTTAACCCCAACCTGACAGGTACACATACCTACTGACCTACTCTTCATTCTGTGGCAGCCATACTTAAAGGGTAACTATAGTCAAAAATAAATATTGATCAATAATCAAAAAAGTTTGTTTTTTAACTTCCAACTGATGCAGGTACAAACGCCAACTGAGCTAACCATTCATTCATTTAGCAACCATATTTAAAGGGTAAGTATATTAAAAAACACATTTTGACCAATCATCCAAAAACTTGCAGGGAGAATCCATAAGAGTTCTTATTGTTAAATGGTGCTAATTTAGCCCCAACCAATCAGATCTTATTTAACATTTGAAAGCTAACATATGAGTTGTGGCAAAATTAGCACCATTTTTTAACTTTTATGAATAAGCCTGTTGTTTTTATCCCCAACCTGACATGAGTACACACACCCAAATTACCTAACTTTAATTCATGTGAAAGCCATATTAAAGGGTAATTAAAAAACAACAATGTCCTCATCATGGAATTATTGAGTTTTAAAATCTACAGCACAAACACTCACATTGCCTTTCAAGCCAAATTCAAAGTTATACTTAAACTTTCCCTTTCTAGTTTTTTCTTGTGCTGCATATGGTTGTCCTGAGGCATGATGAAATCCAGGAAACTGAACAGTAGGAAGCATCTGTTTCTGTGTCTTTATGCGCCTCAGAGGGTTGTGGATGCGCAGTGGCGCTCTCCCTCCTCCCTCTGGCTCCCTTTAAGTGAGGATGTTGTTTAGGAAAGAAAGGCAGGAAATCCCCACAACTCTAGACGCTAAGTTTAAAACCCATTAAAAAAATTCAGCTGCCTTCTGCTTGTCTTTTGTGTCTTCTCGTGCACGAAAGCAAGCAGAAGGGGCCGGACCGGCAGCCATGACAGTGATTGGCTGAGACATCACCAACCCAGATTTAAATTGTTTGGAAAAGAATATCTACGAAGCACCAGGCCATCTGTACATACCTAAATGCTTTTATTTCAGTCCTGTCTAGTTGGCTCATAGCTTGTATTGTATTACATTGCATTCATTTTCTTTCAGTAACAGGAATTGACTTTAATGTGAACTTTGTAGTTAAGTGTGTGTCCATGTGATGCTCAAAGCAGATGGATCCGAAAAATGGATCACATTGCGTACATTTTATGTATAAAGTGGGGCCTAGCCCTGAGTGTGTCTGTACCGCAAAAACAGAATCTAGAAATAGGACATGCAGCCTAGAAATAGAAAGTACTGTGGCTGATGCAGCTTCTGTAACCATTTCTGCAGAGCTATACAAATGCTCTAGAAGATTCCATAAATTGTATTTCCATGTTTATACTTTAGTGCTCTAGTTGCATTGATTCTGATTTTAAGAATAAAGAATTAACCTAAGGATTCACATGCTCTGTTTTGGCTAATATGCTCCTGAGATCTGTCCATTGCTCCAGCCAGAGTGACTTGGGCCACCTGGCGATATGTCTGCAGGCATGGCAGTCCCGACTAATTCTAAATAAAAGTAATATGACACAATACCTAGTGTTTGGTCTCTGAAGATCTGTAGTCCAGTTTTAAAGTAATTCTGAGGTCTCACTTGCGCCATTCGGTGTATGGTTTGCACTCCATCACTCTTGGATTCACATTGCAATGCTACTGGAGTGGTCTCACTATGCGCCCATCTGTTTTGGAACGCAGACAGGCAACTGTTTGTGCTTTCTCATACGTTCCAATAATGGAGACGCGTACTGGAGTGCAGCCACATATAAAGCATGGCAGTGCATGCTGGATTTTTTTAGCACTGAAGTGCGTTATAAATGCTATCTGCGCTACTAGTGGGACCTAACCCTTATGTTTTTCATTTGTATGAAGTAGAAGTTTATGACTGGCCTTATGGATACATGTACTTTAACAGAGTGCAGAATGATGCTGGCTAAGGGCTATGCTGTAAAGGCAAATGCAAAGAAGTTGGAGGAGCACACTATTTCATTTCCAGTGTTTATTTCAGCATACAATGTTTCGGGGATACAATTCCCCTTCCTCAGGTATAACTGTGTGCACACCCTTACCTTATATACCTAAGTCCCACCCACTTGTGATGTGGCATTGAGTGTAATGATCCAAGATTTAGATTGTGAAATAAAAATCTACAACTGTTACCTGTGAGGATATAACTCACCCTCTGTAACAATTTAAAACCATCCATATACACATTCAAAGCCTTCTTCAAAATCATTATTACAGTATCATATAAAGTGCCAATGTGGACTAATATATATTTTAAAACCGTCTTAAAAAACAATGTGACATACTAGTTAATAAAAGTGCCAAGTGCCAAGTGTTCATTATATATCTTAAAATGTTATAAAGTGCTCCGTGTTTCTTTAAACCGTGCTTCCTTCAGTGTATAATAAAAATGTTAAAAGCATTTTTAAAAAGTAACATCTATACAATTTATACTAACATTGTTGCATTTTCAATAAGATTTAGTTATAAACTTATTCAGTTTCTATCCATAGAAGGCGCTGTGTACTGGGTGAGATAATTCAGAGAATGTTTCTTTTAGCAAGATCATTTCTTCAATTATAACATGTTCTATTTTAGATACATAATTACACTCACTATTCTCTTCATCCAGTTATCTTAGCAGTAGAAAGTCCATTTTATATAAAAATGTTCAACCAGATTCCTCATTCATTCCCATGGTTTTATCGTGCGCAGTGGCTATCCATTATGCTCCCCTATTATTGTTCTGGCTTCTCTTTCAGCTTCCCACATAACCCCATCCACATGGGCATTTTTAACAGATATACAACTCCCTTTGGGCTAGGTATTTCCTGTGTGCCAGGATTTAGGGGTATAACCAATTGGTTATTGTTAAGGTGCAACACACATGTGTGTGCACGGCCGTTTGTCCAATAATCATGGCGTGTATGGGCACTTTGTCGGGCCAAAACGCCCATTCTCTCACGGTTCGTTGCCCGAACTGCCAGGCGGATCATCCTTGAGCCCTGAATGGCTGTTTCGGCTGAGAAAGTGCCCATATATGGCACAATTATCAGCCGAAAGTCCGTTCATACACAATCATGCATCTCAGGTTGGCCCCCGAGATCGCACATATGTATAAGGTTTTACAGAGCTTGAAAGAATAATCCTTCTTAGCAATCAAGACACCTAACATAAACATTATTGTCCATAGGAAGCACTTAATGTGATCCAAGGGGAGTATTGCTTTTCTGGAAGTTACGTCACTACATGGATTTAACCGTGAATGCACGTGTAGGAGATTTAGCCGGACGGCCATTGTAGGACAAATGGTCATCCGGGACAAATCTCGGCCGTGTGTACCTAGCCTTACACTATGAAAATCACATTTTCCATAATACACAAAGCAAATATGGTGCTTCTTTCTCTGTTACTGAGGCCACAATATTCCAGACAGCAACACTCTTGAAAAGTGTTAATACATAGGTGCATGTTGTTAATATTCACAGGCTCTTTAACAGATAAAATATTCACACACAATTATGTTCTGGATAAGAATTGTGAAATGTAAATAAGATTGACATCTAGTGGCAACAAGCAGTAGCTGCGAGTATAGTGCACACTACCAGGAGAGGCAACCAGATCTCGAAATGTTTGAAAACTACAATTCCCAACAATCCCTACAATCCCACTTTTTAAAACACCTGGAGAGCTACTGGTTGCCTGTCCTTGCAATACTTGCTTGATATAATATTTATTTCTATTAATCTATCTTTAAACAGCAAGTTTTTTTAAATGCAGAGGAGAGTGACCATGAAACCTTCCACAGTGCAATAATCAAAAGCATTGCTCTTCCCCATCATTTGTAAGTAACCCTCAGAATGGAAGCTAAAGCTGGCTATACACTGTCACTCTTTTAAAGCTGATTCAATGTTCATTCTGACAAACATCAGAACATCATTTTTTTGTGGGAAGTTGCAGGAACATCATACAATGTTACTACTGTATGGGCACCTTATGTCAGTAAGAGCCTGCACAGACAGCTGAATTGGTTGTTAGATCGTTTAGGCTGTACACACAAGCAGATTTTCTGCCCAACTGCAGAGATATTTCCATGGTTTGGACGGTCGGGCCGCAAAATCAGAGGTGGATTTTGCCTGCGGTGGCCAGTGTTGGTTGCTGACAATTATTAAAGTGTAAAGGTCTTAACACATGAGATGTCTTGATTTCAGTGATACTGATAAAGAGCTGCATATTTACAAATTAAAATGCACTTAAGGCTGAATGCCTTTGGTTATGAAAATACCAATATAGGTCCGTACACACGTCCGATGTGTACGGACGATTGATGTGAGACCCCCAAGTGCAAGATTTGCAACGAATGGCCATTCTAGCATAATTGTGCGTGTGTATGCATTCCCTTGGGTGTTGTTAGTTGGTCTGCCATGGTGGATTGCCGAATGACCCCCATGTACACATGCACAATTATCTGCTTAATGGCCATTCGCCATGTTTGTTGTATGTATGTAAAGAGGTCAGTTTATGTTTTATAGAGGAAAGCCCAGGCATCCAGGGCTTGTGCCAGGTGTGTTGCCTGGTTTTGAAGCACTGGGTCTTTGCTGTACGACAGCATACATAGAACAGAAGCCTTCTGTGGGTAATAACTTTCCCTTCTTCATGCTTTGTAGATGCAGTTTGTAAACAGGATTTAAAGAACTAATTACCAGAGTTAATCTAAGGAAATGTCAAAAATAGAAAATGTGGATTGCAGTGTAATTAAAGGACAACAATATCACTTACTCACATTTACAACGTTGCTGCCCTCCCTTAGATATCACACAGCAAAGATGAGTGCAAAAAGCCGCCTTCTAGACGATTTACATAACACTTGTATTGGCTGGTGGAATATTGTTACAACTCTCTCCTCCTCCTCTGCCAGTAAACAAACTTGGAATGTTCCTGTTGCTAGGATACAGCCTACATAATACAGCTGATCAAGGGTGGGTGTAGGAGTGTTTTCTCACATGCTAGTGACAGTTAGAGGCAGACCGAATGTTGAACACCCCTTCACATCATGGCTAATTGAAGGCAGAGAGAGGCTCAAAATCAGGAAAAAAATGTATGGGGAGGGCGCATACCGTACTCTTTTTAAAGCATTTTTTTAAAAAATGCATTGAGGCAATCCTTTAAAGGGTATTTACTCTAAAAAATGGAATTTTCAAAAAAATTTGAGCTGGAGATTCTGAGAATCAATTGTTGAAAATTACCAGCATTTACAAGGAAAGAACTGTCATCTAAAACCAGAAATGATAATAAAAAGTCCCATCCCTTACCTTTTACTAGGATCTTTTGCTGCCTGCCAGCATGCTTCTGCAACAATTAAGATTCAGCAGAGAAAAAAAAGAAGGGAAATGAGGGAGAGATGTGTAAACAGAGAAGTGTACATGGTGAGGCTGTGCAGAACTTATAAGTAGTGCACAGTGGCGTAATACTACCCCTGCCACCCCTTGAAAACTGCATCCAGCAAAGCCCTATGGCTTTGAAACCAGGCACACACCTGGCCCAAGCCCTGGATGTGCCTGGGACTGGGTCTTACAAACGTTTTCCCTTTTTTGTCCCTGTTTTAATTTTCTTTTTTTTTTTATTGCGCTACCGCGGGTGTGTATTCTATGCTTTATGTGTATGTGTGTACCAGTCCAGTGGCTTCCGCTGCACGCCTGACCCCCGAGTCCTGACCCTGCAATGTTCTTTGGGGGAGGAGGGCGGAAGTCAAGTTGAAGAGCTGCCAGCCAAGTTGTAAGGTGTTCTATACAGTACTGCTGCTGCTATGGAGACTGGTTCAAGTTCTGTTCCATCCACAGTGATGGACCAGTGTCTCCTTACTTCTCTGCTCTTGACTCAGATTGCCTGTCGCGGTGTGAGTGTGACTGTCCCTGGCATCTGCTGTTTTGCTGCAGCTGCTAGTTGCAGTGTGCAACCAATCCATGTTTCCATGTTTAATCCAAGTCCAGACTCCATCCAGTAAGTCTACTACTAATAAATAAATGAATGAAGAAAAATGACACATACTTTTAAAGAGATAGAGACAGAGACAGACAGATAGATAGATAGACAGACAAAAGATAGAGAGATAGAGAGCTTTATGGTAATTATAGCCAAGGTGGTCATGTTACGCGGAGGAGGAGTTGTGGTTGGGTGGTTGTGAGGGGCCCCATCCAAAATTTTCCTGGGGGCCCCACTGATTTCATTTACGCCCCTGGTGCAGCAGACACTTCAAGAAGGCAGTGAGTAAGGGAGGATGGGGGCAATTAGGAGTACTCACTAACATTAATAATTTAATGACAAAGCAAGCACAAGAAAGTATGTGAGTACCACCATTTACTTTAACTGTTCTGCCTTTTTCATTGTTCAGCATGCTCATTCCTTCTGTCACAGCCTTTTGTATTTTCTTTGGCACTCGTTGTGTTTGCTTACGCCACACTGGACCTTTAATATCCAACACAAAACACGGCTTGTGCCCTGTTACAATTCTGACAATGTGCTTAAATTTAAAATACTCACTGGCGCTGCTATTTTAAACTTGGTTTCAGATTCCACACTTTAACATTATACCATTGTAATTAAATACTGTTTACCGATTGTAGCTTTATCTGAAAGCAACAATGTTGATATCAAGGCATTTTAAAAACCTAAATCAGTATAGTGTATCTGTAGCCAGCAGAGAAATCCAGTGTTAACTCGATAGTTAGTCAGGGTCCTGGGTATAAGTCATAGGACACTAGACATTTTGCGGGTGCACCCAAAATGCATATTAAAAATGGAGAGAGCTGTAAGGCTGGGTACAGAAGCAGATTTTTTAGGCCAACCAACTGCTACTTCTGTGTCAGCGGAGATCAATGTTGATTGCCCGTCACCTGGTGAACGGGTGATCGGACATGTTGAAAAATCACAGCCCATTGTGCAGTCTGCTGTGGGCCACACATCGGTCGTGGAAAACTGTCGGCCATGTGACATTTTCTCTGAGCAACAGTGATTCGCCCCAGCTGACGAAAAATCTGCCGTGTGTGCCCAGCCTTTGCCTTCCTGCTGCAGCCATCTTTGAAAGAAACAATCTCATCATAGGTTTATGTCCAAAAAGGTTATACTTTCTTTTGTAATTTCCTGTTTATTTGTATTTAAGCAGTTTGTGCCCCTTTAAAGCTAGAAATGCTGTGAAAACACTGCAAATATCAATAAATGTTATGTTCTTCCTCACAAAAGGACAAAATGGTGAATAGATGTTTCTCTGAGGCTTCTTTTAAACTGGTGAAGCTTGGTTTCCTTTCTTCATTCTTTCTCTTTATTCTTTAAAAAAATGCTGCCCTTAAGCTAAAAGGAAAAATAATATTTAAGAAATATGTACACTTTAAAGGGCATATCCACCAAAGAATCCCCCCCACACACAACCCACCTACTGGTCCCTCCCATTCCTGAAGACAGATGTTCAAAATTAAGTTTGTCACCCCTTATCATCAATATTCTCTACATTTGGGTATTAAGCAGCCCATACACTTCAGGAGTGTCAGGGACCCAGGTATGTATTACCATACTAGGGTTGGGGGATGTCCTTGTTTTAAGTATTGTTGATACATTCAGTAGATTGTTTGATAATATGGTATGATAATATGATAATATAATAAGTTTATAGGCTCTTTTCTGTAAACTAAAAACTATGGAACTCAATGACGACTCCAATGACTGTGTATTGACTGGGTGCTTTTATACTGTAAGTCCAGTAGCTCCAGTACTGCTTGCTAGCACTAGGGCTCAATCAATGTTCCGCTGTGCTGCGCTCACTTTGTGCACACACAACTCAGCAGTTCTGCGCACACAAAAATCTTGGTGAAAATAGGTAATAAGTTATGTAGCCACACGAATGTTTAATATTTCTTTGCAAAGATTTTCTGTGGCTTGTTTTATCATTTGTAAGCCTTCAGATCTGTGTAGTGCCTGGTAATGCCAGTTACTGTATTGCATTAAAACGTGGTTTCTAGTGTCTTATGGGAAACTACAACTCCCAGCTACTAAATTAAAGGAATGAGGCTTGCCTTTTAAATGGACAGCAGAATTCTCATACAGTATAGTCTAATCCAGTATGGCTTTTGTTGCCTTGTGATTCTGTATTTTTTGAGGCTTTAGTTGCCCTTTAAATGTTCATCAGAATTCCCATACAGTAGTCCCATATACATTAATAGCCATACTGAATTCTCCTGTCCATTTAAAGGGCAACTAAAGCTCAAATAATACAGAATCAGAAGGCAGTAGTGTTCATATTTTCTACCCTCGGTTTATACATGAGTCAATCATTTTACTAGTTTTTTCAGGTAAAATTAGGTACCTCAGTTTATATCGGGTATGTTGCCAGTGGGGACAAGGGAGGGGAGCACTGTGACTGAAATAAAACAAAAGGTTTTCTACATAAATCTCTGGAACCAAAGCACATGGAAGTTGAGAGTAACTATAATTAACTTTTGTGCTCAAGCAATAGGGTTGTAGTTATTTTTGTGGTGAACAAGTCCTTTAAGGTCAATAGACAGAAAATGTACACTTTCCCTCAAAATTGAAATGCATTAAGTTTTTGCTTGTCAAATGTTCCATAAATCCTGGATCAAAGGTTATATCTGGTCACATTGAAATTCTATGTACAGTAGCACATTTCGTTAAAAAATCAACTTATGTAATTGATCACCTGTAAGTTCCCATTTTTAAAGAACCCCCCTGTGGTGCAGCACACTAAACCCCCCGTAGCACATTTACCTTAAATGTAAATACTAGCTAATAGACATTGATCCAAATGGCAGCTAATGAATATTAATAGAATACCTGAACAACACTGCTATATTCCTTACATCCCAAAAAACTAACAGGGAGATTCAATAAAAGTTCTTATCGTTAAAAATGGTGCTAATTTTGCCCCAACCAATCAATGTAAGCTTTTAAATGCTAAAGAGGATCTGATTGGTTGGGCAAAATAGCACCATTTTAAACTATAAGAACTTTAATTGAATCTCCCAGCTAGAATATTTGTTTAATTAATTGAGTCCTGTGTGTGTTGTTAGCATTGCAGGAAGTTTTAGCCTGGTTAACAGGCTGTTTTCTTGTCATTGTTTTGTTCTGAAGTGGGTGTCACTGTTCTGGACTTGCAGGAGGCGTTTCTCTAAGCACTGACTTGACTTCCTTCGTGCTCTGTCAAAACCAATTAAGGAGATGAAGGGAAATATAGCCTGTATTATGATGTGGCATCTCCATAGTAGTGAACAGGACTGAAGGCAGTGCTGGTAACTCTGATGTGCTGTTTGGGTCAGTATGATGTGTCATTGTTTGCACTAACTTAACAGATCACTTTGTTATCTTGTTCAGTAAGGTCAGATTGTGCACTGCTCTGCCCTGGTTCCCTTGTGCTGGTGTGTCAGTCTATGCCATGCACTGCAATTGTTTTGCTTAAAAATTAATTTGTTCTATTTTTGGCTCAGGCCTAGAAACTTTAAGAATTTTTTTTTTAGGATTTTAATGCGGTGAGCAGTTTTATCGTTAGTTAAACTATATAGTTTAAACAACTGTTTGTGTCCTGTAGTCCAAAACTGCCTTATATTGTATAGTCTTGAAGACAGTGACTTAAAGTAAATCACCTTTCCATAATATTGAAACATTTTTAGACTGTTCCAGTCACTTCTGTCTGATAAACAACTTGATATCGACAGTCAGTCTGTCAAACAGAAGGTGGAACGGGAATCAAATTTTGCCCAATGAATGGAAGCTTAAAGGGCAACTCCACCCTTATAAGAACATCTTTAGAAAGAATGGCCTCTTTAAAATATGTTGATATATCAACTTTGTCCTATGAATTACTACTGTATGTCTGCTATGCTACTGGGGGCCTCATGGAAACTGAGCAATTTAAATCTGTACTGAGCCTGTACTGAGCCTGGGCATGCTCAAAAGAGGCAGATAAAGGATTAACATTCAGTCATTGGCTGTGATGTCAACTGTCAAATCCATAACTGACAGTTGTTAACTGGAAGAACCAGGAAGCAGAAACAAGGTAAAAAGGACATGTGCAAGATTTCAGGTTAGACTTCTATATTTCACATCGCAAGCTATTACGGTTCAGGGTTTTAGGGGGGTGATTTACATGTATGTAAGTTTTCATTTCATGACTGGACTTGCCCTTTAACTCTATTTAGTATGTTTTCAGTGAGTTTGAATGGGTTGCAGGTCTGGGTAGATGCTTCATGTTTGGGTCTGGTCAGGTCTTGCAGTTCTGATTACTTCTGGTGCGGTTATGGAACCCACCATTACCGCAGGGTAGAAAGCTGCATGCGGGGGGAAGAAGCAGGTGCGGTATGGGTCAAGTAGCTGATGCAGGTTGGATTACTGGTGCCATTATGTTAATATGGCAGATTTGTGTAACACAACACATATATATAACAGTTCATAGATAGCTGCCTGGTGTGCCCTGGGTGCCATTTTATGCACCTCAATAACGGTTTGAAAGAAAAACCGAGTTGTGCACCTTGAAGTACCTTTGGTATATATATATATATCCATATTAAGCAATACAGCACACTCAGCAGACTTTTGTAGGATATGATGTCATCACCTCTCTTCATCCTTTTACAGGTACATGTGGACCCATTATAAACACCTCCTCTTCAACTACTATTAACCCTATATCACCTTGTTAATTAAAAACCACTATATGTTTAGTGCCCAGATTATAAGTGCTAAGTGCGTATATAAATACATAAATATATACATAAATACATGCAACGCGAACACTGCAGTTAGTATCACATGCTATCTACCATACTTATCCAGCACATAACCAGGGACAGAATAAGCATTTTGCCCATGCTATAGAATTTTATCCCTATAAATCATAAGTATGTCAATGGACATTAGTATTCAATGGACATCCCTAAGGAATCAAATGTTGAGAGTTTAAGGTCTAGAGCTCCTCTCTTTCTTCTGGAGGCCTACAATACACAGAAGATGGCTCAATAAAGCTAAATCTGGGCTATTATCTGTTTCTTAAGGTACCCATACACAGGTAGATGTTTTTACAGTGGCTGAAAAGATTGGGAATCAGAAGAACCAATCAAGTCCCCAACCTTGCGCCACCGAACTTCCACAGATATTCACCTCGATTGGAAAAAACCAACAATTCTTTTATGTGTTCTATAATTCCCCACAACCCCCTGAGTGTATTCACTTTTTTCAGATTCCATCTCTGTCATGGATACACCAGTTAGAAGAATACGTGATTGCATTCCTCTACTCCTACTTGGACTGCCAATCAAATCCCTGTGATGTGATCCCCTCCCAGCTCTGTAATAAAAACAGAGATAAGAGCATTAGCAGGGGGAGGAGGTAGCTTTGATGGTAGATATAAGGCTGCACTTGACCCCCTTCTTAATAGCTTTTACTGATTGATAGATGGGTCACAAAGTGAGAGATCATAAACTGTACTGTTCTCCTTCGCCTTCCTGTCTCCAGGACAGCTTGCTTTCTATTGGCCACTGTGCGTGGGTGTGTTTTTCAGGATGTTGAACTTTTAACTCCTACTGCACATGATAAGCTTGTCGGTTATCCAGAGTTGAGACATGGAGGAGGTAACAGGGGAGGGGAAGGAGGGAGTGCTGCACAGAGATCTCACACCATGGTTAAACAAAGTCACTGACAGAGATAGGATTAAGGCAGACAAAGTACATGAATTTAACTTTGCAAAGGGGCAATGTGTTTTTTTCACTGTAGATGCCTTTTTAAGCCTCTAAGAATGATATAACATTCCAAAGAGCTATACGGTTACATGGAAATTACTCAGTAGCTTCTTTTGCTTATTAGAAGATCAATGATGATCAAGCAGAAGGAAATTTTAAATTAATTTCAGAGCAAAAAGCAGGATGGATTAATGGGCAATGACATTATTGAATTACCTGATGAATCTTATCATTTTAGTGATTATGCATATGGTAAACTGAAACCAAATATATAGCCCATATCTTCTGGGAGAATCACATTTTTATTGTCATCAATCTAATCCATCTTTTATCACATTAAGCTTGGGGTGGATTCCACTAAAATATCCAGTGTTACAAGAATTTCTAGCTTTAAAAAAGAACTATAGTGCGTATAAACTTTTTTCAAATACAATTAAAATGAAAAGTACCTAGGGCAGGGAGGTAGAATTGGTCTTCTACCTCCCAATGTCATTCCTATAAGGAGAGCAGCAGCACAAGGAACTGCTTCTGCCAGGCTTCCGCTGCTTCAGCACAATTTTAATACAGGAAGGCCCAGGGCCATAACCTGACAGTGGGGAAAGATGAAAACTGAATGTGCTGTATCTTTTTATTGAAACAATATTAGGAGGTGGGAATAATCAATCCTACCTCCTGTCACAGGTACTTTATTTCTAAACATTAATTTTACAGAATAGTTGTTCTTTAATTGCCTAGAGAACAACTTTTAGCTTTAGGTCTCATTTTAATGTTAATAACAATATTAAAATTATGTGATAAAAAAACCTGCTTTACCGGAAAAAATTTTATGTTCTGTTGCATATCTGATATTATGGTTTTTTATAAACCAGCCTACATGAAGTGGATATAGTAGATATTGAGCTGTTTAACGGTGAAACGAAGATGTGTTAGACAACCCCATGTTCAAGTCCCAATCGTGAAATTTGTGGAAGATCGATAGGCAAGGTGGGGAACTTGGATCAGTTCTTACTATATGATTTTCAATTGGCTTAAAGGGCAATCTCAAAACGTATATATAGGTTAATCACCCCCAAAACCAAAAACGTTATAGTTTGATATTGAAATATATAAGTCTAACATGTCATTGTACACAATAATGGTGCCCCTGTTCTGCTTCCTGGTCCTTTCAGTTAGCAGCTGTCAGTTATGGATTTGACAGTTGACATCACAGCCAATGAATGAATGATAATCCCTTATATCTCTTCGAGCATGCTCAGGCTCAGTACAGGCCACTAAATTACTCAGTTTCCATAAGCATCCAGAATCATAGCAGGCATACAGTAATGAATTCAGAGGACAAAGTAGGATATATCAACATATTTTAAAGAAGCCATTCTTTCTAAAATATGTTATTTGAGGGTGGAGTTGTATGGGCCACTTGAGTATGTGCTGGTAACTTTCTGCCCTATTTTATAGCAATAGTCAGCCACACTCACATACTTGCTATCTTCCGGGCTGTTATGTTCAGGTGTAGGTTCCTATATAACAATGCAGTGGTAGATGAGTCTAGTTTGGGCCCGGCTGTAGCACACACTCGGGCCCCCTACATGTGGGGGGAGCTTGAATATGAAGAGAGACTGGAAAAGTTACAATATGGACGCTGGAGAAAAGGCGCTGCGTGGGGATATGATTACTGTGTATAAATACATTAACGGGCCATACAATAAACTATCTGGGGCATTGTTCACCAATGAACATGACAGAGGACACGAGGACATCTTAAGACTTGAAGAAAAAAAAAAGTTTAGGCTTCAAGTTCGGAAAGGTTTTTTCACTGTGAGAACGGTAAATCTATGGAACTGTCTTCCGACGTTGTTATGGCAGGTTCATTGGTCAGTTTCAAAGAAAAAAGCTGGATGAGTTTCTGCAAACAAGGAATGTTGCAAGTTACTGGTATTGATACATAAAGTAGAGTTGATCCAGGGAAATTTCTGATCGATTGCCACTTGGAGTCAGGAAGAATTTTTCCCCTTCATAAAATTGGTGGTTTTTTTTGCCTTCCTCTGGATCAACAGTTAGACAGGAAATGAGGATATTGCTAGATGGGTTGGACTGGATGGACGTATGTCTTTATTCAACCTCAAATACACTATACTATACATGTGCTGCATGTAGCGTGGTGTGGATTTTTGAGGCCATGCCCCTTTCCCCCACCCTCTAAGCCATGTCCATTGGATATTTAGAGAGAGAAATAGATAAATAGATAGCTAGATAGAAATATAGATAGATAAAGATTGAGACACAGATGCTGTAAATAGACAGATATATAAATAGAGAAACAGCTTGATATGGACTATTAACCCCTATTACTACACGCAAGTTTGACCAATAACCCCACATTACCACATAGGAGTTTGAGAATCAGCACAGTGAACAATAACCCCCCACATACACACAGGAGATTGAAATCCTGCATACAGTGACCATTAACCCCCACATAACTGCACATAGTGACCATTAACCCCCACATAACTGCACACAGTCACCATAACTCACACAAAACTGCACACAGTGACCATTAACTTTCACATAACTGCCACAGTGACCATAACCCCCACATAAACTGCACATAGGGACCATTAACCCCCACATAACTGCACATAGTGACCATTACCCCCACAAATCTGCACACAGTCACCATTAATCACACAAAACTGCACACAGTGACCATTAACTTTCACATAACTGCACACATGACCATTAACCCCAAATAACTGAACAGACAATAACTCACACACAAACTGCACACAGTGACCATTAACTTTCCATAACTTCACACAGTGAACCTTAACCCCCACATAACTGCACATAGTGACCATTAACCCCCACATAACTGCACACGTCACCATTAACTCACACATAACGCACACAGTACCATTAATTCACATAACTGCACACAGTGACCATTAACCCCCACATAACTGCACACAGTGACCATTAACCCCCACATAACTGCACACAGTGACCATTAACCCCCACATAACTGCACACAGTCACCATTAACTCACACAAAACTGCACACAGTGACCATTAACTTTCACATAACTGCACACAGTGACCATTAACCCCCACATAACTGCACACAGTGACCATAACTCACACAAAACTGCACACAGTGACCATTAGCTTTCACATAACTGCACACAGTGACCATTAACCCCCACATAACTGCACACAGTGACCATTAACCCCCACATAACTGCACACAGTGACCATTAACGACATAACTGCCCCCCAGTGACCATTAAACCACATATAACTGCAACAGTGACCATTAACCCCCACATAACTGCACACAGTGACCATTACACCCCCATATAACTGCACACAGGGACCATTAACCCCCACATAACTGCACACAGTGACCATTAAACCCCCACATAACGCACAAAGTGACCATTAACCCCCACATAACTGCACACAGTGACAATTAACTCCCACATAACTGCACACAGTGACCATTAACCCTCATAAACTGCACACAGTGACCATTAACTCCCCAATAATGCACACAATGATGACCATTAACCCCCACATAACTGCACACAGTGACAATTAACTTCCACATAACTGCACACAGTGACAATTAACTCCCACATAACTGCACACAGTGACCATTAACCCCCACATAACTGCACGCAGTGACCATTAACCCTTATATAACTGCACACAGTGACCATTAACTCCCACATAACTACACAGAGTGACCATTAATCCCCACATTACCATGTAGTAGTTTGAGATCCCCACACAGTAACCTTTAACCCCCACATTGGCTCATAGGAGATTGAGATCCTGCACACAGTGAATAATAACCCCCACATTACCACATAGAAGATTGAGATCAGTGACGATTTAATCCCAACATTACCATATAAAAGAACCAGCACACAATGGCCATTTAACCCCCTCTTACCCAATCTTCCCAATCACAGTTTTAAGAAGTTGAATCAGGCAATCGACACATACATGGGCAACTTTACCTTGGGCTTAAAGGGCATGTCCACCTACCCATAATAAAATTAAACCCACTACCGGCCCCACTGTGTAGTGTTAATAAATCCTCACCATACTTCTCAGCTCCTTATGGTTCTCCTGCAGTGCATGTCAAGAGTCCAGGAAACTAAAGAGTAGGAGCAGTCTCTGTGTGTCATCCAGTCTCTGCTTCTTTCTTGTCCTCCCTCAGGTCTCTGGCTTGCGCAGGAGAGCCCCCCTAACTAACCTTACACCCCCCATATCCCTTCATGCTTCTTAAGCATTAAAACCATTTCTGTAGTGTAGTGTACCCCAGCTCACCCCTATCCGCCATTTTAGTTTTCTAAAAAAAAACACAGAAATAGACTTACCACCTATCGTTCCCTCAGCTCTCTGCATAGTTGGCTGCATAGAATCACAGACGTGGATGCTAGGGAACAATGGTGTTAAGTCTTTTTTGGGATTTTTATTTGCACAATTAAGATGGCGGTTCCCACTTTAAAGTGACAACTTTTTTGTTTTTAAAGCAATCATGTCCGTGGACATGGTAGGCTCTTTTTCCTCAGATGGACACGTGGGTGAGGCACAGCATTGTCTGCACACCTAAGCCGACGTTCACGTCACGCTGCTACTAACGTCCACCAATTATGTGCAGTGTATGGAGCGAGCCCACCACATGCCCACCTGTGGAAGAAGAGAGCCTGCTGTGTCATGTCAGTGCACAGAGACATGTAAACGAAGGCTATTTGCAGCAGATGACATTAAAAAAGGGCCTAAGGGCACGGCCACACTGCAACGCAATCGCATGCGATTTCATGTGCGATTTGTTTGCGCTTGCGATTTCCAAGTATAGGAAAACGCATGTGATAGCGATTAAAAAAGCAGAACGCAAAACGCAATCGCACTGAAAAACGTGTGTTTTTTTTGCGTTGCCGCGTTTTCAATGATTTTTTAAAAATGCAAACGCAAAAAAAACGCAGCAGTGTGGCCTCACCCTAACTGCGGATTATAATAAGATTTTTTACTGCGGTCACCATAGGCCCTCCTATAGTTAAGGGCCCCTGGTGTCCGCTGGAAAAGACCACTGAACAAAGCATACAGGTATATATCATTGAACTACATGTACTACATGGATAAGCATCCCCTTTCCAGAGGTCACCTCTGGACATTAGACTTTTTATGTATTTTATATAACTTTTATGATGGGGAATAAAAGGAGAAGTGAACAAATATTTGTAAATCAGCATTTACAAGTACTGTAACTGTTCAGCAAAATGCATAGCCAAAACAGTTGATTAAGCTTTGTTTGCAAAATGCACTAAAGAAAAAAATATTCATCCAAAAATAATGGGAAAACAATCTATGAGGGGGTGAGTACAGGCATTCGTGTGTTTCAGAAACTGGTAAATTTTTTTTGCCATGCTAAAGTAAGGACACACACACACACACACACACACACACACACACACACACACACACACACACACAATCAAACGATATGCTCCATAAGATGAACACCTTTAAGAACTTTAAAGAATTTGAATTCTACTTCATTTATGAACATTTACTTGTTTGCATGTTTCTCTTTCTTACTTTTTAATTTTAATTATCTTTCGTGTGCTTTATTTTCAGATGAAAGAGACAAAGTACAGAAGAAAACATTTACAAAATGGATTAATCAGCACCTTATGAAGGTATGTCATGTAAGGACTTCAGTGATAAACCATTTAGCTTCTAGATCTTCGGAAGGAAATATAGCTTAGCAAACAAATGTGTTCTTGTTTAACAGCTGAGCAACTTGACTGGATTAAGGAATATGATTAACAGATTGTTATTAGAACCTTTAAAGGGCATGCCCATCCCCCAAGTAAAATTTGAAAAATTGGGGGTGGACATACCCTTTAACTTCATTCTAGATTGAGACCTTTAGCTATGTTACTTATGTGTTTTCAATACACTACATCCACTAAGGGTGGATTCTATAAATGCATAACTTTAAAGTGTTCTAAAGGTGGATTACAGAAATAAAGAATAAATAACAAACAAAATTTTTTACTTCAAAAAAATGCAGGAATTGCCTTCGTTAAGGAGAACTTTGGTAAAGCATCTGGATAGCACTGGGGGCTCTTTAAAGGCTATGTCCACCCTAAAATTGATTTTTTCATATAAGATCCCCCCTGGGCTCCCAGCCCCAACGCTAATTTTTTTTTTAGAAAGCCCCCAACTCTACTTACCTCCCCTCGATCCTCCGCCGCGCTCCCGCCCTCTGCTTGCAAGGAAATGCAAGCAGAGGGCGGGGACCGGCAGCCGCGTCTGTGATTGGCTGAGCGGCAGCCAATCACAGACGCGGCTGCGGCAGCTCACTTCGCCGGAGGAAAGAGGAGAGGTAAGTAAGAGTTTGGGGAGTTTCTAAAAAAAAAAATATGCGGTTGGGGCTGGGAGAATGGGGGAAATCAGTAGAAGGGGTTTTATTGCTAGGGGGAGGGATAGTAGAACGGGAGGGAGAGGGAGGGAGGAGGGAGGGGGAGGGAGGGGGAGAAGGGCTGCAGTACGCATGGCAAAAATCTACCTGAGGCCAGCTAGCAGGCAGTGTCCTATATGGACTCTGCTAGCCTCCTGGTGGTCATTTTTTGGGACTTTGGGGGGGACTACAGGAGAACCCTATGGAGCTGGGATGTGAGGTAAGGATTAAACTACACTACATGTGGGGCCAGTAGTTGGGGGGATTATAGTTTTGGGGGTGGACATGCCCTTTAATGTTTATTGTACCTCAGTTTGACCTAAAAATCTTTTTTCAAAGGGGTTAACTAGTTTATCTAGTTAGGGTAACAAAATTGGGTTTGTTACTTATTTCCCCTTAAATCAATATGATCTAGCCCTATCTCTAAAATTATTATATTGTAAATATATTCAGCATGCTCTTTTTGCTTAAAAACATACAGATCATTCATTTACACATTCCCTACTTTCAAACAGAAACTTTTGTGTTTTCTGGGTGGTGCTGTGTTGAAACCACTTTTTCACAGTTTATAATGGCTAACCAACAGAAAGTCTGGAAAACCTTTCAGCTTTCAGTGAACAATCAGTGTAAACCAGAACAGGCGAAATATGGTAACAGATAAAATCACGCTATGCAGCATCCTTAAAGGAAAGCTTTTAATGTGTATTGGCGGTGGTCCAATTTAAAGGGGAGTTAAAGTCACCAGACAACATAGGCCCAAAAGAGCACGTTCACAACACAACAAACTGTGACGTTTTTCCTTTGCTTTGGCTGTTGGATGATTTATGAAAATACCTCTGGGTACTAGGGGTCGCTCACATAATTCACCTTTTTGGGTTTGCAGGGAGTCTAAGTATACACCATACACTTCTGTGTATGCTCTCTAGTGCACAGCAGATCAAAACAAGGATGCTGCAGCATGGTCTGCTCTCTAAAAGCTGCAGCCTTTCCTGTTCTCAGTTTTCTTTATTTTTCATGAAAAACAGAATCTTTGCAGTTCTTTGTTACAGAATCAACTTCACACTTGTGCATAAATAAATCTTACTGGAGCAGTATCTTGCAATGCATGGGTGATCGAGGGGAGGGATGCTTTCACAAAAAAAATTAAGCTTAGTTTTCCTTTAAGGTTACTTGGAACAGATAGTAGGAGCTCTTTATTTACCGTAACTGCACACAAGGCCGTGGAAATGCTGTCTATAAAAATGAAGACTTTTGTTTAAAAATAATAATTACATAATTTGGCATGTTCATCCCCCCCTCCCTCCAATTCGGAATCAGATTTTATTTAAAAAAAAAAAACACCTTTGACCTTCATTAGAATTGTTTCTTTGACATGGTATAAAAATGGTATAAGCCGTGTTTTGTTACTCTAGCTATATCCTAGATTGCTATTTTGCAAATCCTTATTTATATCCAGGAATTGGAGACAAGGTTACTTCAAAAGTTGGCAACTGCTATAAACGCCGTCAATAAAATCCAAATGTAGCGGACACTTTTAGAGGCATATTTATAAAGGTCTGTCAAGTTCGGTGTTTTGTTAGCGCCACACATCGCCGCAAAAAGATCATCATTACCGCAGTATTTTATTGTATCGCCGTGGTAATGTGCAGCAGTATCATATCGCCACCGGCTGCTGGAAAGAATGGGGGTGGTGGTGTGTGTGTGTGTGTGGGGGGGTTGCGTACCTCCGGCTCACCCCCTTCCCACCCCTCCCAGCTGCCAAGTCTAATTTTGCCAAAAAACGGCAGCTATAACAGTGGCAGAAAGTTAATGCACCTTTATAAATATGCCCCTTAATGTAGAATAGGGAATAAGATTAGCAATTGTTCTAGAAAATGATAGAGATAGGATGTTATTAGGTGTATAACAGCAAGGCGTTTTTGCAATACACTTTGATTTTAGGGTATTCTCCCTTTGAGGGTACCAATTTGCTATAATTTCGTATCTTTTCTAATAAATATACAGTCATTTTGATGGCATACAGAGCAACGTCAGGATAAAGTGCTGCCAGTTTCTTTTCTTTAGTAACAATAGCAAATGCTATAACTAACCTAAAAATGAAGACTACCTTGGTTTTATGAGCTAGCTAGAGCTAGCAAGGTACTGTCTTGTATTAAAGGATAACTGTATTTCCTCAATGCATTTTTTAAAAAAAATTACTTTATAAAGAGTAACGGTATGCAGCCCTCCCCATACATTTTTTTCCTGATTTTAATCTTATCTCTCCCTTCAATTAGCTTTCAATTATCCATGCTGTGAGGGGGGCGTAACAATTCTGTCTGCCTCTAACTGTGACTCAGAGCTAGCATGTGAGAAAACACTCCTCCACCCACCTTTGATCAGCTTGATTTTGTAGTCTGTATCCTAGCAATCGAACAGTTGAAGTTTGTTAAACTGGTAGAGGAGGAGG
Source organism: Hymenochirus boettgeri (assembly GCA_019447015.1). Classification (NCBI taxonomy): domain Eukaryota; kingdom Metazoa; phylum Chordata; class Amphibia; order Anura; family Pipidae; genus Hymenochirus; species Hymenochirus boettgeri. Next base: position 174,339,891 of record CM033473.1, read on the forward strand.
AGAGAGGTTGTAACAGACATTCCCACCAGCGAATGGCAAGTGTTATGTTAATCATAGCCCTAGGCCGTCTAGGAGGCGGGCTTTTAGCACTCATCTTTGCTGTGCGATATCTAAGAGAGGGCAGCACGGTTGTAAATGTGAGTAAGTGATTTCAGCTGCTGGAAGTGTGGACATGTAATAGGGGTGATGTTGTTTTTTTTTATATTGTTGTCCTTAAAGAGGGGAATAGATTCAAGGGAGAAAAATATTATTCTCCCTGTATAAAGCACAAATATAATAAACTCTCTGGTGCATTGTTCACTAATAGGTCATACCAAAGGACTTGTGGACATCCTTTAAGATCAGAAGAAAAGAAGTTTCATCTTCAGGTTAGGAAAGGTTTCTTTACCGTGAGAAAAGTGAAACTGTAGAACTGTCTTCCAGCAGATATGGTTAGGGAAAGCTCATTAAACAGCTTTTAGAGTAGTCTGGATAAGTTTCTAAAATTGAAAAATCCCTTCCCAGTGCCATCGCATTTGTGAAAATAATTTTCTGATAGTAGCTCCCGGTGCATTGCGTTCGGGTGTTAAGATTTTACTGGACTTAAATGCCAGCCATTAGCTGGTGTTAAAAATCCCTGCAATAGTCATACCAACCTTTATATTTTGGCCCAGCATGACTAATAAGACCATTTTCTCCCCTAGTGGCAAAAACAACAGACCATTTTTGTTGTAATATAGAGGCATATGTAATAATAGGTGCACTTTTTTCTGCATTAGCAAATGATATGTAAGCTTTTTACTGGTTGCAGCAGACGAATATCACAAACTCACTTTGGCATTGCTTATTGCATAAATTATCTAGGCTATATTATTGCTTTTACTGTTGTTATTATGCCCTAGGCAGGAGCTTAGGTAGCCTAGGGATAATCCAGTTTTGTTAGTAGGATTAGGAGAATCAGACTTGTTGACTGTCACTACTTGCTAGTTTGTTGATTGGAATGTAGATGCTGCCAGATACAGTGGATACCTCCTCAAAAATGTATAGACATTTTTATTATGAGGCTGTAACATCTGTATGTTTAAATGTATATTTATCACAATTCACCATTACATTAAAAAAGAAACTTAAAAATAAGTGACTTATCACACAAACTTTATTTTTATTTACACATTTTGTGGTTTGCCTACACTGTCAATTATTTGACCAAGTGTGACATAAAATAAGCTATTTATTCTTAGAAACTTTTAGTAGATAATTATATCTTCAGGAAACATTCTTTGTCTATAAAGAGTCAAGAAACGACTCCAGTGGTAGGAGCGACAGAAAGAACTTTGTACTAGGAACTTGAAATTATGAACCACATAGTCTATAAGGAAAGGAGACTAATAATAGGGGATATAATGGTCATGACAATTGAGATGGGTTTGCCAGTGATCAGAACCCAGTGCTTAGCACTGTGAAGCCACTTGGTTTGTGATAAGGCTAGTTTAGCTGAATGCTACAGGCCCATGGCTCAAGCCCAACCAATAACAGACACTGGTATCTCATTCTTATCTGCTAAGGGGTTTAAAAGGGGTTGAAAAGCATCTAGCCAGACTTGTATACATTGGCTTGGTACTTTAATTAAATAGCAACACGGTATAATTTGAAGCAAGCTATACTTTAAAGAAGAATCTCGGGCTACAGACACATTTATTGTGGACTTATAATAACTATTTTCCAGCATTTCCTTAAATTAAGCTCAGTGCAAAAATACCCTTCTAAACCATCCTCCATTAATATTGCCTAGGTTGAAAATCTAAGCAACTCTCCCCTGGATTTGTCTTAGTTTACCCAAATGAATCTCCCTTGTAGTAAGCAGAGTGGAACCAGCACTACAAGCCAGTCTTTTGCGTCTTCATTAGTGGAAACTAAAGGAAACCCAGTGTTGAGGACCTATCAGTTTAAGCCCTCATCCTAGGTTCTATTGGAAAATTAGTTGTTGGGGCTTATGGAAGGGGCGAGAAGCACTGTAACCAAAGTGAATGGCTTTCCCCCTAACGCCTTAATTTGCTAGTCATACACTAGATCCAGAATGAGTATCAAAGTATCCAATGAGGAGCGCTTGCCAAACCCACCATAAATTCACTCCCATGACATTACGTACTCTGGTGTGCAAGTCTTGCTTCCCTTCCATATTGGGGCCAGCTTCCTGCTTTATTTATATATAAATCACAAGAAGTGTTGGCAGACTGCTTAAAAACGCAGGGACATTGTACAATGTGTTTCAAAATCTACATTTTATTAATTAATCATTCTTATTCACATATAAACTGCACGTGTACTCTGGGAGGATAAGGTTTTACACATTTTACGACATATATGCTGCTTTCTCAGAGACTAAAAGCCATACTCACAAATTTTTAGCAATGTTTGGACAACTGCCTGACTTGATTATTTTTTGATCAATAATCGCTTTAAGAATAGATTGGCCATAACAAGGAACATTGGGAGGTAAAACCAATGGACTTTTTAGATATTAGATAGATTCAATTATCGAAGATTAGTTCGCTACTTTAGTTGCATTATCCTGACCGAATGGTCGGGTGGGGAAGAAGGATCAAAAAGGTGTGTACCAGGCTTAACTGTTATTTAGCAATGTGGTTATAATACCATCCAGTATCGTCTCTGTTTTGCTAAGGTACCATCTTTGCAATCAATATAGTGATATGAATAGGCCCTAAAGCATTCTAAAACAAAGATATAAAAAGCAAAACCCTTTCAAAGCTAGTTTCTCATACTGAAATTATGTATCATCCTACAAAAATTTTGGTTTAATATTTTGCCAGTCAAATTGATGAATAACATGAGGTACTGTATGTCTTCTTTTCTGTTTTTCTGGAAATATATATACTCTTAAAAAAAAGTGCCTAATAAAAACTTCTTTCAATTTATTTCCTCCTCACCAATAATTTACTTTATATACTTTAGCAGAGGAAATGTCATCTAAATTTGAGCCCAGATTGTTTTATGTAGTGTTCTCACCTTGGTTGTATATTGCTTTCTTTAGGTACGCAAACATGTCAATGATCTGTATGAAGACCTGCGGGATGGACACAATTTAATCTCCCTTTTAGAAGTTTTATCAGGAGACACCCTGGTAAGTTTTTTTTAACCAATACAAAGAGAGTCGCTTAGTTTTGCAATTAGTTTTTTTTTTTCTGGTTTCTCCGCAATTTTTCCCCATAAATATATATATAAATAGGACCCTCTCCATTCGCCACCTTCCTCTTCCTGTTTAACTCTCCACTACAAAGCCTTGTTTCCATTCCAATATACATTTCACAAATTAATAAATATAATCATAAATATTTGGTGCTAGATGGTTTTAAAGCAACAGAGAAGCAAATATGTTTTTAGAAATGTTTTGAGAAATCTATTTTCTATTATTTCTAAGTAAAAACATATGATATCATGCAAATTGAAAGGACAAGTAGGCTATAGCACAGTTTCCTGACTTAAAACCCAGAAACTTTGCTTCCTTACTAAATAATTCTAATTAGATACACCTTCGTATTTATAACCACTGACTCAGGCATGGTCAGTGCATTTCCCAAGGAGAGATGAAGAGCTAATGAGCTAGTATGCTAGGGGAGAGGGAAGTGCTCAACTTAAAGGAAACATAAAGAAAATTCTGTTCACACGGTAATCTTGTTTTGTTTTTTTGTTTTTTTTAAATAAGGCAAGTAAGCATCATTTTAATCAGCAGTCTTGGTATTCACTTGTTAATGTGATAACAAATGAAAGCTGAATGCAGCATTAGGAGTTTTTTTATGTATACAACATATTTTGAACCAATACAGCCTTTTGACCTGTTATTAATTTTTTGTCCCTACAACATAAACTATATCCAAATGTGCTAATACATATGCACATCACTAAGGCCAGGTATACCGTCCCAAAATTTGTTTCAGATTTATCAAAAAAAAATCTGAATGTTACCACTATTTGTCCTTCTTTGCTTCACTTTGCATTCTTATTACTGGAAACATAATGTATTCACTCTCTGAGCCAATCAAAACTCTGTGTTCTGCTGATACCCAGTGTGAAGACCTAAGGCCTAATACACATATACACATATGTTATGCGATCAACCTGCCAGCAGGTTATTTTGGTCTGGCTGAATTGTCAGCTGCAAACCTTTTCTTCCTACTGAGAGACAGTCTGTTTTTAGGAAGGATTCAGCCATATTGGTTGCCCTTAAATGCTGTGACCTTGTGAAATTCAGCAGATCTGGATAAAGTAAACCTCAAAACTGCAGATTCAGTTCTACCCCCTACCCTGAGCTGGCAAGCCAGAGGATGTGACTCTTGTGGAAAAATTGGTTTCTTGCAAAAGAGCATCTTCCTATGGTATCAGTGGCCCACAGTCTGCATGGGTCTCATTCAGAAAAAGATTATGTCTGTGAGACCTGGCAAGTGGGAGAATTGGTAACAATTATTACAGCTGGCAAACTTAAGGACAACTTCTTGGAGACTTACATATTTACAACTTCTTTCTGTTATATTCTGTTCATTGGAGCCTGACAGTGTTATCAGGAATAGGGATGGCCGGTTCGCGGATCCGAACCCGGATCCGCCGCGGATTTATCCCGTCCGCGAACGACGGATTTTTTCGGATTTTCCGGATTTTCCGCCATCCGAACTTCCGATTCGCGGATTTTTCCCATTTTCGAAAATTTTCGAAATTACGAGTTTTCGCGTATTTTCGAAAATTTTCGAAAATACGGGAAAACACGTATTTTCGAAAATTTTCGAAAATACAAGGATTTCTCTTAATTCCAGACATACATATCCAGCTCTCTGCATAGTTGGCTGCATAGAATCACAGACTGGGATGCTAGGGAACAATGGTGTAAGTCTTTTTTGGGATTTTTATTTGCACAATTAAGATGGCGGTTCCCACTTTAAGTGACAACTTTTTTTTTTTAAAGCAATCATGTCCGTGGAATGGTAGGCTCTTTTCCTCAGATGGACAGTGGGTGGAGGCACAGCATTGTCTGCACACCTAAGCCGACGTTCACGTCACGCTGCTACTAACCTCCACCAATTATGTGCAGTGTATGGAGCGAGCCACCACATGCCCACCTGTGGAAGAAGAGAGCCCTGTGTGTCATGTCAGTGCACAGAGACATGTAAACGGAGGCTATTTGCAGCAGATGACATTAAAAAAGGGCCTAAGGGCACGGCCACACTGCAACGCAATCGCATGCGATTTGATTTGTTTGCGCTTGCGATTTCCAAGTATAGGAAAACGCATGTGATAGATTAAAAAAGCAGAAAGCCAAAACGCAATCGCACTGAAAAACGTGTGTTTTTTTGCGTTGCCGCGTTTTCAATGTTTTTAAAAATGCAACGCAAAAAAAACGCAGCGTGTGGCCTCCCTAACTGCGGATTATAATAAGATTTTTCTGCGGTCACCATAGGCCCTCCTATAGTTAAGGGCCCCTGGTGTCCGCTGGAAAAGACCACATGAACAAAGCATACAGGTATATATCATTGAACTACATGTACTACATGGATAAGCATCCTTTCCAGAGGTCACCTCTGGACATTAGACTTTTTATGTATTTTATATAACTTTTATGATGGGGAATAAAAGGAGAAGTGAACACATATTTGTAAATCAGCATTTACAAGTACTGTAACTGTTCAGCAAAATGCATAGCCAAAACAGTTGATTAAGCTTTGTTTGCAAAATGCACAAAGAAAAAAATATTATCCAAAAATAATGGGAAAACAATCTAGGGGGGTGAGTACAGGCATTCGTGTGTTCAGAAACTGGTAAATTTTTTTTGCCATGCTAAAGTAAGGCCACACACACCAACACACACACACACACACACACACACACACACCACACACACACACACACACACACACACACACACACACACACACACACACCCACCACAATCAAACGATATGCTCCATAAGATGAACACCTTTAAGAACTTTAAAGAATTTGATTCTACTCATATGAACATTTAATTGTTTGCATGTTTCTTCTTTACTTTTTAATTTTAATTTCTTTCGTGTGCTTTATTTTCAGATGAAAGAGACAAAGTACAGAAGAAAACATTTACAAATGGATTAATCAGCACCTTATGAGGTATGGGTCTGTAAGGACTTCAGTGATAAACCATTTAGCTTCTAGATCTTCGGAAGGAAATATAGCTTAGCAAACAAATGGTGTTTGTTTAACAGCTGAGCAACTTGACTGGATTAAGGAATATGATTACAGATTGTTATTAGAACCTTTAAAGGGCATGCCATCCCCAAGTAAAATTTGAAAAATTGGGGGTGACATACCCTTAACTTCATTCTAGATTGAGACCTTTAGCTATGTTACTTATGTGTTTTCAATACACTACATCCACTAAGGGTGGATCTATAAATGCATAACTTAAAGTGTTCTAAAGGTGGATTAACAGAATATAAGAATAAATAACAAACAAAATTTTTTCTTCAAAAAAATGCAGGAATTGCCTCGTTAAGGAGAACTTTGGTAAAGCATCTGGATAGCACTGGGGGCTCTTTAAAGGCTATGTCACCATAAATTGATTTTTTTCATATAAGATCCCCCCTGGGTCCCAGCCCCAACCGCTATATTTTTTTTTTAGAAAGCCCCCCAAACTCTACTTACCTCCCTCGATCCTCCGCCGCGCTCCGGCCCTCTGCTTGCAAGGAAATGAAGCAGAGGGGCGGACCGGCAGCCGCGTCTGTGATTGGCTGAGCGGCAGCCAATCAAGACGCGGCTGCCGGCAGCTCACTTCGCGGAGGAAAGAGGAGAGGTAAGTAAGAGTTTGGGGAGCTTTCTAAAAAAAAAAATATGCGGTTGGGGCTGGAGACATGGGGGAAATCAGTACTGAAGGGGTTTTATGCTAGGGGAGGGATAGTTGAACGGGAGGGAGAGGGAGGGAGAGGGAGGGAGAGGGAGGGGGGAGGAGGGGGGAGAAGGGCTGCAGTACGCATGCAAAAATCTACTGAGGCCAGCTAGCAGGCAGTGTCCTATATGGACTCTGCTAGCCTCCTGGTGGTCATTTTTTGGGACTTTGGGGGGGACTACAGGAGAACCCTATGGAGCTGGGATGTGAGGTAAGGATTAAACTACAATACATGGTGGGGCCAGTAGTGTGGGGGGATTATAGTTTTGGGGGTGGACATGCCCTTTAATGTTTATTGTACCTCAGTTTGCTAAAATCTTTTTTCAAAGGGGTTAACTAGTTTATCTAGTTAGGGTAACAAAAATTGGGTTTGTTACTTATTTCCCTTAAATCAATATGATCTAGCCCTATCTCTAAAATTATTATATTGTAAATATATTCAGCATGTCTTTTTGCTTAAAAACATACAGATCATTCATTTACACATTCCCTACTTTCAAACAGAAACTTTGTGTTTCTGGGTGGTGCTGTGTTGAAACCACTTTTTCACAGTTTTATATGGCTAACCAACAGAAAGTCTGGAAAAACTTTCAGCTTTCAGTGAACAATCAGTGTAAACCAGACAGGCGAAATATGGTAACAGATAAAATCACGATGCAGCATCCTAAAGGAAAGCTTTTTAATGTGTATTGGCGGTGGTCCAATTTAAAGGGGAGTTAAAGTCACCAGACAACATAGGCCAAAAGAGCACGTTCACAACACAACAAACTGTGACGTTTTTCTTTGTTTGGCTGTTGGATGATTTATGAAAAAACCTGCGGTACTAGGGGTCGCTCACATAATTCACCTTTGGGTTTGCAGGGAGTCTAGTCTAAGTACACCATACACTTCTGTGTATGCTCTCTAGTGCACAGCAGATCAAAACAAGGATGCTGCAGCATGGTTGCTCTCTAAAACGGCAGCTTTCTGTCTCAGTTTTCTTTTTTCATGAAAAACAGAACTTTGCAGTTCTTTGTTACCGAATCAACTTCACACTTGTGCATAAAAAAATCTTACTGGAGCAGTATCTTGCAATGCATGGGTGATCGAGGGGAGGGATGCTTTCACAAAAAAAAAAGCTTAGTTTTCCTTTAAGGTTACTTGGAACAGATAGTAGGAGCTCTTTATTTACCTAACTGCACACAAGGCCGTGAGTGGAAATGCTGTCTATAAAAATGAAGACTTTGTTTAAAAATAATAATTACATAATTTGGCATGTTCATTCCCCCCTCCCTCCAATTGAATCAGATTTATTTTAAAAAAAAAAACACCTTGACCTTCATTAGAATTGTTCTTTGACAGGTATAAAAATGGTTATAAGCGTGTTTTGTTACTTAGCTATATCCTAGATTGCTATTTTGCAAATCCTTATTTATATCCAGGAATTGGAGACAAGGTTACTTCAAAAGTTGGCAACTGCTATAAACGCCGTCAATAAAATCCAAATGTAGCGGACACTTTTAGAGGCATATTTATAAAGGTCTGTCAAGTTCGGTGTTTTGTTAGCGCCACACACGCCGCAAAAAGATCATCATACCGCAGTATTTTATTGTATCGCCGTGGTAATGTGCAGCAGTATCATATCGCCACCGGCTGCTGGAAAGAATGGGGGTGGTGGTGTGTGTGTGTGTGTGTGTGGGGGGGTTGCGTACCTCCGCTCACCCCCTTCCCACCCCTCCCAGCTGCCAAGTCTAATTTTGCCAAAAAACGGCAGCTATAAAGTGGCAGAAAGTTAATGCACCTTTATAAATATGCCCCTTAATGTAGAATAGGGAATAAGATTAAGCAATGTTCTAGAAAATGATAGAGATAGGATGTTATTAGGTGTATAACAGCAAGGCGTTTGCATAACACTTTGATTTTAGGGTATTCTCCCTTGAGGGTACCAATTTGCTATAATTTCGTATCTTTTCTAATAAAATACAGTCATTTGATGGCATACAGAGCAACGTCAGGATAAAGTGCTGCAGTTTCTTTTCTTAGTAACAATGCAAATGCTATACTAACCTAAAATGAAGACTACCTTTATGAGCTAGCTAGAGCTAGCAAGGTACTGTCTTGTATTAAAGGATAAACTGTATTTCCTCAATGCATTTTTAAAAAAAATTACTTTATAAAGAGAACGGTATGCAGCCCTCCCCATACATTTTTTTCCTGATTTTTATCTTATCTCTCCCTTCAATTAGTTTCAATTATCCATGTGTGAGGGGGGGCGTAACAACTGTCTGCCTTAACTGTGACTCAGAGCAGCATGTGAGAAAAAACACTCCTCCACCACCTTTGATCAGCTGATTTGTAGTCTGTATCCTAGCAATCGAACAGTTGAAGTTTGTTAAACTGGTAGAGGAGGAGGAGAGAGGTTGTAACAGACATTCACCAGCGAATGGCAAGTGTTATGTTAATCATAGCCCTAGGCCGTCTAGGAGGCGGGCTTTAGCACTCATCTTTGCTGTGCGATAACTAGAGAGGGCAGCACGGTTGTAAATGTGAGTAAGTGATTTCAGTGTGGAAGTGTGGACATGTAATAGGGTGATGTTTGTTTTTTTTTTATATGTTGTCTAAAAGAGGGAATAGATTCAAGGGAGAAAAATATATTCTCCCTGTATAAAGCACAAATATAATAAACTCTCTGGTGCATTGTTCACTAATAGGTCCATACCAAAGGACTTGGACATCCTTTAGATCAGAAGAAAAGAAGTTTCATCTTCAGGTTAAGGAAAGGTTTCTTACCGTGAGAAAAGTGAAACTGTAGAACTGTCTTCCAGCAGATATGGTTAGGGGAAAGCTCATTAAAACAGCTTTTGAGTAGTCTGGATAAGTTTCTAAAATTGAAAAATCCCTTCCCAGTGCAATCGCATTTGTGGAAAATAATTTCTGATAGTAGTCCCGTTGCATTGCGTTCGGGTGTTAAGATTTTACTGGACTTAAATGCCAGCCATTAGCTGGTGTTAAAAATCCTGCAATAGTATACCAACCTTTATATTTGGCCCAGCATGACTAATAAGACCATTCTCCCCTAGTGGCAAAAACAACAGACCATTTTGTTGTAATATAGAGGCATAGTAATAATAGGTGCACTTTTCTGCATTAGCAAATGATATGTAAGCTTTTTACTGGTTGCAGCAGACGAATATCACAAACTCACTTGGCATTGCTTATTGCATAAATTATCTAGGCTATATTATTGCTTTTACTGTTGTTATTATGCCCTAGGCAGGAGCTTAGGTAGCCTAGGGATAATCCAGTTTTGTTAGTAGGATTAGGAGAATCAGACTTGTTGACTGTCACTACTTGCTAGTTTGTTGATTGGAATGTAGTGCTGCAGAGATACAGTGGATACCTCCTCAAAAATGTATAGACATTTTTATTATGAGGCTGTACATCTGTATGTTAAATGTATATTTATCACAATTCACCATTACCTTAAAAAAGAAACTTAAAAATAAGTGACTATCCACCAAACTCTTATTTTTATTTACACATTTTGTGGTTTGCCACACTGTCAATTATTTGACAAGTGTGACATAAAATAAGTATTTATTCTTAGAAACTTTTAGTAGATAATTATACTTCAGGAAACATTCTTTGTCTATAAAGAGTCAAGAAACGACTCCAGTGGTAGGAGCGACAGAAAGAACTTGTACTAGGAACTTGAAATTATGAACCACATAGTCATAAGGAAAGGAGACTAATAATAGGGGATATAATGGTCATGACAATGAGATGGGTTTGCCAGTGATCAGAACCCAGTGCTTAGCACTGTGAAGCCACGTTGTTGTGATAAGGCTAGTTTAGCTGAATGCTACAGGCCCATGGCTCAAGCCCAACAATAACAGACACTGGTATCTCATTCTTATCTGCTAAGGGGTTTAAAAGGGGTTGAAAAGCATCTAGCCAGACTTTATACATGGGTTGGTACTTTAATTAAATAGCAACACGGTATAATTGAAGCAAGCTATACTTTAAAGAAGAATCTCGGGCTACAGACACATTTATTTGACTTATAATACTATTTTCCAGCATTTCCTAAATTAAGCTCAGTGCCAAAACTATCTAAACCATCCTCATTAATATTGCCTAGGTTGAAAATCTAAGCAACTCTCCCCTGGATTTGTCTAGTTTACCCAAATGAATCTCCCTTTAGTAAGCAGAGTGGAACCAGCACTACAAGCCAGTCTTTTGCGTCTTCATTAGTGGAAACTAAAGGAAACCCAGTGTTGAGGACCTATCAGTTTAAGCCCTCATCCTAGGTTCTATTAGGAATTATGTTGGCTTATGGTATGGGGGCGAAGAAGCACTGTAACCAAAGTGAATTGGTTTTCCCCCCTAACGCCTTAATTTGCTAGTCATACACTAGATCCAGAATGAGTATCAAAGTATCCAATGAGGAGCGCTTGCCAAACCACCATAAATTCCCTCCCATGACATTACGTACTCTGGTGTGCAAGTCTGCTTCCCTTCCATATTGGGGCCAGCCAGCTCCGCTTTATTTATATATAAATCACAAGAAGTGTTGGCAGACGCTTAAAAACGCAGGGACATTGTACAATGTGTTTCAAAATCTACATTTTATTAATTAATCATTCTTATTCACATATAAACTGCACGTGTACTCTGGGAGGATAAGGTTTTACACATTTACGACATATGCTGCTTTCCAGAGACTAAAAGCCATACTCACAAATTTTTAGCAATGTTTGGACAACTGCCTGACTTGATTATTTTTTGATCAATAAACGCTTTAAGAATAGATTGGCCATAACAAGGAACATTGGGAGGTAAAACCAATGGACTTTTTAGATATTAGATAGATTCAATATCGAAGATTAGTTCGTACTTTAGTTGCATTATCCTGACCGAATGGTCGGGTGGGAAGAAGGATCAAAAAGGTGTGTACCAGGCTTAACTGTTATTTAGCAATGTGGTTATAATACCATCCAGTTATCTCTCTGTTTTGCTAAGGTACCATCTTTGCAATCAATATAGTGATATGAATAGGCCCTAAAGCATTCTAAAACAAAGATATAAAAAGCAAAACCCTTTCAAAGCTAGTTCTCATACTGAAATTATGTATCATCCTACAAAATTTTGGTTTAATATTTTGCCAGTCAAATTGATGAATAACATGAGGTACTGATGTCTTCTTTTCGTTTTTCTGGAAATATATATACTCTTAAAAAAAAAGTGCCTAATAAAAACTTCTTTCAATTTATTTCCTCCTCACCAATAATTTACTTTATATACTTTAGCAGAGAAATGTCATCTAAATTGAGCCCAGATTGTTTTATGTAGTGGTCTCACCTTGGTTGATATTGCTTTCTTAGGTACGCAACATGTCATGATCGTATGAAGACTGCGTATGGGAAGACCGATAATCGGGATGGCACAATTTATCCCTTTTAGAAGTTTTATCAGGAGACACCCTGGTAAGTTTTTTAACCAATACAAAGAGAGTCGCTAGTTTTGCAATTAGTTTTTTTTTTCTGGTTTCTCCGCAATTTTTCCCCATAAATTATAATAAATAGGACCCTCTCCATTCGCCCACCTCTTCCTGTTTAACTCTCCACTACAAAGCCTTGTTTCCATTCCAATATACATTTCACAAATTAATAATATAATCTAAAATATTGGTGCTAGATGGTTTTAAAGCAACAAGAGAAGCAAATATGTTTTTAGAAATGTTTTGAGAAATCTATTTTCTATTATTTCTAAGTAAAAACATATGATATCAGCAAATTGAAAGGACAAGTAGGCTAGCACAGTTTCCTGACTAAAACCCAGAAACTTTGCTTCCTTACTAAATAATTCTAATTAGATACACCTTCGTATTTATAACCACTGACTCAGGCATGGTCAGTGCATTTTCCCAAGGAGAGATGAAGAGCTAATGAGCTAGTATGCTAGGGGAAGAGGGAAGTGCTCAACTTAAAGGAAACATAAAGAAAATTCTGTTCACACTGGTATATCTTGTTTTGTTTTTTTGTTTTTTTTAAATAAGGCAAGTATGCATCATTTTAATCAGCAGTCTCTTGTATTCACTTGTTAAAATGTGATAACAAATGAAAGCTGAATGCAGCATTAGGAGTTTTTTTTATGTATAAAACAATTTTGAACCAATACAGCTTACTTTTTTGACCGTTATTAATTTTTTGTTCCCTACAACATAAACTATATCAAAATGTGCTAATACATATGCACATCACTAAGGCCAGGTATACCCGTCCCAAAATTTGTTTCAGATTTATCAAAAAAAAATCTGAATGTTCCACTTATTTGTCCTTCTCTGACTTGTTCACTTTGCATTCTTATTACTGGAAAATAAATGTATTCACTCTCTGAGCCAATCAAAACTCTGTGTTGCTTTACCCAGGTGAAGACCTAAGGCTAATACACATATACACATAGTTATGCGATCAACCTGCCAGCAGGTTATTTTGGTCTGGCGAATTGTCAGCGCAAACCTTTTCTTCCTACTGGAGACAGTCTGTTTTTAGGAAGGATTCAGCCATATTGTTGCCCTTAGCATGTGACCTGTGGAAAAATCAGATGAAAGAAAAACCATCAAAAAAGCAGAAAGACCACCTACTGAGCTGGCAAGCCAGAGGATGGACTCTTGTGGAAAAATTGGTTTCTGCAAAAGAGCATCTTCCTATGGTATCAGTGGCCCACATCTGCATGGGTCTCATTCAGAAAAAGATTATGTCTGTGAGACCTGGCAAGTGGGAGAATTGGTAACAATTATTCAGCTGGCAAACTTAAGGACAACTTCTTGGAGACTTACATATTTACAACTTCTTTCTGTTATATTCTGTTGCATTGGAGCCTGACAGTGTTATCAGGAATAGGGATGGCCGGTTCGCGGATCCGAACCCGGATCCCCTGCGGATTTATCCCGTCCGCGAACGACGGATTTTTCCGGATTTTCCGGATTTTCCGCCATCCGAACTTCCGATTCGCGGATTTTTCCCATTTTCGAAAATTTTCAAAATTACGAGTTTTCGCGTATTTTCGAAAATTTTCGAAAATACGGGAAAACACGTATTTTCGAAAATTTTCGAAAATACAAGGATTTCTCTTAATTCCAGACATACATATTTTCGAAAATTTTCAAAATTACGGTGATTACTTGTATTTTCGAAAATGCATATTTTCGAAAATACATGAAAACTCGTAATTTCGAAAATTCCCGAAAAAACGGGAAACTCGTAATTTAGAAAATTTTCGAAAATACGAAAAATCTCGTTATTTCAAGGGTATTTTCGAATTTCGAATTTTTTAGAAAATTCGCGGATCCTCGAGCGGACCGGATTTTGCGAAGTTCGGACATCTCTAATCAGGAACCCTCTTGCTACAATAGAACATTGCTATGAGGATAGACATTACCATTGAATCAACAATTTTCATGGAACAAACCAACATTAACACATTTTAATATATCTATAGTTTATATTTTTTCTTTTTTATAAGATTTGGTTCTGTCCATATATTGTAATACTGCCAGCTCCCACTAGGACTGATTCTATGCTTTAAAAAAAACTAAAAAGCATACGCATGCCATTTCTTCGGAATCTCTAGTTGTCTATTTCAGAAATTATGAGCTGCTGTTTAATTAAACTATGTTTATCAAGGTTCTCGTTTGTTCAGGTCATGGTATATCTGTAATATTAATGCAGTAATATTATGCAGCTGGTGATATCCAGTTGAGGCATGCTGGAGATATTAGTACAATGGAGTTTAGCCTTAATTACTTATTTGAATAAGACCTTCTAGCACCAAAGACATCAACATTTCTTAATGGAACTCCAAGTTTCATTTTTTTCTTTATGTGGTGAGCATTTCTTTTTCTGCTGGATGTACTCCCTCCTTATTATGTTCTTTTCATGCTTTTCTCTTCATTTGTGGTCTGTCTTGTGTTATCGTTGCCGTGCCTTCTCTTTCTGTCTATTGTGTTCATTAGCCAAGGGAACGGGATTTTTTGAAGACCTTACGCTTGGTGAGTTCATCAGAGGCATGCGAGTATGATCAGCATGAGGATGTGGAGGATGAGGATAAGGGGGTAGGTGTGGCCCCCATAACACTACTAATACCTATTTAGCTTTGTCTTGGATGGTGTTATTCACCTTAAAAACATCTGTGTTGGCAGTTATGATGTGTGTTAACATGATCTGTCTGTTTTTTAACTCTAATTGTCTAGTAGTTTTCGTTTTATTTATTTTAACTCCTATATATTACTGGAGCAACCTAATTTAACAGCATAAAGTAGGCTTTGGAAGTAAACAATGTAAATATTACATTGTCTACAGAAGTAACATACAGTTAAACATGTCATGCAATGATAGAGCATTGTTTACTGTTTGGTGTTTACTTTCTATATAAAATGATAAAAAATATCAGTTTTTTTTTTTTACTAGGGCACAGTAAGACAAATAAAACCATTATTCCCCTGGAAATACATTGTCAATATGTATTTGTCATAATATGTTACATTTAAATATTACAGTATGTCACATTTTAGTTGCACAGTACAGTGTTGTCTCAGTAACTTAACACCTCTGTCATTGTGCTATATAAAGTTTGGCTTTCAACAACCTTTTCTTCTTTCCTTTGAATAACAATATGTAGGATTCTCTGGATAGTTCAATCCTCCCAGATAATATTAGCTTTCTTCTTTAAATCTGTTCTTTCTCAATGTTATTGTAAGCAATACATTATACTTTACATGGATTGGACAAAAGGTTGTATCATTTAGCTGTATATGGGTGTGAAAAAAACCTTTCCTTTCACAACACAGCAATTTATGTGCTGCAATTTCAATTGCTAAGTACTTTATTTTCATCTTGTGCTATCCTACCCTCTAGTGTTAAAAATAGTGCATGTCACATTTTTGCGTTTCTAGTTGATGGTGTTTTAAAAATACATTGGGGGTTATTCAATAAAAGTTCTTATCGTTTAAAATGGTGCTAATTTTGCCCCAACCAATCAGATGTTAGCTTTCAAATGTTACATAAGTTCTGATTGGCTGGGGCAAAATTAGCACCATTTTAAACTATACGAACTTTTATTGAATCTCCCTGCTTGTACATTATTCCTTATATATTTATATATATTTATTATATATGCTGTCTTTCTCCATTGTAGTATTATGGAGAATGCTTAAAATTATTATTATAGAAATATACTAATGCTGAAATTTATTTTTTTCTATCTATTAGCCACAGACATACCCAGGCTAATGTGTATCATACACTTTCAATGCCTGTATGCCTACTGTCTGCCTTTGTGTTATTAAATATTTTATAACAGCCACTTCCTATATGGAGATGGATAACTCCTGTGGGGCCAAATATATCTTTGGTTGCTGTTACTGAAGCTTGAGATGCTACATGCTGTCATCCCTTATATCATTATTTATTTTGTGTGTCTGCAAGAGATTGTTTAATTTGGAGCCAGTATACTTTTAACTTATGTAATTGTGATCAAGCACACCTATTTATGATATATTATGTGGTCACTATAGCCTTGATTACGTCCAATGTGACCATGTATGAATAGTTCAAATAGGGTTGAATGTGCAAATGTGGTTGACATTTCTCTATTATAAACAATTGATTAAATTCAATGTTTTCAAGCAAGAAGAGTATCCGTCAGTATGTCAGTTTTGAATCTATTGGTGGTACAATACTGTTCTTCAGAACCTGGTATTTTTTGGCAACCAGTTTTACCAGTCTAAATCTAATGCAAGATATGGAATTGTTGATATTTAACTAAAAAAGCAAAATGTAATACATTTCAACTTAGTTATTCCGATACATAATATTCTGTTATGTTTAAACTTTTAACCCATTGCATTTGTATTTTGCCTTTTTTCTTCTGTTTGCTTTTGAATGGCTATTTGTTTGTCCATGAAAATAATATTGTTTATATATTTCAATTCATAGTATATTTTAACTTATTTGAAATATATAGCAAACATACTTTTACTTACTTTTTATAAAGTAAACATGATAGAAACAAGGCAGGACTCAATAAATTCCAGCAGCCAGTTGACTTTGCAAAGTGAACCTAGGAATTAGAGATCCGGTGACTGACTTTTCTCAAGGTTTTCTTTTAATGTCTATGAAACATCATGCCCAATTAAAAGTTAGACTGACAATTAGAATTATAGCAACAGGCTTCTAAAGCCAAAATCTGTCACCACTCTTTAAAGCTTCCAATGAATGTAATGTTGCATGTTAGAAATCTTTCCAATTAAATGTTGTCTACACGTGTTTATCACTTTTGACTTTGACTTTTGATCCTACATTCATCTAAACTTTGTCTGATATTTTGGAATATGGGATTATTTGTTATAAAGCTGCCTTGTTATGCAATTGCTGGTTTCTGATCTGGTTGTTTCAATACGTCTGGTGAACCAGTCATTGTTCTAAAAGACTTTATTTTTTCAGACTTTTTTCCATGACAGAACATAAGAGTTACATTTTCTTATGTTAAAAGCTTAGCATACAAACACAACATTCCATTCAGATTACATAGCACATTCTCTTACAATCTGTAATTTGTTGCAATTTGCAAAAACCTGCAAACATACAAAACATGTATTGGTCGTTCAGGTGAGATAAATTACCACACTTATTATCTGTTTCTCTTTACTTTAGAACAATATTTAACGGCTGTAATCTTCAGTCCCACACAACCAATGTGGTCAATCTGTATTGTAATTGGCTATTCAGGACCCATACACATGTTGTGTAATTAACAAATTGATTCCAGCTTTGCCTTTTATCATGACAAGATGAATCAAGGTTTCATAAAGTAGAATATCAGTACATTCTAAATAATTCAGGGCCTTATTCAAGGGCCTTCATTTTGCCTGTAATCGTAATCTGCAGCAACCAATTAGATGTTATCAAATGTTTTTTAACTACAGTAGGCCAGTAAAAAAGGAAACATCTGATTGGCCCGAGGCAAATTAAAAGCTCAAATTTTTTCACATTTTATTAAATAATCCCGTAAGTGCATTTAAAAGCTGAAGTGCTTTAATTTTCCCTGTTTAAGAAGAGTAACGGACACCTAAAGGGTAACTGTGGTCTCCATACTAGTGCCCACTATTTAAAATAGCATGCCCCAACCACTGGCAGAACAGTGGTGCTAGTTATGTCACAGTTCACACTGCTAGCAGAAATAAACATACACCCTTTATACTACTGTAACTTTGGATAGACAGCAGCTAGAAGCATTATCTTGGAGTCATTTAAAGGTAGGAGTGTACCCTTTATAATAAAGACCACTTGTATGGAGACCACAGTTCCCCATTAATGGTTAAATAAGGTACTAGACAATATTAATAAAATAAGTTCAATTACAGTTGATATTGTTTATATTATTTGCCATCATTCCATTGCTGCATTGTAGCTTACCCTCATGCCTTGTTTTTTAAAGATAGAATCTTGTAATCTAAATTGTGATACTATAGAACAGTAAATTGCAAGTACATGTACATAAGGATGTGAGGTTTAAAGTAAGTTAAGACAAAATGTATTTTATTAGGTAAAACTTTGTAATATTGATTTGGCATTACTCTATAGAAATATAGAAATTCTATAGCAGGTTGTACATTTTTATGCACCAAGGTTTTATATAAGGGATTCATATATGATAATTTAAGACTATTTTGCATACTAACCATATATCTTTTCCATTTTTAGCCTCGTGAAAAAGGCAGGATGCGCTTTCATAGACTTCAAAATGTACAAATTGCACTCGACTATTTGAAAAAACGGCAGGTAAGAATTATAGTTACAAATAGTAATGACAGGATTGGATGTGTGTACCCAGCTGAAATGTATAGTGTTAATCATTTACATTTTGAAACATTCTGCTTAGGGTTAAGGGAATCACATTTAATGTACATCTGCCTGTGGTTGGGAAATTTGAGTGGGGAAATACTAATTAAAATCAGGAAGCAATGTATTATGATGCTATTTACGAATGGTGAAAATAAAGGAACTGAGAATTCCCCCTATTAAGGGGTTATTGTCCTCATTGACCTGATATTTTAGGGGATTTCTGTCAGTTAATTGTAGTGATACAATAATTTGTATTTTCACCAATTACTAGGATTGGAGCTCACTGAAAGGTGATATATTTTTAAAGTGAGAATTTATAGGTTTATATTATGAGCTAATCTGAAGGTTTTGTCATCACAAACAGCCCTTTGCATTGGGAGCCACTGCAGTGACAATGCATTTTGACATGATACGATGACCATTAGCACGGGTTAACTGTTATATAAGAAATACACACATACAATAGCTTATAGGCTACCCCAACCACTAAATTTTGAAGCAGCTTTAATCCCCCAAACACAATTTGTGCTATACATTTACATTTACCAAAAATGCTTCTATTGTTCACTATACACCATGATTACTTGCCACGGCTGTGCTCTCCTCTGCAGCATCCGGTTCTAGCTGTCAGTCATGGACGTGACACATGCATCATGGCCAATGACTTAGCACCATACCCAAAGCTGCAGCTGCTAGTTGAGGAAGAGTCTACTAACTGGGGAGGGATCAGGCTGTGCAAGTAATGAAAGAAGCATTTTGATAAGATGAAGTATAGTACTAATGGTGTTTTTTTTGAAGGGGGGGCTTAAGCTGCTTCTAAAGTTAAGTGTGTGTATGGGGGGTGTTGGGGTGTGTGTTTTACATGCCCTTTTATATAGATGGGTGAGCAACAAGGGCTAAGTTAATTAGAAATAAAATTGTAAATGACAATTATGTTTCAGTAAATACCGGTAGTTATCTAGAGTGTGCAATTGTAACCATAATGCTAGCCTTTTCTCCACATCCTTCTATATGCAGAAACTACAGTATGTTATAGTTAAGGTTGGCCTGGAACTTTATATTGGTAAAGTAAATTATTTTTTGATGCTATCCCTCTTTTGGTTTCCCATGGTTCTCTGTGGCTGGTGATAATCAAGGCTATAGGGCCAGTAACAAATATGATAACATTTCTAAATTCACTTGAGATTGGATGCCAGTGCCCTGAATTTATTGACAAAAATGTCAGATCAGTCCACTACTGAAAGAAAGTTAAAGGAGAACTAAATTCCCAAGACAACATTGTCTCAATAGACAGAGCACATTCACAAACACACAACAAGCTGTGTCTCATGTTTCCCTTTGCTGTGCGTGCTGGGTGATTTATGAAAATAACCTGTGTGTACTAAGGGTCAGCTCCCATAATTCACCTTTATCTGGGAACACCCAGCTAAGTGTGCGCCGGACACTTCACAGGAAACTGCAGTCTTGCTTTCTGGAAGCTGACAGCCAATCATGTTACAGCTCAGAGATCCCTCCCTCTGACACAGAACACAGATATCAGTGCAGTTTTTGTGTAAACACATTAGAAATGCTCCTGTCCCTAACAATGATAAATTCCTATGCTTTTCATACAAAAAAGAAAACGAATCTTTGCAGTGTATGTCTTTGCTAGCACGGATGAAAGAAACAGAACATTTAACATTTCTCCTCCATAAATTCTCCTCTACCTGTGTAAAATACTACCATGATATTTGTATTTTAATGATTATTGTTTAAATATGTAGGAATAAAATTTTGTATTGCATTGTTTGCAGGTGAAGCTTGTTAATATAAGAAATGATGATATAACTGATGGGAATCCCAAATTGACTTTGGGCTTAATATGGACCATCATTCTTCACTTTCAGGTAAGACACAATTTTAAGTGCAATATTCCAGATGAGTGTACAAAGCAATAACCTGACCATACACTTAGCATAAGGAACATAGAAATGCCCTGACCATACACTGATTAAATGGAACATAGAAATGCCCTGACCATACACTGATTAAATGGAACATAGAAATGCCCTGACCATACACTGATTAAATGGAACATAGAAATGCCCTGACCATACACTGAACATAAAGAACATAGCAATGCCATGACCATACACTGAACATAAGTAACATAACAATGCCCTGACCATACAGTAAACATAAGGAACATAGTAATTCCCTGTCCATACACTAAACATAAGGAACTTAGCAATACCCTGACCATACACTGAACATAAGGAATATAGCAATGCACTGACCATACACTAAACATAGGAACATAGCAATGCCCATACCATACACTAAACATAATAACATAACAATGCCCTGACCATACAGTAAACATAAGGAACTTAGCAATACCCTGACCATACACTGAACATAAGGAATATAGCAATGCACTGACCATACACTAAACATAGGAACATAGCAATACCCTGACCATACACTAAACATAAGGAACATAACAATGCCCTGACCATACACTAAACATAAGGAACATAACAATGCCCTGACCATACACTAAACATAAGGAACATAGCAATGCCCTGACCATACACTGAACATAAGGAACATAGCAATACCCTGACCATACACTGAACATAAGGAACATAACAATGCCCTGACCATACACTGAATATAAGGAACATAGCAATACCCTGACCATACACTAAACATAAGGAACATAACAATGCCCTGACCATACACTAAACATAAGGAACATAACAATGCCCTGACCATACACTAAACATAAGGAACATAGCAATACCCTGACCATACACTGAACATAAGTAACATAGCAATGCCCTGACCATACAGTAAACATAAGGAACATAGTAATTCCCTGACCATACACTGAACCTAAGGAATATAGCAATGCGCTGACCATACACTAAACATAGGAACATAGCAATGCCCTGACCATACACTGAACATAAGGAACAAAGCAATGCCCTGACCATACACTGAACATAAGGAACATAGCAATACCCTGACCATACACTGAACATAAGGAACATAGCAATGCCCTGACCATACACTGAACCTAAGGAATATAGCAATGCGCTGACCATACACTAAACATAGGAACATAGCAATGCCCTGACCATACACTGAACATAAGGAACAAAGCAATGCCCTGACCATACACTGAACATAAGGAACATAGCAATACCCTGACCATACACTGAATATAAGGAACATAGCAATACCCTGACCATACACTGAACATAAGGAACATAGCAATGCCCTGACCATATACTGAATATAAGGAACATAGCAATACCCTGACCATACACTGAATATAAGGAACATAGCAATACCCCGACCATACACTGAACATAAGGAAAATAGCAATGCCGACATACACTGAATAAGGAACATAGCAATGCCCTGACCATACACTGAATATAAGGAACATAGCAATACCCTGACCATACACTGAATATAAGGAACATAGCAATGCCCTGACCATGCACTGAATATAAGGAACATAACAATACCCTGACCATACACTGAATATAAGGAACATAGCAATGCCCTGACCATACACTGAATATAACGGAACATAGCAATACCCTGACACTACACTGACATAAGGAAACATGCAATGCCTGACCATATACTGAATATAAGGAACATAGCAATACCCTGACCATACACTGAATATAAGGAACATAGCAATACCCTGACCATACACTGAACATAAGGAACATAGCAATGCCCTGACCATACACTGAATATAAGGAACATAGCAATGCCCTGACCATACACTGAATAAGGAACATAGCAATACCTGACCATACACTGAATATAGGAACATAGCAATGCCCTGACCATACACTGAATATAAGGAACATAACAATACCCTGACCATACACTGAATATAAGGAACATAGCAATGCCCTGACCATACACTAAACATAAGGAACTTAGTTATGCCCTGACAATACACTGAAAATAAGGAACATAGCAATGCCCATACCATACACTGACCATAAGGAACATAGTAATGCCCATACCATACACTGACCATAAGGAACATAGTAATGCACTGACCACACACTGACCATAAGGAACATAGTAATGCCCATACCATACACTGACCATAAGCAACATAGTAATGCCCTGACCACACACTATACATAAGGAACATAACAATGCCCTGACCACACACTATACATAAGGAACATAACAATGCCCTGACCATACACTAAACAGAATGAACATAGAAATGCTACGATGATACACTGAACATAATGAACATAGCAATGCCCTCACCAAATGCTGAACTCAGTTGTAGTCTGATAGCTAGGTAAAAAAGAATGCACATATTTCTGTTATGATTCACCAAAATGTGTGCTTTTTACATGTTCATCAAATTATAGCTGATCCATGCCAAGAAATTGTGGTTTACATTTTGTTTGATATGTAGATAAATATAGACATGTCATCACTAGATGGCGCTCTAAACTGCCTAATCACCTGTGAGAAATGTCTACTCCTTCTCTATATTTCACATATGTATCTATATGCTAGAACAACCATACAGTTGCTATTATTGCTACAAGAAAAGCTTTAAATTACTTTACACCATTCCCTGTTTGTTTTTTTTTGTATCCATATTAGACCACATAATATTTTATAAAGTTTACAAATCTTTTAATTGTACATCGCTCTTGATTTTTTTTTTTTAACAAAATGAGTTCAAATTTTGACAAATGGTCTCCCAGTACATGCATTGTGCAGAAATGTTCTCCTTTGGGTCCCTCTCAGTACTTCTCCTCAATCATAAGTAAGATACAGGGAAACGAGAATTTGAGATCTATTCAGGTATATACACCAGCTTGACCATATCTTTTTAAAGGTCAAAACTCCCCACCTGGTTTTCTCTAAACTCAGCCCTTAGAAAGAGTAATAGGTTTTGTTCTTATTCCGGCATTTTGGGTTTTTTCAAAGTCTTTATTTGAAATAATGGATATCTGATATTACAGATTAAATCTAGCAGCCCATACACTACATACTTGCTGATGTTCCCGCAAAGTTCTTCCAATGTTCGAGTTCCAAGAACTGCCTCATCTCATTCATTGCAAAAGTGCAAGTGGGGCAAGTGATTAAAGGGTAACTTTGGTCCAAAAATGACTTTAGGTAAATTGACAGGAATTAATTTCCTGGATATTTTTGCAAATTACTTGTGTGATATGGTGGCAGCATCACCAAATCCTCTGCACTTTCTGCTCTGAAACAGTGTGACAGTCCTACTTCCCTGTGTCTCCTCCTTCTCATGGGCCCCCATGGCCCCTCCCCATTGCAGTACCCTTGAAACCCCCTGTGGCTTCTCACACTCCTCCTTCAATCACTGTACCTCGATATCTTTTTGGTTTCTAACAATCTCCAATGTGTTTATTCACACGTGTAACGTTTCGGTACCCGTGTGGTACCTTCCTCAGACAATTTAATTGTTACACGTGTGAATAAACGCACTGGAGATTGTTAAAGACTGGAGTGCGCTATTTTTTGTGACTATGTATGATTGAGCGGCCAGTGGCTATGGCCTAATAGGGGCACCCAGCATTTTCTATCTATTAAAGGGTGTTGCTGGGTGACCAAGTTATTTATACGCTTGGATATCTTTCTGTGTTTCTTCTGCTTTCTCCTGCACTGAGCATGTGCCAACCGCAGATAAGAAGGAACTAGTATTTGTAATCGCAGATTGAGAACCTCCCACACCCTAATTTTCTTCATATCTTGGGCTGTGCAGCATGTTAAGAGGTGTCTCATTTTAAAGGTAGAAACCTGGCCTCTCATTTTGTCTTGTTTGGAGAGCACAGTTCCCTTTTAAGAACCACCAAAGCAGAAATCCACTAGATAGACATTAGATTAGATGTCTATCAATCTAATGTTAAAATCGTATATGCCAGCAAAAGATCTCAGACAGTGAGATTCCACAGTGACTTAAAGGGCATCTCCACTGGTAAAATACATTTTTTGTAGTCAGCTTTATTGAAGAACAGGGGGTTAAGGAGCTGTGTCTACCTCCTGTTCTTCAATAAAATGTGCAGGAGCCGGGAAACAAAGAAGATAGAGGACTTATCCGATCGCTCGCTCTTTTGCGATGTCCTATGACAAGGGTTAAATGAAAGCCTGCAGTGTTTCTTTTACACTGAGCCAACAATCACATCTCTGGCTGGAGCTTGTGAGAAATTATATTAGGGTGAATGTTCAAACTTCCTGCTTCCAGTAGGTTGAGTGACATCAGCTGACATTGTCTGCCCCGGGGGAGAAGCATGCTCAGTTAAGACTTAATGCTGGGGAAATCAGGAAGTACCTGGGGAAAAAATTGACAGTTGAGAAGAGAAGCCTATTAATACAGGCTGAGGCTGGTCACATGACTACAAGCTGGTCACATGGCTGATGAAAACAGGAAGTGTTCAACCAGGAAGTTACATTGCTGAACCTTTCCAGCAATAGCTTCTCACAAATTTTATCTAGAGATGTGATTTAAGTTTTATTTTGAAGGTATGATGGAAGGCTTTTTATATAATTCCTACTAGTTTGGAAGAGTTGGAGACCACAGTTACCCTTTAAAACATTAATGACAAAAACTATATTTTAGTTCATATATTCAAAATAATCATCAACAAGTGGATAAATGAAAGCAAAGGTCTCTGTGTCTGTTGATAGAAATCCATATAGGGTATTAAAATCTGCATGTGTAGTTGTAAGAATCAGATTTAGATACATATCTGACATATAATACGTGTCTTTTCAACTGTGAATCTGTGTTCAAAAAGACATAGGTTTTGCAGACATTCCACCCTGCCACTTTGTACTTACGGGCAGGGGGGGAGAGGGGTCATGGCGAGGGGACGTGGCAGTGCGGCGTGACGTAATTTACATCATGTGGGCGGGGCGAGGTGGGAGGAGGCGAAGTTGTGGGCATGGCATGGGCGGTCTGGGGCGTGGTGCGCAAAAAGGGGGAGTCGGGGGAGGAGACTCAGGACTCCTCTCTCTCGCGGGAGATTGGGGTGGTTTTTGCGGGAGCGTGGGAGACCACCCCAATTCGAAGGAGACTCCCGGAAAATCCGGGAGGGGTGGGATACCTGGTGTTCTAATAGATTAGAGGATTGCACTACAGCCAGAGAAACAGGGTTGCCAGGCGTCCCTATTTGGATAGGATTGTCCCGACAGCAGGAACAAAATCCTGAGTCCCATACTCAGGGCTGAAATCCTGTTCAAACACCAGATCTGGCAGCCTCACCCTGGAACGCCCACTCCCCACCTAGTTACACCCTAACCCCATCTCCGGTCGTGGCCATGCCCTAATTCCGCCCTGTCGGCTCACCGTGACGTCACAGCCCCACCCCCAGCTCGAGGCGGGAAAAAGTTTGGCAACCCTGCAGAGCAAGCAAGCTATCTGGTTTACGTGAAAAAAAAAAAGAAAAGATCAGCTGTGAATGGGCCCTTTAGATCAAGGTTTATCAAAGGGCGAGCCAGAGGTGTGCCTGAAAATATTTTCAACAGTATAAGTTTATTATAGTATAACTTCTTTAATGTTGTGTTCTTAAAAACATATATTTTGATAAAATTTCAATGCAGTTAATAAAATGTAACTTTATACAATATTGATTATAATCAAATTTTATTACAATATACTCTTTAAAGTACATAAAGTATGGGTCATTACAGCAACAATAAAAACATAGGTGTGCTTTGACAAAAGATTTGCATGCCAAGTGTGCCACAGAACGAAAAAATGTGCCACAAAATGAAAAACCACTGCTTTTTAAAATGTGAATCTCTCTTCTAAAAGATGTGATACTAGGTGGATGTTTAATTTTATAGAACTGAATATTATATAGTATTAATCCATAAAGTGTATATTTGTACCAGAGATAGCATGCTAGTCAATCATCATACATATGGTAAAAAGGTTGAACTAGAAGGACATGTCTCTTTATTCTATATCAACTACTATGATTTTATGTAAAAGATTTGCTTCCAAAAATTGGCTTTTTTTTAAAATAAATATTTACCTTTTTATAAATGCCATTTAAAAGATCTTTAATTAACTCATTAAATACAGTTTTAAATGAGCAAACTTATAGCAACTATATACTAAAAAATATGCTATGCTATACCTACATATAAGCAGCATTGTGGTATATAATAATGATCATTTTCTGCCATACCTGCTGAATTGCTTTGAGATGAGATCATAATCTGGATATGGGTTGGTCCTACTAGAACTTACATGCTTCTCTTGGCATAATGTGTTATTTCATAATGCCCTGCTCTCAAAAACAACACTTTAAACCTTGGGTCCTTTCCTTTTATGGAACCGTATCATGACTTAAAACAGAAATGTTGTCAGAGTTCTATTCTAACACAAATTTGATAGATCCTTATCATGTTGTCCTCTATATATGTAATATATATATATATATATATATATATCATATTTAATTTCAAGTAATATTTAGGGCTAGGTCCCAACTGTACACATAGCAATGAATGCAGAATTTTTGCAATGCACTGGCGTGTGTTATTTGCTATGTGCGCTCCAATACATATATGCATTATTGGAACTCATGCAATACGCACAAAAAGTCATGCATGCATATGTTCCAATGCGAATTGGAAACACAATCTGATTGCAAAACGCAAACCAAAATCCTTTTTCATTTGTGGCTCCCATCCTCTGGAATTCTAATCCTCTCTCTCTACATCAAGAAACCTCTAATAGCAGGTTTAAATCTAGCCTTACATCCTACCTATCTGGTAACCAGCACGGTTTTTGATTGTTCTATTTGCACTGCATTTGTCTCACTCCAGCACTTATACCCATTCCATTGTATCTGTATGTTATCCTACTAACTAGATTGTAAGCTCTACGGGGCAGGGACCTCATTACCTCTTGTGGCAAAGCTCTAGCACTTCTATTTAAATAATTTATATATATATATATATATTTACTGAACTATCTATGTATGTATCCCCCTTGTTTATTGTTATTGTATTTTGTTACTGTACAGTGCTGCGTCCCCATGTGGCGCTTTATAAATAAACTATACATACATACATACATACATACATACATACATACATACACATTGCGTAAATCTGTTTGTAAATAAAACGATTCATAAAACCCCCCAAAAAACTAATTTTGAGTAAGAAAGTGCTTGCCTCAGCAACTTTCTTAGCATGGAAGATTCCTCTTAGGTTCCATTCATTTTAGCTTCAACATATTTCACTTATTTACATATCTATCTTACTCCTATTGAATCCTATTGTTTCTTAAAATGGATTTCTTACTGTTCCCTTGGCTCTGTATTGAAATATTAGCATTTTTTTCCCTGTTTTCTTGGATGAATATCTTTGGGCCCACTGGGGGATTCCCATGTAACCCTATGGGCCAGTCCAACACTGATATCTAGCTCTCCCTTCAGCTACAGCAATATTACCTTCTTAAAGGATTACTCTGGTCTCCATACATGTGTCCTTTATTCCCCGTATATACTCAAGTATAAGCCGACTCGAGTATAAGCCGAGGTACCCACTGTTGCCTCCAAAATCAGAAAACCATGATTGACTCGAATATAAGCCGAGGGTAGATAGTTGCCCTTTAAATGTACAGTAATCCCATACAGTAACCCTAATAACTTTCCACTGTAGATGTTTGGAAACTACAACTCCCAGCATGCTTTCGTTGCTGGGAGTTGTAGTTTCCAAACACCTATAGTAGAAAGGTATTGGGTGTTACTGTATGGCATACTGTCCCCCACCCTAGAGCCCCCCCAGTTCACTTGCCGTACCTGGCCAGTCTTCAGTCTTCATCTCTCCGCCGGCTGCCGCTCGCTCTGTGCAGAGCCGGCAGTTCCCAGTACTGCTTCGCGGCTGCGCGATGACATCATCCCGCCAGCGTGCGCGATGACATCATAGCGCACCCGCGAAGAACTACTGGGAACTGCCGGCTTTCCTTCCTGACTCGCGGCTGCATCTGGAATTAAGGTAAGTTTCCTCTTGACTCGAGTATAAGCCGAGGCAAGGTTTTTAGGTTGATTTTTAAACCTAAAAACCTCGGCTTATACTCGAGTATATACGGTAATTAGAGCACATTTCTACCTTTAAGAATAATCCAGGATCATGCTTCTAGCTGCAATCTTTGCACACTTATAGTAGTATAAACGGTGGTGTTTCCAGCTAGCACTGTAAGCCGTAACATCAGCAGCACCATTTCTCCACCCCCCATGTCTTAGGCATGAGCATGCCCAGTTGGAACATACTGCTGTAACTATCTTTAAACAGTTACTGTGAGAATTGCATGCCAGTGCCACACTTATCCATTTTCGGAGTGTATGTCCCATACACTCCGATAAGGTACTATTGCCAAAATCACAGTGAAAGCACACGCTAACACATATGATAAGTGCCACATGTTGACTGTGCATTTCACATGTTCTGTGTGATTTCAGTGTGGTCGTATCCTTAGGCTTTGTGCACATATAGTATACGGCATGACACCCTTCTATAAATGGCACTGTGCAGAAGTAAACACATAAAAAGATAGCAGAAATGCTCACAAATATAAATGGATAACAGCATCCACAAGCTTGAGCAGTAAAACAGCTAATCATATTTGCTGTTGTTGCTGGTGATTGGCTGGGAGACACTGGCATGTGCGGACTCTGGGCTCAACTGTTACATGCAGGTTGGCATAAGGGGGATGGGGATACAAAAAATAAGGTACACTTAGAGGCTGAAATCAGAGGTGAGAGAATGTAACAATTATAGGATCTGTGGTGAAAAATATGTACCAAGGAGGAACGCACTGACTTATGAAACTTCAACTCTATTGTGACATTGGTATGCGCATAATGTTTTGGGGTAACCCCCTATCTCACGGGGTAAACCTAAAATGTTCTGCACATACCAGTGTCACATTAAAGTTGAATTTTTACAAGTGAGTGTGTTTCCTCGTTACATATTTTGCACTATTGAAATTTACTGTTTGTGGTTAAGCAGTTTAGATTTAGCACCACTCAAGATACCATTAATAGGTGTGTGAGGAGAACCTTATTTTGAATATAGGATCTGTGGAGCTGCCTTTGTGTTTTTGGTTTCTTTCTACTTTAAACTTATGCTGAACATGGTTAAAACTTTTTAATTTTTAGTAATAACTTGCATGGTTACCCATAGCGTGGGTTGGTAAAAGAAAAATGTCCATCAGTGATCCAATTTACCCAGTAGTTAGATAGTTAAAATAATACCCACTCACAGAGACCAAACAGCAACAATGTTGGCCAAGAAATTTACCTGCCATGGGTTGCTGGGTGCATTGGTTGGTTTCCTTGAAGTTTCACTTTCACTTGAATTCCTACAGGCAACATAATTAAATTGCTTCTGATGTTAACAGACAACTGCAGTGTTGTTGCTTGACCTCCTCTGGGAAGACACTCTCTGCAAGAAGCATTTATTCCCATTTTCCAGACTGGGAGGGGTGGAGGGTGGGAGATTTCATAGCTTAGACAATACCGTTGTCCTTTAAATAACACTACTACCCTCACATGAGTCATCACAAATATGGTTGTATTTCTTAATCTTTATTTGTATTTTAAAATTGTTTTGATTCTTGGCAATATTCTTTTACATTTTATTGTTAAGTAAAACTTTTGCTGCATTTAATATGCAGAACACCCTGAATCCCATCTGTATCTTGCTTTAGTGTTAATCTAAACTTGCATCTTTGCCTACAAAACCATCCAGTTGTGCAGTAGCTCCAGATCTCACCTCCAGGCTGTAACTTGTTACTTCTTGATCAATTATTTCAAGAGTAGAAACACAAGATGTTTATTAGGTCTGTGTTATTTTTGGTGCTGTTGTCAAACCAAGCGTTGCATTCCTGTTTTCAGTCAATGTGTTATTGGGCTGACAGGCAAGCCAGTAGAAAAAACAGGGTATTTCCATAATGTTTTAATGTTTATTAAGTAGTCTGCTGTTATATATTAATATTATATTGCAGTTATGAAGTATCACAGACTTCATAATACAGCTGAACATGGTTCAATTAAGCTGCATGATTTTAAATGAATAAGGTAATTCCCTTTTTTCTGATATCCTAAGTAGTTTTACCTTCGCACTCCTTTAGTTTTAAACCTGCTAAGGTGCTTGAACTCTCCAAACAGTATAGGGATAATCCAGTATACGAAAAGGTAGAGTATATATAAACTGCTTTTATTGTGACAAGCTGTGCACCTGAGGAAGGGGGAAACCCTAATACGATGTACACAGCCTGTCACAATAAAAGCAGTTTATATCCACTAAGAGTGCGTCTCCCCACCTTTTTATATATTGAATTCTCTTTTCTCTGCCTGCATTACATAGGTTTCTCCTTACATGGCCCTGGTAAGAAGGGATTAAACACTGCAGTTGCCCACAACTCTATCAAGCATTTTCAAATTTGATCCAAAAAAAAAAAAAAAATTGATCAAAAATCAAAGATTAAGCAGAAATTTGGAAAAAATCTATTTGGATTTCTGTATGGCTGATATTGCAGTGGTATGATGATTACCAATTGGGGATTAATTGATTGTAGTATTGGCCATTCATTTATGTTGTGTGGCTAGCCTAAATTATGTGTTTATATCTAGTCACATCTTGTGCTCTTAGGGCAAAACATAGTGTTTGCTTATTGTCATTGATGGGTGGTGTCTAATAAAAGTCACTTGGCCTAATTCTAATGTGCTACTTTGCATCTTTGTATATGTTATTGATTTGTCGGAAACCTGAGGTAAGTTTTATCTGGAGAGGTGTAGCACCCCACAGTGGCTAGAACACAGTAGACTGATATTTTATGCCTGATTGATTGGACTATAGTTGTCTTTACCAGCTATTGATGAGTCCCAGTTTTGAAACAAACATGGTTTTGAGATATAACTGACAGTAGCATAACCACATGCTACTAAAGCACCCTTAAAGGACATGTCCACCCTCAAAACTAAAGTTAACCCACTACTGGCCCCACTGTGTAGCGTTCAGAAATCCTTACCTTACTCCTCTACACCTTATGGTTCTCCTGCAGTGCCTGTCCAAAGTCCCAGAAAGTCAAGAGTAGGAGATGTCTGAGTCATCCGGTTCCTGCTTCTTCCTTGTCCTCAGTAAGGACTATGACATGTGCAGGGGAGCCCCCCTCCCATCTCCTCTCACCCTCCGGATCCCTTCTGGCTGCTTCTTGTCCTACCAATAAAAGACTTTTACTGTGTGTAGTGCATCCCCAGCCCACCCCCAACCACGGATGTACCTTTACAAAAAAGCCCCAGAAAGATACTTGCTGACCTTCTTTCTCCTGGTGCTCTGCATACCCGGCAGCTGTGTCTGTGATAGGTTGCCGGCTAGCCATAATTTCCTTTTTTTTTTTTTAAATGAAAAGAATGTTAAAACAAAGAATGTTAAAAGAAGCTTGATTATAAAAATATTTTTTATTTATTTATTTGTATAAATATAAAGCTTTAAAAGAAAAAAAAATCTTAACAGGGAAGTACAGTCTTAGAAACGTTGCTGTATTGCATTGTTATGTTTTCCGATTGCATTGAATAACTGACACAGCTTTATGGCTCCAAAGGTTAATCTGACTTCTCAGAGCTTTAGGGATAGCTGAATGAAGTGAAAATGAGCTTGACAGCATTTAGTCACATGCTTGTGTATGTCCTGACTTTGAACGTCAATCAGTCTTACTTCATACTTTAGCATAGAGGCAATTATGTGTTTGCTTAAGAGGATTGGTGACCATAAATAAGCCAACTGCTAATCAGATACAGGCCCTTTACTGGGCATAGTGCCATTGAATGTGTTACGTGTGCATTTCTCAAGTTCCAAAATGGCTGCTTACTGCAGAGCTTGGGAGTGATCTCTGGTGGAAGTCAGGATGCTTCTTTATGTTAAAGTTTCGTCCCAGACTTTTTGCTGGGAGTTTTGTTTTATTTACATATATTTAATGATACATATTTAAAAATAGATTTAAGCTTTTTTTTTTTTTACTACGCAAATGGGAAATGTCTGTGGATGTGTTCGAGCTCAGAAGGAGGAATATAAAGTGGATCCTGCCAAGGCTCCTTTGAGTTATACAAAGAAATCTCCAAGCAAAAGAGTTTTCAGAAGAAAAAAATCAGACAGGAAGAAAGAGAGAGAAAGAAGTGAAGAAATTAAAACAACACAAACGGCTGTGGATAACCCCTGTGAAGATGGTTTACGCTCTGGGAACACCATTGTATCTGTCAGATTGGATAAATGCTTGGAGCCTTTAAAAAATGGTTTAAGCTATAACAATGGAGAAAGTCCTAGTGTAATACCCTTGGATTTGGGTAAAGCAGAGGAGACAGAAACGAATGCACAAATAAATAATAGAAGCTTTCTCTCGGAAAAGGATGGAAGAAATAAACATTTTTCAGACATTCCAAATACATGTACATTCCTTGATAGAGCCAGCTACTGTAAAAAAGCTTTAAGTCTAAGTTCTATAGACCATATAGAACAACAGGTTGCTAATATAGATGTTAAACATTTGTTTAAAAGTGATAGAAAGAGCGAAGAAAATGTTCACTGTGTCAAAACTTATTCTGTTGGGCAGAAGGAGAGGCCCTGGTTAATTACTACATCACCTATAGTTGCAAAGGATGGACCATTTTGCAGCACTCTGTCAGAACGAATTAAGGTAAAGAAATAATACCTTCATCTGTCATATTTTCAGTCGCGGATGTGATTTTCCATTTCTGACTTGTTGATATAAGCCTTAGTTATTTCTTTCACTGTAACGAACTTTGTAACTGTAAAACAAACAGAAACTATAGCTACACTTTGTGCTGTCATTCACGTCACCTATTTATAGTGCTACTTTCAACACATTGCTTATATATTTAGAATAGTAGTGCACAAATAGGCAGAGATCTACACAAAATGTTTTAAAATAGAATATGATTGTTTTACTTTTGTACCCGAAAGGGCTAATGAACTGTTATAACAGGGTCAACATTTGGTCAACATTTGGTAAACACAATAAACATGTTTTGGATTCTTATTCGCCTATATTAATCTAGGTGGTTAGCGCATCCTCACAGTAAACAGATGTTTACTAGTGTGGACAGAGGTTCTTAAAATATCTGTAAGTTATTTAGATTGTATATATGGAAGTACTAATATTACTGTATCTTGTAATGAGATATTTGACCGAGTACCAAAATCTTTGCAGAGAAATTATGTAGTGAATAATGTACCTTGCACTGTAAAATATTGCAATATAAATCTCCAAAGAGTTAAAGGGTGGTCTCCGTATAAGTAAAAAATGTAAAAAAGCTCTCTCATACCTTCCAAACAAGCATAGGGTGATGTATCTAGCTTTTCTGGATCTGAAGTTATAGTCTTGTAAAGTTATACTTCCTACTCTGCACTGTCTCTGTGTTTTATCAGCTGTGTCATAAGCCCCACCCCTAAAATGTGTTTCTGAAGCTTGTTACAGACAGACTGCAACCATTCTCTGTATTTCATTATCATATGGCCACTTTAGGTAGAGAAAAAAATTATTTTCAGGCTTGAGGTTACCGTAGCTTTAAAATTCGATGTCCCAGCAGTGGGCATGATCTGACCTTAAACTTAGGGGCAGACCAGTGGTGCTGATGATGTTATAGCTCACAGTTCTATCAGGAAAAAAAACATCCTTTTTGGGCCCATTTTTTATAATGGCCAATTGTATAAAGTATATAGTGATATACTGTATATATTACAAATACATAATAGACCTATTAACATCTGATGTTTTTTTTGACTAATTAAGTATCTATTAACCAGAATGTCCCAATAGTTAAAATGTATTTGTTCACAAAATAGTTGAATGTCGTGTGACATTTGTGCGAAAATGAAGCTTTAACGATCTTCTAAGACCAACGATCCACGACTATTCTCGGCTTTTTCAGACGATCATCCTGGCGGATTTGTTCTGCCAATTGTCGCTTGTTTGTACATAGTCGGAAGATTATCGGTAGAGTGTAATGGAAGATTGAGTGAAATACACATGTGCAACATTTCGAGATCACGCGATATTCCAAACGTTACTTAGTATAGTATTTGAGGTTGAATAAAGACTTAGTACGTACGTCATGTAACACCTTTACCAAAGAACATTATCTATCCACTTTCGTTGATGTATGTGCAGAACTAGTATATAACGAGACAGTCGCTGAACGTTCATCGGGCACATCATACGAAAATGATCTGATGTGTGTACGAGGCTTAAGCCAGTTACAGATCTTCAACCATTCTCTGTCCTTTCCTATATCATTGCACACCTTAGGGAGAGAAAATAAATATTTTAGGCTTGTGGCTAGCTTTAAAAATGATTAAGATGTTTGGGGTGGGGCTTATGATGCAGCTGATGATATCCCAGTGCTGTGCCATCCTTTATACTGATGTAATTTTGTATGGACTTCAGCTGGAAGCATGATTCTGGGGTAATTTTAAAGGTAGGTGTGTTCTCTTTTTATTTAAGGGCCCTTTAATAAGTGGAGACTATGGTTTCCTTTTTAGAACTCATTTTTTTAATGTTCTTTTAACTTTTTAGTACAATATTCCCAAGCCATTTATATTTTACCTGTACAGTAAAGTAAAGGTAAACAAGAAACACAAAAGATACATGTATGTACAGTGGGATGGTGTCTGCTAGACCTAAAGGCTCAATGAGAAGTTCCAAGGGGGAATCCCATGGTTGATCCATAGCCGGGATGTCCATTATTCAAGAGAAAAAAAGTGTTATATATGTGAGTAGGTGTTAGGGTGCAGTCTTCCCTTTGGAATGCATATTGTGTCTGCCAATATGAATTATTATGAACAATGGTTTAGCATCTACAATTTAGCAAATTTTTCATGTCTTGTACAATTTACTTGAAGAGATTAATAGATTTTTATGATTCTAACTATACATATATTTAAAATCTCGTTTTTAGATTTCTGACATTCATGTTACTGGAGAGTCACAGGACATGTCTGCCAAGGAGAAACTGCTTCTCTGGACACAACAAACAACAGAAGGATATGGTGGGATACGCTGTGAAAACTTTACCACCTGCTGGCGAGATGGGCGACTATTTAATGCTATTATTCATAGATACAGGTACGTTTTAGAAACAAACTTTTTATTTGTTTGTTTTTTTTAAAGGTATTGTGTTTGGGAAAAATGTAACCTTGGGAACGTATGCAGACATAGCACATTCTTGATAAAGAAATAAGTTGCCCAAGTGTAATAAGAATTGCTGTGGCCCAAAGTACTATAAAAATACCTATGTACTCAATTCTTAGCCTATTATTTCACAGTCTTAAAATGCTAGACTAGGCATTGCTATTCGACCCGACTATTAGCATAATGCTGTTTTATTATCTTTAATACTTTTTGCCTTGATGATTTCATTTTTGACAATAAAACAATATTGTTTTGAAATCAAAGTCCCTTTGGGTCTTTGCACCAATATCTAAATCAAGTTTGTACTTTAATTTTGTACTGTAATTTACACATTTTGCATCTTATAATATTTCCTATTCTAGAGGTATGCTAAAATGGTTCATGGTAGGTGGAAACGGCAACCAAGCTAGAGAAAAAACACTTAAATCCTATTACAATATGTGTAAAGCGTAGGTGTGTGTTATTTATTCATTATTATAGGTGTTGTGTAGGTTTTAGTACAAAAATGGAGGATTTTTGAGGCTATAAATGACATAAAAATAACTACTCAACACCTGTTAAATAAAAGCCATGGATATGCTGTAAATAACACTATTTTAAATCTCCCTTACCTAATGTCATGGAATGTCACCTTGAAGATCCATGACCTGTTGCATACTTGTACACACAAACAAACTGTTTGTCCTGACCAACCATTCACCACTAATAAGCAAATCACTGTCAATTATGGCAAAAATAGCTATGGCCAACAGTTTACCACAAACAGTGTTGTTCATAGGAGACAACCTAATGCGGACAAATGGGCAACCAACATGATCATGGCCCAGCACAAAAACAGCTTCGATTTATATATATAGGTATATGTGATAATAAGATTTTGTGGAAGT
The DNA here is from genome assembly GCA_019447015.1 of Hymenochirus boettgeri. NCBI lineage: Eukaryota > Metazoa > Chordata > Amphibia > Anura > Pipidae > Hymenochirus > Hymenochirus boettgeri. The sequence continues at coordinate 174,376,812 of CM033473.1, forward strand.
GTTAAACAATTTACTTTAAAGGAGAACTAAAGCCTTCAGACAACATTGTCCCAATAAACAGAGCACATTCACAGACATACCGCAAGCTGTGTCTCACCTCTCCCTTTGCTGTGTCTGTTGGGTGAGTTCTAAAAATAACCTGTGTGTACTATGGGTCAGCTCCCATAATCCACTTTGCGTACAGGCAATTCTGGGGAATTGAACCTGCAACATGTATTTTTAGTCAGTCTTCCTAAAAGCATGTAGGATACTAGTACATATATCAAGTTACTTTAAATGGCATGTCAACCCCAAACTAAAATTTAACCCACTCCCGGCTTAAATTTTTTTTACCTTGCATCTCTGCTCATTATGGTTCCTCTGCAGTGCTTGTCCAAACTGAGGAGTAGGAGCTGACTTCCTGTCCAAAAGGTTTCTGCCCCCTCCTTGTCCTCTGAGAGGACTGTGGCAAGCGCAGGGAAACCTTTTCCCTCCCACCATCCGGATCCATCCATGGCTGGATTTTTCTGTAGTGTAGGGCACCCCTGCCCACCCACAACCGCCGTGTCATTTTGTTAAAAAAAAGATTTAGAACGCTACTTACAGACCTTCGTTCCGGTGTTACACTTCATTGAAAGCAACAAATCACAGACGCGGCTGCCAGTCCGGCACCTGCTTGCAAGTTCCCGCAGGCAGGGAGCTGAATCACTGCGCCGGAAGGATCGAAGGGCTGTAAGTAATGTTCTAAATCTTTTTTAACATTCTGATACAGTGGTTGGGGTAGGGCAGTGGTGCCTTACATTATATCATTTTTTTAATGTTAGTGCTTTTCTCCACGTTTTCTTCACATTCTCTGTTTTACTCAGTTTTGATTGGATTGCTATGAGTTTTTCAGTGAAAATGAAAATCTATTTTTATTTTTACTATTACATGCAACTGTTTATTGAGAAGGAGAGAAAACAAAACAAGAAAACAAACTAGTTACTCAGTAAGTTGTACTCAGTCTTTTTAGAGACAGTAAAGGTGCCCATACACTTTACTAGTATCAGACAAATTCTGTTGGATCTGACAGGAATTTCCTGATATTGGCAAAGTGTATTGGCCGAAATTGATTCACCTTGATGTCAGCAAAACTATGATTGATTCCTATACAAAATTTAGGAGGCAGACCATTTCTAAGTATTTGCTGTTGGCGAGGAGTGACTGATGAAAGCCCAAATGTTTATGGGAGACAATCTTATGTGTGTACCAGATTGTATTGGCATTATCTATTGATCAGGGTAGTAAACAATGTTGGCAGGTGCTGCTACACATGTCTCGTCTGATTTGATCGTTCTTTTAACTTTCATCAACCCCTTTGGCTAACAGCATCATACATCTCTAGGAGACTTAAGGCACAATTATGCTTAATTTTCCCATGCTCCACAGCGAATAAAGTACATAAAGTAAACTAAACCACTAGCTCCTCACCCCTCGGTACTTTGATGATCAGCTGTAATACATGAAGTTTACAGTTTTCTACCATTGCAAAGGATAATTAATTAACAACAGTGTAATTCAACCAAAATAATTTTGCATCCGCTATGAACTAATGTTGGTGGATGTAACTTGTAAATTCTAATGTTCCAAATAAAATGTGCTTATATATTTCTAGAAACAAAATTGTTCTTTCAACCCAAACTGAGTGATTTGATGTTGATGTAGAAATACAGTAAAATGTGATTTTAACTAATTATGATATTTTATGTACAGTTACATATCTTAATATATAGAATAAATTAAATATGATTACCATTAATTATTTTATCACGCTAACATTTCTTGGGTTTTGTGTCTGCGCACTGTGACCCTTAGTGTGGTAGAGAAAATAATAAAAAGCATAGGATTAAAAAGTGTCCAAAAACCAATAATAAAAGCATCACAATCTGGGATTTCCTTATATGCAATTTCAGAATGTGGCTGGTGACCATCAAGAAAAATTCACAAACACTTCCTGGTATAAAAGTCTTCATTCAGTGCAAACAAAATAAAATCTCAGAGCATATAAAATCCTATGAAATGCATCTAGTATTTATGATGCAGTAATTAGGCAGTATTCAACAATTTTTAAGGTTTAATTCCGATTGACGGGATTTCCGATAGTTTCGGTTAATCAGGAATCTAACCGGAAAAACATCTGACCGTGTATGGTACCTTTATTCATTGAATACTTTTTTGTTGAACTATTTTATCTAACCTACTAAGATGTTCCTTTGCTTTACAATGTTCCAGAAAGCTGCGTAATGGTTTATATGTATGATGTAGTACTAGGCTTTATACACAGACAATATAAACCATTTACATATATTATGTAATTTATTTGATGTAATCTGACTTTTCAGCCTGTGTTAGGGGCTTATTTTGTGTTCTATCAAATATTTAAAAAAAAAATTAAAGGCATTTCCCATTTGACAAAGTACACGCTAAGCTGGCTACCTTCATATCTTGCAGTGTTTAAACATGTCCCAGTTAATCAGGCCTGTGCATGACTTACATTCCTTCTGTCTGAAATAAGGGATGCTGAAATATGAAGTAACTATGCAGAGGACCTTAAGGCAGATGGGGGATAGAAATTTTTATTTAGCAGATTAGTATGAAATATTTCTAATCTTTAAATAAGCATTTTTAACAGACTACTCTGTGGAACCTTATGATTGTGGATTGGGGCTTCTGTGGCTGCTATGATATCTACCACAGGGATAGTTTTAGGAGTGACAGCAAAGTTCAAGCCCTTAGCCAGGACTTCCATTTCCGGCTGGGTAAGGGTCCTGTTAGACAAGTTTCTCACCCATTCCTCCTTGTTAGATAAAGTGACAATTTTCTCCTTTTGTCTCCAAGATAGTTTGTCTCCTTTGGGGGTTTCTGTGATGACAGAATAGAGAACTTGTTCCATTGCCTTTGCTTGCCCTTACAGTGCTGAGAAAGCTGTGCTTGTGAGGCCAGGGTCTGTTCTAATATAATAGACTGATGTTGTGCATTAAAGCATCACCTGTAAAATGTGTCTTGTCACACTCTTTCATTTAGGAGCTGTGTTTGAGCCTTACCATGTGCAGTTTCAATAACACCCCTTAGCCTCAATACATCCACACCTTGCATTCTGAAAGTCCCTAACACCTGGCTGTCATATGCTAACTGAGATTTTCCAGGGTACTTATATTGCCAACAAATTCTTGTACAAGTCATTCTGAATTGAGAAAGCCAGTCGGATGACTAACAAAACGTCTTCAAGAACTAAACTTCAAGTCCAGTTGATCTAACTGAATACAACAGATATAATTTTCATGTCCTAGCGTAAAAACACTCCAATAAAATGTGTCTAGTGTGAACAAATCCTAGAAGGCTGAAGAATTGTTCTAATAGTAGGTTTCATACACTTAAGGTGGCCATACATCTATAAGATTTTACTTACCCGGCCGAGCGCTCACGCGATGTTCCTTCGATCCTGCCGGAACCTCTTCTCCCGATCTTACATTCGACCGGCATGCGATCGCAAAATGAATGGTCAAATATACGATCGGGAGAAGCGATTCCGGCAGCATTGATGAACATCGTGTGAGCGCTCGGTCGGGTAAGTAAAATCTCATAGATGTATGGCCACCTTTATCCTACTTATGTGGAACAAGGATTAAATAAATTTGGTACTTATTTGTTGATAGTACCTTTTCCCAATGAATTAACTATTGGTAGTAAACTGCTTTTTGTAGATGAAACTGTTATTTTAAAGGAGCTGTTATGTTCCTAAGGCAATATGAATAAAAAGTTGCATGTCTAAATTTATTTTGGAATGTTTGGCACATTATTAAATGGATCATTTTATTGCTCCACCCTAAATACCTGTTTCTTTCATTAACCACAAATGCCTGTTACTCACCTATTGAGGAGCATCATGCTGTACTTTATGGTTTTGTTTTTCTCATCCTTTCTTGGGGTCTAAAAAATCTTTCCATAACATGTTTGTCTATTACATGGAAGTTTTTTTTGTTGGTATAGTCTGTTCTGTTTTTGTGGGGGTAGAGGTTTTGTTGACTCTTAGCAATTTTTTATGTTCTTGAATAGTATTTTGTCTTAAGCTGGGTACACACAGTACCGATAAAGCCGATGGGCAGTAAATCTCCGTAACTGTGATTAAGATTGATGTTTTCATCCTTTGGATAAATTCTAAGCATATTTTCATTTTCTTACCAAATTTGGTACATGCTTGTATTCTCTTGTTTCTGTGATTCATGTATATTGCTAGAAGGTTATATTTGAATGAAAGCCTACATTTTCAATTTGAAAGATGTACTTTGACAGTTATGTCCTACAGGAATTATGAAACAATGAATTATTGTAGCTCCTTTTTTGCATCAGTTAAAATCTAAATTCATTTTAGAGCATGAGTGTTCAACATTTACCCCAATTGTGGTACCCTGTTGCCTGCTAGGGAGACTTGGGGATTATTCAATGTAATTGCAGAGAAACAGTAAGACTAGTTGTAGTTGGGGTGTAGCATTGGTATGCATGGAGTTTACTCCAATTGGTTGAAGAGCAAAAGGTATGATGATGAAATGGTGGGGTTGGAATAGGGGATGGGGTTAAACCTGCCTCTATATTTGGCCTGATTCTGTCACCAAAATAGCCAGCCCCTATGGTAAATTGCCAGAGGTAATCTCTGTTCTAAGTGCTCACTGGTAATGCTTTTGATGAAGCATATATTAAAACAGAAAACCGGTGACTTTTCATTTATATGCGTGCATTCCCAACTACTATTTTAACAATTTATTACATTCTGGAAAAGGTATCCACCCTCTATATTTGCTCAATGAACATTTTCTAAGCTTAAAGAGGAAGTTCAGTGCAAATACATATGCTTTTCAGAAAAAAGAGCAGTATTTTTCCATCCTAATGACCTTAATCTGCTCATTCAGCATTGCGTCTGTGTATAAATAAATGCAACCGAAATACTGACTACTAGTAGAGACCGTTCTGGTCTTGCCCTTGACCCAGCGCCTGGGTTGATTCAGTTGCTCCGTAGAGATCTGAGCATCTTTGACCCACCCAACAGCCAATCAGTAGAAATGCCAAGGTACAAAGAACATTCCAAGGATGTGGTGCATCCTGGAATGAAGAAGGACCGTTAGAAACTGAAATGTCAGCTCACTAATGTCAACAGCAGGGAACAGCAAAGGGTATAAAATCAACTGATTTTTCAAAATGGGAGAGAATATGTAGAATAACTAAGTATGCATTACACAAACTAACAATTTAACAAATATTGATAATTTACACTGAACTGTCCCTTTAAGCATGTGCAGAGATGGCAGCAGAGGAAACAGCAGTCAATCATTGGCTGTGATGTCAGCAGTCACAGCCTTGATTGACAGGCTAGCTTTCTCTGCCAGATTGGGTAAAATAATTATCCTTAAATATCTGCTTAGTAAGGCAGGTAATAATATGCTCAATATATCAGTTGGGGGGGGTCAATATTTTTTTTGTTTAAAAAGTAGAGATGTCTACAAAAGACTAAGGCATATTACCATTTTGCCAAAATTGACATTTGTAACTTTCACATTGTGACTCTGCATTCTGCTTCAATGCATTGTAATTGATGTAATTTTGAAACACACATATCTTCTAAAATGTTATGTTGCACCATGGAAATCAATTTAATGTGATTATGTGAAAGACAAACTGCAATTCCTTTGTAGCCCTTTGTAGCCTGATAACATTGTATGCATTAAAGCATGCTTGTTTTCATGTAGCCTTAAAGGGTATCTCTACCCTAAAAAAACAACTTTTTATGTGTGGTAGAGGACCCTATCCCAACCCCAACCACCAGGTTTGTTTTTTAAAAAAAGGCTCAGAATAGTATTTACATGCCTTCATTCCCCCGGGGCTCTGATCTCTGCCCTCTGCTTGCCAGAACTGCAAGGGGGCCGGACCAGCAGCCGCGTCTCTGATTGGCTGATATTGGATACTGGTACTGGATTGAAGACATGCAGCAAAACAGCATAGGTAGCATAACACTTTAGTTTGGTTTAAGCAGGTTAAGTGTTAGTATTGTGATGCCAGGGACTGAATAAACCCTTTGTTTGCATGGTAGTAGTTATCTCATTTTATAAACAGCTATTTTAGGTGGATCAGAAATAATTTTGCATCATGTTCTGGTTTCTCATCTAATTCTTACCCACCTTGTTTCCCCATAAGTGCAGACAAAAATGTGTCATGAATTTTATTGTTCCTGCATTATAAAGATTATCCAATTAAAAGTCAGCAATTCCTGGTACTACTTCTTTCATGCTTTTAGATGGGCTCCTGAAATATGATGTGCAAGTATGAGCATTCTTCCTCTCTGCCCTATATATTATTTATACACATTGACTGTATTTAATTTAAAGGAGACAGTGCATGTAATAGGCCTTTTTAAAAAAATAAATTAAGGATAATTAGTTAATAGAGAACGCATTGTTAGTATAGAGGCATCCTTTACACATCAAGAATCTTGACAAATCCAGTCTGATACCTTGAGCATTTCCCCAATACCTGCCAATTATGCTTTTAAATCTACATATACTTCTTTGTTCAATAATCCTCTCAGCAGGGATAGTCCAATAACCTTTCTGCACGATAGAAGGCACGATATTATAGTCTGAGAAGGAGCAGAGACATATACGATTGAGCTTGCTACTGCCTCTCTGTAAAAATAGCCATATGTACTTTAGGTTAAATGGAGTTGACCCTTCTGTTCATATACATTACAGATACTGTATTCTGTCCTATTTCAGATACTACATGACTGCTTCACACTAGCTTCAGTCTTATGCCTCCCATCTTTTAGTCTGTAGAGCCTATACTTTATGTCAAGGTTTGTATAATAATGGCCTTAAGTAACCAATAGCTGATATCTGAGATGCAATCAAAGACATTAGATACTCTTTTAATTCCAGAATATTAATATATAAGAGTTACAAATAGTCATGCCTGCATTTTCAAGCAGAGGTTTTACTTTCACCTTGTTACAGCTTGCAGTCAAGCAAGCCAGTCTGTTAAACCTATAATAATTCAATTATTCTCTCTTTATAAATATAATTAGATCCTTTTGTATGGACACTTAAACATTTAGAAACAATTAAAGAATATAGGATTAATTAAACTAATACAAACATTTAAATACTTTTGACATTTTCTAAATTTAGGTAAGCTTATCTGCCTGACTCAGACAATTTTATTATTTGGGTTTTATAAAAAAAAAATTGTATTTAAGGTACAGGCAGTCAATCAATTTGCACTTTACATTATTTGAAACTAAAATTTGAGAGAAGTAAAATAGTGGTAATCACATATTTATTGGCGTAAATGTTAAGTGAATGCTCCCAATTTCTCCCTACAATACTAACTGCCTTCAGGTGGTGTCTGCAACGCTACAAGACACTAATAAATTGTGCACAGTCTCATCATGGACACGGCTCTGCTAAATTGGTATCTCCACTGATGAAAAAACTTTTTTTTTTATATGAAAGTGCACCTTCCCCCAGCCCTCCTCCTACCTTTTTTACACAAAAATCTCATCTGTTCCTTTGCAGTAGCCTGGGGAAGTTGTACTCGTTCCTGGGGACGCGTCTTCTCCTGTGCTGTCACGTGCTAGATGTGTGCTTGTCAATAGCCATGGGAACGTTATTCTTATGTTCCAATGGGCTGTGAGTGCTGGAGAGGGGTCAGATTTTTCAGAGCCTCTGAGTTTTGGATAGCAGGCTGCCCATAATACATGGGACTTAAAGTTAGAACGTCTGTAAAAGGGCAAATATAATAAAAGCAGCACTTTAATTTAATTAAGAAGAAAGTATGCTGGCAGGCAGCCAAGAGGTCAGAGATGGGGTGCACATATTTTTTACTGTTTTGAGTGGCAGGTCTTTCCTTGTAAATTCTGTGATTTCAAATTAATATCTTATATACTAAAAGGTTTTTAATGATATAAACAACCAACCTGCATATGATTAAAATCTTTCAATTATCAGGCACAACAATTGTTGGGGGTGATGGGGGGTAGGCGAAGGTGCACCGCAAATGGGTGTGAGCGCTGTGTGTGTGTGGGTGATTGGTGGGTTTGCATATTCTCTCAATGATAGAGAGTTAACTGGTTTCTCAGAATCTACAGCTCAGATTTAAAATCCCCCCCATTTTCTGTATCTCAAACGACAATTACACTCACCTCCCCATCGCTCCTCTTCCTCCATAGCTGCATAGTACCCAGTGTGAAGACCTAAATTGCTTAGTCCTCACCTCTGGGTACTTTACCAAACCCCTGCAATACTTACTGAAAGTCTCTCTCTGAATTATACTCCTCCTCTCTTCCCCTGTAGTTGTAAGTCAGTAAAACTAAGCAGCTAGCATAAGACCAAACCTATCTATCCAGGTTGCTCTGACCAAGCCTAGCCTTGCCAGTTTATTGTAATATTAATTAATAATTAATATTTTGACATGGTTCTACATTCTAGATACCCCTTTTAACAGTTTGCATTATTTGATTCAGTAAACAGCTGTCTGGTTATCTGTAAATAGTAGTTTTCTAATTCTAGTCCACTACCCAAAACAGGCTGCTACAGCCAACATGATGGAAAATGAAATAGAATGATAGACTTGTAAAACAGTTGTTGATTTGTGGATTAGATACTTTGTAAAGGAAGTTCAATCTGTGAATAATGAGGTACATCACGGTACAACATGTATGACCAGTTCTAAAACAAAATAGACCAACAACATCTCTGCTAATCGTTTGCTTTAAATCAGAAAACAGAATGTTGTTGCTTAAGAGAAAAAAAGAATATTAGTTAAAAAGGTTAATTATTTTTTGGAAAGTAATGTTGATTTGTTAATGTGTCTAAATGTGTCAAAGAAAATGAATCTGGCCTTAAGCAAGTCAGTTATTATATATTTTTTTACTTGTTATACACCTTAAATGGTTAGACAGTGCAGGTGCTTTGTTTCAGGTAGGAGGGCAGGAAGTTAGAGAATAAAGGAAGATAACTCTCTCCCAGTATTTGTTATTCTACATAATACTGAATCTGAAACCCTTTGTAGGTATTTAGTAATGTCTGGGTTCATTTATAAAATATGACTATATTGATTGTTTAAAGTAATGGTGAAATGTAGCCCCAATAATAATTAGAGAAAAACTATTGACTGTGAAATTGATTGTTGCAGAGAGATTTGGCATTTCTTTAAAGGAAAGTTTATATGAACTTAACTTTGGGTAAAAAAAATTACAGGTAGGGTTTAACTTTTTTTACTTTTTATGTCACCATGGGGATGGTACATAAACATTTGATTTAATTAACAAAGATTAAAGCTAGGCATATACATGGGCACTTGCCAAACACAACCCACAAAATGACTATTGTACAATGCAGCGCATAGTATGATTTCATTGTTGTGTGGATGGACCCATTAATCCTGCTGTCATCTGTACAACGACAAATTTAGCTTTCAGTATGTGATCAAACACATTGGCGTATGAAGCATTGATCAAAATACTAGACAAATATTTTATATAAGCTGCAAATAATTCCCATTCCCCAACTGATAACCATACATGTGTGATGTTCGAAGTGTTACAATTATATCTGCTCTATAGGGCTTTCTGCAGTAACAAGTAGAATTCTTGACTACTTTATATTAACATGATTTTGGTCAATTTTATTATTGTGTGTGGTGTGAAATGAGGTAAAAAAAATCTGCTTTAAATCCAGTAAAGACGTTTGGATAATTTTTGGTTGTATATTTTGGTTATTTATTTGGTGGTACCTCATCATCAGCTTTACATCTTATGTCAGTTGTTATTTGAAAGCATTGATAAACAGTAGTACTGTATCTAAAAATAATGTTGTAGAAGGAATAGGAATTTAGCAGGATACAATGATTAAAAAGTAAATATTTATTTTAATCCATATTATAATTATTTTTGAGTTCTAATATTTTGATTCACGGTAAACAACAGTTACAGAACAAACATGAATATAAAGCAGATATGTATTACAGTGCCCATATACTAGAACTCACCTTCTGAAGTTCCCGCTACATTCAATGCTATTCAATGTGATCGCAAAATGAATCGGCTAGGCATGTCCATGGTGAGAACGTCGGGAGGTAAGAAAAGCAACGGCTCTAAAGATATTAGTTAGATTAGACATTGTCTATAGACATAAGTCTATAGTAGTGTATATCCACATTTGTAAAATGGGCACTGTCAGGCCATACCTAGAAATTGAAGAACCCGTTGGGGTTAAATCTGCTAGACGATCTCCCTAACTGCATGAGGTATTTTCCACATCAAAAATATAACATTTCCACATTTAACCCTGTTTCCCATTGAAATTTCACTAGTAGTTTTGACCAACCAAATTTTGAAGCCAAAACTGATAGCTTTAACTTAAACCAGGTTCTGGTTGAAACTAAGGTAAATCGATAAAATCTCTAATCTTGATCTCAGTGACATGCTCCCTTGCCTAATCTGGTCTGTGAAAAGATTGGCCAAAGTCTTCTAGTGGTTGCGACCTGTGTTAATTGCAGTAGCATAGCACTGGGTATGTGTAAAGAACATACTGTAGTGCTCAGATTACTGCTTTTTATGTGAAGATGCCCTGTCTTTGGATTTAGTGTTCTAATGCTTTAGTTGCACTTAAACATGTTGTAAACAGTTTTCAATGTTTTTGTAGAGAATGTATTATGGCTCCATAACAAATATACCAGGAAAGACTTACGAGACCTAAACAAGTACACATTATAGTAGAGAAGGACAAAGAGCATTTAATATATATTAACAATATTAAATTATCATCATGTAAGCTATACATTTAAACATAAGAAACATTCTGGGTAACGGGACATAGCTTGTAAGAGGTAGGGGGATCTTTATAGAAAGAAACCCAGGGAACTACCATCCACAGGGTGGGTTTTGTGCATTTTTTGTACAGTTAAAGACTTTAAATTTGAATGGGGAAAACATATGTGTGTATTGTAAAAAACCCGCCCTAAAAAGGCTTTCAACATATCTGCAATATAGTGCCAGATTGGAACAGTTTCTCTTCTTAAATCAAATCTTTTACCTCAATATTTATTAGGAAAGATGGACCATTTAACGTTGTCTGTTATTAGCATGGTGATTTTACAAAGCAACATCTTCATTGGCCAGGGGTGAGGCAATTTTAACATTAATGGCCTTGGTACTGGTGTAATAGAAAGAGTAGGATCAGATAAAGGATTCTATGTTGTGTACCTAGCTTAGAGTCATTAATTTGATTTAGGTCTGTTTGTGCAAACACCCACACATACCAACCGTTATGTGGGAGAAGGAATATTACTCTACTAGAGAGAACTTCAAATATTTATTTGGAAAGACACTATGATGAGCAGAATAAAAGACGGACATTTTAGAGATAAATTTGGGTGTGGGTCCATATTACAGTTCATGTGTAACAGATACTTGAGTTCATTAACATATTGTTATACATTTTCCCAGTGCACCATGTTCATAAATGATGCTACCATAAATAGCTTTACTGTGCATTGAATGCAGGGATTGCACATATAATTTATACTGCAGACTATTTTTGGATTTCCTGTAATCTTTATAAATTTCTTAAAATTGAAAATATGTTACCTATCTGGTAACCAGCACAGTATTTGATTGTTTTATTTGCACTGCATACGTCTCACTCCAGCATTTATACCCATTCTATTGTATCTGTATGTTACCCTCCTAACTAGATTATAAGCTCTACGGGGCAGGGACCTCATTACCTCTTGTGGTAAAGCCCTAGCACTTCTATTTATATAACTTATATATTTATGTACTGAACTATCTATGTATTTATCCCCCTTGTATGACTTTATTGTATTTTAATACAAGTGGCGCTATATAAATAAACATATACATACATACATACATACAATGAAACAATTTCCAGATTAGCACATTGCTAGATCAGCCTTCTCTTGATCTTCATGCTTGTCACATATTTTAACTGAATTCTAAGCTTCACTGAATATAAATTGCACTCATTTTAACAGAAGGGTTCCATCCTGTATTTTGAGGTAATGGGATAAAATTTTGATTTTGAATCAAAAGATTGAATCAAAAGATTGATTATCCCCTGGATATTGTATTCTACACAGTATTTGCCCCTTAAATTGAAAAAAAACAAACAACAAAACTGTGGACAGAAAACAAATCATACTTGTGGTATATATCATTCAGTTTTTGGAAATTTTGCACTTACCTGCCTAAGTCTTATATCTATGAACAAAGAAGGATTTATACAAAAATTTTATCGATCTGAAAAATGCTTCTTACTGCTAAGTGTGAATTACAAATAAACAACAAAAATAATCAGCAATTCTTTTATTCTAGGCCGGACCTGATTGACATGGATACTGTTGCTGTTCAAAGCAACATTACAAATTTAGAAAATGCTTTTTATGTAGCAGAACAACTGGGTGTTACAAGACTTCTTGATCCTGAAGGTGAATTATCAATATAGAAAACTGAGCATATGGACAATTATAACTGGTTTTCAGAGAAGATTAACTAAATATTTTATATTTGTTTTTATTTTAGATGTTGATGTTTCCTCCCCTGATGAAAAGTCTGTAATAACATATGTGGCATCGATGTATGATGCCTTCCCCAAGACACCTGACGGTGGTGAAGGAATCAGTGCAAATGTATGTACCAGTGCATCACTATTTGCATAAAAACTATAACAATTTCACATCTAAACACTTTGCATCTTACAACTTAGATCTAATATATTATTACTGTATGGACAGTACTGCTGTCTGCACTAGGAGATTCCTTATTACTTTACAATGGTCATATGTGCACAAAGAAATTAAAATTCCCAGAAACAACTTCACTTTCCCCCTGTCCAAATATTAGACATAGATGCAAATTGTCCTGGTATTTGACACATTTAAATAGGAATATGAAAAAGTAGTGCAGTGCAAATACAAATGTCTCTACCCATATGTAAATAGATTTGGTAATGTATTTAATATAATAAACCCCACATAAATTGCCCCTAATGTCTCATGTCCAAGATATTTGGTGTTCTGCAACTATAACTTTGTTTACATATCCACATAACACCCCCTCCCCGCCCCCCCTACACACACACAAAGACCCTCAAAAGGCAGCCACCACAAGGTATTTAGTAACAGAATTAGCACTAATAGCTGGTGTTTAAGTTACGCTGGTACTAAACACCGGCTGGTACTAAACTCATGGGTAAATGAGGCCCTTGATGTTGTTCAACTGTAATAAATTGCTCAGTCCAGTTCAGTAATACAAATACAACACCAAATAATAATCTTAAGTAATAATTTTAAATAAGATTGTACAAATACAAACATAAATAGCCCCATACAACCTCACACAAGTTCAAAAGTCTCTGCCCATATGTATTTTGTAATGCCCCATACATTACAGAGGGTGCCAAAGAAAAATACTATATTTGGTGCTTTGCAACTATTACAGGTAATACAAACACAAGTTTAAATAACTAGCTCTAGGGTTACAGCCAGCATTACAGACAACAAAGTGCTTCCATAATTAATGTAGCTAAAGTCACACAAACATAATGATATTAAAGCGAATGTCCACCCTTTAAGCAGAAAACTGGTGGCTTGTCAGTTATCTTCCCACAACCCCAACTGCATTTTTTTACAAATTTATTACATGGATTTTATCTTAATTATTATTAATCATATTTTTTTTATGTTATGGAAAGCTTTTTATAAGATTGAGCATGCTCAGAGGAGGCAGCCGGGGAATCAGCAGTCATGGCCTTGATTGACTGCAGGGTGGGAGGAGTCAGCTTACTCTGTCAGAATGGACATGTAATGTAATGTAATTGAAGGGCATGTCCACCCCATTTTCCAAAATGTTCCCAATAATAGCTTTTCCTCCCCCAGCTCCAACCGCCATAAAATATTTTACTGGAACTCCCCCGATCTTTACTTACCTTACCTCTTTCCAGTGGCGTACTAAACCGGCCCTCAGCTTGCATGGAACTGCAAGCAGTGGGCGAGACTGAGAGGCAGTCAATCATGGACACGGCTGCCGGCTGCACAGAACGCCGGGGGAGAAAGGTAAGGTAAGTAAAGTTCGGGATTGTTCCAGAAAAATCTTTTATGGCGGTTGGGGCTGGGGAAAGGAAAGCTATTATTGGGCAAAGGGGTTTAACACTAGGGGGAGGGATTGCAAATTGGGTGGGAGAGGGAGTGGGGGGAGTGCGCATGGCAAACTTTTCCCGGAGGGGAGACAGGAGACAGAGTCCTATTTGGACTCTGCTATCCTCCTGGTGGACAGTTTTTCGGACTTTAAAGGGGGATTACAGGAGAACCATTTGGAGCTGGGATGTAAGGTAAGGATTTTATTGCACTACATAGTGGGGCCAGTAGTGGGGATGGATTATAGTTTTGGGGGTGGACATGCCTTTTAATAATGTGCTAAATATATATCATTTGGGGTTTGGGGCAGGTAATGGACATATGGCTAGTTTTCAAATATCTCTGCCCATTTGTAAACATCTTTAGTAATAGTGTTATATTATGTCCCATATATTACAGAGCGTGCAGAAATACAAAATGTACTCCAGTAAAATAAAATACACAGGGGTAATCAACTTCCTCAATGGTAGTTTTATAGTGCACATACATTAACCCACATTTCAGTCCTCATGGGACCATCATCAGGATCCTGATATCCGGGTGACAGTCCCGTGAGGACTGAAACGCATAGATGAGATTGCGTAAATTGTTCAATAAATTTGTTGTAATCCAGAGAAGTGATCCTCTAGATAACTTTCTTTTTCTATAAATCGAGCGTAGGAATCACTATAACCACCATAGCAGTTGCTCTGGGGACCAGAGCTAAAGGGGACCACGTCCAGGTCCCCTGCAGGCATGTCCACCCTCCTAAGAAAAATTTTACCTCACGAAGTTCAGCCCCACAAACCCCATTTTGGTTTTACTTATACCTTTCAAAGATGCCTCCAGGTGTAAGTAAAATGAAAACAGTTTGTGAGTTAAAATTTTCCTTAGTAGGGTGGACCTTGCGGCAATTTGGACGGGTTAGTTTGGACTGCACCGAACTGATTTTTATGTATGGTGCCCCATCTAAAATCTTTCTATGGGGCCCTGTGATATCTAGCTATGCCACTGCTATCAATATTTCTGGATTAATTAATTAATCCCTAGTCCCTGAGCCCAAAGTGAGAGTGCAGCCTGCAAGCCTAAATATATATTATAATATATTACAGGTATATATATATATATATATATATATATATATATAATTATATATATATATATATATAATTATAATAAAAATACATTCCTAATTTCCTTGATTAGTTAGAACCTTAATGAGCAGTTGTTTAATTCCACAGGATGTTGAAGTAAAGTGGATAGAGTACCAGAATATGGTGAACTACCTCATCCAATGGATTAGGCACCATGTTGTTATTATGTGTGAAAGGACGTTCCCAAATACTGCTGTAGAACTAAAGGTAAGACTTCCTAGACAGAGACACAACACAATTTACAATCATTTGTTTTCTCTATATATTTGTTTTGATATATTTTCTGCCACAGTAACTATAACATTATGCATAGTAAATATATATGCTTGTAAATTCTGTAGCTATTAAATTGGATTATAAAATCCCTAGTAGAGATGGCCGAACTATATAAAGTTCGGTCCGTTTTCGAACTTCAGAGAAAGTTCGAAAGTTCAAAACCGATTCAAGTTTATGAGGGAGTAATAGTTCGAAAAGTCCGAGTGATTTACAGCTAAACTAACAGTGGTAACTTACTGTAAATGGCTGTGGCACCTGGTAAATGGTCTGGGAAACATGTCACTGTCAGCAAAACTTGTTAAAACACTTCATGAAGTCAGACAGGCAATTGACGATACATTCGAGGATTATCGAATGAACGAACGATCCTTCCTGTTAGCGAATGGTCCTTCCTATTCTTAGTGAATGGTATATTCGAGGGTTGGAGACCCTGCCGCCTTTGACATGGGAGACCAGGGTTCAAATCCTGGCTAGGGGCAGCTCTACAAATGTTTGGATTATTATAACCATATAATAACCTAGTAATATAATAACCTAGTAATATAATGCTTGTGAAGGTTCTCAATCATCCAGGTCATGGTATATCTGTTGTATTCAATTAGATCAACTGGACTTGAAGTTCCTTCAAGTCCAGTTGATCTAATTGAATACAACAGATCTAGTCATATAATAACCATATAATACCCTAGTAATATAATAACATTATATTACTAGGTTACCATATGGTTATTATATTACTAGGTTATTATATGGTTATTATATTACTAGGTTATTATATAACTAGGGTATTATAATAATCCAAACATTTGTATAGTTGCCCCAAGCCAGGATTCGAACCCTGGCCTCCCATGTCAAAGGCAGTGCCTTTAACCAGTACACTATCCAGCCAATACTTTATTTGCTTAATATATTACTAGGTTATCATATATATATTATATATTAACCATATAATGTAGTGGCTGGATAGTGTACTGGTTAAAGGCACCGCCTTTGACATGGGAGACCAAGGTTCAAATCCTGGCTAGGGGAAGCAATGCAAATGTTTGGATTATTATAATTCCCTAATAATATAATAACCTTGTAATATAATAACAATATAATAACCATATAATATATCCTAATAATATAATAACCATATATTACCCTATATTCTAACCATATAATAACCTAGTAGTATAATAACCATATAATACCCTAGTAATATAATAATATTATATGGTTATTATATTACTAGGTTATCATATTACTAGGTTATTATATGGTTATTATATTACTAGGGTATTATAATAATCCAAACATTTGTATAGCTGCCCCTAGCCAGGATTCGAACACTGGTCTCCCATGTGAAAGGCAACACCCTTAACCAGTACACTATCCAGTACATTCGATAATTATTCACGATTGAAATTCCGAGAAATCCGGGTCCGGGATAGTTCGAAAAGTCCGTTCGAACTCATAAAGTTCGGCTCGAACTCGGGCTTGAGTTCGAGTTCTAGTCCATCCCTAATCCCTAGCATCCATATGTTTGTCATTAGCTGAGAAACTGAATAGCACCATAGCTGCCTTGATATACTACTATGGCAACCAGTTTCTCCTTTTACCTTTTATTCGCTAAAGTTTTTATCAGTGTATTTTATGTATAACTAATATTTTATTTGAATAATACTATGCTATTTTCTGTTTTGTTGTACATATGTAGGCACTTTATCAACAATATTTACAGTTTAAAGAAAAAGAAATCCCACCCCGGGAAACAGAGAAATCTAAAATTAAGCATTTTTACACCTTGCTGGAGGCAAGTATTTCAGCCCTTTAGTTTGTGATGTTTCTCTATGATAGTATTTGTGTTGAAATTAATATTCTGCTTATATTATAGCCATGGATTAAGTTTGGGCGCATCAAGCTTGACCAGGGATATCATCCTAATGATATAGAAAAAGAGTGGGGAAAGCTCATTATTGCCATGTTTGAAAGAGAAAAGGCAATACGACCTGAAATAGAGCGGTAAGGAAATATGGCTACAGTGTTGCTCTGCGTTCTTTGTTTTGTGGGCTACTGTAAAAACCCTTCTACTGTATATAACATTGTTCTTTGCTAAATTCAGTCTAATGATCCTAGCCTAATGTTATTTTATTCAGTCTCCAGTATGCTGACCCCTCCACTGTTATGCACTTGAAATGCCCTATTTCAAGTGCTTCATGTCATTTCTTGTTCTGTTTCCAAAAGACTGCATTTTATTTTAGAATTTAAAAGCACGAAATAGATTTAAAGAAAAGCGAAAAACTTCCAACACTAGTAGGTCACATGCATTTTAAAAAGACAAATCTAATTTGCTCTGAGCTATTTATGTATTTACAAACTTTCAGCTACTATAATTGTTCTATTTCCAAATGTGTTCATTTTCTTATGTAGAGTGTAAGACACATTAAGCATATAAACAATGTGTGGTGTGGCTTGGAACAGATTAATTGAGAATAATTGAAATATTTGGCATCATCGTTACCTGCAGACGCCCAAATGAAGCCGATAAGTCCAAACATGCACATAAAGCAGGAGAGGGCAGGCAAACGTCAACTGGTATATAAAGCTTCAGGCTAAATCCTTTGAAGGGCTATATGAATATATCATTTACAAGGTTTTGAATGTACATGTTGAAGCCTATTTAAGAAAGGACGCTGGTGGAAGTATTAGCCAGTAGGGATATCTTTTCTTTCCTGGAAGGTGTACATTCAGATTTTTTTTTTTACATTTTTATCTTTTATCACACTGTCAGTTGTAATGCGTGAATAAGGGTCACTGCTATAAAAATGAACAGCACCTGTTATGGCTACTATAGTAGCGATTCATTACTCACTGGCAGCAATCGCAACAGCATTGATTCAAATGAGAATTTTGTCTCTGTTAAAAGTGGTCCAACCATGATAAATTCTTATATAAGCTTTGGCAGCGATCAGCTGGGGAGGCCAAGGTAAGTCTTCATATAAAACAATTTTCTGTTAATTCCCTGGGGTTTTGCATATATGCACAATTTAAAGTTTTCTATGTAATAGAGACATATTCTGTTATCTTAATGTTGTGTCTATTTGATATCTAGATTACTATATTGTCTGCTGTGTCAAGTTAAAAGAAATGTAACACGGTTCTTTATTTTAGCAGTTAAGTGAGGGTCTTTTTATATGGAAATTTGTCTTTTTCAGTATCCTTTTCAAACATTGAGGTTTTTAATACATTTCTTTTAGGCTGGAGATGCTGCAGCAAATTGCAAACAGAGTGCACAGAGATAGCTTAGGATGTGAAGATAAACTGATCCTAGCACGCAGTGCACTCCAGGCTGTAAGTCTTTTACATGTTAAAACTTATACTCTGTGAGGTTGGTTTTGACATTATTGTCTCTTTTTGTCAGTTTATCCCAGATTACAGTGATTTTGATAACACAAGTGCTGTAAATATTGACAAATAAATCATGTTTTTTAGTTACATCATAAATTTATTCAGACAGTGGTTTGTTTTTTTTGCTGTGGGTGTACAGATTTGGGAAATAAATAAATACCTCTGGTTTTAAAGGATGCCAAACGGTTGGAATCTGGGATCCAGTTACAGAATGAAGCTGAGATTACTGGGTACCTGATAGAATGTGAGAACCTTCTACGCCAGCAACTTGTGGATGTGCAGAGTCTGGTGGATGGAAAGTATTACCAAGCAGACCAATGCGTGCAAAGGTATGTGTGGGAACAAATGTATTACCTTCTTCATTGGAGGGTTGTCTAGATTATACCTTATTTTTACATAATACTTAATCAATTGTATGTAAATACTATTACCACTATAACTACTATAAACCACACAGAGCAGGGTTATATGTAGGTGTGCCTATTATCTTTTTAAAAAAAAACACTTTTACTTAAAAACTTTGCTGTCTGTTTAACAAGATTTGTGAAGCACTTTGATGCATTGTTTTGTCATTTTCAGTTTACTTACTTTACTGGACAATACATATTTGCACCTTTGAAACTATTTTGGTTCTTCCCTTTTGCATAAAGTTGCTATTTATTGCTGTCGGTTACTAACAAATGTCTGATGGACCCACTGAGCACAGAAACAATAATTGGTAACTGGCAGAGCTTTGCAGAATATAATTGACCCTTATTTGTGACGTGGAACTATTTCTGATAAGACTCAGAAATGATTATATATATATAATATATTTTTGATTTTTTTTTAAAAAAATGACTAATCCTTTCAGGGTTGCAAAATTGTAATAAATGGAATTATAAAGTAAACGGAATTTTATAATATCTCTAATTATCTCTCTAATTATACATAGGGTGGCTTCACTGAGAGACGAGTTGCTAACCTTAAGGAATGAATACACATCAATATACAGCAAAGGACGTATGTTTACAACTGATCAAGCAAAACTCATGATATCTGGAATATCACAAAGTCTGGACTCAGGATTTTCACAGAGTATGACCCCTACAATTAATCCAAGTCTGTCAAATAATATGACTCCTTCCCTGACACCGGCAAGTCTCACTCCAGGGCTATCACATGGCTTTAATTCACACTTAAATGCTGCTATGACACCACCATTCTCACCCAGCTACAACTCGGGGTTAATCCAGAACTATGCAATGGGAATGAACACCAATGCGTTACATTCATTAAAACGTGTGCAGATTAAGAAACCTTTACAGAAGTCATCTCTTGCTGATCAGAATTTAACAGAAGAAGAAGTGAACTTAAAATTTATTCAAGACCTTTTGTCATGGGTTGAAGAAATGCAGGTAAATCACTGTTGAAATAATTAATAGTGTGTGTGTGTATATATATATATATATATATATATATATTTATTTGATAGAAGTTGTGTTACGGTATGAAGAAATACATTGTAATAATTTGCCAAAGTGTTTAGATAAATCTCACAACACATTTCTTGGAACTTTTTAATGTTAAAGCCATAACATTTAGGGTTGGGGGGGGGGTCCCTACACTACAGAAAAGTTTGCATTTTGTTGAAAACAGTTAGGAGGGATCTAGAGGGAGGGTGGGAGAGTTCCCCTGCATATGCCAGAGTTCTCTAGAAGGAGAGCGAAGGGTCAGATACCAGATTATACACAGAGAGGCTCCTACTCTTCTGTTTCCTGAATTCTTAGCAGGCACTACAGGAGAACCATAGGGAGTGGAATGGGAAGGTAAGGATTTTTTTTTTATACTACACAGTGGGGCAAATTTTAGTTGGAGGGTGGACATGGAAATGAGTCACAAACTAGAACAAATTCATACCAGACTGTCCCACACTCAAATATATTTTGACTTCAATTTACATTATTACATTGTACCAAACTATAGGAGTGTTTGGTTACTGGTCTAAATATTTATAAATATGTTAATTTGTCCTTCCTAAAATGTTTTTGACAGGTGCAGCTTGATCGGGCAGAGTGGGGTTCAGAACTTTCAAGTATTGAAGGCCATTTAGAAAATCACAAAAATTTCCATGGTGCTGTGGAGGAATTTGAGTCCAGTCTTAAGGAAGCAAGATTGAGTGAGGTATGAAAAATAATAATCTGGAGAAGTACCAAGTCATACTGCATTGCTTACTGGTAATTAAAGGCTATAGTATAAATATATATCTTTCAAGTTATATAATGTAAAGTAGCCTATTTGTTAATAGAAAAAAGAAAATATTTAAATTAGAAGTAAGATTCATTATCAATTTTAAAAAAACGGTGTTTTTCCAGAATTATCATTTTACTATGTACATTAGGCTCTGCTTTATGTAAGACTGACTATTGCCTCCTGCCTGTATGGGCTGATATTTTGGTTGGTTTGCCTTAGTGATTTTCATAAAATTAACCAACTGATTAATCACTTGTGGACAGTTTTTCTGCAAAATCAGTGATTTTGAATTATTTCTTTTGCTGGTTTCAGTCATGTCTATGTGTGAATGATCAAACAGCCCTGGAAATTGCAATGAAAAAGCACTTAAAGGTCATGTCCACCTTTTAAACAAAAAACTGGTAACCTGCCCCCAATTTCAACAGATATATTCACACTTTATTAAATGTATTACTAGCCAGATATTTAAGGATAATTATTGCCATCATTCTGGAAGATGAAGCCGGATCCTCCCTCCATGCACTCAATTAAGGCTGTAGCTGCTAACATCAATGACAATGATAGACTGCTATTTCTTCTGCTGTCTCCTCTGCACATGCCTAAGTTCCTAAAAGCTTATTGAGCAAGAGGAGGCAGCAACCTCTGCCAGAAAGGGAGCAAATGTGGATAATACGTATCATTAAATATCTGGTTAGAAATGCATGTAATCAAGTGCTAAAAATAACCATTGGAATTAAGGGCAAATAAATGACAATGCTAGCTCCTTCCTTCCTTCTGGTGTGGAAATGGCAAAGATTGGTTGCAGTGAAAATTTAAGAACTATGTCCTCAGAGATATTTTAGATTGAAGTAATAATGTATCCTGTGTCTTTGCTTGCATGCATTTTTATTTGACCCTTTTTTTCTGCACCATATATACTCGAGTATAAATAGTTTACCTTTAAAATCATCTTGAAAGTCTCCCCTCGGTTTATACTCGGGTCTGTGCTGATCTGAATGCTGCTGGATAAAAACACATAGCCCTGGGAAAACAAAAGCTGTACCCTGTAACAAAAAGAATCCTCTTGATTTCAATGGGTTAGGCAATTGTTGTCCTGCTTACTCAGCCCAGACTGCAAGGAAAAAAGATCTTTAAGTGTTCAGGCTGCACAGAAATGTATGCAGGGCACATCTGTGTATGGGGCAGTGTATGGGACAGTGTATGGGACTTTCTATGGGGCTGTGTATTGGAATTTCTATGGGGCTGTGTATTGGACTTTCTGTGGAGCCGTGTATGGGACTTTCTATGGGGCTGTGTATTGGACTTTCTATGGGGCTTTGTATGGGACATTCTATGGGGCTGTGTATGGGACTTTCTATGGGGCTGTGTATTGGACTTTCTATGGGGCTGTGTATTGGACATTCTATGGGGCTGTGTATGGGACATTCTATGGGGCTGTGTATGGGACTTTCTATGGGGCTGTGTATTGGACTTTCTATGGGGCTGTGTATTGGACTTTCTATGGAGCCGTGTATGGGACTTTCTATGGGGCTGTGTATTGGACTTTCTATGGGGCTGTGTATTGGACTTTCTATGGGGCTTTGTATGGGACATTCTATGGGGCTGTGTATGGGACTTTCTATGGTGCTGTGTATTGGACTTTCTATGGGGCTGTGTATTGGACTTTCCATGGAGCTGTATATAGGACTTTCTATGGGGCCGTGTATGGGACTTTCTATGGGGCCATGTATTGGACTTTCTATAGGGCTACGTATGGGATTTTCTATGGGGCTGTGTATTGGACTTTCTATGGGGCTGTGTATGGGACTTTCTTTGGGGCTGTGTTTTGGACTTTCTATGGGCTGTGTATTGGACTTTCTATAGGGCTATGTATGGGACTTTCTATGGGGCTGTGTATTGGACTCTGTGGGGCTGTGTATTGGACTTTCTATGGGGCTGTGTATTGACTTTCTATGGGGCTGTATATGTGACTTTCTTGGGCTGTGTATAGGACTTTCTATGGGGCTGTGTATGGGACTTTCTATGGGGCTGTGTATTGGACTCTCTGGGGTTGTGTATTGGACTTTCTATGGGGCTGTGTATGAGACTTTTTTATGGGGCTGTGTATAAGACTTTCTATAGAGCTATGTATGGGACTTTCTATGGGGCTGTGTATTGGATTCTATGGGTCTGTGTATGTGACTTAAATATTAAAAAACCTTTTTCTGATCATTTTAGCCATGATATTAAAATGCCAAGGTCTAAAGGTGCCCAAACACTAAACACTAGTGAGATATAGATAGATAAGGTAGATTAGACATCTGACTTTAGCTGAATGGCCACCTTTAGAATACTGCAGAAACTTGGTACACCCACTTGTCATCCCTAGCCAATCTTTAAGTAGGTGTTGCCAGACAGCGCACATTGGGCTTTCTATGGGGCTGTGTATGGAACTTTCTATGGGGCTGTGTATGGGTCTTTCTATGGGGCTGTGTATGGGACTTTCTATGGGGCTGTGTATGGGACTTGCTATGGGGCTGTGTATGGACTTTCTATGGGGCTGTGTTGGGACTTGCTATGGGACTGTCTGTAGAACTATCTATGGGTCTGTGTATTGGACTTTCTATGGGACTGTCTGTGGAACTATCTATGGGGCTGTGTATGGGACTTTCTATGGGGCTGTGTATTGGACATTCTATGGGGCTGTGTATGGGACTTTCTATGGGGCTGTGTATGGAACTTTCTATGGGGCTGTGTATTGGACTTTCTATGTGACTGTGTATGGGTTTCTATGGGGCTGTGTATGGAAATTTCTATGGGGCTGTGTATTGGACTTTCTATGGGACTGTGTATGGGGACTTTCTATGGGCTGTGTATGGGACTTTCTATGGGGCTGTGTATGGGACTTGCTATGGGACTGTCTGTAGAACTATCTATGGGTCTGTGTATTGGACTTTCTATGGGACTGTCTGTGGAACTATCTATGGGGCTGTGTATGGGACTTTCTATGGGGCTGTGTATGTGACTTTCTATGGGGGCTGTGTATGGGACTTTCTATGGGGCTGTGTATGGACTTTCTATGGGGCTGTGTATTGGACTTTCTATGGGGGGCTGTGTATGGGACTTTCTATGGGGGCTGTGTATGGGACTTTCTTATAGCTATGTATGGGACTTTCTCTATGGGGCTGTGTATTGGACCTATGGGTTGTGTATGTGACTTTCTATGGGGCTGTGTATGGGACTTTCTATGGGGCTGTGTATGGGACTTTCTATGGGGCTGTGTATGTGACTTTCTTATGGGGCTGTGTATGGGGACTTTCTATGGGGCTGTGTATGGGACTTTCTATGGGGCTGTGTATAGGACTTTCTATGGGGCTGTGTATGGGGACTTTCTATGGGGCTGTGTATGAGACTTTCTATAGGGCTATGTATTGGACTTTCTATGGGGCTTTGTATTGGACTTTCTATGGGTCAGTTTATTGGACTTTCTATGGGGCTGTGTATGGGACTATGAGGCTTTCTATGGGCTGTGTATATGGGACTTTCTATGGGGCTGTGTTTGAGGCTTTCTATGGGGCTGTGTATTGGACTTTCTATGGGACTGTATTGGACTATCTATGGGGCTGTGTTTTGGACTTTCTATGGGGCTGTGTATTGGAATTTCTATGGGGCTGTGTATTATTGTTCTTTCTATGGGACTGTGTATTGGACTTTCTATGGGGTTGTCTATTGGACTTTTTATCGGGCTCTGTATGGGAATTTTTTGGGGGGCTGTGTATTGGACTTTCTATTGGTCTGTGTATGGCACTTTCTATGGGGCCGTGTATAGGACTTTCTATGGGGCTGTGTATTGTGACTTTCTATGGGGCTGTGTATTGGACTTTCTATGGGGCTGTGTAGGGACTTTCTATGGGGCCGTGTGTGGGACTTTCAATGGGGGCGTGTATTGGACTTTCTATGGGGCTGTGTTGAACTTTCTATGGGGCTGTGTATGGGACTATCTATAGGACAATGTATGGACTTTCTATGGGGCTGTGTATGGGACTTTCTTTGGGGCTGTGTATTGGACTTTCTATGGAGCTGTGTATGGGACTTTCTATGGGGCTGTGTATGGGACTTTCTATGGGGCTGTGTATGGGACTTTCTATGGGACTATGTATGGGACTTTCTATGGGGCCATGTATTGGACTTTCTATGGGGCCATGTACTGGACTTTCTATGGAGCTATGTGTGGAACTTTCTATGGGGCTGTGCATGGGACTTTCTATGGGACTATGTATGGGACTATTTTGGGGACTTTTTTTATGGGGCTGTGTATTGGACTTTCTATGGGGCTGTGTATGGAAATTTCTATGGGACTTTGTATGGGACTATTTTGGGGCTTCTATGGGGCTGTGTATTGGACTTTCTATGGAGTTTGTGTATGGGACTTTCTTTGGGGATGTGTATGGGACTTTCTATTGGGCTGTGTATGGGACTTTCTATGGGGCTGTGTATGGGACTTTCTATGGGACTATGTATGGGACTTTCTATGGGGCCGTGTATTGGACTTTCTATGGGGCTGTGTATTGGACTTTCTATGGGGCTGTGTATTGGACTTTCTATGGGGCTGTGTATGGAACTTACTATGGGCTGTGTATGGGAGTTTCTTTGGGGCTATGTATTGGACTTTCTATGGAGCTGTGTATGGGACTTCTATGGGGGCTGTGTATGGGACTTTTCTATGGGGCTGTGTATGGGACTTTCTATGGGACTATGTATGGGACTTTCTATAGGGCTATGTATGGGACTTTCTATGGGGCTCTGTATGAGAATTTCTATAGGGATATGTATGGGACTTTCTATGGGGCTGTGTATTGGACTCTCTATGGGGCTGTGTATGGGACTCTCTATGGGGCTATGTATGGGACTTTCTATGGGCTCTGTATGAGACTTTCTATAGGGCTATATATGAGACTTTCTATAGGGCTATGTATTGGACTTTCTTGGGGCTGTGTATTGGACTCTCTATGGGGCTGTGTATGGGACTTTCTATGGGGCTGTGTATGGACGTTTTATGGGGTTTGTATGGACTTTCTATGGGCTGTGTATCTAGCTTTCTATGGGGCTGTGTATAGAACTTTATATGGGACTGTGTATGGAACTTTTTATGGGACGTTAACCCTCGGTTAAACTAGAATCAAACAGTTTTCCTAGTCTATCATTAAAAGTAAGTACCTTGGTTTTTATTCGGGTTGAGTACTCGGGTATATATTGTAATCTTTTAACACAAAAGGATTTAAATAAATATTAAAAACCTTTTTCTGATCATTTTAGCCATGATATTAAAATGCCAAGGTCTAAAGGTGCCCAAACACTAAACACTAGTGAGATATAGATAGATAAGGTAGATTAGACATCTGACTTTAGCTGAATGGCCACCTTTAGAATACTGCAGAAACTTGGTACACCCACTTGTCATCCCTAGCCAATCTTTAAGTAGGTGTTGCCAGACAGCGCACATTGGGCTTTCTATGGGGCTGTGTATGGAACTTTCTATGGGGCTGTGTATGGGTCTTTCTATGGGGCTGTGTATGGGACTTTCTATGGGGCTGTGTATGGTGACTTCTATTGGGCTGGTATGGATGTTTTCTGGGGTTGTGTATTGCCTTTCTATGGGCTGTGTATCTATCTTTCTATGGGGCTGTGTATAACTTAATATGGGACTTGTTGGAACTTTGTTATGGACAGTTAACCCTCGGTTAAACTAGAATCAAACAGTTTTCCTAGTTTATCATTAAAAGTAAGTACCTTGGTTTTTATTCGGGTTGAGTACTCGGGTATATATTGTAATCTTTTAACACAAAAGGATTTAAATAAATATTAAAAACCTTTGTCTGATCATTTTAGCCATGATATTAAAATGCCAAGGTCTAAAGGTGCCCAAACACTAAACACTAGTGAGATATAGATAGATAAGGTAGATTAGACATCTGACTTTAGCTGAATGGCCACCTTTAGAATACTGCAGAAACTTGGTACACCCACTTGTCATCCCTAGCCAATCTTTAAGTAGGTGTTGCCAGACAGTGCACATTGGGCTTTCTATGGGGCTGTGTATGGAACTTTATATGGGGCTGTGTATTAAAGTTTCTAAGGGGCTGTCTGTGGAACTGTCTATGGGACTGTGTATGGGACTTTCTGTGGGGCTGTGTATGGGACTTTCTATGGGGCTGTGTATGGAACTTTCTATGGGACTGTGTATGGGACTTTTTATGGGGCTGTGTATGGGACTTTTTATGGGGCTGTCTGTGTAACTTTTTATGGAGTATGTGTTGCCAGACAGCCCACATACACAGATAATTTATCAAGTTCTTCTATTTAACATTAACCGTGATTTTTTACCGTTTATTGGCGCATTAATAAATAATAAACCTAAATCTGATAGATGAGAATTATAGATTCTGTTAAGAATAATTTATTAAAATTTAATTATAGTGTTACTTATTATAGTATGAATTCTATTAATTTACTTATTTATTCATACAGCTCCAAATTGCAGGCCTTCTTAAAAGCAGTTTCTCTGAAGCCTTACACAAGCTTGAAAGTCAATATTCTAAACTTTTGGTAAGGTTATGTTCTAATCTTAAATGTTAACACTGAAATAACAGATAGCATGGGTCCTATTAACTAACCCTTCTGTTTTTTTTTTTAAATGCTAAAAGAATTCATCAAGAAGCCGGCAAAAACATCTAGATTCACTTCACAGTTTTGTATCCCGTGCCACAAGAGAACTGATATGGCTGAATGAAAAGGAAGAAGAGGAAGTAGCTTATGACTGGAGTGAAAGAAACCAGAGTATCCCTGCAAAAAAGGACTATCATGGGGTAAGTGTACGTTTGGCAGTTAACCAGACTAGTCTATTTTTATATATATGAATTATTGTACCTAACTTTTATGTTTTTTGTAAAGGAATTGATGAGAGAATTGGATAAAAAAGAAGAGGCCATTAAATCAGTACAGGACATGGCAGAACAAATGCTGCTTCAGAATCATCCTGCAAGGTCAACAATTGAGGTAAAAACTTTCAGCATTCAACTATTCCTTTAATGTATTGGTTGAAGACCAGGAGGTTAAGGAGTTTTGCCTTACCTTACCTTCTTATTTACCTTCCACGCGATCCTCCGCTGCAGCACTGACAGGTCCCCACTTCCTTATGGTTCAAATTAACTATTGCTTGCATGCACGACATAGTTAATCTAAACCAGGAAGCAGTTGGGAATTTCAGCTGCTGCTGCAGAGGATCGCATGGAATATCTTCTATCATCGTCCGTAGTTCGTAGTCAATTGATTGAAGAATGGCAGTTAAGGCATAGCTCCTGGTCTTCAATCAATACATAAAGGAATAGTTCACTTATATAGTGATTGATCCAATGAAAAAAACAGATGTACGACTTAAGAGTCTCTCAGAGCAGATTTAATATCTATTATGTTAATTATTAGAATTGCATATATCAGAACCCCCCCAATCTTCATCTCTCTCTTGATGCTGAGACCAATGTGAAACTGTTGCTACATCGCAGGAACGACAGGGAGGGATTATACATCTAACACTTAATTTGTAGAAAGTTAAGTTTACATAGGGGTGTTAGCTTACTTGAAAAAAGTAATAAAAAATATCTATCAAAGCCTGATATTGTCTAAGAGAAAATTCTTTCAACACATTAGCAAAAGTCAAAGGATCCTATCCTGAATAGAGAATTTTGACACAAAAGAAAATGTATAGGGAGATGTAATAAAAGTTCTTATTGTTAAAAATTGTGCTAATTTTGCCCCAACCAATCAGATGTTATTTACCATTTGAAAGCTAACATCTGATTGGTTAGGGCAAAATTAGCGCCACTTTTAACAATAAGAACTTTTATTACATCTCCCTGTTAGTATCTTGCCACAACAGTATGTCAAAAGATGAGCAAAGAATCAGAAAATAAAGTAATTTTGTAATCTGTGATCCTGTGGTACACAGAGTCCCTGGGAGCCTACAATGCCTCAAAAATTAATTGAAATATTTAGCACTCAAGTGCAAAGATTTATCAGCTTCGAACATGGTACAGAAATTGTACTGTTTGTAAATGAAACATGAATACACAGCGCCACCTGCTGTTCTAAAAGTGTAGCTTGAAAATATTTAGGCAAAAAACGAGTAAGAAAGGGTTGAAAATTTTACGGAGCATAAATTTCAATAAAACACAAAAATTCCATTATGTTGCAACAGGATGTGTTGCACAATCTGATTTTTGTTTATGTTTTTAGATTTAAATACATTTCTTACTTTAATGAGGAAACTCCAAGGGGTATGGGTTGTAACTTATCGTTCATAGGCCCAGACTCACACAATGCATTCCTTACCATTGGGAACAATTCAATTTATTTAAAAATTAGATGATTGTGCTGTAGTTGCTTCACAATTTACAATACTTTCCTTATCCTTCTGAGGCTTCCTGTTTATGAAACTGTCTCTTTCTGTTGTTATATAAAACATTTGACACTTCAGCTAAAAGTTAATATCCAAGATAACATCCCGCTCTCATCTTGAAAAGCCTAATTAGGAAAAACCCAGCAAAGTCTGGCTTTGCAGCATACTATGCTTGTTATCAATAAAATAAATGTATATGTCTATCTATTAAAGAAATAAGCAGTGAGGGTCGCACTCCAAATAAATTGATGCGTTTATCAAAATGTATTTATTAAAATTAATGCGTTGTTACTAATAAAAAACGTGAATTTATTTGGTGTGCAATCCTCAATGCTTATTTCTTTGATATTTACCTCTAGGAGGTTTGGAACTTGAGTTGCCTGCACCCCTGTTTGGGTAGAGTGCACTGAACTGTTTGTATTGGGGACTATGTCTAATTATTATCCTTTTTCTTTATCAAAAGGCTTATAGAGCTGCCATGCAGACTCAGTGGAACTGGATCTTACAGCTTTGTCACTGTGTAGAACAACATATTCGTCAGAACTCTGCATACTTTGAGGTACAGTTTTAGTCATTGTTTTTAGAACTGATCTATAAGTGTGCACTTTACACAAGTCTAATTCTGATTATTATATTGCAGTATTATAATGATGCTAAAGATGCAATGGAATGTCTCAAGAGTTTAAAAGATTCAGTTCTAAGAAAATATAGCTGCGATAAATCCACCAGCTTGCATAAACTAGAAGATTTGATCCAGGAATCAATGGTAAGGTTGATTTGACAGATTTTTAATCATTTTAACAGATACAGCATCTTTACCCTAATTAATCCAACGAGAAAGCACAAAACGGAAACCAAGATCTAAGAGTGCTTGGTCCTGAAATCTGTTCCGTAGTTGACAGTCTATACCTGCATGTATCTCATGAAACAGATCCTACAGAGACCTTAAATTATTTTAATAATCAGCCTTTGTGCGATTTACCTTTATGATTAATGTTTTAAGGGATGAAAATATTTGCTGTCTATTTACACTTAGGGAAACATAATTTGCTTAGTGGTTTGAAGAACCCTTTAAAACCTACATTTAATTTGCTTGGATGATTTTCTTTTAAGGAGGAGAAGGAGCAACTCTTGCAGTACAAGAACACAGTTTCCAGTCTTGTTGGAAGAGCAAAGGCAATAATTCAACTGAAACCAAGGAATCCAGACAACCCACTCAAAGCATCTATTCCAATTCGAGCTATATGTGACTACAGACAAATTGAGGTAAGTTTGTTTTTTACAAATCATGAGGCTTTTTAATTCTGTAGTGGCCCACAGAAGAGCAGTGAATCACTCATCTAAGATCATCTTTTTATTATCTCTCTATTTATCTATCCCTCTGCTTTCCTCTTGTTTTTCTATCAATATCTTGCTTGATCATGGTATATCTGTATTATATCTATGCCTGTGAGAATACTATATATAAGGGATAATGCGCCCCTTACAGTGTAATATAAGGATATAAAGTCACAGAGGAGTTCCCTGGCCATATAAAAGCACGAGACCGAAGGTCGAGTGCTTTTATACAGGACAGGGAACTCCGAGTTGACTTTATAAACCTTATATCACACTGTAATGGGGCGTATTATTTCTTATAATATATAAGTTTAAAAAATGTAATTTGATGGCTAGTCTCCAGCTGTTATCCTTTCCCTAAGTAATAAACAAGGTATATTCCCTGTCAGCCCTGCAATAAAATAAGTAAATGAATAAATAGAAAGGAATACATACCAGACTTTATCTTTAACTGTCTTTTTTCTGGAATTTTCTCCTCCACTTCCCGGCACTTTTCCTGTCAAACCCTAGAAGAAAAAAGATTGATAAAACACACAGACCTTTACTGTGCAGAAAATCCTTCTGAGTCCTCCATCTGAAATGTATCTCTCACCCGGTAACTTTTTAAATCCTGTCAGCCATGATTCAACTTCAGCCTCATTCAGTCCGTGCAAGTGAGGTTAAACAGGGCGGCTCTTCCAGCTGCTGACTTCCGGTACTGACTCCCGCTCAAGTTGTCAGTAGCTGGAAGAGCCGCTCTGTTTAACCTCACTTGCACGGACTGAACCAGGCAGACGTTGAATCATGGCTGACAGGATTTAAAAGGTTATCGGGTGAGAGATACATTTGAGATGGAGGACTTAGAAGGATTTTCTACACAGTAAAAGGTCTGTGTGTTTTATCTGTGTTTTTTTCTTTGCTTGGTTTGACAGGGAAGGTGTGGAAGGAGGACGGCAACTGAATGGGGAGCAACAGTCGTATATATTCTTATAAAAATCACTCAACTACGTAGTTGAGTGATTTTTATAAGGATATATTCCACTGTTGCTCCCCTTATAATCCAGGCCACTTATATATTATACTACAATAATATATTTTCTATAAAATAGTATAAAAACTTTATAGATCAAAGGATGCTGCTGAAGGCCAATAACCATATTAGTATCAATTTTTGTTTAGATCACTATTTATAAAGATGACGAATGCATATTAGCAAGTAATTCACACCGTGCCAAATGGAAAGTGATCAGCCCCACTGGTAATGAAGCTATGGTTCCTTCAGTGTGCTTTACTGTTCCAGCCCCAAACAAAGAGGCAGTGGAGTGGGCAAACAGGTACGGATTTTAACATTAACAAGTACTTGCAGGAGCAATGAAATGTGCTAGGGACACAGAACTGTAATATATGGTCAGGGAACTCCTCTGTGGCGTAATATCCCTATATTACACTGTAGGTAGCGTATTATCCCTTATATAATGCACAAGTCATTAATAAGCTGTAAATTATAATATATAAATGGTTCTTAACTCCGTCATCCATTTTTATAGGTGCTTAGCTGTATCATTAGTGTCACACGACACTAATGCACCCTATCATAATTTAATGTGGTCATGTGACTTAATATAATTATACTTTAAAGTTGGGGCCCATTAATCACTAGATAATTAAGGGTTTACAAATATGGACTCATCTTAAAATTGTTTTATGGGTTGATATAAATTTTGTCAGTTTATTTGCAGTCTGCATACAGTAGTAAATCATGCACAGTTTTCCTTTCAGTTCACTCAGTTTGACAGTAATTGAAGTGTTGCGGGTTTTTTTAGATTTTGAAAAGTTTTAATGTATGTTATAACATAAGACTAATAAATTAAATAAGATAGGGAGAGTATAAGGCATTACAGTATATGCAGTATATGCAAATATTGAAGTCTCTGTTCCTTATTATGTTATAACACAAGACCACCCTTTCTTATAGGATTGAACAGATGTATCAGAGTGTCCTTGCTCTTTGGCATGAATCTCATATAAACATGAAAAGCTCTGTTTCCTGGCATTACCTGGTGAATGAAATTGAAGGTATTCGGGCCAGTACTGTATCCTCGGTATGTGTAATGTTTATCCATACATTTTCCAGATCTGAATTAGTATGTTAAACACAATAATGTCTGCATATTTCAAGAAATATGCATGTGGTTATACACATTGCAAAGGGAAATGTTTGATTTAAATATGTCTCATAAGAATGATTTCACTTAGTTTGAAAATAGAATGTGATAGGGGTCTTTTGTTTCAATATATAACCTTTGTTTTATAGCCTTTAGGGGTTTTACATTGTTGGATTACCTAACAATTAACCACCTAAGAATTACAGTTGGCTAAAAACTCTCTGAGGGAGAGGCAACAATTCTCCTTATCGCAGCTGACCTGCACTTGTTCCCGCAAAGCAGTAATCACTTTGCGACTGTTATTGCATCTTGTGAATGTGAGCGATAAGTTGGGATCTTTTACACAGCTTTAAAGCCACAATTGAAAAGGCTTTAATTTTGGTGCAAAAAACAAGCGCAATAACCATCAATTAATTAATTGCATCTCTTGCAATTTGCTAGAGTCTTTGTAAATGGCGCAAGCAATGCAAAATGAGTACAAAACCCTCGCTAACCCAATATTACATCAGTTAGCATGGATTTTGCATTTATTTTTCCCCTTAGCACGGGATATTGCATCTCCCCCCATGGGATGTAAACTTCCAAAATATGGTTTCAGAAATGTTGCCTACACTATAATATGCACTAAATGATTAGACCCTTGAATTCTGAGAATGATAAACTGATTTCAGATTAAAACCTTATTGCCTGGTGAGCATCAGCAAGTCTTAAGCAATCTTAAGTCACGCTTTGATGAATTCTTAGAAGACTGTCAGGCATCCAAGATGTTCTCAGTGTCAGAGATTGCACAAATTGAAAGAGAAGTCAATGTCTGCAAACTATACTATGAAGAACTTCTAAAATCAGCTGAAAGAGGTAACTAAACCTTGCATCACATTGTTATACTTCCACATTTGTGTTAAAGGGCATGTCCAGCCTAAAAAAACCTTTTTATAGTAATGTAAAACACCCCCCAAATCCCTGTTTCGCATTATTCACAAGTGCCAAA
Organism: Hymenochirus boettgeri; assembly: GCA_019447015.1. Taxonomy (NCBI): domain Eukaryota; kingdom Metazoa; phylum Chordata; class Amphibia; order Anura; family Pipidae; genus Hymenochirus; species Hymenochirus boettgeri. Next base: position 174,410,970 of record CM033473.1, read on the forward strand.
GATGCTACTGAAGGGACGTATCTGACCTGGTCCCTCCCCACCTCGCCCACCATATTTCAGGGGACCAATGCAGTTCACTTAAATGAAATGAAAAAGTAAAATACATGAGATACTGTTGATATCATTGGAGCCCCAAACATGAAATTCTTATTTGTAAGTCAAGGAAGGCTGAGCAAAGTTTTAACTTATAATACCCTTCTCTTGACAGAGGAACAGGAAGAGTCTATTTACAACCTATATGTTTCTGAAGTCCGAAATTTCCGCCTTAGGATGGAAACCTGTGAAGAGCGGCTAATAAGACAGATCAGAACTCCATTAGATAGGGATGATCTTCATGAAAGTGTTTTACGGATCTCTGAGCAGGAGGTAAGTTGCAGTTTTATAAAAATAATAGTAACACCTACCTTACTGCCAATCATCACAAATTGCAGTCACCATAAATCTAGAAAAGCAATAACCATTTTTGGTGTTTTCAGCTTTATAACTGTTTCACATCAGAAAATTAGAAAATGTATGTAATAAGGTTATTTGGGGGTAAATATATACAAACAACAGCTGTAGTGGTACCAAACTCCCCTTTACCAACAAGGTAGGTCCCGTACCTTGCAATACAAGGAAAAAAGCTACAGCTTTATCCTAAACTGAGAAATCCAGCAGAGGTAATCAGGGGTTAAAAACTATTGAAACTAATAAAACCGGAATATTCCCTTTAATCAATATATACACATACAAAAATCTATATAGACATAACATAGATCCCACAAAAAGTACCAAACGTGTGAGGAATCCCATATAAATTAGTAGGTCACAGGCCCAATTTAGGACTGAGTGCTCCAATAGTCCAATATAATATCCATGAATAATGTCCGTGAATAACAAGATGTAAAGTGCAAACAGTACCTTAATAATCGCGCCCGTCCACAGCGCCCCACAGTGTACCTAATCCTCCCTCAGCCAGGTTACCTCCGGACTTCACAACAGCCACCAGGTCCTAAACAGCTATCAACATCAATAACCTCCTCCCGGTCTCCAAACAGGACTTCCATACGGCACACTCCTCAGTCAGGCTGACAGCCTCCAAGTTCCTGTCCCTTTGTTTCTAACCCGGCGTTATCTTCCGTGCTCCATACCTGCCTCGTTCCCGCCATGCAGTAACTCCCCCCAAGTGTATATTTCTCAATCTGATAATATTTGCATTAACAAATGTATATGCTTAAAACTATATTAAAACACAATGATTGGATAAATTAGATATTAAAATTAGATCCTTTGTTTTACTCTTATGTAGAAATTGAAGAAAGATTTGGATCACCTTAAATCTGATTTATCATTGATCACTGAAAAATGTGAAGAATTCTTCAGTCAAGCTGCTACCTCACCCTCAATAGACGCACTGCGGACTGAACTGAATGTTGTTATCCAGAATATGAACCAAGTCTACTCAATGTCTTCCATATACCTAGAAAAGTAGGTTAAGCAAATGTAAAAAAACAATAACTGTACAGGTGTTCCTAATGTTTAACTCTTGTTATCTTCAATTTGCATTTATTTGAGTATAGCTTGAGTTCTATAAGCTAAGTAAACCATTGTGTGGTTGTGGCAAATGTTCTTCGTCTTGGCTGTCCGGTCACCACTGTCGTTGTGCCATAGTGGCATTACTTTATATAGTCCCTGATATCCTTTAAGGGAAGTAACTTCCTTCCAAATCTTTAGAGAATTTGTGTGCAGTATAGTAGTTAAAGATCACCTGTCATATGCTAGTCTCCCGTTGCAGATTTACCAGAGGCTGTGTGGCTCTAGGTGATTCTCACCCACACGTAAGTATTTGATGCCAGCTATCAGCTGGCGTTAAATACTTACACGTGCGCAGCCGTGCAGCACATGGTAAATAAGATTGCTATGGATGCTGCCACCACACTAACTAACTTTAAGAGCCTAAGAGTGCTGTGTGCAATGAACTTTATATATATATATATATATATATATATATATATATATATAAAGTTCATTGCAGAGTATACTGGTGTACAGAATTTACAGTATATTAGGAAGTGCCAAGCCTGCCATGGATTCGGGAAATTGTAGTTTAAGCAGTTTAAAAGATAATTGGATTGAATAGTTTTATCCTTACTGCATTGTACTTCATGGTTTGGTTTTACTGTGCAACTGTGGTCTGCAAACAAGTTAGGGTTAAATGAAAGCCTGCAGTATTTCCTTTATAATGAGCCGGCAATCACACCTCTGACTTCACCCTGTGAAAAATGATATTGAGGTGAATGTTCAAACTTCCTGCTTCCAGTAGGTTGAGTGACATCACCTTACCTCTGCTATCCTCTCTGCCCTGGGGGAGAAGCATGCTCAGTAAAGACTTAATGCTGGGGAAAACAGGAAGTACCTGGGGGGGGGGGAATTGACAGTTGAGAAGGGGAGCCTATTAATGCAGACAGGCTGGTCACATGGCTGAAAACAGGAAGAGTTCAAGCAGGAAGTAATAATGTTGAACATTTCCAGCAATTACTTATCACAAATTTTATCTAGAGATGTGATTTCGGTTTTATTTTGAAGGTGTGATGGAAGGCTTTTCATATAATCCTTACTAGTTTGGAAGAATTGGAGACCACAATTACCCTTTAACTAAGGATTTAGCCTTATACACACGTCCAATAGGACAAACGAGGCATACACAAGTGCGATTGCCCAAAACGGCAGTTCATCGCCCATATGTCCTGTGCTTGGCTGTCATGCATCATACATGTGTATTTTGTGCCTTTTTTTTGGTATAATAAAAAAGTAAAATGTAAGTCATTTCTTACATAGGTTAAAAACAATAAGTTTGGTGCTAAGAAACACACAAGAAGCTGAAACACTTGTAAAGCTCTATGAGACACGGCTTTGTGAAGAAGATGCAGTCACCGCTGATAGAAGTGCCATTGACAAATTAGTGGCAACCTTGAAGGTACGATCACAAATAGAAATCTTGGAGTTTTAGGAGAAGTTAAAACTCTGGCCCAGGAGCCAGAGGGGCCCTATCTTCTTACTTTCCCTATGACATATACAGCCTCCCCATCCTCCCCCTGAAAACCACTGTTGAGGAAGTTTTGCTGGGGGGGCAATGAATCCTAGTTACCCCACTGACATGCACACACACATCATTCCCCCAAAAAAAGTATTAATAGAAATATATATAAATTAATAGAAATAAGGAGCACTCAAGCAACTTTTTTAAATGTTAAAACAACATTTATTTAGAACGTTTATCAAGATAAATCTGTCCTCATCTAGATGGCTAAGAGCTTGCTATTTGTACAAATGTTTCTTGTCAAACGGTATTCCCCTGACAGAGAAAACCTCTTGAGTAATTTCATTGAAAAGGAAAGAAAAATTCTTAAGATTCACAAACACTACTTTTTAATACTTTGTTAACAGCTATGGCGGTCAGAGGTTGATGAAAAGCGAGAGGCTTTTCATTCTTTAGAAGATGAGCTGCAGAAAGCAAAAAATATCAGTGACCAAATGCTGAAAGTTCACAAAGAACGAGACCTTGACTTTGACTGGCATAAGGAAAAGGCAGACCAGATTGCAGAGAGATGGCAGAATGTCCAGTGTCAGATTGAAAACAGGTACATTGGGGTTTTGTGTCGTGTCTATTATCAGTGTTCCATCTAAGCTGCTCGCTTGTGTGTGCACACAACTCTGCAGGCCTGCGCACACAGGTTAAAGTGGTGCGCTCACGAATAGAATCGCTGTGGCTTCATTTTATATGCGCACAGCAAATAGATTTCTGCGCACCGCTGATTTTTAAGTTAGGGGGAACCTAATCTATTATTGCATATATTTTTGTGTACATATATATTTTCGTTTATGTACAGCTTGTCCATACCCAAAATTAATATTTAGGGCTAGGCCACACTGCTGCGTTTTTTTTGCGTTTGCGCTTGCGATTGCGCTTTTACAAAATCATTGAAAACGCGGCAACGCAAAAAAAGCGCACGTTTTTCGGTGCGATTGCGTTTTGCGTTCTGCATTTTTAATCGCAATCGCATGCGTTTTCCTATACTTATTGAAGAAATCGCAAGCGCAAAAAAATCGCACATGAAATCGCATGCTATTGCGATTGCGTTTGCATTGCAGTGTGGCCTTGCCCTTAATGTACATTTAATAAACTCCCCTAAACCTAGAAACTGTAAAACTCACACTGCCGTGAGTGAAGAAGTTATTCAGCGCGAAGATTTCTTCACTGAGCCTGCCTGGTCTCTGAGGTATTGCTGCGCACACTGGACCCGGGAGATCCTTCACAGAGACATCAGGCATCAGGCTTAAACCTTCTTTTACCATCACTATGGGTGAATCTTATTCTGGGTTTGGGGGGGGTCTCCGTCTGTACATGAAATATTTTTTTAGGATTTGACATGCCCTTTATTCTTTGTATAAGGTTCTAGAAACCTTATATTCATTTAATTTCTCTAAAATAACATGTTGTTCAATATACAATGTTTTCACCCTTTTTCCTGTGTAATTGATGTTCTTAATAAAGATGGGGGAAGGGGCTGACATATGCCAAATATATTTCAGTTTTTATGCCTATAAAAAGCCCTACACACATGCCCTACATTCTACTTATACTTTGTAAATGTGATCATTCCGATGGCCAGTGGCCACTATTGGCTTCTTATACTAATAGTGACTAATAGAAAATGTTAATTGCTCCAGGCTGCAGAATTGTCCAGTCCTTCGCCACACCTATCACTGGCCTTTTATCAGTACTTTGAATACCCATCAGTACTTTACCCTGCGCACCTCTTAGCTACAATGCAATCAACACCTTGCATTAATAAGGTCCCTGACACCTTGCTGTCATATGGATACTGAGACATTCTTGGGTAGTTAATGCCAAAATATTCTTGTACTGAACTCCAGTTAATCTAGCTGAATGCTACATATATACTATGACCTGGATGAATTTGGCCCGATATGTAGAGATGCACAACTTGTTTTGGGACTTCTTCCCATGGTTAATAATGACTAATCAACTGAATCCCCAAAGGTAAGATCCTAGTGTAAGTAATGAAGTTATCTTCTATTGTTCTTTACACACATATATTGTGTGTTTTTATGTGTTTTGGTTAGCATAATAAAAAGGGGTTTTGTGCACATCACTGGATTCATACACCTACCTTTAGGTGTAGCAGTTATTAGTTTTCTTACCCCTACTAATATATATATTATAATTATATATTAATGGGGAATATGGTAGTTGAGTGCCACAGGGAGTGTTTTTCCCGGTGTTCAGGCAAGGATCTTCCTGGCTTTATTTTCAGGGGTATTGTGTATTTATAATATACTTTCTACTTACTGTAATTTGCAGTCATCTAATGATATTGAGACTAATTAATTGTTCACACTTGAGCCACACTGTATTTCACAAAATGTATGATAAATGTGCCTGTATGTTATGTTAGATTACGTGATTTGGATGGAATTAGTAAGTCTTTGAAATACTACAAGGAATCCTATACGGAGATTGACTCTTGGATTAGGCAAACTGAAGAGACACAAAGTATGCTTCAGGGAAACCTACCTGACAACAGCAAAACTCTAGCAAAACAACTGAATCAGCAGAAGGTAAAGAAGGCTTTTGTTTCAAGGATTTTGTTGTTGTTGGATATTTTAATTAGAACTTATTTTTCGCATTCTACTCACTGTATTGTTGCACAAGTTAGAAGAATGTACTTCATGTCTGTCAATGTCTGTCTTCAATCTAGATGCTGATATCTGAAATTGAATTGAAACAGAGCAAGATGGATGAATGCCAGAAGTATTCTGAACAATTTTCTTCAGCAATTAAAGTAACTGATTTTTTTTTCACATTTTATGTAATTTAATTAACTGTAAATGTTGTATATAATTCATGTTTTATATTGGGGAAATGTAATGAATGTTTTTACATAATGTAATATCAGTTTGTCTTTCAATCCTGATCACTTTGTGACACTTATCTCACAGCTTCGGGCTATTTTCTGGGTTCAACCCTATTTAGTTTGCATGCATAGGGCTGTGGCACACAGGTAAATGCCGTGGCTATCACTTTTTGGACTAGTTAATATCAAGTGAACAAACTATTCTACAAAATAGAAAGGGCCTGTGGCTTTTCCCACTTGATGGTCACTACTGGCAACTTAGAAAGTCATGTTGCTTTGGGGTTTTAAGCATGACAGGTCAATTCTGTCTGTGGTGGTCATTAGTGTATTTACTGCTAGCATTCTTTGCTATGGTCGCATTATGGGGCAAGTGTCTGTGTACTAGCAGCCCAACATTTAGAAGTATGATGAGAGATCTATTTAGGGTCATTCATAATGGGAGATTTTGCATCACAGCGCTACAAACTAGTTACTATTTCAGGCTAATAGAGAAAGGAAATTATTACTTGGCAGCTTCCTTAATAAGGTGTGATATTATTAATTAACCTATAATGGGGTTTATGCAAGGCAAGCATTCCTAAATTTCAAAAAATTATTCTACAAACTTATAATTTTTTATTACAAAAGATTGTAAGGCCACAGTACATCCAGTAGATACATAGACCCAGCAGCTGGGTTTACTTTTTTGTTTGCGTACAGTATATGCTTTTTTACCTTTTTCCTATAAATCATAATGTTTGCATCTTTGGGCAATTTATTATGACTAAGCTATATTTTCCCCAGAAACTATTTTATTTAATTATCTATCTTAATCCAACTGTGTGCTCTCTGCCTTCAAAAATAATATCGCCCAGGTGCCACTGTACCAAAACCATTTTATTTTATTACAGTGTAACACATAGCAAGGTTTCAGTCACTTTCTCAGATCTTTCTCAAGTCTTAAAATCTACAAACACAACAATTTCACCCATATAACCTTTACCCCTTCTGTGACAGAGCAATTAAAGTTATAAGTGCCCCAGTGTGAATAGTGTACATACAGATATTTAAAGGCACATGTGCAAAATTTGCTACATTTCGTCTATATTGAATGTTAATGAATTAAAGGGCATGTCCACCCCCAAAACTAGAATATTTTACACTACTGGCCCACTGTGTAGTGTTAAAAAAAACCTTACTTTACTCCTCTGCTCCAAGTAGTTGTCCTGCAATGCCCAGAAAGTGAAGAGTAGGAGCCTTCCTGTGGGTGAAAACGTTTCTGCCTCTTACCTTTCCTCTGAGAGTTTATGGCATGCCAAGTGGATCCACGAATATTCCCATTTAATAATGCTTGTGCAACCTGTATTTCTGCTGTATGTGGGATATTTATGTATAGGATTGAGATATCCAAAGATGCCAGCCAAATCTGGAATCACAATATTACATATAATTTGTAAAAAAATTAGTGTTTTGCATTAGAGTCTGTTTTCTGTACTATGTTGTAATTTAGAATCCACTTAAGCTTACAGTAAACCATTGAGTCCTGTAATTGTGCTAATATCTCTTGCTGGTATTTATCATAGTCCATCACCGCAATGCCCCCACCCTTATCTGCTGGTCTAATTGCAATATTATTTTCATCTTGTAATGCCTTATAGGATAAGTACACTCAAAAAACTAATTGAGTGTAAATGGAAGCTGTAGCTTTAACTATGTTTGCAGTCACCTAAGCTCCGCCCCTTGAGAGTTCCTGGATCCGTGCACGTGCGCGGAGCCGTGTAACGTCACGCGCACGGAGCTAACTGACTGTGGATTCTTGGACACACTCTGAAAGGAGATCCAGGAACTCTCGGGGGGGGGGGGGGGGGGGCGCTTACTGGAGCACAGGTAGGCTCAATTTTACACTCAATTTGTTTTTTGAGTGTACTTATCCTTTAATAGCTTGCCATTCCACGTTAAATGTATTATTACAAGGGCTCCTCTTTGCTGTTGTGATAACTTGAACAGTAAAATAAAAATGTTTAATTTCTGTGTTGTTAGTCAGGCGGTTGTAAGAGCTCTTCAGTTTGCAGGTATAAAATGGCATCAGGAGACTGTCTAAGTAAAAATAATCCTTTAAAGATAAAAAATTATTAATTTTATGCAGATCAATATCCCATTTGAATTCATTAAACTTATTTGTAGGCACATATACATAAGTCCTTTTTGTAATACACGTGTCTCCACATCTGTAAGTTGTCTGAGCAAGAGATTGAAAATTGGAATCACTGTCGGTTGCGTAACCGGACTCCAAAAGCCACCTCTCCTTTCTTTTTCCTCTGCCCTGCGTTGACTCACTTCTTGTGTCTGGCCGCGTGTCTAAAAAAGAAACCTTCTTGCGCGTTTCATTCATCTATTCCTTCTGCAAACCCCAATGTTCCATTTTTTTAGCGCTCTGAATGTGATCTTCCAGCATCCCCATCAGATTCTGTAGACCATATTGTTTTCAGAATCTTTGTTAACTCACTGTACCTTCTGCTTCTTATACCATAGTATGTAATTCTTATATTGTTCAATTTGGGTTTGTTTTTTTAAAAAGGATCTTGGCTACTTTGTAGTGTAAGTATCTGTGTATGTCCAGCTTTGTAATTAGCAATCACCTTACAGACCTGGGTAATTTCAGTGTTAAGCTGTAAGCTGCTACACTGTAATAAAAGTTATTTCACAAAACCCAAGAGTGCTCTGAATCTCTATGGGGATATCTATCTATCTATCTGTCTGTCTGTCTGTCTGTCTATCTGTCTGTCTGTCTGTTGTCTTTATCTAATCGATCTGCATTTAATAATGTTAATGTTTTCTTAAAGGACTATGAATTACAATTAATGACATATAGAGCACTGGTGGATTCTCATCAAAAGTCCCCAATGAAACGTAGAAGGATTCAGAGCTCCTCAGATGTAACTGTGCAAGAGGTAATTTCTTATAATTTACAAAATTACTAGATAATAACATACCTTAATACATTTTGCAACTATAATAATTAAAGTATATACCGTATATACTCGAGTATAAACCGACCCGAGTATAAACCGAGGTACCCAATTTCAGCTAAAAATCCTAATAAAAGTTGTTGACCCGAGTATAAACCGAGGGTAGAAATGCCAACTCACTTGGCATTCAAGATGTTTGGAAACTACACTTGGCATTCAAGATGTTTGGAAACTGCAACTCCCAGCTAATAAAGCATGCCCAGGTAAGCTCCTGACTCGAGTATAAACCGAGTCAGAGTTTTCAGGCTGATTTTTCAGCCTGAAAAACTCGGTTTATACTCGAGTATATACGGTATACTGTACAGTATTGCAGCATTTACAAAGTATTTCAAATAATAAGAATTAATGGCTTCATTTTCTGCTGACCAGCGAGATGTCTAGGACATTATTACTCTACATTTTTTATTTACAATTCATAGAAACTGAAAGTCAGAAATGTCTACATTTTGGAAACAGGGAGATGCAATATCTGCAAATCAGCATCTGTTTAACCTTTTCCCAGGGCCTACATGTTTACCCTAAACGCCACAGGCACCCTATGTAAAAAAGAAAATGGTAGTTTTTAGTCTACATATTAGCGTGAAAACAAATGCTTTTAAAATGTTGCAGTTACTTTCTGCACATCTTACCTGCCTCGTTCCCTCGCAATGGCGTTCTCTGAATTTTGAGAACTCAGAAGGAAGAGGAGCATGGAGGTTAGTATTACATTGGGCTGTCAGTGTTTAAAAATTAAAATAGTTTTATTTATCAAATCTTATTCACTGTAAAATATTAACATATATACAATAATATTATTATTCCAGTTTCTATTTTGCTTTGTGTGTTCTAAAGGAGAATTCAATCTAAATTAGAAATACACCTTAAGAGATTCTTAAATTCCAAACTCAATTCAGCATAACTTTGAAGCATTTATCTATGCTTCTGCACGTCTCTGTGTCTTCCTGAGATTTTTATCCCTCTTATGTCCTGGACACTTTATATAGTTGAACATGTTCAATGAATTCTGTTGAACCCCTCTATCTAGGTCCCTTCTAGAACTTTAAAGTTACTATTGGCTTACCTATGTAAACCTGTTAGAAAGGGGGGATGCAGATTTAGAAAATGCCAGAAACCTGCAGAATTAGAGATGCTTTTTCCATAAAGATAATTAGGAATCAGTTAAGACATTTTTTTAATTTAAGCTAAAATATTTAACTATATATAGCTTTATATATAGCTTTACTTCACAGTGAAGCTGAGAACAGTCGGGACCTGTCAGAGAAGCCAGCGATGGATCACTCTCAAAGGTAAGTTCTGTATCTTCACCTCTGTCTCCTGTTAGATTAATTGAAGAATGTGCGGTAAGGCATAGCTCCTTTACCTCCTGTTCTTTAATTAATGCAATAAAGAAATCCTTTCTTTCTAAGTTAATTATTCCTTTAAATAAAAGGAATATGGACTGACCACTGAGGTTTTGCCTGCTATTCCTCCTATAGTTCCATAGGCATTTATGTTATTAACATTCTGGGAGATAAGAAGAATACCCCTTTGATTATTATTATTCTACCTAACACTGTTAGGTAGGATTAAAAAGGAGGGTGAAAACGTTGGATTTGATGGACGTATGTCTTTATTTAACCTCTATGTTACTATGATTCCTTTTTGTGTTTTTTCTTTGTTTGCAAATTTCAAACAATCACATTTAAACTGCTAATTCTATTTTTTTCTACTGCAAATACAGAACTTTTTCAGTTGGCCCCAGATTATTAAATATCTTACAATTTTCTTTTTTTTTTTAGTATATGGATCTGAGGACTAGATACACTGCTTTAATGACCTTAATTACTCAGCTTTTTAAATTTTCTGGTGAAACCCTGAAGAGAATGGAAGAAGAAGAGGTAAAAACAAAAATATCAGAAAGAGGCAATTTGGTTATTTTATTTTTTTAATTATTTTAAGGAGAACTACCATGTTAATATTACCTGGTCCCCCTCTCTAGCAAAAAATGCTAAATGCTATAATGAAAGTATTTAACGAGAAACTACCTTTTCTGGGTTCCCTAACTCCGTTTTGATGTATGAAATAGTATAGTAAAGTTGTCAAGGGTGGCAGAAAACAGACTTTTTTGGACAGTACATACAAATTACTATCTTTACCCTCTGAAGTCTCTGTATTTACACAATACTGACTGAATAATACCACTATGGTGCGCAGGACATTGATAGTCTTAATAGTTTCAGCTCAGTGTGCGTACCCTGGTGTTAAAAGTAGGCTTTTTGAACATGGAGACATGAAGAGAGAAAAAGAAAAGATAGTAAAACAGACCAAATTTAATTTCTTCCCACTGTATTATTCAGAAAGCCTGAACACAAACACATTTTTCACTGAGAAAAGGTGCTAGTTCCCCCAGCACTTAATGAAAGGAGCTAATTAACTTTTCTCTAACTAGATCCTCTGGTGCCAACCAGTCTAAAAGTGCCAGTCTAAAAGTGCCAGTCCACAGCCAGTCCATCAGTTTCAGTATGCCTGCAAATCTATCTCTCACAATTAAATTTCCAGCCAGACTATCACTTTTAGTTTTCGAGCCAGTCCCTGTTTGTCATCTAATGCATCAGTCTCAGTTTTCCAGCAAATTTATCAGTTAGTTAGCTTGTTTTTTTGGATTCAATATTTTGCTATGGGTGCTAGCTACACCCCTAATCATGATGTTCTACAAACAGATCATTTTACTCCTTAATGTGTAGCTTTCTGTTTTTTTTTTTTAATGCTGAAATGTAATTATAGTTTTAATAACAGTATTTATAGTAATTGTAGTATCTGTGTTGGGGACTTCATAATTATAAAAATGACAAAACAGAAGGCTCAGTGTCCAATAAGTAGTAAATAAGTAACAACACCCATCATTAGAAATGTGTTCTGGTTCCATAATAGTAGGTTTTTATTTAATTGAATAAAGTTAGTTTTTGTTACCTTATACAGTACCTTAATTATATACCTTTATTTCCCCTTGATTTAAAGTTTAGACTTGTCTTTTGCCATCCTAAAGCATTCATTTATTTTAAAGTTACAGTCATCCACATATAACATATTTTAATCTGAATTAAATTAACAGTGTACACCTGTTATTTATATATTTACTTTGCAAAATCTGTTCTTTAGCTGATGTTAAATTTGCCTTTCTTAATTGCTTCCTGTAATATTTCTTTCTTCTTTGAACTTGGTGAAGGGTTGCCATTTTTGTTTGCATGCAGATCTTTTTAAAACATGGGAAATTATCAAAACATAAAAATAAGGGGTTTACACTGCACTCCAGTGGACTTTTACTTCAATGCCTTATTAAAACAGAAAGATCTATGTGCCATGTATGGCCATCATCAGAATATATTTTTATATAATTATCCTAAAATTTAGACTCCATAAGGTATTTGGGACAATCATGCTGAATATGATGTTAACTTTTGGTCAGATAGCTGTCAAGCAATGATAATGTATTATACAAACATCTAACGTACTGTTTATTTGTCCGCAAACCTTCTTTGTGTTTAAAATAATCATTACCCCTGACATTAATATTTATCTTATGGAATTATGAAATTTTAAAATTGTTACTATACAGTAACTGCCAATTCCTTAGTAAGTATTTTATTTTGAGGAAATATCTGGGAAAACATTTATGCATTTCCGCCACTGCATTAGTCGATTCATTTGCATTTACAAAACTCTAGTTTGATCAGAAGGATTTACCAAATTTTATTTATTACACTTGAATATTGCTTTATTAACGATTTCTTTTATTTCTGTAAGGGGAAACAAGATGTCTGCCTTTGCATTAGCTATCAAATAATTCCTGCTAGCCACAGAATAACATAACGGTGATGGAAACATTAAAATATGCTCTTTATTTTATTTATTGTTTATTGTGATGTTATGTCATATTCATTTTGCATGTTTTTTTTTTTTTGTTTAACATTTGCTGCTTGTTTGTCTAGCAGATGGAGTTTATCTGTCTCTCTTGTGTGCTTTTGTTGACTTAAGATTCTTTAATTTTGGCTCTTCTTTTATTCCTTTGCAAAGAAGGGGAAATTGTGTTTTAGCTTTTCATCAGCAAAATGTGGTAAGTAATTTTAAAACCATGCAGCCCAACTAATTCTCAAAATTTGAAGGCATATTTACTTAAATCCGTATACTGCTTACCATTAGTTCCTGAATCCATTTTTTAAACACACTCTTTTCTTATCAATATACATTGATAGGTTTTGTAAATTCAGTGTTTTTTTGTTTTATTTTGTTTTAGACAATAATGTTCTCAGAGCAGTCTTCCTCTTCTACATATCCAAACTTATTAGAGCAACAAAGAGCAACAGCTGAAGACAACAAAAAGCTTTTACTAAAAATACAAGACCTTGAAGCTGCTCTTGATAAAGTCAAGAAGCAAAACAAAATGCTAGAGCAGGAGATTCCAAAAGTTAAATCTGAGGCTGAATTGGAGATTAAGAAGCATCTGAAAGAAATGGAAGAGATAAATTTGCAAAAAACAAAGGCTGAGTATGAGGCTCAACAATTTCGCTTTGAACTAGAGTCTACTGTGAAACAGAAGGCTGCCACTGAACAGCAACTAGAACATGTTCGGCAGATTACACGCCAGGCAGAGACAAAACGAGATGCTGTGGAAGACAAACTCAGAGCCTTTAAAACCCAAATAGAGGAAAGTACTACTGCTAGGAGGAAATTAGAAGAGCATTTAAAAAGAAAAGATATTGATCTGCAAGAATTAGAACAGACAAAAATCAGTTTGATGGGAGAACTGAAGCAAAAATCAGAAATCGAGGAAGATCTTTTGAGACAGATAAAACAACTTGAACAGGATATTGGATATCAAAAGATGATAGTTGAAAAGGAGAAATTGGAATATGAAACTAAAAAACAAATGACAGAATCAATGATCAGTGCTTCGATACAGAGTACATTGGAATCAGACATTAGAAGCTCTCAAATTGAACAATATGCTAAAAAAGCTGAGAGCCTAAAATCACAACTAGATGAACTTACACTGGCCAACAAAAAAGCTGACAATGAAATCAAGCAATACAAATCAGAGCTAAGCACATTACAGGTACAAAAAGCTTCTGCTGATGAAAAAAACAGGCAGCTTAGGAATCAGTTTGATGATACTCATAATATGTTGCAGCAAATTAAACATGAGTTAGAGCAGAAAAAACAGCTGGAGCAAACCTATGCATTACAGTCAAGGGAGCTTGAAAGAAAACTATCTCAGACACAAGAAAAAGCAGACGAATTTAAGCAAGAGTCTGTAGAACAAAAGAAAGTTCGCATGAATTTGGAAAATGAGCTAAAGTCACTACAACAGGACAAGCTTTCTCTGGAACATCAAACAAAGATGTTAAAAGGGGATTATGAGGATGTCAGAGAAAAACTAAAAGTTTGTCAGGAGGAGCTAAGGCAAAAAGATATGTCTGAAAGAAATAACCAACAAAAATTAACATTTCTAGAAGAAGACCTAATTAGAAAGAAACAAGAAGTTGATGGGTTGAAAAAGAAAGTGGACGAACTTACTCGTTTACTGTCAAAATCAGAGACCAGCTTGAAATATTTAGAGTCACAAATGAGTTCTTTGCAGCATGAAAAAATAGCATTTGAGCAAAGATCTTATTCTAGAAGTGAGGAAGCTGATAGTCTACGTGAACAGCTGAAGAAAGTTCAAGAAGAACTGCTTCTGAGTTCTAGATCCCAGAAGGAGGACCAAATCAAACTGATTAAACTTAAAGATGAATTAACAAAAAGCAGTCAGTGGTCTGATGCTCTCAAATTAAAGCTGGATGAGGTAACTAGATTAAATAGTGAGAATGAGATGCAGTTTAAAAAGCTAAAAGCTGAATCTGAAAAAATAGCAACTGAAAGAAATTCATTGCAAAACAATTTTGACCTATTAAAATCTCAGCTGGCAAGTGCAAGGGAACAAATAAGATTAACAAGTGAAGAATCTCAAAAGCAGTCTAAGAGTGAGCAGGAAGCTAAAAACACAATAAAACGATTAGAAGAGGACCTTACTAGATCAAGAAATGCACTTAATGATCAGAAGCAGAAATATGACAAGCAAAGTCTAACAATGCTTAGCTCTGAAAAGGAAGTTCGAAGTTTAAAATGCGAACTAAATAATTCAACTATTGAGAAGAAGACGACTGATCAGAAAATTCAGATGTTTCAAGGACAATTACAAGAAATAAACAGCAAATTAAAGAAAACACAAGAAGAACTTCAAAAGAAAACTCTGGAAGAGCAGCTAGCACATAAAAAGATTTCTCTATATCATGAGGAGTCTTTAAAAAACAAACAATCAGCAGAGGAATTCAGGAAAAATCTTGAAAGGACAATGCAAACCAACCTGAGTACTGAAAATAATTTTTCAAACATTAAACTTGAAGTTGTTTCATTGAAGCAAGAAAAGAATATGCTTGAGGAGAAAATGAGGTTACTGAAAATGGACAATACGGAATTACAGGACAGACTTCAGAAATGTCAAGAACAAATAAACCTGGGGAAAAAGTCAGAATTAGAGCACGTACAGAAATATCGTAAACTGGATGGCGAATTAGAGGCTCAGAAAAGGGTAGTTGAAAGCCTGAAACATAAAATCGATATGCAGAGACAAGATCACATTAATCAACTAAGAAGTTTGCAAAGTGAAATTCAGCAGAGCGGCAAGATTACAAGTCCTATTCATAAAACTGACCATGAAATGAAAGGTACCTTTATGCCTTTAGCAATGGGTTCTCAACAAAGTTTTGATCGAAACCAACAAAAGTCAAAGGGGTCTCCTGGGCTGAGGCGGAAATTTGATTCTCACACAGAACCTAATGCATTTTTTAAGACTGAGCACAAAGAGGAAAACAGATTACAGGTAGATGGCTATGATGGTAATATTCAGAAGGAGCTGCAGCTTCAGCTTTCCAGGGTAAAGCAATCGCTTGACAGTACTGAAAACAAGCAACCTTTTACAGAGCTTGTGACCCAGGCAAGCACTGAACTTCAAATCACCATTGACAATATGAAGCCCTACATGCAGTCATCAGAACAAGGAAATGTAAAGGATAATAGTATTAAAAATAGATATCAAACTTTGAGAATTGAAGATGAAAACTTTGGAAAAGAGACAGCAAAATATGAGCAATCTTTGGAGGTATTCTATATTTGTAAATGTTTAGTTATCTGCTTCTTCTTTCTACACTCAAACACCTATTTCCTGATCCTTGCTATAGTACTTTGTGTTACTGTACCTAACACCATTTCCTCTGGGTTGAATCCTGTCTGGGTTTTGCTCACCACTTGGTGACCCTTGGTGCAGAGGTTACTATCTTCTAGCTTTCTTCTATATTTTTTAACCAGTGGTTTGCCTTCCTGCTGCTTGGGACTGAGAAATAGAAATGTATTTGCTGATAAAGAGATAATTCAATATTCTCTTTTTTTTCTTTTTCAAATATTACTATTTACAGAGATTGAAGAGTAAGCAGTATGATGTGCATGTTGAAGTCACAACTATAAAGCAGGAAAAAGAATTCCTGCTAAATGAAGATCTTGCTTTTCAAGAACGCGGTGTTGGGGAAGGATTTAGAAGAGGAGGTTCACAGAAAATGAGTTCTCTGTCAGCCAGCTCTAAAAGCTATGCAGGCTCTGATGGGTATGTGAGTGACAGTTCCTCCACCGATGACAGATATTTCTTTCAAGGTCTAAGGAAACGTGTATCTGCAAGGCATATGGTCGATGCTAAAATTCTTGATGCAAACACATTGGAAGAGCTTGAAATTGGACATACTTCTTTACAAGAAGTTCAGAAAAGCCTCGACAAATACTTGACAAAAGCTAATTCAATAGCCGGTTTATACCTTGAATCAAGTAGAGAAAAAATCTCCTTCATGTTAGCTGCAAGGAAGGGTGTTATTGATAAAGGTATAGCATTTGAGTTTTTAGAAGCACAAGCAGTAACTGGTTTTATAATTGATCCTTATACAGCCAAGGAATATTCTGTTGAAGAAGCCATCAATAATGGAATAGTTGATCAAGAATTGAAGGAAAAACTACTTGAATCTGAAAAGGCTGTCCTAGGTTTTATCCACTCTGGAAAAAGGTTATCAGTTTTTCAGGCCATTGAAGCCAGACTTCTAGAAAGGCAAAAAGGAAAACGCATTCTTGAGGCACAAATAGCAACAGGTGGAATTATAGACCCTGTTAAAAGTATAAGAATTCCACCAGAAGTTGCAGTTTTGAAAGGACTGTTAAATCACACAACCTTGAAGTTTTTGCACGAGCCAGCCAGTAATGTAAAAGGTTTCCATCATCCCATCAACAAACAAAGTATGTACTATTCAGAACTGTTACAGTTGTGCGTACTGGATCTTGACAGCAAAACATACCTTTTGCCAGTTGGAGATCGACAAATAACTGCTTTTTCTGCAGAAAAAGGCCTTAAAATTTGTGTTGTAGATATTCAGTCTGGCATGGAAATGACTCGACTTGAAGCCTATGAAAGAGGTCTTATTGATCAAAAATTGTATTTTGAACTATCCCAACATGAATGTCAGTGGGAAAGCAGCACTGTCTTTGATACAAAAGGAAATTCCCAAACATTATTAACCGATTTAAAAACAGGACGTCAGTTTATACTTGAGGAAGCTATCAACCAAGGTAGAATTGACAGATCTCAAATCATTAGATTTAAAGAAGGGCTGATTTCTGCTACAGAATTAGCTGATATTTTAGTAAGTCGATGGAAACAAAATAAAGATCCTAATAGTCCTATAGCAGGATACTGGATATATGAATCAAATGAAAGAGTTTCAGTTTTTAAAGCATTGCGAAGAAACATGGTTGACAGAATAACAGTCTGTCAGCTACTTGAGGCCCAAGTAAGTACTGGAGGAATTATTGATACATCTAATGGGAAAAAATATAGTGTTTCTGATGCTTTGCAGAAGGGTCTTATTGATGAGGCATGTGCAAAACAAATACACCAGTGTGAATTAGTGTACAGTGGTGCCATTCATCCTGTAACAAAAGTAACCGTACCTGCAGCTGAAGCTGTGAGCTTGAATATGTTAAACAAAGAAATTGGTTATAGATGTCTTCAATATCAGCATCTAACAGGAGGTTTAATTGATCCAGGATCTCATTCTCGCATTTCTTTAGACCAAGCAGTCAAAAAAGGAATTGTTGATTCTGTGACAGCAAGAAAATTATTGAATGATATTTCTTATATCAAAAATATTACCTGCCCTTTAACAAGAAAGAAGATTTCCTATAAAGATGCCCTGGACCAGGCAGTTTATGACTGCCATACAGGACTTAGATTAACAAAAGCACCTCTGCCTCTCAATGTTGGAATTCCCAGCCTTTACTTCTCTTCACAATGAATACATTTTTTCCTTTTGCATCATTGTTATACTTAAAGGGGAAGTTCAGTGCAAATACAAATACTTTTCAGCAAAAAGAGCAGTATTTTTTCATCCCAATGACCTTAATCTGCCAATTCAGCATTGTGTCTGTGTATAAATAAATGCTTCCGAAATACTGACTTCCTGTTTGCAGGACCCCTAGTAGAGACCGTTATGACCCAACGCCTGGGTTGATTCAGTTGCTCAGTAGAGATCTGAGCATCTTTGACCCACCCAACAGCCTATCAGTAGAAATTACTATTAGAACCTGAAATGTTAGCTCACTAATGTCAACAGCAGGGAACTGCAAAGGGTATGAAAATCAACTGATTTTATAAAATAGGAGAGAATATTTAGAATAACTAAGTATGCATTACACAAACTAACAATATAACAAATATTGAAAATGTCCACTGAACTGTCCCTTTAAAAGCTGAAAATCCTGTAAATTAACTAAGCATTTTTATTCCTTGGTGCAACAGAAATATCCTACTTGTATTTCAGTTCTTAATTAAAATGCTTAAAGGAAATTCATTGCAATGTACGTATCCAAACCAAGCTTGAAAATCTACATATTATCTATATATCATGGAGCAGCACTATATCTATCCATCATAATAAGATTGTTGTATCTGACTATATTCGACTATATTCTACTATAGCATAAATGCATTGCTCTTGATCATTTTCCTATGGTTATTAACATTGTTCTTATGGCAACTTTGCTGTTTTACAGGAACATGAAAGATTCTTTTGACAGTTTTATTGTTTTTTAATTCTTGTATTTTTTATAGATTGGGACACAGACAATGTATTTAAAATATAACACACCCATAAAAAATGATTTGTAGCTATTTAAAATGCCTCTTTTATTTTACTTTTTTTTTTACCTTTCTTTAATTCCATTGTTTTTTGTAACTAATGTGTGGGTTATCCTTTCAGTAAGCATTGTTTGAGTCATTATGCAATAATCTCACAAAGTAGAGCAAAAGAGAAACGGGGTCAACCTGTGGTATACAACCCTCTTAGTACCATATGGGGAAAGAGAACTAGAAATATGATAATTAAGTTATGCAGTACTAGACAGGGTGTAATATTTAGTGTTCTGTATTGTATGGGCAATACAACGATTTATGGAATGTCTTGCAGCAGGTCTGAAAACCTCCTGAATTTATGAAATAGTAAACACAATTACAAGCACCGGAATTTGTTAGGTTGGGATGAATAATTTGTACTGTGGAAGATTTCAACAACGTCATCATAATCAGTCTGTGAGATGGTGAAGCTAATGCAAAGGCAGAAGTTTGTGTACCTTATATTGTTAAGTCCATTTATTATCTACTGTTTCTATAAGTAATAAAACATTATTCAGATTCAGTACCAGATGTAAAATATAGCCGCTGATGTACATTTTGTTTGTCTTTTCTTAGTTCAGAAAGTTTTTCTCTCTAATTAAATTATATTTTTAATGTAATCATCTGAAAAATCTATGCATTGTTGTTTGTCTTTTAATGTTCATGTGTATTTTTACACTGTGAATTGCCAGAAGTCTTTGGAAGAGGAAAAGAACGAGAATATAAAGAAAGCAGGGGAAATACTGAAAGGTGTATCTAAAATCACAAAAACACTCAGCAGAGGAGAAGAACAAAGACATTCTGAAAACACTCCTTTTTGTAAACAACAGGTACTGCAAGAATTGTTTCGCCCCCTTTTACTGAAATCACAGTTAAGGTTCTTTTTCTGCTTGAGTATGTTAATTGGTTTATTTTACACCAATCACAAAGCACATTTTATAGAATACAAATGGCCATTGTGCAAAATGAAAGGAGACATTTTCAGCCATTTCAGAACAGGTATTCATCAACTATAAAAAAAACTTTCCTCCATTTTCTTCACCACTATTGGTTGTATAATTACTTGTTGTAGTTGTACACAAAACTGATGATCTCAAATTCACATTGTGTAGGTTTTCATTGGTTTTATCTAGTTTGCACACACAGCAAACATTTTTGTCTAAAAATAAGAAAGTTGTTCCATTAATTACCACAGATTTGTTTTTCTAGGTATTGTGCGCTTGAATGCTTATATAAGAAAGTACAGATTATATACAAAACAGAAAAACATAAAACTGGCATTTCTATAATGTGACAACATATGATGACAAAACTCGATCAACAGTGTTATTGATTACTGTACTACTTACACAAAGTGTTTAACAGTATTAGACCAATAAAGGTCTTTAACTATTGTTATAACAGTACATGCTGAAAATAGAACATTCACGTTATGCAGACAGTGTCATCGGTAAACCAACCAGCCAGGAGATGTTCAAATACTTAATGAAGATTGTGCATTTGAATCACTTTACATTACTCTACTCCAAGGTCACATTACTCTACTTCAAGGTCACTGTTGCCAGTACTAGTATTTTTACAGAAAATAATTTCAAACAAAGTCTTGCAGTCTAATGACAAATTATTTTTCTCTATCAAGTTGGTATAAATAATAATATTTAAAATGCAAACTATCACGTAAAGAATAAAAGTAATAATGATGTCAAGTATATGCTGACATATGTAAATAGTAAAGGTCTAACCCAGAAATGGTTACCAAGCATGGCAGGGTTGGTACCAAATGTATGCAGTGAAATCCAAATTCAGTATATCCATAAAGGTGAAATATAGGGTCTGTTTTCAATAGTTTCCAATACATAAATATCCAAACAAATGAAAGTACATCTGTACCCAGTTGAGGGAGACAAAACAGTATTGTACTGAAGTCTTTAAGGAATCACAGAGGAGGAATAAAACTACTGAATAAAAATACTTCTTTTCTTTGATTTGGAATAAAGATTTTCCTTCCTTGAGGGGATGTGAAGGCTAAAACAACTAAAGCCACATTATATATTATTTTCTTAGTTATGTACAATAACTGTTTGTCCTAATAATTTGCAGTTTGAACAATAATTAGTTATCCCTCTGTAAAGTATAGGGAAAACATTTGGGTCTGCCATTCTCCCTATGATTGCGGGTGACTCCCTATACCTTAGTACCTGGAACTGACCGCAAATGAGGGAAATTTTTTGTCTGAAACTACAGTTCCCGACACCGACGAGGGACATTCACGAGGGAGATTCGTCTGTCAGAAACAATCGTTTTACCCATACACAACAGGATTGGGCCTTTATCGGGGAATGTGTGTACCCAGCTAAAGGCTTAGGCTGGGTACACACTGAGGGACTATTTGTCCCGACCAAGCGCTTGCTACCTACAAGTGAACGTGAATTGGTCGGTTGGCCGACAATATCGGCTGGTGTGTACCCAGCCTAACATTAAGCTGTCAAAAAGATGCTTTTCCATCGACCTCTCCTCCCCCTGCCTTCCCTTCTAACTGTGCCTCCTCTCTTTTGCATAGTCACACATACAAACTATGAGAAAGTGCGTGTGTGTGTGTGTGGGGGGGAGGGAATTGGGGGATAAGCAGTGAAGTTGTCATTATACGTTTGAGCAATATAGTTGTTGCCGTAACAGAAATATACGATTTTGTTATTGTTGATTTAGACAGAAATTTACAGAGAGTCACTATCGCTATATACTTACATCGAAGGGATGTAAGTATGTTTAGAAAACTTTTAATACAGAACAAACATGGCGGTTGGGGGTGGACAGGAGAGAGGGACATTATGGCAAAAGGATTTCATGCAAGGGGAAAGGGCAGGCAGAGAGGGATTCGTATGGTGGTAGGTAGGGGGTAAAGGACTCCCCTGCGCATGTCACACTACCTCCAGGAGGCAGAAACATTTACACAGGAAGACACCTACTACCATTCACTTTCCAGGACATGGACTAGACATTGCAAGAGAACCATAAGGAGCAGAGATATAAGGTAATGATTTTTTATTCACTACACAGTGGGACCAGTAGTGGGTAAATTAAAGTTTTGGGGGTGGACATGCCCTTCAATGGCTTATTGGATCAATCAATGTCACCTGGATTCCACTGCTTGGCTATTGCTTAGTTTTTAGAACCAAATGTTTGAGTACCACCTCACTCAATAGGTCAATATGGTTTGCCTTCACTATTTATCTGGGGAAAAAAAGACAAAATGCAGTAAAAAAAACCTAAACTTTGACCCAACAACAAAATGTACAGTCGGAGAATACATAAGCACAACCTTATGCTGTTTTGGCTGAATAAAGTTGGGGTGCGTGTTATCAACATGTTCCACAAAATTTCATTACTTAACTGACCTAAATACTGGTTGGGAAATTCACAGGTCTTCTATAAAAAGCATGCTATTGAAACACACTAACTGACCTTTAGTGCTCTGTAAAAATACTGGCTCCTTTTTTAATGCAGTATGCAATAGTTACACCTATGGGAAAGATTTCTATTGAATTGGGGATAGGATATAGCCAAATATTCATACTGATAAAAGGACCAGTAACTTGTTTTCTTATAAAAAAATAAGTGTAATACACAAAAGAGGACCCACTACTTTTACTACTACTACTACTTTATTACTCCTATTCATTTATAAGTCATGACTTAAGATCACACTAACAGCAATGTAGTGTTTAATCAAGCATAGGTAAGATGGGTAAAAAACCCTTAATGCAAATTAAAAAGCAATTGGTTTAGAGAAATGTAGCTCATGGATAATAAATTGTAATATAACACATTTTTAGCGTAGATTACAAAGAAAAGTTAAATTTGGTAGTACACCTAGTTCACATCTTAGGCTAGGGTCACACTGTGGTCCTTAATGCTGAAATCTGATTTACTGCTCAGGTCTAATTCTTTGATTTGGCTGGTCACACTATTATTAAATGTGATATACCGGTATATCCAATATCAGTGTGAACGGTTTGTAGACCTAAAGTGACTCTAATGCACAGAAGAACATAAAAATGTCACTGGGTTTTGATTTTTTTGCAGAAAGTGAATATGGTAGTGAACATGGAAGCTTCTGAAACAATCATTTCTGCCTGTATTTTTACGCTATTTTGCATTAAAGGTCCATGCGTTCAGCATTTAATGTTGAGAAAGAAGAAATACAAATATTTATTAGCATCCTTTTTAGCTATCACTGTCCAGGGACCTGGCGTAAATAAAATCAGGTGTGGTGGGAATGTGATATGAGGGGCTTAAGTAATTATAATTATTTAGAGCAATGTTTTATTACATTTTTCAGTGGTTGTCCATAAGGCTATCATGGTTGGACACACAGTTAAGAAAAGTCATCACTGGGAGGAAACATTTAGCCCTTGGGTCATACCTGTTTGATGTTTGGAAATCTACTGTTTGATTATTTCTGCAGCAAACTTTTGATGATATTTTCATCCTAAAGTGTCTTAAAAGTTCTAAAAGTTAGTTCAGACCATCCAAACATGGGACATATATCAAATTTAGATCACATGTATGTGGTGTAAATCAGATTAAAAAATATCAGATTCAGGTACAATTAGGCTTGTTCTCATTTTAATTTTTTTTTTTTTTTTTTTAAATTTCATACCTGGGTCAGATTTGAAGGGAAAAAACTGTTTTGCCCCACTTTTTACTGCAGTATGACACTACCCTAGCCCAATAATTTTGCAGGCAATATTACAAATGTAATTTAAATGAAAAGGATATTCCATCTTGGAAACATTAGCAGGTAAAACTGCTGCTCAAGTCAACATTACAATTTATTCAACCCACATCTTGGACCAAATGTCTAACCGGTGTTAAGTTGAGGTAGTGTATGCCAGCTTAAGGAATGTGAGAAACACAATCATTACCATTTTTAAAGTTAAAAACATATTAGTTTATGTCTTCATTACATGGAGAACCACAGAACATCTTATGTTTTATTCCAGTTATTTTATTTATGGTATCAAAATGTTAATACTTTTTAAGGCACTTTATAAGTGCCTAAGCCACAATAATACTCTTGTCTTGCTTTCTATTCTGGACTAAACCTTTATAACTGTTTATGTTTAGAAAATGCTTCAGAAACAGTCCAGATATATAGAACTTATTTTCAGTGTAAAAAGATAAATTGATTTGTCTGATGCATCCAGCAGTAACCTACTTGAAAATGTATAGTTTTAGCCTAAAAAATGATCACGCAAACACAGCGCTACTTTCAGCAGCAGGTACTTGCCTGTTAGGAGAGAGGGAGAAAGTGTCTAACACAGCAGCAGCCCCCTTCCCCATCCACTATCAGCAGTGTCGGGAAGATATGTTAATGAGCTATATAGTGTCGGGTTGTGAAGGCTCTTTTTTATGTAAATGAATGTATCAAGCGGCAGTTGGATTTATAAGGGAGCAGTGACTAAGGGAGGGGGGCAGTTAGGAGCAGTTACTAAATAAATTCACTAAGAAAGCAGGCACAGACACACATATAAGTAACATTATTTTACTACCCTAACATTGTACTTTCAGATTATACAAAGTTCTTTGATTGAGCCTTTAAGGATGCTAAAATATGTTCATCTATCCCCCCCCCCCCCCCCAGAGCTGACCTTTATTGCTTTAAACTTGCTGGCTTCCTCCTCCTAGATAATGGCATCTGCAGCTCCACCCCAACGAGATCTCCAGCTCCCTCCAGCTTCCTTGGCCTCCAAATTTATGTTACGGTTGCTCTAGAGAGGTCCTGCACATGCCACATGACGTCAATGCATGCACGTCGGCGTGACAGTGCATGCATGTGGGACGTCAGTGCGCCGCACTGTTCGGCACATGCAGGACCTCTCTAGTGCAACCGTAACATAAATTTTGAGGCCAAGGAAGCTGGAGGGAGCAGGAGATCTCGTTGGGGTGGAGCTGCAGATGCCATTATCCAGGAGGAGGAAGCCAACTTAAGTTTTAAAGCTAAAACTTGCCACTAACACCAAGGTGTTAATATCCTTTAACTTCCACCCCCTTCCCCAGGTAGGTGCATTTTATAATATATGTTTTGTTGTATTTTCAGATTTCCAGTGATGAACTAGAAACAAAGCAGGAACAGATTTCAGAAACTCTACAGACCTTGCAATTGCTTCTAGCCAAGCATGGTGATAGGTATTTTTTAAACACTTTCATCTTTGGTTTGTTTGGTATTTAACATGCTAGCTGCTTGAAAGAGTGTTATGTATGTTATATGGATTAATAAAAAGAACATTATTTAATAATTTTATTCATATGGGAACATTGGATTTAAAGGAGGAAAATAAACAATTAGACTGATGTGTTTCAAATATTTCAAGCATATTTGACATTTGACAAAAATACAAAAATATATTTGCCGTAACATATGTCTGTATGTAGTAGGCACTCAGCTATATATTATTATTACTATATGAAACCCTGAAGAAGTCCTAAGTAAAGGCTGAAACGTGTATAATATTGCACAATTTATATTTGTTATCACATCATAATCAAAGATGTGCATGCATGATATTAAGAAAATCATTCACTACAGCAAGTCATGCATTAATTTTCTCACTTCCTGCCCATATCACAGATTAATATAATGGAGCTTATCGGAGAGCTTCTCTCTTTTCCTGGGTGAAGGACACAAAGGGCTTAACTAAAGAGGAGGAAAGTGCTTTAGCCTTTACTAATTCTTACAATGCTAGACACTGTTTTCACATGTAACTGATGTTTTGGGTCAGATGTAAACTGAATTGTAAACCCTGAAAATTAAATTGTGAATTTTCATTTTATTTTCAGAATGACAAATGAGGAGAAACAGGAAATTGAAAGTCAATTAAAGGAATTACAAGAAAGCCAATGCATCTTATCTAAAGAGTACGAAAGACAACAGAAAGAAGCCAAGGATCTGGTAGATAAACTGGTGGAGCAGAAGGTGACACCAATAGGGTTATTCTCTTTGTTTAATATGCACAAGTTTTGCAGTTTGAGTGGTGTATTGCATGGGTTACAAGCAAATTAGTCATGTTTCAAATAAACCTGTTCCAACTACATTTAATCAGATTCCTTTTTTTGGGGTGTGATGTAAAACTCTAACCCATGAAGGATGAGAAATAATGTACATCTACAAAGAAATTCTGTACAACCTACTTTTTGAATAGAATTTAGAGTTAATGAAGTACAAAATTGGATCTTGGTCAACAAGAAATTCAGTAGTAAATGACACTCCTAATGTCTTTGTGACCTTTATTGACATCAGATGTGGTTCTTGCTGTATGCTGTAAACATGACATGCATGGTTTTCTTTGTCACTTGCTTTCTCACCTAACCCTCACATGCTGATTCTTAAGCATGGTGGTTAGCATCACAAATGGTTTCTTTCTTTCTCACTAACACACCTGATATTTTCTGAAGTGAATTTCTAGTTTACAGATGCATGTTGAAAGCTTGTATCACCTTGCTGTAAGGATACTGACATAATTCATATGCACATTTGAACTGCTAATCCTCTCAACATTTTACATATCTGGTAAGTATATTTTGTGCACAAAATAAAAAAAAATAAGTAGTTAGAAAAAATAGCAATTAAAAGAGTAAAATGTATTTGTTATCTCCTGTAGGTGGATAAAGTTGTGTCAGGGACCATTGATGAAACAACGGGGACAGTCTATTCCATTTATGAATCTATTGTACAAGGTCTCATTGATTATGAAACTGGAATATGTCTGCTTGAAATGCAGTTAATTATTTCAGGGCTTGTTTCACCTGAACTAAAATTATGTTTTGACATTGAAGAAGCTAAAAATCACACACTTATTGATGAGGAAATTGCCATTAGACTTCAGGAATTATCAGATGCTAAATCAATGATTTCATCTCTCTCTTCAGTAGACTTTCCAATAATAACTGCTTTTGAACAAGGATTACTGTCAGAGACTTTCACTATTCAAATTCTTGACATTTTGCTTTCTTGTGGGTGTTTATATGCACCTGGAACAAAAGAGAAGCTGAACGTAAATAAACTTTTCCAGAGAAACTTGATTTCAACCAATTTATTTTCCAAACTTATCGACAGACAAAAAGCCGGGAAATATCTAATTGATCCCATAACAGCTGAAAAGGTTACATTGATAGAAATTCTCCAGAGATGCATTAAAAACAAGGAAACAGGAATGAGATTTTTACCAGTTAATGTACAAGAGAAAGGGAAAATTATGCTAAAATCTGGAAGAAAGATCAGTGTAATAAGAGCAGCACATGAAGGGATTCTTGAACGTGAAATCCTATTTAGAATGCTTGGAGCACAGATGTTTTCTGGTGGAATCATTGATCCTGACTCTGGGAGAAAAATGACATTGGAAGAATCTTTGCAGCAAGGATTTATTGATCAGGACACCATTTGTGGAATATTAACTCAGCAAGTTAAAAATGGAGGAATTATTTGTCCATCCACCGGAAAATATTTGACTGTGGATGAAGCAGTTCAGTGTAACTTAATATCATACAGCAGTGCTCTGTTGGTTCTTGAGGCACAAAGAGGTTTTATTGGGTTAATCTGGCCTGACACAAGTGAAATATTCCCCATCTCTACATCATTGCAGCAAGGAATGATATCTAATGAATTAGCACAGAAAATCTTAAGCAATAGGCAAAAGATAGCTGGCTTGTATATTCCAGAGACATCTGAAATTCTTCATCTTGATGCAGCGGCTAATTTGGGTTTAATTGAGAATAACACTGCAACAGTGCTGAGCAGCTTGCAATTGCATGATAAAATGCCCAACATAGATGTCCTGGATCCAACATGCAAACATGCCTTAAAATGGATGTCTTGGAATGAGTCACATGCTACTACATTTGATGAGTTGTCTGAAAATAAATTTGCAGAAGAAGAAGAAGAAGCATTAACTCATAATCCAGAACACACTAAACAGTTGTTTATTTCATATCTTATGATCAACAGCTATATTGATGCAAATACAGGAGAACGACTGCTGTTGTTTGATGAGGACCTTGATGAAGCTGCCAGCATGCTGCTGGAGTCTGAAAACATAGTTCGCACTGCCATCATATCTAAGAAGGAATTTACAAGTAGTTCTGACTATAATGAACTGAGTTCGCAATTTATGTTAGACCCAAGCAGCAAACATATAGACTTAGATATTCATGGGGAGTTAATTAAAAAAGAAGAGAACAGCGCTACTTATTCAGAAACAATTTCTTTTCCAACTGAGTTAAAACAGGATGAAAATATATGGCAAGTGGAACCAATTGCTTCAATGAATTTTGATATAATGGAAAATAAAGTGTGTCCATCCCCATCCCTTTTGAGTAGTAACACCTGCAATAAAGATGTTCAAAATGAGTATGAAGGTCAAGCAGACATTAATTGTAAACAGGGTGCATCTTTTCAGTTTGATAAATTAGAAACACTAGACTCAAATGTTGATCACGGGGCCATAATCCATTCATGCACAGAAAATAACAACATCCAACTTTGTGACATTCTAGACAGCAAGGTAGAAGACAGCATTATTTCTGTCCATAATAAACCTTCCATTCCTTGCTCTCAGGCACTTTTGCATGCTGGAAATCCTAGAGAAACCAATGAATCACAGAATGAACTTTCTGATAGTGATAGCTTTATTACTCCAACTAATTCTGAACATGATCTCACATATGCTGCAGTGGATGAGATACAGAACACTTTACATGCAGAAGCCTACACCTATAATAAAAAAAATGATAATGATACACACCCAAGCAACAATGACATTTCTAAAAAAATCATTATAGAAACAATTTTAAAACCCTCATGTGAAAATATTCATGACCACTTTGACAATGATTCATCAGATCAGGAAGATGAGGAAGGCAATGGTAACGTTGGTTTTATCACTCAGTTTGGTGCATGCAGAAAGATAAAATGTAATGAAGAAAACACCTTTGAAGAAAGAGATCA
This sequence comes from Hymenochirus boettgeri, assembly GCA_019447015.1. NCBI lineage: Eukaryota > Metazoa > Chordata > Amphibia > Anura > Pipidae > Hymenochirus > Hymenochirus boettgeri. Next base: position 174,440,178 of record CM033473.1, read on the forward strand.
AGCATTTACAGATTCAAGTTCAGATGAAGAAACATACTATTACAGTGACAATGAGGTTGAGAAGCTGGACACAGTACGTGATCATCAATTTTTGGAAACTATCATTGAAGAGGATTCAGAAAGTAACACTTGTTTTGAAGAGGAAGAGTTATCTTTTAAAGGTGAAATTGATAACCATGGGGAAGAGGCAGCAATGTTAAACAATGGGACTAAAAGCATTCAGTACAGATCTGAAAACATTAAAAATGAAGAAAGGGAGGATGAATATACTGAAAGCTGCTTTAGCGAAACTGATATAGACTGTTTTATTACAGATGAAACTAACAGTGATGAAGAATGTTATCAGTCTGAATTGTCTACACATGAGCATTCTTTTAATAGTACAGTTATATATAAGCCTAGCCAGAAGGAAGATAATGTTATCTTAGATTGCCAAGAAACTAACAGCCACAGTGCATGCAGAACACATGAATGCAATGGTGATAAAGAACTGATTGACATGGAAGATAGTTCAGATAAAAATAACCATTTAGGGGAATGCACAATAATTGAGAGTTCAGATGTACTGCAAATTACTTATCCTCTCTTAGCACAAGATATTAATATTGTTACTCAAAACATATGTGAAAGAGGGCAGGATTTGAGCACAGGCTATAAGGTCTATTGTCATTCAAGTGATGTAGAAAATATAAATACTTTTGTGTCAGAAATGGACTATGAAAAGGCAGAACTAGATAGATTAGATGATCCTCAGCCAAACTCACTGAAATATAACACATCTGATGCAGATGTACTAGATACAATATCATCTGTTGAAAACTATAAAGACATTGTACACTCTGAACCATCCATCTTGGAAAGAGAAACGATAAACTACAGTGATCATTTAAATGAATTTGTTTCAAACAAAAATTCTCTTGGCAGTTTTCTTGAAACCGATAATAAAAAAAGAATAGAAGATACAAAAACAACACCAGAAGTAGAGGAACATGCTAATAATTTTTCCAACACTAGTCCCATCCATATTGATACATTGAGTGCAATTTTTGATTCGTTAAACCTTAAAAATTGTAACAATAATGATGACTTAAATGTCAATCTAAATATGATAGGAAGTGAAAAAAATTTACAGATGGAAGATAAAAGTCCTGAGAATGAATGCACTATTGGGGATTTAACAAGCTGTCTCCGGGAATGTGCGAGTGCTATCCAGGCAATGGAGCAAAAAGGAGAGATTATTCTTACCGAGGGTACACTGGATTCTAAAGATTATTCAGTGACTACAAATATCAGAAACATTAGCACTGAAACTTCACACGTGACTATAACTAATAAAGAGAACAGGAGTCAGGATGTCAATGGTGGGGACAATGGTTCTAATAATGAACAAGATAGTGCTGATTCTGAAAATGCCAATGTGGTGGAAATCACAGATGTTTATACAATGCAGCCCAAAAAAGAAAGTGTGAATGATCTGGTTATTTTATCTAATGCAGAAAACAATTCATTTATCCATAATGAGTTACAAGAAAAAGAAATCTATTTTAAAGACAAAACTGAAAAGGGATCAACTTTAACACAAGAAAAAACATTAAGCTCAGAACCGCAATGCACTCAAATTGATACAGATTTAAAAGAATTAAATTCTATTGTGCAAGATCAGGAAGTAGTGTACTGCAATCCCACTATTTTTGGTTTAAATAAGGAACATAATCAGGCTGTTTCTCCTGATGCTATGCAGACACACCCTAATCACCAAACAGAAAATGGTTCCCATGCCTGCCCTAAGGCATTACTTGTGTTAGAGCCCAATCATCCAAAATTAATATCTTCTCAACTTGAACAAATATTTCATATCCCTGAGGAATCTGAAAATAAGAATAAGTTTGAAGAATTACTTATAAATATAAATAAGGGTCTGTTTCCAAGTGAAATGATGGTTTATTCTTCCAAATCTGAAAATCAAGAAAGAAAACCTGACCAGACCTTTGTGAATACTCACCCACAAAGTGATAAAGTTGCTCAAGCAGAATGTGCTATAAGATCTGAACAAAACCCTTATTCAGAATATCATAATGATGATCACATGTATTTAAATAAGAACCAAGAAACTGGAACAAAGGAAATGAGAGAGAGTGAAGAATGCGTGTCATCTGATTCGGTGAGTTTACATTGATAATTAATTATTCAATTTACACAGACAGAAATACTTTTGTTAAAAATATTGAACTATTATTATTATTAATAATAATAATAGTGTACATATTTAAATGCTAAGCATAACTAGATACATAGTAATAGAACATAAAATTTGTGACTTACAGGACAATTTATTGAGTTGTGCTAATAGCAATTTTAGTACAAACATCTAATATTGTCAATATAAGGGATAATACGCTACCTACAGTGTAATATAAGGATATTACGCCACAGAGAAGTTCCCTTGACCATATAAAAACACAAGGCCATTAGGCCGAGTGTTTTTATAGAGGTCAAGGAACTCCGAGGTGAAGTAATATCCGTATATTATTCTGTAGGTAGCGTATTATTCCATATAATACATAAGGTCAATAAAAGAAAAATCCAGCACAGGCACTCTGTATCCCCCCTCCCTGTCTCCCCCGTATTAGTAATGTAGATACCAAGCCTGTTTTTGAACATACAAATGGTTAACTGCCTTTTCTATCTCAAACTAAAAGAAGACAATAAACATCATCTCTCACCCTGGTGCTGTTCCGGTTCATTTCACTGACTGACTGGCTTAATTACTGTGCTGATGAGGAGGGAGCGCATTCCTGTGATTCATAATTGACTTGGCTGCTTGCTCCTTCTTATCAGCACAGTAATTCAGTCAGTCAGTCAGTCAGTCAGTGAGTGAGTGTACGAAAACAGGCTTATTATCTACATTACTAATACAGGCAGGGAGAGAGAAATGGGGAGGGGCAGTGGGATACAGGAAGTCACTCAGTGACATCACTGAGTGACTGATTAAATAGATTCTCACCACTGCACATCCCCATTCAAATGCCAGAGCCTTATGTATTATATAACTATTTATCACACAACATGTACTACTTCACTGCATTATTCCTATTATGTTATTGTGAAATGTGTTCAGCGTTACTACAAAGCATTTTAATACCCTGTTAATTTAAATCAACCTTACTTAATTAAGGTATTACTAGTCCATCAAAATAAATCCTAACAATCTGGGGGTAAAATGATATTTAATTATGTATTATATATTATATATACCGTAATAATTATATATAATATTATATAACACAATATAATCTTTCTATGCGACATAAAATTTATTTGAGTTCCATTTCACAATATTAATAATATTAAAATTAATTAATATTACTTTAAAATATTTTCTGTTCTGGTATGTACTTTTCTATAAATATATTAGAATTTGTACCAAAAATAAAAAAATAATTTTTAAATGCAACTGTGTGGGTTAGGATTCAGTATGTGTTCACTTCCCTGTGATGGAGGAGCAACTATGTTTGAGTTTCACTATTTCACATTTTTTTTTAAAATCTTACTACTCAGTAGGAGTTATCACTCTGGTGGGAAAAACTACTAAGGCTGGGTACAGACCATCAAATTTTTGGGAACAACCGGACAATATTTCTGTTGAATGGACAAACAGACAATCAGACACAACAGTAAATCATGGCCAATCATGCCGTCCCCTATGGACGGCACAAATGGTAGCAGCAAACTGTCGGCATCGGCTACCGACAAGTTTATGTCCCTGCCAATCACTTGCTAGTGGTAAACGCTTGTCTGAAACGAAAATGTTAGCATGCGTACCAAGCTTTACACATGCTTAGTACTTTTGTTTCTCTTACAGGCTTCTAATATTTGATCAGCCTTTATAATGATTCCTTTAAAGGGCATGTCCACCCCCAAAACTATAATCCCCCCAACTACTGGCCCCATCATGTAGTGTAGTGTAATCCTTACCTCACATCCCAGCTCCATAGGGTTCTCCTGTAGTCCCCCCCAAAGTCCCAAAAACTGCCCACCAGGAGGCTAGCAGAGTCCATATAGGACTCTGCCTCCTACCTGGCCTCCGGGAAAAGTTTGGCATGCGTACTGCAGCCCTTCTCCCCCTCCCTCCCCCTCCCTCTCCGGATTCCCTACCCCTAGCGTAAATCCCCTTTAATATAGTAATCCCCCTGGTCCCCCAGCCCCAACCGCATGATTTTTATTATTAGAAAGCTCCCCAAACTCTTACTTACCTCTCCTCTTTCCTCCTGCCACTCAGCCAATCACAGACGCGACTGCCGGGAGCCTGCATTTCCTCGCAAGCAGAGGGCCGGGAGCGCGGCGGAGGAAAGAGGGGAGGTAAGTAGAGTTTGGGGGGCTTTCTAAAAATAAAAATAATACGGTTGGGGCTGGGGACCCAGGTTGAAGGCTATATTAAAAAATAGGTTTAAGGGTGGACATACCCTTTAAGGCTAGCACAACCATTTTTTCCCAGTGGGTTTCAAAAAATATAGTTACTAGAAACCTAGAATTTTAACCCATTAGAACTTCCTCTGGGGTATTGTTGTAATATGAAAATTTTAAACCCCCTAATAGCACCAGACCAATGACTTTATGGCAAATGAAAGTAGCATGAAAATTATTTTCTCCCTGATACATTTCACCTGTTAATTATTTTAATGCCAACTCTGTGGCTTGACCCATTATTCTCCACCCACATGTTCACCCCCACCATCACGGGAATAAAGAAAGGAGTTTCCTAAACAGAAACACCGGTAAAACCACATGGGCTACATTTCACAAGAAATTTACTTGTACATTAATATTTCTTTGATGTGTATTAACTGTGTAAATAAAGTATATAAAGTATCCTTACAGTACTCAAAACGGAAATCGGGTTTTATTCATTAACAATGCTGCTCAATTATCCAGAATTTGTTATGCTTCATAGCATATTAACCAATAATGTTGCTTCTAGTTTAACTTATTTGCCCTTATTCCTATTTTTGTATTTTCTAGTTATCTGGTACATTAACTGAAAAATTATGTGAACATCTCACAGCTGTTCAGGATTTCAAATTGCACTTGGACGGTTTGCCAGCCATCGGTAATAACCTGGAAACTTTAAAACTACAACTGGAACAGATGGAGGTTAGTGCTGGTGATGTTTTGATTTAGTTTTACATTTATCCACCTTTCTTTTTGTAAATTAATTCATTTTATTATTACTGCACCTTAGCCTATAATGTCTTGGGCAAGGGTTATTTTTTTACAGTATGTTTTATTAATACAATTTTTACAACTTTTTTATACCTCCGGGATTATATTTATGCATTGCTCAAATGAAACTGGTCACTTTCCTTCAATGAAAATGTATATCTTTGGATTAAGAGTGTATTAAATTTTTAAACAAAGCCCTAAATACTTATAATTCATAATAAGAACACACTTAGAGGACCAGAGTATAATTAGATAAAAGTCTAACCATGTGCCATACATTAAAGGTGCTAGTATGTATACTGCTAGTCCAGATAGCAGTCATATAACACAAGCCTCTAAAGTTCAGTCCACAGTCCAGCTTCCCTTGGAGATACCCTTACCCAATCTAGCTTATGGGACTTATATCAAGGTTATCAGAACCCCTTTGCATCTTAACCGTTACTCTGATCAGCTCACCAAAGCTGTCATTCCCAGTATGTCTTCCCCTGTACCAAGACAACCCGGCAGGCACAAGATCAGGGTAAGATCTTAATAGCACTCATATTCATGATCATCTAAGTTATCGCACTAGCCTATTCAGCTCTCCAGCACTTAATATACCTGTGGTCATCACATCTCTGGTTTCATGCCTAACTCTGTTTCTTAAACTGGTAGACTCCTCAGCTATCAAAACATACTTCATTTGTTTTTTTCCATGTATTGCATGCCACACTTACATGTGATAAAATAGATCTCCTGCAGAGTAAAACTCACTCCCATACCAATAATGCACTTTGTTAAAATTATTTTCCACAAGTCTACACAAATCCACGTAAACATTAACCACACGTTGTATTACCACTTATGGTGTGTCTACTCAACCAATTATTGGCCCTCATAAAGTTTATGTTTATCTTAGTACGTTCCAATGTTTTTTTTTTTTTTTTTTAGAACAGTATGTGTTTTTATATTATGTCATTCTTGATTGTAGGGGTTAATAATATGATATTTTCTGATTTTTTTTTTAATTGTTGGACCAAACAATAGTACAATAGTAACATTCCACATTACTAGGACATCATCTACAATTCTAGGTAACATTAATTGTGGTGTTCCACCCATAACTACATGACTAACTCGGCCACCTCTCACTTCTTCCACATACCTGGTGGAGGCATGCACAAGTCACTCCATTACCATGCCCCTCACCTGTCTGTAGAAATTGTTATTGAAAACAAATATATGGTTTTCCAGAATAAATTTCAATAGGGTGTGTTGGAGGTGATCTGCTGATCATATTTTTGTGCCCTGGAAATTTTGTAACCAACATTTCTACAGATCCCTTTATAATTGGCTTTGTGTGACTTTAATGTGGGAAACTTAAGGTTGTGGAATATGGCATACCATAAATTTCACTATATGTGTATTGTTAAAGGGCATGTCCACCCCCAAACTTAAATTTAACCCACTATGTGCCCCACTGTGTAGTTTAAAAAAAAATCCTTAGTTTACAATTCTGCACCCTATGGTTCTCCTGAAGTGCTTGTCCAACGTCCAGGAAACTGAAGAGTAGTCTTCCTGTATGAAAGGTTTCTGCCTCTGAGAGGAGAGTGGCAAGCGCAGGGGAGCCCTTTCCCCCTCCCTCCCGAGAACTCCCTGGCTGCCCTTCACCTAGCATAAAATGGTTTATATATAATGTAGGGCATCCCTTTCCACCCCCAACCAACCACTATATTAGATTGTTTAGAAAAGAATCTGAACTCTACTTACAGCCCTTCACTCCCACAATGTTCTCTATTGCCGGCAGCCGCGGCTGTGATTGACTGCCTTTCAGCCAATAACAGCCATGGCTGCCGGTCCAGTCCCTGTTTGTGCCCGGTCCCCGGTCCATTCGCAGTTTGTGTGATCCAGCAATAAGAGGACCAGAGTAGAGCACAGCAGGAGCGAGGGGCTGAAAGTGGTGGTTCTTTTTTTAACAATCTAATATAGTGGTGGGGTGGGTGGGAAAGGATGCCCTACAACATATTAAAAGTTATCATTTTGGGTGGAGATACCCTTTAATTTTACATAAGGAATCTATTAGCATGTCAAACTATGCATATTGTTACTATTTCTAATAAGATGTATTAAAACTCCAGGACCATTCCAGCTAAAGGTTTTGATGGAAGGTGCTGCCTTAATGTTTATTTATATGTATGTTTGCTTAGTTAACCTGTATTTGTGTAACATATATGGTCTTCCCAACTTGTGTTTTAGTCATTTGATTCAAGGCTTAATGAATTTTCTGCTGCCATGAAAAAGGATATGATTTGTGCAGAATCTTTCTTAATGGCTACGCCAGATGACCTTTCATTGCAACATCTAAAGGAATTAAATAACTGCTTGTTGAAGGCCTTTGCTGTGGTTTGCGAATTTTCTTCAGAACATGCTAAACAAATTGCTTCTGCTGTAGACACTGAGATGGTAAGATATCAGTTAGAAATCTGTATACAAATCATTCTTTTTCTTGTTATACAAAACAGAACACTAAATATAGTCTATTCTGTTAGTGGTGCCAGTTTGCTATCTTTTGTCTTACTATTATTATTGTATTCAGTGTGATCAACTGGACTTGAAGTTTAGTTTCGCTAATCATCTGACTGGCTTTCTCAATTCAGAATGACTTTTACAAGAATCTGTTGGCAATTATGTACTCTGGAAAGTCCCAATTAGCATATGACAGCCAGGTGTTCTTTGAACTTCTGAATGCAAGGTGTTCATTGCATTGTGGCTATGAGGTGTTATCAGAACAGTAAGGCATACAAACAACATTGCACATAGCAGACAGTTGGTGTTGAAACACCCCCCCCCCCCACCCACCCACACACACCCACCCCCCTTCCCAACTTGGTTTTTTCATTTTGACATAAATGACCTCCTTGACACCTCTCTTAAACCAATGCTGTTGCTTTGCCAAGATGTTGACATTACAGTCTTTAAAGGTATGTCCATTTTTCTTAAGATGCAGGTACATGGCTGAGTCCTGACCCGAGGAATTTGCTCTTCTGTGCTGCGCCATACATTGGTGTCGCTGCTGTTTGGTCTCCCCCACATCTAAATCAGAACACCCTTCACTGCACTGTGTATATGATGTCGCTCTTCTTATGTTTCAGTATTGGGTTTTTCAGATGAACCAGTTGCTGCCTCAGTGTGTTGTTTTGTTTAAAGCAGACAGGGGGTATTATTATTATTATGGATTTATATAGCGCCAACATCTTCCGTGGTTCTTTACAACTACATAGTCATACATTACATACAGTGTATTACACATTATACAAAGTCATACAAACTACATATGCAGGTAATACATAATATACACAGAGTGATGAGTTACTAACAGCAATACCGTGTTACAATAGGAAAGAGGACCCTGCCCAGAGCTTACAGTGGGAATGGGGGTGAGACATAAAGTGATGGGAATCATTTGCAGAGAGGAGGGGACCATCTGGGACGGTATCTGTGGATCAGTTCTGATGTATGGAGGGGCTGTATGGGATAGTGCTTTATAGAATAGGTCAATCTAAGCAAAATAAGGAAGGGCTGTCCAGTCTCCAATCAGTGCAAAATAGGTGTAACAACCCTTTTTATTAGTGCAAACACAACCAACACTATTTCTACCAATGGGATATTGAGGTTGTATGTGGGAATATGAAGGTTCAATATTGGACTGTAATATGGGAACTTTGTTTGTGAATCAGTTTAAGTAATGAAATGGTTTGTCAAATAAATTGTTGTCACTTTGTGTATTTATACACTGCACCCAGTTGGCTTTGTAACAGATGAAACGTTGTGTAGGTTGTGTTTGCACTAATAGAGAGGGTCGTTACCCCTATTTTGCATTGGGAAAAAAAGTGTTGGTTGTGTTTGCACTATTTTGCATTGATTGGAGACTGGACAGCCCTTCCTTATTTTGCTTAGATTGGATTATACTGGTGGCAAAGAGGTGGCCGCAGGAGGTCTGAATGCCCAGAAGTACTTTCACTTTGATTGTATTGCTTTATAGAATAGAGTTAGCTTGAATTGGATCCTTTGCGTGATGGGCAGCCAATGGAGGGACTGACAGAGAGGAGAGGCATTAGAGAAGTAAGAATTAAAGTGAACTAGAAAGGGAAAGTTTAAGTATAAACTTTGAATTTGGCTTGAAAGACTGCATTTTGGAAGGGAATTTGTGTGTTTGTGCTGCAGATTTTAAAACTCAATAATGTCAATGATGAGGACATTGTTGTTTTTTACTTACCCTTTAAATATGTCACATGCATTAAAGGTAGGTCAGTTGGTGTGTGTGTATTCATATCAGGTTGGGGGATAAAATACTAGCTTTTTGATGATTGGTCAAAATGAGTTTTTTTTACTTTAGTTACGCTTTACGGGGCTCCATAGTAATGGATAAGTAGATCAGTAGATGTGTGTACCCGTGTCGGGTGAGAGAATAAAAAAAAAAAAAAAACTTTTTGATGATTGGTCAAAATTAGTTTTTTTTTACTTTAGTTACCCTTTAAGTATGGCTGCAACAGTAATGGAGGGGTAGGTCAGGAGGTGTGTATACCTGTATAACGTGGGGGTTAAAAAAACGTTTTTTGATTATTGATCAAAATTAGCTTTTTTGACTTTAGTTACCTTTAAGTATGGCTTCACAGTAATGGATAAGTAGATCAGTAGGTGTGTGTACCTGGGTCTGGTTGAGGGGTATGCCTTTTTTGTGTTTACAACCATAAAACTATTATTGAGGATAAATCTAAATTAGTTTTTACTTTATACCTTTAAGTATGGTGCCACTGTAATGGATAAGTAGATCAGTAGTTGTGTGTACCTGGGTTGGGTGAGGGGGTATGTCTTTTTTGTGTTTACAACTATAAAACTATTTTTATTGAGGATAAATCTAAATTGTTTTTTTTGCTTTAGTTACTCTTTAAATAGGCTGCCACCGTAATGGATAAGTAGATCAGTAGGCATGTGTACTGGGTCTGGTTGAGGGGGGTATGTCTTTTTTGTGTTTACAACCATAAAACTATCTTTTATTGAGAATAAATCTAAATTAGTTTTTTTTTTACTTAGTTTACCCTTAAATGGCTGCCACGTAATGGATAAGAGATTAGTAGGGGTGTGTACCTGGGTCTGGTTGAGGGGGTATGTCTTTTTGTGTTTATAACCATAAAACTATCTTTTTTTGAGGATAAATCTAAATTCGTTTTTTTTTACTTTAGTTACCCTTCAAATATGGCTTCCATGGGAATGGAAAGGTAGGTCAGTAGGTGGGTGTACCGGGTGTGTGGGGGGGTTGGGGGTATCACCATTTGTATTTATGACCATGAAAAAAACTGTTTGAAATATCCACATTTGAGGATTGTTACCATTATAGTCTATGGGAAAAATGTCCGGAAATTCGCCGATAACGCCGTAATGCTTCTGCGGATTCCTTAGCTAGAAGAAAGCACACTTCTCCTATATGCCCCGCACGTCTGTACCGAATTTCATGTGTCTAGCTCAAAAACTGTGGGAGGAGATACGGTCCAAAAAAGCGGAAGAATAAAACGGAAGAAAAAGAAGAAGAAGAAATAGAAAGAACAGTAATTTGGCTTTTTCAAGCCAAATTAATGAGCCAGGCTGCAGAGTTTAGGATGAAAGTGGTGACACGCAGTTGTTCAATAAACCACACAGGAATGTGTTGCAATAGTCTAGCCGGGATATGATTAGGACATGGATGAGGATTTTAGTTACTTCTTTCGAGATGAAGGGACAAATGCACAAGATGTTTCTGAGTTGGAGCCAACAGGAATTTGTAAGTGTGTTGACATGGGGTTTGAAGAAAAATTTTAATCTAGTGTTATTCCCAGACAACGGACACAGGGAGATGGCGATATTGGTGTGTCATTAATATAAATAGTGAGACTAGGGAGGGGAGCAGATTGTGAGGATGGTAAAAGGACAAGTTCAGTCTTGTCCATGTTAAAGTTTGAGGAAGCAGGAGGACATGAAGGCAGAGATAGCACTAAGGCACCTGGGATGCCGGTGTAGGGAGATCTGGAGCAGAGATGTAAATTTGGGTATCATACACAGGTTATTCAGGTTTTACTGAAATCCAAATGAGCTAATAAGCTGTCCAAGGCCATAGATGTAAATGGGAAAAGAAGAGGACCAAGCACTAAGCCTTGCAGTACCCCCAAATGGAGGGGGCAAGGGTGAAGCTAATTTTAGAGGGTAAAACACTAAAGGTTCTACCAGAGAGATAGGATGATAGCCAAGAAAGTGCAGTGTCCTGGATACTTGGAGATTAGGGTGGAAGCCTGACTGGAGGTGGTTAATATAGTATAGTATTTGAGGTTGAATAAAGACATACATCCAGCCCATCTAGCAATATCCTCATTTCCTGCCTAACTGTTGATCCAAACGAAGGCAAAAAAAACCCAACAAATTTATGAAGGGGGGAAAAAATCCTTCCTGACTCCAGGTGGCAATCAGAATTTTCCCTGGATCAACTCTACTTTATGTATTAATACCAGTAACTTGCAACATTCCTTGTTTTCAGAAACTCATCCAGCTTTTTTTTTAAAACTGACCAATGAACCTGCCATAACAACGTCCACTGGAAGACAGTTCCATAGCTTTACCGTTCTCACAGTGAAAAACCCTTTCCGAACTTGAAGCCTAAACCTTTTTTCTTCAAGTCTTAAGGGATGTCCACGTGTCCTCTGACATGTTCTATTGGTGAACAATGCCCCACATAGTTTATTGTATGGCCCGTTAATGTATTTATACACAGTAATCATATCCCCACGCAAGTGCCTTTTCTCCAGCGTACATAATTGTACCTTTTCCAGTCTCTCTTCATATTCAAGCTCCCCCAATCCCCCTATTAATTTAGTTGCCCTTCTCTGAACCCTTTCCATTTCAAAGATGTCCTTTTTGTACACAGGATTCCAAATTGCACTGCATATTCCAAATGAGGCCTTAACAATGCTTTGTAAAGAGGGAGAATTACATTTTCCTCCCTTGAATCCATACCTCTCTTTATACAAGACAATACCATGCTGGCTCTGGCTGTTGCTGCCTGGCACTGCTTGCTACCTTTAAGTTTGTTATCCACCAATACTCCAAAATCCCTTTCCAACATGGATTCACTTAACACAGAGCCATTTATAGTATAAGTAGCACAAGGATTTTTAAGTCCAAAATGCATCACCTTACATTTATCAACATTGAATCTCATCTGCCACTTAGCAGCCCAATGTGACAATCTATCTAGATCCCCCTGCAATGATTGCACATCCTCTGAAGTTTTTAATGGTCGACAAAGTTTTGTGTCGTCAGCAAACACAGAAACCTTGCTGACAATACCCACTTCCAAATCATTAATAAATAGATTCAATAGAAGCGGGCCCAACACAGAACCCTGTGGCACCCCACTTTAGTCCATAATGATAAAGCCCCATTTACAACTACACTCTGCACCCTATTCATTAACCAAACCAATTTTCTATCCATGTACAAATGTGACTCACCAGACCAACAGACCTTAGCTTATACATTAGTCGCCTATGGTGGACTGTATCAAAAGCTTTTGCAAAATCCAAGTAAACTACATCTACTGCTATGCCAGAGTCTAAATTTCTACTTACTTCCTCATAAAAGCCAAGCAAGTTTGTTTGACAAGATCTAATTCTCCTAAATCCATGCTGGTTACTACTTATAATGTCAGTCCTTGAAACATACTCTAGAACATGTTCCCTTATTAAACTTTCCAGTATCTTCCCCACCACTGAAGTTAAACTTCCAGGCCTGTAATTACCTGGCTGTGAATGACTACCCTTTTTGAATACTGGAATAACATCAGCCTTTTTCCAATCCAGAGACACACCACCAGACATGAGGGAATCTGCAAAAATAAGAAACAATGACCTAGATAAAAGTGAACTTAGCTCCTTTAGTACCCGAGGATGTATTTTATCCAGTCCAGGAGATTTATTAATATTAACCTTATTTAGTTCTTTCTGTACCATATCCTCAGTTAACCAAGTGCACTTAAATCTTTTATACCAGTATTGCTACTATAGCAATACTGGAGGTAACTTCATTGCTCACTTGAGCGTCTGCTTCTACTTATATTGATACTACTTTATTTTTATCCTTTGGGTGGTAACGGATTTAAGGATGGTGTCTATATTTATATTCTTTCGATACTTTGTATGTATCTACTCTTTGTGATACTGTCATTTTGGCAAACTATGTGTTAATGATAAGGTGGAGCTGGCGATGTTAGCCGTACTACATGACACGCCCCTCCTTCCTCTTACCAACATATGACGCTATAAAAAAGCGCTCACTTGAACTAACGCTAGCCATCGAGAAAGTCCGTTGTGGACGAAACGCGTGTGGCGTTTTATCTTTATGTGCTCAAGCGCGGATTACCTGCTCACTCGATATGTAAACTCCTGTTGGTAAAGTATCACTTATTTATTCTTGTTGTAATATCTCGATGTGATGCTCCAAACTATTTAGACCATTTGTTGTATCAAAATTACCCTTTTCAAATGTTTATTGAACTACTAATGTTAGTACTGGTTTGTCTACTTAGCATCATGGGATATGTCCCTAATTAGACTACTTACCTCGTTATAAAGGATACTTTTCTACTAAAGAGCACATTGTTTTTAATTGTTTTTATCAGCTTTCCCTGTTGTTAAATAAAGGATTTTTACTATAAGTGTGCTATGGGTTCTGTTTCTTCTTGTCCTATTGTTATAGCTAGTTTAACCCATGTAGCACCTAGCACACTGAGGTAATTATTACGCTAGTGCTGTTTCCAATATATGTTATTTATAAAGTATTGCTACTATACTCTATGATATCTGTACTTGGATCTTCTATAGTGTATACGGGGGGGGGGAGTATTCAAGACATTTGCTTTATCGCCATCCTCCGTAACTAACTTATCCCCATTAATTAATGGTGCCACATTCTCAGTCCTCATCTTCTTACTATTAATATAATTTTTAGGCTAAGTGATGCTTTGTTCAGCTATCCTAACTTCATTATTAATTTTAGCTAGTTTAGTTGCTTTCTTACATTCCTTGTTACAGTTTTTATAATCCCTAAAGGCCCTTTCCGTTCCCTCGGCCTTAAAGGTTTTAAATGCCTATTTCTTCCTTTCCATTTGCTTCTTCACATCAGAATTCAGCCACATGGGCATGGATTTATTTTTTTACATTTATTTCCCAAGGGTATAAATTTATATGTGAACTGGCTTAAAATCCCCTTGAACACAGTCCACTTCTGTTCAGTACCTTTACCTGATAATACATTATCCCAGTTGATATTCTGAAGAGCTGCTTTTAACTAGAGATGGTCGAACTATTGAAAGTTCGGTCCGTTTTCGAACTTTCGAACTATTGTAAAAGTTCGAAAGTTTGAAAACAGACCCATTAAAGTCTATGGGAGGCAAATAGTTCGAAAAGTTCGAGTCAAATACAACTAAAATATTAATGGTAACTTAATGTAAATGGCTGTGGGACCTGGGAAATGGTCTGGGGAGCATGTTCCAATATCCAGGACTTTCGTAAAATCAATTTTACTCTCACGCGCGCTACTTTCGAGCTTTCGCGTTCGAACGTTCGAGGTAAGATGGACATTTTACTCGCAGATTCGATGCTCGCGTATAGGCTGTAATGGAGACTTTACTCGCAGATTCGATGTTCGCGCCTAGATACCATGTACATTTTACTCGCGGATTCGAACGATCATCGAAAGTCCGGGAAATATCGAAAGTCCGTGTCGGAGATAGTTTGAGTAGTCCGGGTCCGTTCGAACACGAACAGTTTGGCTCAAACTCGGGTTCGAGTTCGAGTTCTATGCCATCCCTACTTTTAACCTGGAAACATTTTCTATCCCGAAATTAAAAGTCTTTGTTAACCCAGCGCACTTTTCCTTTCAATAAAGGAAATACTTTTTTCGAACACCACTTTTTCATGGTCACTATTCCCTAAGCCTCCAGTTACCTTTATATCTATAATGCGCTCTACAATATTAGATATTACCAGATCCAACAGAGCTCCTTTTCTAGTAGGAACTTCAACCACCTGTGAAAGAAAATTATCCTGCAGCAAATTCAGGAACTCATCGCCTTTTTCTGTGATGGCAGTTACACCACACCAATCAATGTCAGGGTAATTAAAGTCCCCCATAATGTGCACACTCCCCAAACTTACAGAACCTGCCAACTGCATATGAAGTTGACTCACCACCTCTCTGCTAGCATTTGGCGGCTTATAGCAGACACCAACAATGACATTACCCCTAACTCCACCCATATTGCCTCCAATTTAACATCCATATCGCCAGTTATCTCTTCTTTTAAATTTGGCTTCAATTCTTTTTTAACATAAACACATACTCCTCCCCCTTTCCTTTTTTCTCTGTCCTGCCTAAACAAGGCATATCCTTCTTAATTTATAGCCCAGTCGTGAGAACTGTTCAACCACGTTTCTGCTATACCTCATACATCATACTTTTCATTCAATGCCATAATTTCCAATTCACCCATTTTGTCAGCCAGGCTTCTCACATTTGCAAGCATACATTTTAGATTATGATCCTGTAATTTATTCGTATGCTTTAATAAACATGCCTCCCTATCCCCTATGCTAGCCCCACCCCCCTTTCTGCCCACCACTGGCTTATCTACACCCTGCTTTCCTCCTGGGCTATCTATCCCAGGGAGACTGCTAATACCCTACTAAGGAGCCTGTAGCCGACAGCAAAGTCTGCCCAGTTCTCAATAAACCCAAACCCTTCTTCCTTACACCACGCATTAATGCTCCTAACCTTTCTCCCTGGCTTAGCATGTGGCTGCGGTAGTATTTCTGAAAACACTACCCTGGAGGTCCTTGCTTTTAACTTGGCCCCTAGCTCTCGGAAATCATGTTTAAGGACCTCACCTCCTCCTCTAACTTTGTAATTGGCACCAATTTAAACAGAGAGTTAGTAGAGAGGTTATGTTTAAAGAGAGAGTTATTAGAGAGTTGGTGAACTAGGTCAGCATAAACATGTCTTTCCAGCAGTTTGGAAGTAAAAGGTAGAAGGAAGACAGGTTGGTAGAGTGGAAGGGTCCAGGGAGTTTTTTTTTAGTATATGGGATACCATGGCATGTTTAAATGAGGAGGGGAAAGTACCAGTGGATAGGCACAGATTAAAGAGAGCAGTTAGGGCTGGTATGAAGGAAGTAGAGAGGTGGGGAATGAAATAGGAGGTGATGAGGTTGAGGTGCAGGTGGTCAGATGTGTCCTGGATTGGAGAGATAAGATTCCCTGTTCTTTTATGGTGGTGAAGCTCACACAGCTAAAGAAAGCTAAGAAACACCCACTATACTCCTTATAGGAGGCACTCATTCAGCCAGTGTCCAATGGGGAAATCTGAGGTCTCCAAGCGAATAAACTATGGAGACACATATATAAGAATAAAGAGATATCATATTATATGCCCTTCCGCGCAACCCTCTTCCACCTGGGTGGGGGTAAGCATTATAGATGATAAAACAACCTAGTACAGTCCATCATAGCATGGTGGTGAAAATCGTTAGGGGGTAAGCAGAGGGAGTAGCCACTGAAGGGAGGCTATACAGTGCAGTGGTAGGGGTATAGATGGAGGGGGTGAGCAATGAATGGAGGTTGGGCAGTTCAATGGTAGTGGTTGGAAGCTGTAGTGAGGAGCTAGGGTGAGCAGGAAAAACATTTCTAATCTTTTACATTTTTTCTGTGAAATATGAGGCTATTACATCAAATGATAAACTGGGAGTAGGCGAAGGAGGAGGTGGACAGAGCAGGGAGTTAAAAACTTTGAACAGCTGTTTGGGATTACGTGATTCTGTGGATATGAGTGAAGAGAAGTAGTTTTGTTTGGC
Organism: Hymenochirus boettgeri; assembly: GCA_019447015.1. Classification (NCBI taxonomy): domain Eukaryota; kingdom Metazoa; phylum Chordata; class Amphibia; order Anura; family Pipidae; genus Hymenochirus; species Hymenochirus boettgeri. The sequence continues at coordinate 174,457,309 of CM033473.1, forward strand.
TAAGGACAAAGTACTTCTGATCCGGTAGAGGGCACTTTTAAATTTTAACAGGGTTATTCAATAAAAGTTCTTATTGTTTAAAATGGTGCTAATTTTGCCCCAACCAATCAGATCTTATTTAACATTTGTAAGGTTTTATTTGTAATTTGTAAAATTAGCACCATTTTAAACGATAAGAACTTTTATTGAATCTCCCTGCAAGTCTTTATTTTTGGTCTTGCGCAAGTATCGTTCAGCCATAAGGGAGTGCCTATTAATCTTTTTAAACTGATCTGAAGGCCATGGTTGATGGTTTTTTTGACTAAAGCAGTGGATGGATAAGGGAGCAATAGGCTCTAGTAAATTTGTTTAAAGGAGAACTAAACTTAATTTTTTAAAATCCTAATGTGAAAGCTTTTCTACCCAGAACACCTATACATTGAAAGATTCTTCTCTAGTTATTTGCATTTAGTAGATATAATTAAACAATTCTGTAACAAAGGAGGCTTCCATGTTGTTGCCAGTACAACTCATACCCCATGTTGGTTTCAAAGAGCCACGCCCCCTGACCCCAGGATTCACTTTCTCTATGCACAAAGTTTCTAGCTTCTGTTTCTAGTGGAAGATAAAGTTTCTAAATGTACCTGTGATCACAGTTGAGTTGCTGGTGACACACCATGTAAATGCTGTGTTTTTAGAAACAAACACACCAAGAAGTCACAAGTTCTAATCTCCGAGATTACTTATAAAACAATAACAGTCTACTGCCTGAGTTTATTGCTTTTTTTGTTTGTTTGTTTGTTTCCATGTTTCTAGAAAAATATAAAGTTTATACACATGTACAAACTATATATAGCAGCTCTGTTATTTATTTACCAACCAGCATGAATTGCTGACAGTCTTCCAGTAGCATTACAAAAGAGTGAACTGATTTTACTGACATTTACTGCACATCTCTCTGTTGCAAGTTCACTGGTGGAGCGTTCTGCTAAAGTGCTGGGTTAGTAAAAAAAATAGGCTATTGGGGCACAGTTTCGATTCCCCATGCTCCATTTTGTTTTTGTTTTTATTATGTGTCTAGCAAACGATAAAGACTCCACATGTACTAAACAATTCCTTATTAGCCATTGTGGTATAGCAGTAGAAAGCTTTGTTTTTAGAAAGACACAGTATAGAAGGTTGCTGGTTCGATTCCCCATACTTACTTACTTTTTTTAACTGAAATGTTTAATGTTCTGTTTCTTTCACCCATGCTAGCAAAGACATACACTGCAAAGATTACTTTAATTTTTTGTATGAAAAGCAAAGGAATTTATCATTGTTAGGGACAGGAGCATTTGTAATGTGTTTACAAAAAAATGCACTGAAATCTGAGTTCTGTGTCAGAGGGAGGGATCTCTGAGCTGTAACATGATTGGCTGTCAGCTTCCAGGAAGCAAGACTGCAGTTTCCTGTAAATGTGTACTGTGCACACTAAGTGGGGTGTTCCCAGATAAGGTGAATTATGGGAGCTGACCCCTTGTATTTTTCATAAATCACCCAGCATCCACAGCAAAGGGAGAGATGAGACACAGCTTGTCGTGTGTTTCTGAATGTGCTCTGTCTATTGGGACAATGCTGTCTGGGGAGTTTAGTCCTCCTTTAATGAATGACTGCAAGGTCTGGGTCAGAGAAGGGCATAGAGATGAGTTGTTTGAGGGGGCCAGAGAGTGAATGGGGTCCCTGCGTCTGTACGTTTTTTTGGTAGGGGTCATGGTTGGGACAGATGACACAGGTTTACATTGGAGAAGATTGTGATCCGACAGAGAAAAGGGAGAGTTGGAGAAGATAGATATTGAGCAGACGCAGGTGAAAACCAGATCGAGTGTATACCTGTTACAATGTGTCTGTGCAGAGGACCATTAAGTAAGGCTAAGGGAGGAGGTAAGAGAGAGAAGTTTAGTGGCAGCAGAGTTATTAGTATCGACTGGGATTTTGAAATCCCCTAAGATGATTGCGGGAATGTCAGTGGAGAGAAAGTGGGATAACCAAGCTGATTGAAGAACATAGTGGTTGGGCCAGGTGGTCAATAAATAGCTGCAATCTCTAGGGATGTGGGAGAGTAAATATGGACAGAGTGGGATTCAAAAGATAGACAAGTGTAAGATGGTAAGGGTGGGATTGAAAGAACAGCACTCGGAAAGAGGGTTTTTTTTTCCGTTTTTTCGGTTTTTCCATTTTTACGGTAAGACCAAAAAAGTAAAGGAATTTGAAATAAATAGGTCATGTATGTGAGAAAGTTTGTTACAAACAGACCATGCATTCCATAATGCTCCAGATATGGGAGCAGGGCTACGGGGAAGAAAAGGAACATTTGTGAGTTGTGTGTTAAGGGTACTAATAGATGAAGGAGTGTTATGGGCAGTAGGTATAAGGGTGGGGATGGATCGATTATACAAATCCGGTATAGAAGAGGGGGTAGAATTTGGGGAGATATAACCAGCTGAAAGTAGAAGCAGAAGAGAGAACGACAGGAGGTGAGAGTGAGATTTAAATGGACCATGCGTTTGTCTATTAGTGGAGGAAGCTGGGTAGTGTTTGACAATGGAAAGTAGTTAATGGTGGGAAAGAAATGGAGGGTGCAATGTAAATAGACTTACCAACAGTGGGGTGTTGCAGTGAAGTGACAGATTTGAATATGTAGGTAACTAGGCAGATGACGGGCAAGGTTATTTGGAACATGTTGATAATGGAGTATTTGTGAGAATGGGAATAAATGGTATAATCCAAGTGAGCTGGTTTCAATGTCAGGGCACTTTAGGTTACTTCTGGTATAATTCTGGTGTTAATCTAAGCCTTACACTTAGAAAATGCTGCACTTGGGAAAAGGCTGCAGAAACTGACCAAGGTCAGAATCTGACTAGGCCTCTTATGGATTTTACAGATACAGTGTTTATTGAAAATTCTTCTTAATTTCTTGGAGACCCCTGCTACATTTGGGATGACCATGTTCTTTCTCCTGTCTTGCTTTCCTCCTTCATTTTTGGTTTGTTTTTTTCCCTTCTACTTGACAAAGGCCCAGTCCGAATATCCACAAGTTTGGAAGGGCTCCTCTGTGATGTTTAATTTCTTTAGCCTTTGCCTCTGTGCTAGTAGGGATTTTCTATATGTGAAAGCCAGTCGGATGACTGGTGAAACATCTTCAAGAACGAAACTTTAAGTTCAGTGGATCCAACTCAATGCAACAGATATACCATGACCTGGATAATTGAGAATCTTCTTCACAAGCAGTAAGATTTATAAAGCGCTTTTCTCCTATGGGACTCAAAATGCATGTCATGTCTCAGATGAGTAATTTGAAATAAACTGTTGTATAATATTATAACACTTTTGTTATCTACAAGTGATGATAATGTTTTGATTATTAATAAATAAATTATACTTTTATTTGCAGTCAAAATTAGCAGTATCATATCAAGAACTGCTGAACAAACTACATATACTTTCTGATTGGATACAAGAAAAGAATGATGCTTTATGTATTCCTGTAAATACAGATGATGTTGAAATTGTGAAACAAAAAATGCAGTCAATCCTGGTAATTTTACTACAGGGTCCATTATTTACATATGTATTTTTTCCCCCCTAATATAGCTCTGAATACAATTCACAGCATTTTACAGTTAGATTATTTACTAACATCTGGCCCTGTCCTCAAAAAAATCTATCACTCTGATCGAAAGAACATCTACCCATGTTTGGGTAGCTTAGAGCTAGGTACACACAGTACCAGTCTGCAATATTTAGTCTGTCATCTTATTGCATTCATGTATTTTTAGTTGACTGTTAATATATTTTTTAGTATAATTATTACAAGTTTGTTTAAATACTACATTCTGCTTGAGATAAGTAAGGCTCTGGAAAATTCATTATTATCTTTATGCATTAATACCAGAATCTTTACCACTTGCATCACCTATAGACAAGCCTCCATTTGTCCGAATGCAGGTAATACCCCACAAAATGCAGTTGCCCCAAATCTTCAAGTAAAAGGTATTGATACTGAGGCTGAAGTTATCAGGGAAAAATAGTAACAGGTAAAGCACAAAATAGAAAGGCCATACTGCCCAAAATCAGCAATGGGTAAATGTAACTGGGTACAGTTACAAGCTTAATTAATTGCCACAGGTCAAAACAGTCAGTCATATCTGACAAGGACAGGTCACAGGCAAGGGTACAGTGTAGGCAGAAGAGAAGCAAAGCAACGTCTGTAAAGAATAAGAAACAAACTAGCAGAAACCCTGAAGCAAATGATACAATGGGCAAAGATAACAAGCCAGAATGAGCCTTAAGCTAAGTACACACTTCTGATTAGGGGGATAAGGCCCGACACTGAGCAGGTGATACATCCACATTGAGTAGTCCTTTTTGCTAATACTCGCATATGTGATCTGTTGCGGCAGATTGACAAAGAACACCTGAGTAAACACATACACATATCAGCCAAAATGTCTGTTTGTCCTTAGGCAGCAAGTCCAATGGTCCACTAACACAAAACAAAGCACTAATAGGAGTGGCCAATCTCCAGATGTTTAATACACTTCAGTAAAAAATAGAACATACAATCAGCACAGTAAGTGAGACATACCCACCCAGCAAAAGGGAAAAAAGTAAATCTTATCGGAAGAACATCTACCCGTGTATTGGTAGCTTAGGCTAGGTACACAAAGAACAAATCTTTCAAAGATGACTGACAGAATCTGCAATAGTCTGTCCTCTTTGAAAGGTATAGATACACACAGTAAAGGGAGATCACTTGTGACTATCAATCACCTATCGACTCCCTAATTTAGTACAGGGGGTTGACCATGAAATACACACATTCCTTAAAAAGGACCGATCCCGTCAGTAGTACTGGGATTGCCCCTTCATCAATAATGTGTGTACCCCGCTTTAAACTGTTGTATTTACACTGCCAGCATAATGCTTTATCAAATGAAACAGTGGGTACACACCAATCGTTTAAAGATGACAGACTAAATATTGCAGATTCTGTCTGTCAACTTTAAACATGTGGCTACACACAGTCATAAATATTTTCCCTACACACAGTACTGAAAAAGAACTGATCTCATTGGTACCAGCAGGATTGTCCCTTTATAGGTAATGTGTGTATCCAGCTTTAACGGATGAGACTGAAGCAAAATGAGGAAACTAAACAGGTAAACAAACACAAGATAAACTTTTGTTGTTATTATATTTTCCAGGAGGAATGGGTAGATCATTTCCTAGATTTAATAAGTGACATAAATGTATATTATTGTTGTGAGGTTTAGTTTTTTTAATTAACACCTTTAGAATTTTTAGATTTGAACAGTAAGTTAAACTTGGTAGTTACATGGAAAGAAATTCTGAACAAATATTTCTGCTTAAATGTTTTGTTGACTTTGGACTTATTTACATTTCCACTTTTTTAACCTACAGGAGGAGAGCACATTTGTCTCTGAGAAAAAGATGGAGTTGGAGACTGCAGCATTTGATATACAGTTTCTTATTTCTGAACATGCCCAAGATCTTTCTGCCACTCAAAGTAAACAGTTATTACGACTCCTGAATACAACCCAGAGGAGTTATCAGGAAACTCACAGAAAGATTAAATCACAGATTGATTGTCTAAATGGTGTTTTGGTGGCAGCGCAAAACTTGAGCGATAAGAAGGTTTGCCTTGTGTGGATTTTTTTTTAATTGCTACTATAACTATTCAACATTATTGTTAACTTGCATTAAAATTTAGAGTTTGTTGTGCTAATCTGTATATAACCATTTGTAAACTAATTTTCACTTGCTATATCGGTCTATTTTAATGTACTGGGTGCTTACGGTTATATTGATACTATTTAAACCACAGTTATGAAAATGCATCCTTTAAAAATATACTTAAAGGAGACATGAAATATCAAAACATATTCCAAAAATATTTTGGTGGATTAGGTTGAAATATCAGATTTACATTTGGCCATGAATGACTGTTTTTAGTCCAAATTGGACAAAAGTTTGGCAGGGCATATTGGGAAATTTTGGCTGATTATGCTGTCTTCTATGGACATTATAATTGGTCATGCCAAAATATCAGCGACAGACAGTCAATTGATTCAAAATATCAGCTGTTTAAAAGACGAGTACCAGTCTTTTAAACAGCTGATTATGTGTATCTTTACTGAGGATGCTTGATCAGCCATTTAAAAACAGCTAATCGCGCGGGGGGGTGGTGGTCCCGCCGTAGCACAGTTACGCTACTGAATGGGTCTCCCTGTTTTTTCAGAATGATAAGCTGTAAGGTTTAGAGGGTTGTAGCTACTGCTTACTGAATGATGCAAAAGGAGTAAGGCTGAGACAACTCTGGACTGGAAATTCCTTAATACATTTAAAGGGGCATGCCTATCTTCGCACCAATACAAAAGAGGTTAAGGGTTAAACATAAGTAATTTATAAAACATTCCATATATAATTGTAGCATGTATGCATGGTATGTTTGAATTAAATAATGTTTCAGGCATATGCTCATAGGAAAAATAGTTTGCCCGTAAGTTACAGTGAATTTCTCATAGGTCAATTAACAGGAAAAAATAGAAAATGCTATTGCTTATATTGACAGTGGCGGATTAGTATCTGCTAGCCACAAAGAAATATCAAGTCCACCTAACTTATTTGTGATGAGAGTGATATGTAATTTATCATTTATGGAGTTTTCTGGCTAAAGCTTTAATACAAAAATGCTTTGCAAAAACTTTATTAAAAAGCTTTATTTAACATTCATATCACAAACTAACCCGTTTGATATCTTGTTTTTTTCTGAATCATTATTAACACAGGTTCCAGGATGAAAAGAGACTGGGATTATCAACGCAGTTGAATCATCTACTTTAACTTGTGCATGGTCAGGCTTTGAGCAAATTCTTCATTTTCTTGTCTTTTTTATAATTTCTTCGAGATAAAATATTGCTCTATATCTCACTATATCCACCTTGCGCATAATCACTTGCGCAAACCATTGCCACCATGTTTACAGCATACTTTTTTACATGTCAGTTTCATAGGAGTAATGCCAGAAAATCCTTATTTTTTTTCCTTTTGCTGTTATTTGCACTAGGATGCTGAAGTACAGTTACAAGAGCACAAAGAGAAACTGCAAGAAATATGTGCCCTACTCACACAGACTGAAAACCGTTTGATTGGCCAACAAGATTCCTTTCATGGAAGTGACAGTCCAGCTGATTTACAGCTCTGTCAAAGTGAATATCAGGTAATATGCTAAAAATACCACTTTTCCATTTATAAGGCCTTATTGTAATTTGCTCTTTGATCCTTATGCCTACATTTTTTTATTTACCTCCACTATTTATTCTCCACAATAGCCTATAAAATACGCCACAGTGATTAGATGTACATCAAGATATTTACATGATGCTTTATGTGTAACCAAATGTACATATTTTCAAAACATGCAATAAGACAGTTTACTGTGATTATTTTTTTTAGTGCTTATTTTTTATTTATCTACCTGTACAAACTTATAACATTTTGGGCAAAACTGGACCTGGGAACAGTGAGTGGTATTTATGGAAACTGTGTTACCAAAAATCTACGGTATATGCAATTTGTGCTTTGTTTGCCAAGGTATATGTGAAACATTTTAACGTTAAACGTTTTTTATAGTTATTATAACATTAGCAACTAACTACAATAACATTAATGGGCAGACTGTTATTATTACCAAAATCTACATAAATATCAAAAAATTTAATATCAGCAGAAAACTTACCATGAGATCTTACCAACTAGAAAGTTCAATACCAGAAGGCAACAGGTAAAGCCAGCATGTTATATATAAAGTGGTGTATAGATTCAAGGGAGAGAACATATTATTCTTCTCCATTACAAAGCAGTTGTAATGAAATTCTGAAATGTAATGGAGAATCGTAGTTCTGTATACAAAATGTATATTATAGAACTGAAGGAAGTTTTTTTTTAATAAAATTAGAAGTTGAGTAGTAATGAATCCTGGTTTCGAAACAAACCTGGTTTTGATGCGGAGCCAGGTTCCAAATTAATCAGATTTTCAGAACTTAAATTGGTTCAATGGAACCGCCATCGGAATTAAACGCGGTACTTTAATTCCTTTCTAAAGAAAGGCTTCTGGAAAGGCTTCTGGCAAAACAACTGTCAGACAGGCATTAAAAAGTTGAAATAACGGGACACAAGACATTTTTCAACCTCAGCTACTATGTTATTAAGTATGTTAAAAAAAAGTGATTAGCTGTTTTAAAATTCTACTGCCCAGGGCTAGTGTTTTAAACAGCTGCGTGCCCTTTATTGATATATGTGCAATCAGCTTTTTAAAAGCAGCTGATAGCGGTACCTGGCCTGCCGCTGGGGAGAGGTGTGTATTAGGGGCCTGCCATAAAACTTGCAGGGGGCCTCAGTTTCCTGCAGTTTTGCTAGTGATGATGTTACATATGTTAAACAATGCAAAACAGTATATATGCCAAAAATCCACTGATGCATTTAATTTTGCTATGAGATAATAATATTATTTGGATCTTTTGAAGGAGTTGCAAAAGGATATGCATGCCGGTGCTAGTGAATTAGCTGAGATAGTAAAGAACACAGAAAAATTCCTGCAGGAATATGGAGACAAATTGTCACAAGAGGACAGAACTGCTGTGGAACAGAAACTGAAAGAGGCAAAAGCCAAGTTTGATTTTCTCAACAAAAGAGCAGAAGAATCTAAAACACAATTGGATAAAGCAGTTATTTCTGCAATCAAAAAACAAACTGAAAAGGTTATTTTGTGTTTTGTATTACAGTTAAATTTCTTTAGAATGTTGAAATGGTAAACCATTAATATAGAATACACCTCTCTAACCTCTCCCTTGTGGTTAAGCTACTACTTTTCTAGTATATTGTATATCACGTTAATTTACTTTCAGGACCAAGTATTAAAGGACAACTATACTGTAAAAATTAACTTTTCAAAAATAAAAAGCACCTGGGGCAAGGAGATAGGATTGATTATTCTCACCTCCCAATATTGTTTTGTTGAGGAGCAATAACACATACAGTTTTCATCTGCCAGGTTATGGCCCTGGGCCATTTCAATATTAAATATAGTGCTGAAGCATACAGGAAGACTGGCAGTTTTCTTCATCCAGCTGCTCCTCATAGAAACGTATACGCACTATAGTTTCACTTTAATGAAGCTGGTTATTTTCATGTAATCTAAAAGCAAAACCATTGAAATTTCATGTGTACAGCACAATTTCTGTAGTAAATGTAATTATTAAGTATTTAAGGGAGTTGTGATAAGTGAAAAAAAAAAACAATAGTTCTGTATGGTTACAGAAAGTAACTGCTAGTTAACTAATAAAATAACAGTGCCTACTGTTAATACAGGACACTGAACTGAAGAACTGAATGCCTTTTTATTTATAGTCAACTACAGTATTGTGTAACACTCCTTGTATAAAACCAAGATCTTACATAGTATATGTCTTAATTTACCTTTCCAGACAGTAGTGCTGTCAAGCAAAGTCAATTTAGGTTGGTTAAAAATACAATTGCCAGTATCAGTAAGTGCCTTTTAGACTCTTATTGTTGTATTTCTCAGTCTGCTGCTGTGGAACAGTTGGAAGAAAACAAAAACAGAATAGATAGCCTGTTGGACTGGCTCTCAAATGTGGATAAAGAAGTTCAGAATGGCAATAGTGTGCCAGAAAGGAAGATCCAACAAAATGGAACACATTATCAAGATCACGGTCTAAATTCTCTGTTTGATGAAGTGAAAGAAGTTAATGGCAATTTAATTCAGACAGATGGAAATAAGGATACTTTAAGTGTCCATAAACAAGATGATCTTACCATGCAGTACCAAAATGCAAAGGTAAATTAATGTGGAAATAGTTTTTTTCCCCTAATAGTATACATTTTGATAACTCAAGGATGTATCTTAACCTGTATTACATTATACCAATACTGAATAGCATATATAAAATAATGAACTGTATTAACATTTATGCTGGTTTATCCAAAGATCCATTGCAATACTTTTTTATTGTTCTGGATCCCCTGCTGCCTAAAATCTCTCTATATTTATTTTGTTATATGCCCTTAATATGCAGGTCATGTCTAGCACACACATAGTGTTACATACAAAATGGCTGTGCATCCTGCTTATATATTCTACTGATATGAGACATGGACAGATGTCCAGGTACCTGTGTCACAGTATAAGTGTGCTGGCAAAGCTGTTTTATGCTGCTAAACCGATTCTTCACAGACTAGGACACATGCAAATATGATTTAGTGTTTCCCTGCATCCTTATAAGCAAATTGAATTGGTAATTCTTATTTTAGATGTGCCAAAATTCTTTTGATAGATTAACTTTAAGCACCAAGGTTATATTTTATAGTTATACTGTTAAGGTGAAGTATGGTTTCTCTAAACAATCTCCTATTATGTGGAGATCAGCACAATCCCCTGGGTTCTTCCTCGGATGCATAACCAGTTTTCCTTTTGATTTGCATGCCCAGAACAAATAATTTAAAAAGTAATTTTTTTTATAGTGAAGTGTATTTCTCAAAGGGGTAATTTTCCTTGGGAGGTCGATATAACTCTAGCAGTGAGCTATTAAAGATTCACTTGTGCATTAGCTGAAAACCCACTGCTTCTTTCTTTGCACATACATGGCTAAATCTCCTTAACATAAGATATAGAAGAGGTGGAAAAACGCAGAAAGGAAGGATCTGTGTTGAAAAGTTTTTTCTCTTGTGCATTTTGTTGCTTTTACTATTAAAAGTAGAGCTGTAAACTCCAAAGTGAACACATTTTAAAACAAATACGACCTATTTTTTTTATTTTTAGGCACAGCATGAGAAGATTGTTTCCCAGCATCAGGCTGTTATTATAGCAACTCAGTCTGCTCAGGCATTACTGGAAAAACAGGGACAGCATCTAACTTCCGAAGAGAAAATAAAGTTGCAAAAAGATATTAAAGAATTAAAGGCCCAGTATGAATCAACACTGTTTGATTCTGAACGTAAGATGAAATTAATACAAACTGTACAGGAAGAGCTGCAAAAGTTTTCAGCAGACTGCAGTGAATTTGAAAACTGGCTTCAGGAGTCACAGCATGCACTAGGTGACCTGCAAACTGGGGCTGAAGATTTTGCAGGTATAAAGGTCAAGTTCCAAACACAAAAGAGCTTTTCAGAAGATGTGATCTCTCACAAAGGGGACTTGCGTTATGTTACCATCTCTGGACATAGAGTACTGGATGCTGCAAAATCTTGCAACAAAGATGAAGACAACAACAATGTTAACACTCTGGAAACATGTAAGATCGTACAAGAGAGGTTGGACTTGGCCTCAGAGAAATACAAGTCCTTACACTCAAAGGTAATTTTAATAATTGTGCTAGGAGTGTATACACAAATACTAAAGGCTGCCAAATAGAGAAACGTTTATGTAAAATGTCACTTTATTTATTATTTATGTAAAGTTAACTTCAGCTATTTCTTTCAAATGTATGAATAATAGTTTGATGTCATCTGACTGTCTATTCATTTTGCATCCAGTGTAATGTTCTTGGAAATAATCTAAAGGATTTGGTTGACAAATGCCAGCATTACAAAGAAGCATCTTCTTCGCTTCTGAAAGAATTGCAGAGATCTGAATCAATTGTTAACAAAAGACTCTCTGACCCTATAGCTGCTGATACCAAAAATCTGCAAAAACAGCTTGAAGATACAAAGGTAAAAACTCTATAAAAGATTCACAGTGCAGTGCCATGTATGAAAGGTCTCCAACAATCCCAATGCATAAAAAGTCCACTATAGTTCGGAAACTAACCCATTAAAGTCAATGGAAGACAATTGTTCGAAAAGTTTTAGTTACTTCCAAAAAAAAATAGCAATGATAACTTACTGTAAATGGCTCTGGCACATTACCGAAACTTGTTTAAACCATACGTTTCCCCATGATTGTGCAGTTTTTGGGTTTCCGCATTCCAAAACCCAGAATCCAAGGGTTATCGCCAAAGTGGTACATTCGAGGGTTATTGAATTTTCGATAATCATGGAATTTTCCATAATTATTGTAAATATGTCCGCTATTTCTAAAAAAAACAAACTATGAACTTTTGTGAAGTTCTAAAGAATCCAAGTTCATCCGTACTATTAAAGTTTGGGTCGAACTCTGGTTTGAGTTCTAGCCCATCTCTACTAGTCATGAACCTGATTTTGATTAATAACTGCAAGTTTTGAAAATCTGCCTACATTTTTGAAAAACTTTTGAAAATGTTAAAATTTGATTGCAAAATTGAAAAACTGTTTTAAATAGTTGAAAATGTAAAAAATTTACAAAAAAAGTACAATTCAATTGGGTTTGAGTTTTGGGAAATGCAATAGGTTACGTGGAACGACTGTCGGAACAAAACTTGCTAGTTTGTTCATCTCTCATGACTGCATGCTCTTCTGCTCTAAATCTTATAATGGTTATTCAATATGAATTTTGCAGATCTAGGTAAATTTCAGTTTATTCTTACCCTTTGCTTGACTGCAACACCAGCTTTGTGAGTGGAATTAAAATAGTTACTAAAAAATTACAGTAAATGCAATATTAAATTATTGGGGGGGGGGGTGCATCAAAACCTCTGCTACATATCTTGTGTTAATATTATGGTAACCCTGTGTAAATGAGTTATCTAGACTTTAACATGGAAATTTTGGGTATCCACACTCTGTAAATGACCTTGTAACTTTCCGTGAAGATAGTAAGCTGATGTGCAACATAGAGATTACAATCCCTGCGTACTTTCATCTTTTTAAATAACATAAATAAAATATTTGAAACATAAAAATAATTTAAACATTGTACATTTGTAATATAGGCAAGAAGTATACGTCCACGGTGAAGCCAAGGGCATTAATTCATGTGTTAAAAGTAAGCTTGAGTTATTGTTTTAAATAATGTTTCACTCTTGATTCCTATCATTGTAGGTTCTTTGTGAACAGGTTTCTGCTCATCAAGCTGATGTGGAAAAACTCAAAAAAGCCGCCAATGTTCTTATAGACACTAACGGAGGACTTTTACGAAACAATGATGAAATCCACAAGCCCCTTGGTACAAACATTTTCTTTGTTTGCTTTCATTTTGTTTTGAGAACTTCATACTCACATGTGCAATTGCGGGGTGACACATGATGTGTATGAACAGCTGTTTCACCCGACTATCGGTAAATGCTTGGTCGGGCATCGTTAATGATACGACCCGGCGAACAATGCCTGACTGAGCGCCCGCTTCAGTCGACTGAGCGCCCGCTTCAGTCGACTGAGCCTGTAGATAGCTAGGGGGAGAAGAAAGAGAGAAAGAAGGTGAAAGTGTAGTTACAGAGAGACAATTAATGTAAAACAGTAGATAGATAAATAGATGAAATCTAGGCTAGGTTGATAGTTTGACTCAGTTGACTGCCCAGTGTAATATTTCATTCAATCAGGTTGAAATTTACACAGAATTCACCCTGACTGCCATTTATTTTACACTTTTTAAAATCAAAATTGGGTGAAAATTAGATATTTAGATTTATGTATTTTGACCATTTATTACAGTGTAACATAGTAATTGAGGTTGAATAAAGACATCGGTCCATTAAGTCCAACCTATTCACCCTCCTTTTTTTTTTTTTTTACCCTACCTAACAGTTGATCCAGAGGAAGGCATAAAAAAAACCCAGCTAAAAAGGGGGTGGGGGGGTGGGGGTGGGGGGGGGGGGGAGAATCCTTCCTGACTCCAAACGGCAATCGGAAAGTATCCCTGAATCAACCCGATCTATATGTATTAATACCAGTAATTCTCAATATTTTTTAGTTTTAGAAACTTATCCAGGCCTTATCCAAGTTATTTAATGAACTTGACATTACCACATCTGCTGAAAGACAGTTCCACAGTTTCACTGTTCTCACTGTAAAGAACTGCTGCAAAAGTATCTGTCTTCATAGTCATAAATAAATCACACACTATCAGGGAGGTTTATCCAAAGCTGCAGCTGCTCTGGGTCGATCTTCATTACGAAATTTACCTGTGGCTGTGTGGCTCCAGTTAAATCCATTCCCTCACGTGAGTACTTAATGCTGGCGTTAAATTCTGTACATAGAGCCGCACTGCTGCTAGTAAATAGCTTGCAGTACTTGTGCAACCGCAAGCCACAAGAAGGGGGTTAAAGTCACACTAAACGATTGTGAATCTGACTATAACATATCTACAGCAACTGCAGCTCTCGGTGAATCTGGATGTATGTGTTTATAATTGCGGGGAAAATGGAATGAATAGAGGAAATTCACACAAGCATATGGAAAACATGCTAGTCACTGAGCATCCATGATGCCTTACAGAGGGATTAGGTCGCCGCTTATTGGAAAATTTCAAAATGTCTAACAGTATCTGTCTGTCCATGGGTACTGGCATTTTTTAAATAATTTGCTGATAACACAGTTAATGGAAATATATCTTACAGATGATATCATGGGAAAATACAATACACTGTCTCAATCAGTAAATGACTGGAATGAAAAGCTCCAGATTACCTTAACACGATCTCTCAGTGTTCAAGATGGCTTGAATGAAATGGTAGACTGGATGCATGGGGTTGAAAAGGACTTAAAAGACCATATTCAAGTGCCACTGAATTCTTCCTCTATTCAAGAAATGATTACAAAAAACATTGTGAGTAAACCTGTGCATAAGCACAAATTATATATTTTTCTATGTATCTTTCTAGATGTGTGTACATATCTTTATTTAGATTGTAATAAATCTGATAGTCATTAGTGGGACAATAAAGAACAAAAAAAATTCCTTTGCTTATCCCCGCTTCCTTCCTGCTATCCTAATCATGGTTTGCTGCTAGCTGCCTGCAAGCTGCCCCCTTTTTTTATGGTAGAATGATTAAAATTGTTGAACTGTTATATCTGTTGTATTCAATTAGATCAACTGGACTTGAAATGTAGTTCTTGAAGACGTTTCGCTAGTCATCCGACTGGCTTGAACTGTTGTTTTTATAAGCCTGCTGTTTTATTGAGAGTCAGGCTACTGATGTGGGGGTTGTCAGTGTGCTTTAGTTCCACAATGTCATTGTGCAGAGCAGAACTTAAAGACAAAAGTTTCAAAAGTGAAAGCCTTTTTTTGAGGAAACTTTAAGGAAGATGTAATATTGGGCACTATCCATCAAACCAGTTCAAAAGCAAAATGATTTCAGGGGGCCTATGCGATTTTCAAAAAAATGAATGCACATTTGATCTTGGATTAAAACCCCTTCTCCCTCGTGCTCCATATTCCCTTCTTCTGCTATGCAGTAACTGTTACATTTTATTAATGGTTAAGAGCTCTATATACATTTAGACAAAGGGAGAATGTAAAAGAGAGTATTTTTTCCTTACAAAGTTTTTTAAAGGGACAATTTCACTACAAAAAATGCATAAATAAGAAAGCCCTAAAACCCATTCATTGTAAAATGTTTGTTTCATTGATATTCATCACTGAATATACACAATTATGCCTACAGTGTCAGACAAGAAAAGATACTGGACTCAAATCTTTTAAAGCCTTTTAATGAATGAAAGCTTAGACTTTACATCAGGCTGACAATTGACATGTTGGTTTTCATTTATCTATACAAATATATATATATATATATATATATATGTTCTGAAGTAAAATGGTGGTACTCACATATTTATCTGTGCTTGCTTTGTCATTAAATTATTAATGTTTAGTGAGTGCTCCTAATTCCCCCCACCCTCCCTTACTCACTGCCTCCTTGTAGTGTCTGTGACCCTTATAAGTTTTGCACAGCCTCCCCATGGACACTGCTCTGCTTTACACATCTCCCTCTCCCCTTCTTTCTGTTCTCTGCTGATTGTCTTAAATGTTGTAGAAAGTGTACTGGCAGGCAGACACAGATCCTAGTAAGATGTCAGGGATGGGGTACATATTATAAGTTTTACTTCTGGAGTGACAGGTTTCCCTGTAAATGCTGTGATTTCAAATGGTGATTTCTCAGAATCTACAGCTCAGATTTAAAATCTGAAGAAAAAAAAGTTTTGGAGCAGTGGGATCTTGTTTTTTATTTATTTTTTTTAGAATAAAGATACCCTTTAAACTAACAGTAATATATGTAATATTGTAATAATTTGGGAAAATGATTGTAAAACCACTCTACCCCATGTGATCTGTTTTACTGGGGCTGTGCAATTTCTAATTTTTTTTTGGAGATAGCACAAACCCAATGCAATACATTTTATTGTTTTGCAGTACTTCGTAGCATGAAACATGTACCAAATGGGACCATAAGCGGATTGCTAAGAGGTATTGCAATTCAGTAACTTCCACACAGTGCTTATTGCATTGTGAGGTCACAGATAAGAAAATCTACTTTTATAGTGGTATAATAAAGGAAAAGTAAGCTACAATAAGTCATATATATCGTAATTATTATAGGTGTTCTGTTAAGTCTATTTGTACCATACATATTTGTTTGTAGTGCTGTCTGGAATTTCTTTCTCTCACTTTTGCCAGATCCTTCTTTTACCCAATATATTATTATTATATATCACTAGAATAGCATCTACAACTGAATCTAAATATGTTCAAAATAGGAACAGTAAAAGCAGTTCATATGCACACTGCCTACCCGCGTGCAGACGTCTGGTTTCCCTACTTCCAAGGGAATAGGTCAAATCAGCAAAGTATAATGCAGACTTTCACTCCAATGTGAACGGTGAGTTTATTAGAAACCACTCATCAACATACACAATGTTTCGAGGGTCTAAGCCCCCTTTATCAAGGTAATGGTTGTACAACAACAAATGGGTTTAAATAACCAAGTGCAAACAAAGGAGCAACCCCTTCCTGGTTGTGTCTAGTGCAAATTAGCATAATAGTTCAACAATATAATGAATAGTGCAAATGCATAAAACATATGATGAATAAAAGTACACACAAGCCATACTCTATAAGACACTATCAGGGTTATTCAATAAACATTCTTATCGGTAACAAATGGTGCTCATTTTGTTCCAACCAATTAGATGTTAGCTTTCAAATGTTACATAACATCTAATTGGTTGGGGAAAAATTAGCACCATTTTTAGCGATAAGAACTTTTATTGAATTTCCCTGTCTGTGAGTACTTTTATGCATTTGCACTATTCATTATATTGTTGAACTTTTATGCTAACTTGCACTAGACACACCCAGGAAGGGGTGGCTCCTTTGTTTGCACTTGGTTATTTAAACCCATTTGTTGTTGTACACCCAATACCTGATGAAGAGGGCTTAGACCCTCGAAACCTTGTGTATATACCTATGTGATGGTTCACATTGGAGTGCGACTCTGCATTATACTTTGCTGATGTTCTAAATAGGTTCTTTTGGAAAATATCAATTAAGCATTGGGCCTGTCTTTACAATTACATGTATACATTCACATCAGGCCCTGCCCCGAAGAGCTTACAATCTAAGCACATTTATTTGACACATACAACCTATCAGTATCAGTCTTTTATGATTGTGGGGGGAAACAGAGTGCCCGGGGGAATCCCACGCAAGCACGGGGAGAACATACAAACTCCTTGCAGAATACCACAGTACATATTTATTAAATGCCTCAGGATAGGATTGTAGAATCTAAAACTTAATAACCTTGTGTTCAATTTATATTGTATTTTATTGACAGTTACTTAATGTATTTATATATAATATTTTCAGATTTTAGAACAGGATATTACCAGTCGTCAGAGTAGTATTAACACCATAAATGACAAAGTAAACAAGTTTATGGAGACAGCGGATCCATCTACTGCATCTTCTTTGCAATCAAAGATGAACAATCTTTTCCAACGCTTTTCAAAAGCCAGCGAACATGCCAAAGAGCGCACTGCACAAATGGAAGACCTTAAGATAAAAGTTGAACTCTTTGAGGCTATTTCAGAGGAAGTTCATTCATTCCTGGACAAGAAGATTCAGGCTCTTTCAGAGGCAGATGGTCCTGGTAAAGATGTGACTGAGCTTTCGCAGTTTATGCAGGTATATTGTACAACTAAGTCTTTTATGGTATGTTATTTTCTCCTCAGTGTTTGAGATAGAGACAAAAAATTTAGTAAAATGTGGCAAAGAGATTATTTGCACGCCAACTTCAATGGACATGTTCTGCAGACATAATCAACACGTATTTCTTCTGTCTTGATTGCATTTGGCTGTTTCACTGACCTAAACAGTGGTAATGACCTGACTCTTGATTGCGCTCAGTTGTTTTACATACCTAATTAGTGCAAATAACCTGTCTCTTTATTGCGTTCAGCTGTGTCACAGACCTAAGCAAAGCTGATTGCATTCAGCTGTGTTGCAGGCTCAGGTTTTTAAACTCGCAACACATACAAACATTCACATTAATAGAGCTTTGTGCAGCCTTTAATACTAAGAGGATAACAACTCTAAAAATTAAGATTTTAAAAATGTACAGTTCCTGAGGCAGGGAGGTCAGATTGATTATTCCTACCTCACAATATTGTTTTGTTGAGAAGGTACAGCACATACAGTTTTCATTTGCCAGGTTAGTCCTGGACTATTCCTGTATTAAAGATAGTGCTGAAGCCAGGAGGAAGACTGGCATAATCAGTTTTATTTGGGCTGGTGTCCTCACAGAAACAATATTGGGAGGTAGGAATTACCAGGCATATATCCCTGTCCAGAGTACTTTTCACTTAAACTGTTTTTTAAATAAAAACTTTATACATACTATAGTTCTCCTTTAAACTTTCCCTTTCTAATTTCATTAGTAAAAGAAATGTAATGTTGTCCATTTGCTTAATTCAAACAACAAATACATAATATGGCATAATATGCTTTTGTTGAAAGTACAAAAATAACTGTAATTGATTTTTACAATTTCAGGAAACAAAATGTGAGCTTATAGACCACAAGAAAAAGCTGGAAGACCTGCACAGTCTTGTGGAAGAATTTTGTGTTTATGGTATTCCAGGAGACAAGGCATTTGTTTTGGAAAAAGTAAAAACAATACTGAAAAAGTTCCAAGATCTTGAAGATACTTTTACTGCTAAGTAAATACATTTTGCATTGCATCATTTCATTTGTACAGTATTTCATCCAATTAAAACAAAAGTCAGCACTGATCCATTGTTTTCATTCATGCCAAGTGGCATCTTTTTGAAAACATCTTTTATACATTACCAACATGTTTTACTTAAGTGGAGGTATACATGGGCTAATATTTTAAACAAACCTACTGATATTTTGGTCGATCAGGCCAAAATATTTGACTAGATTTTTGGCTGCCACCAACTGATGCCGGTCAAACTTTTGTCCAAATTTGAGAAAAGTTTGATTGGAAAACTTTGACCAAATTTTTTACCAGGACCGATGATATTTGGACAACTGGTTGATAGCAACTGCCAGTAGATCGGGTCAAGATATAAACAAGTGTGTATCTAGCCTAAGATAAATGTCCTTTAAGGAAGAAGTCCTGGAAAACTATGAAATGTATTTTCTGAAAATATTTACTGAATATTATTTTGCCGTTGTTTAAAGTGTTTAAAACTTTTTGCTGCCTGCACTAATACAATTACCTATGTGTGCATGTTTATTACACATTTTAAATGGTGCATTGGAGCTTTATTAGCTGGCGCAAATGACATGAACATTTGATTAGAACCTGACCATTTTGAAGATGTTTTCCTCATGATAAGGACCAGGCTTAATGACCTAGTTCAATGTGCTGTGTAGTGTACGAATCTCCTTATCTTTTAAAAGTTCTTAAATTTACAAAATGTTCCTATTAAATTTAGGGCTGTATTCTCAGTGACAAAAGTGCCTGCAAACACTTTTTATGGTGATTGGATGGTATTAAGGCTCTGTAGGCTAATCATGAAATCTGGCCAAGATACTGCAAAAAAAAAATGTCCAACAGTTCCGATCCACCTATGGAAGGACATGCACAGTTCGTTCTTTTAATCAGTTCAGTTGAACTGATCAGAAAAAAGAACCGTCAGTGTATGTCTATTTAGCCGGTGTGTTACTGATATGGCCTTCATTTTTTGGCAGAGATTTTTAAACATTAATGAAGTCACCACATTATATATGCTTCTCTGCCTTAGAAAAACAAAATGCAATTCCCATTAAAGAAAAAAATATTATGATTTAAATGGATTTTATCATTTTTACTTTATTTCAGAGAAGAGGATGTGTCTTCCTGTCAAACTGAAATGGATGATTTTAAATCTTTAATTCAGTCTTTAAAGCATTGGTTGACATCATTTAATAATGAAATCCCCACCACTGCTCCAGGAACTTTATGTGTACAAGAGCTAGTAACAGTTTTAAAAAAGACTAAGGTATGTGCCTTTTTATTGTGTACAGTATTTTTTTACAGTGGGTATATAAAGCCTAATTAAGGAATGTCAAATCTGTTGCCAATCAGAACACTTTCCAAGCTAGTAGTTTGCCATCCCTTAAATGCTATCTTTACACCTCTTATTGTATTGATTTTCCAGAGTTTACAAGTGGAGTGGTCTCAGAAAGGCCCAGATGTACAGAAAGTAAACGACAAAGGGGCAGTACTATGTACATTAATTAGTACAGTGACTTCACCTGCAAAATCAAGGACAACAGTTAAACCAGGTATGGTGTTTTCAGGTGACAACAGTATTTTTTTTTCTAAATAGAAGCAATTATATTATTTTCAAACCATTGTGCACTGACATCATATAGCAGAACATTATTGTTGCTGTAAAAAGCTAGACAGTGTTATCTATGAGAGCAAGCTTAAAGGATACTTTATATCAGAGTCTCATCTCTCTTTTAGATATGGTTGTTGGGAAATTTACCTTTTTAACATGGGGTTTGTGTTTTATTTCCAGTATCACACATTGTGGGCACTGACTATTATGTTCTATACACATGCTCAGTCCTTGGATACTGCAGGGACATATTACAATTGGAACAGTTGGTCACACCCACTAGTAGCCTCTAGCCAATCCTTTTACAGGACAGATTAGGAAAGATAGCATGTGACTGAGGTCAGAGGTGTGGCCAGTCACTGTACATACACACAGTTTCATCCAGTTCTTCAAGGGGGTTACATTTACTTTAAAAGGAATGTCCACCCCTCAGGGCAAAAATCAGCATGTTGCACGAACACCACCCCCCCCCCCCCCCCCCCCACAAAAAAACCACACACTTCTTTTTATTTTCAATAATTAATTTTGCTCCCAGCAAGAGATTTTATACTTACAAGCTCCTCAATCCACTGCTGCGGCTCTGCACTCCTCTCTGCACTTCTGGGTAAGGCAGTCAGCCGTGACAGTGACATTATGGCCAATGACTGACTGCCATTCCCAGAGCAGTCTCCACTGCTGGAGAGGATCGAGGAGCTTGTAAGTATAAAATCTCTTGCTGGGAGCAGAATTAATATTTGCAAATAAAATCCAGCTTTTGGGGGGTTTTGTACAACATACTGATTTTTGCCCAGAGGGGTGGACATTCCCTTTAATGCTATTTACTGTAGTCGGATATACAGTTTATTGGTGTTTTAGAGGGTATAGTTTCAAATTCTGGAGTGTAAAAAATTGGGTTTAGTTCTCCTTTAACAAAAATAAATCTTTATTAGTTAACTGAGATGATAACCATAGCAAGCTTTTTTAACATTATAGTTTTTTAAAGATGATTATGGTCGATGCTGTAGTCGATGTAGTAGTTTATTTATTTCCTATACCTGGTTAGGATGCAGCAAATATATTTTTTGTCTTCTTTATAAGTCAGGCAATGTGTATTAGTCTGCACTTAACCTATAGGAAAATCAGCAGAAATATGATTAAGAATGGACATATGTATCCATGTACATTTATATAATTTACCTAGGAAGTAGTTTTATTGTAATTATAAAAGTACAATATATCAGACTTTCTCCCATAATTGCTCCAGATACAGCTTTACAAGAGTAGTATGTAAATTCACCTGCTAAATAATTATGGGGAAGATTTGCTAACAGTATGTATCAGTTATACTGTTTGCACAGCATGTACAGTCAGAAAAAACAGCTGTTATAACTTAAGTACATTTATCAAAATCAAAATTATGGTCATTTTAGGTTCTGACCACGAATTCTTTGATATCAGATGTCCATGTTGGTTTTCTTGTAGTATTATTTAGAATAGCCAATAGGTGGCAACAGTGTCACTTATTACAGTTAAGAATGGTTAGACTGATGTGCAAACGGGAGCTATTTACAAGAGACTTTCATTTAAAGCTGGGTACACACGATGAGATATTTCGGTCCGATCGACTGATAGTTCAGTGTATCGGTCGATCGGACCGAAATTAATGCATCCGAAAGCAGCCATGTCCGACCGAATCGGCCGAAAGGACGATCGGACATGGTGAAAAACCTCGTCCGATCTATGGACCGCACGATCGGACGCGGTAACTGTCGGACGCGGCTGCTTTTGCCGCGTTCGACAGTCCTTCCTCTTGGCCGACCGGTCGAAAGTATCATACGGTCGGTCAGGAGGAAAAATCGCTAGGTGTGTACCTAGCTTAACACTTTCATTTAAGAAAATAATTAGTAGAAAAGTTGTTTGCCATATTGGTTCACACTGATGACAACCAGGAATTGTACTCCACCCAGAGTTAGGTCATGTGCTGTGTTTGAGCAAAGTACTTTAAACTAGAGAGTCAGCTTCAAGCATCCAGGCCACACAGGAGAAGCTGTCAGCTCAAGCAGCCAAAAAGTACCAGTAGGTCAGGACCCAGTTAAAGAAAACAACCTTGACGTGGTGACTGGGCTTAAAATAAGTTGGCCAACTTATTGAACTAATTGCTTTTATTTATCCAGAGTTTAGCAGACTGTTTGTAGTAGCAACCTTATGGAGGTAGCCAATATGCAATTAGAACTGTTTGTGCACTAGAATTCTATTTTTTGTATGTATTATATTTTTGGTCTCTAGTTGCACTTTAATATGGATGTACAAAAGATCAATTTTTTTTATATATTGTGTGCCGCATAGTTCTTTGTTACCATTCTTTGCATGCATTGCTTTTTATTATTTATTTACCATAGTCTGAAAATTACATTTAAGAAACGTGCTATCGCTTTTTTCGCAGTACAAACTAGTTATATAAAGTACAAACATGCAGGATTTTTCTGTTTTTAGGTAGAGCTGTTGTGAATAGTGATCCTTCTTCTGAAACCAAAGAACATTTAACAAATAAAGGTAAGTAAACTATTTCTTCTTGTAACTGAACATAGCAAATTTGATTTCAGACTCCACACCACCCATTTTACAATCCTAAAGATGGAAGATTATGGAGCAATGCCCCACTGCGCGGATTAACTTATATACATCTTATACAAATCATGAACACTTACTTTAGGTGAGACATTAAACCTCTTATTATATAGGTGAAGACTTATATAAAGTGATCCCCCTGACCTCCTAGATACAGCACTCAAGCACTTGTGCCTTAAATAAAGAGAATGTTTATTGAATGCAGAATCACACCAATTATTATTAAATTCATATAGATACTCAGTATTACAGCTAAAAAACAGTCCATAAAAAAGCTCACAGACCCAAATTCATAAATGTGCTAATATGAGACTTAGCAAGGTGGTTGGCTGTAAAACCAAGAACCCCCAAAATGGAAGTACTTGGCCTAAGCATTGGCGTGTAGTGAACCAAATATACATTATCACTAAGCTGAATAAAGTGTCTGTAGTGCTAAACTACAGCATAATATAGTCAGTCATTCCAATATAGTGTAAAGTGCAATTCCCTCTATCCCTACTATCACGGTGCTTAGATATTGGAGACCAAACACCAGTAGAAAACTTTGGAAGCAGAGAAGGGTTTTAATTATTTTTTTTGTATATGCAAACATGCAGGCGGTCCTGGCATTCCATTATCGGTATAAACGTGTCTCATTCACAAACCAGTAATTGGCCCCAAACATAAACTGTCTGAATTTCATTGCTGAATTGAAATAAAAATGTTTAGAGATAAAAGAAAAGACTTAAACTAAGAAGCAATATATGCAAATTTGCTCATATGTTCTAATGCAGATGAATGGATAGATAAAAAGCAATACTAATAACATGCACCTTAAATTAACAAACAATTTATTAAATGAAATATCAAACTTAACTGGTTTATCCTTTTAATGTTAAACCTCTTGTGATCTAATTCACATTACTGTCATGTCAAATAAAAACATGTAGTCTTTTAAAAACAGTTTGTTTCCATAAATGAGTAGGAGCTTTGCAATTGCACAGAGATGCTGAGAACCTTCCTATATATCCTGATCCTGGTTACTCCTACATGGTAAACAATAATGTATTACTGAATAAATTGAATAAAGACATACATCCATTTGGATCAGCTTTTACTTTCTGACTACCTATATAAAGGTTTTTCAAAAGGAAAAAAATGATTCCCCCCAATTTCAATTTGTTTTGATAAACTGATGAAAAGACATCGGTGTTTTATAAATGGCAAATTTATATCAATGTCAAAAAATGGCAAAAAAGACATTGTTTTGATAAACTGATGAAAAGACATCGGTGTTTTATAAATGGCAAATTTACATCAATGTAACACAGCACATCATTGTAGTATTTAATCTTATTATTTTGTATTGTAGTATTCAGTATTATTCATTTGTCATTGAAGCATTCAATCCTATTTCTTATTAATATTAAAATAATGTTAATAGATAAGCAGCCTGTAGCCCTCCAGATGTTGGAAAAGTCCCAGCATTTCCCTAGTTGCCCTCTGCTGCCCCAGAATAGTTGGTTGGTTATCCCCTGGTCTAGTGTATCTTTATTCGCTTTATATTCTTTTAGTATCTTTGTTGTTGTCTCTTTTTGGTGTTATGAATGGTTCTTTTTTACAGAGCTAGCAACTGTACAGAAGCACGTGTCTGATGTAAACAAAAACTATCAGCATTTGGGGGATATATTAAAAACGCAAGCATCTGATTTGGAGAGAAGAATTTCACAGATGCAACAAGTTCAGGAAGAAACAGACACATTACTACAATGGTTTAGCAAAATGCATGCAGTGACTTCAGAATGGGAACCACCAACAGATAGTGAAGCAGTGAAATCCCAGATAGAACAGCACAAGGTAGGCAAATGCATTATTTACTTGTCATAGGTTTGTTAGCTACATTGTTATCAAAGGTGCTTATTGCTGATTGGAAAGCAGAAAGATTTCTTTTAATGTTTATTTTTACTTATTGAATATTCGCAATAAGCAGAGGTGCAAAAGGTTGTGACATTCTCATGTTTGCAAAATGTTTAGTTTGAAAAAATACTAAAATAAACTTAAGTCCCTACAAGGATGTTTGTCCTAATATGCATTTATGGCTGCATTTAAAAGGCATGTCAACCCCCAAAACTAAAATTTAACCCACTACTGGCCTCACTGTGTAGTGTTAAAAAAATCCTTACTTTATACCTCTGCTCCAAATGGTTCTATTGCAGTGCCTGTTCAAAGTTCCAGAAAGAGTAGGAGCTGTCTGTGTGTAATCCAGTCCCTGCTTCTTCCTTGTCCTTATTAAGGTTTCAGGCATGTGCAGGGGACCCCTTCTGGCTCCTTGATCACCTACCATTAAAATACTTTTCCTGTAGTGTAGCCCAACCTAGCTCCCCCCCAACCGCCAAGTTTGTTTTGTAAAAAGAGCAGAACAAATGTACTTACACTCCTTAATTCCCCTGGTGCCCTGCATTGCCGGCAGCCATGTCTCTGTTTGGCTGCCTCTCAGCCAATCACAGATGCGGCTGCCAGTCCAGCCCCTGCTTCGCAACCTACGGCAAGTAGAGAGCCGGGATAATTTGTGCTGCTTTTTTTTACAAAACAAACTTGGTGGTCGGGGGTGGGGTACACTATTATTATTGTGGATTTATATAGAGCCAACATCTTCCATAGCACTTAACAAGTACATGTATACATTCATATCAGGCCCTGCCCCGAAGAGCTTACAATATAATCACTTTATTTACATACACAACCTATCAGTATGTGTTTGTGGAGGGAACCGGAGTGCCCAGAAGAAACCCACGCGAGCACAGGGAGAACATACAAACTCCAAACTCCTTGCAGATGTGTCTGTGGGTGGAATCGAACGCAGGACCTTGGTGCTGCAAGGCATCAGTGCTAAACACTAAGCCACCGTGCAATTCTACAGAAAAAAATTAAAGGGTCACTTATTACTGTATAGTCCCAGCAAGCTGTTAAATTTGGCTGCACAGACAGCTTTTTGCACGTCCCCCATGTTGCCTGCCTCCTTCCCTATTGTGTGTGCATGCATCCTCGTGCTTGAGAACAGTTTCAGGGAAACTAACCAGAGGTTTGATGAGCTGCCACAGTGGCAATCTAACTTGGGAGGATTGTAAGTAAGAAGAAATTAAATTATAGTTTTTGTTTTTTTAATACCAGTTTTCTCGGCATAGGTAACATTTGAGGTTGAATAAAAACATACCACTGTCTAGTCCAACCATATTAAAAGGAAGCTAAATACACTATATTAAACAGAAATAATGCGATATAAACCTGGCACAAGAGCTCTTAACATATAATAATTTTCTATATATTGTGTGTTACATTGAAGGTTTGACCAAGGCTTCTGGGAAATTGTACTCCACCCAGAGTTAGGTCATGTGCTCGTTTGAGCAAAGTACTTTAAACTAGAAAGTCAGCTTCAAGCATCCAGGCCACAAAGGAGAAGCTGTCAGCTCATGTAGCCAAAAAGGCAAGTACCAGTAGGTTAGGGCCCAGTTAAAGAAAGCAACCTTGACGTGGTGACTGGGCTTAAAATAATTTGGCCACCTTATTGAACTAATTGCTTTTATTTATCCAGGGTTTAGCAGACTGCTTGTAGTAGCAACCTTATGGAGGTAGCCAATATGCAATTGGAATTGTTTGTGCACTAGAATTCTGTTTTTTGTATGTATTATATTTTTGGTCTCTAGTTGCACTTTAATATGGTTGTACAACAGCCCAATTTTCTATATATTAGCTCTTAACATATCTTTAATACTTACTACACCAATCAAGCTAAGCAGAGATAAACTAATGCTTTTTAATTGTGTTTGCTTAATATTTCAATATAGCTGTTTTCATCAGAATTAAAGCAGAAAGAGAGCAGTGTGGAAATGCTGAAGGACAAGTTAAAACAGTTGCTCGTTGATTATCCAGATGCACAAGAGTCATCTAGATGGAAAGAAATAATGAACAAAATAGGTACTGATCAAACAACAATAAAAGTTTTTGGTTCCTGCTAATGACTCAGCCTTATGAAGGTTATTTTTGCTCAGGGGCAAGGGTTTCTCCAAATTAGTCCATGTCCTTTTGAACAGACTTACAGTACATCACATTTTCTGCATGGCTTTATTTACATTTGATTAGAACTATTTAATAGATCTTTACACAATGTTGTCAAATATATATATAACATACATTTCTGCCGCTTTAGCATAATTATTACAAAAACATCATAGTTTGTCTTTGATCAGTACATTAAAGAGAAACTATAGCTCGTCCTTCCATTGATATCACTGCCAATTCTGCTCTGCCCTCTGGACTTCAGTCATATGGTGCAGTGTCTTTCAAAAAGGCAACGCATGTCTGCACCACCAGGAGAGGGCAGTGCAGACCTAGAAGAGAAGTTAGGAAGCTGGAAGGAGCAGACAGCGACCTAATTCTTCTGATCCCTGTCTGCCAGAATGTTCAACAAAGGAATGGATTTGAAGGTAAGGCAAAGTACTTTCTTTTAAACTTTTTGATGCAGTGCTAGATCAATTTAACTAGATATATCTAGTTGATATATGGGCAACATTACTTGTATCACTACTGTAGTCATTTTAATATACAATTTACATACATTCCTGATTTATACATTTATGTTTTTAATAATGTTTGTCCAAAGGGAAACAGATATGTAATGAAGCAGTTAAATAGAATTAATTCACCAGAAAACATTGTCCCAATAGACTGGGCACATTTACAATATACAACAAGCTGTGTATATCCTTTCTCTTTGCTCTGACTGCTGATGAATTTCTAAAATTAACCTTTGGATATTATGGGTCAGCTCACACAATCAATCTCTAGTGCACAACACATCATAATAAGGAAGCTGCAGCCTTGCCCTAGAAGCCAATCATATTACAGACACAGATCATGTTCCAGTATGCCTGCCTCTCAGACATCAAACAAGGACAGTGTTGAAAAAAAACTTTCCCCCCACACATTTCTTTGCTTTACAAAACCAAAAGTAATCTTTACAGTTTGTTTCTTATCAAGCATTGAGGAAGAAAATAAATAAACAATTCATAAGTAAGTTTTGGGACACGTGGATTGTCGTTTTGAAAGTAAAACATGAGTCCATTAATACACCAGAGTTAATGCAAAGGGAAAAGGTACATGTATCTTTTGTTAGGAACATAATAGAAGCAAAAACATAAAACTGGCAGTAAAACCAGTTAACAATTTTATATTGTTCCTGGTAGGCTGTCTGAAATGCATGCTGGCTGAAAAATAATCTGCAGGGTAACAAGAAGCTTTCATAATATAGAAAATATGTACATAGAGACAGTGAACAGTGGGGCCAGGGGTGGCCAAAGGGTGCACATGCTCACAAGGCTCCTTGAACACTACATGGGCTGTGAGTTGTACTGGTAAAAACATGGAAGCCTTATTACCGTATATACTCGAGTATAAGTCGATCCGAGTATAAGTCGAGGTACCTATTTTTACCTGAAAAATTTGTAAAAACTGATTGACTCAAGTATGTTTTTAGGCTTTAGTTGCCCTTTAAATGTACAGCAGAATTCCCATACATGAATCCCATACAGTAATAGCCAAATCCAGTACCAGTAACCTCCAATTCTTTGGCACTCCAGATGTTTTGGAAACTACAACTCCCAGCATGCTTTGTTGCTGGGAGTTTCAGTTTCTAAACATGTGGAGTGGCAAGGTTCAGTAAACTTTTAAATAAGCTTACCATCATTTACAATTCTCCTGAACCCCATATAGTAAAGGGCCCTCTGACCCCCATATAGAAAAGGGAACTCTGACCCCCATATAGTAAAGGATTCTCTGACCACAATAGTTAAAAATGTCACCTGAGAGTTGTAGTTTCAAGCTGTCCTTTGCACTGTACTAGCAGCTGTTTTTTGCCCCAAACTGAGGAGACCCATTAGATTTACAGCATCCAGTGACAGTGCTGATTGAGTCCAGCAGCCAGAATACAGGAAGCAGGAAGTGTAAAGGCAGATCAGCTCCTGTAACTTTCTATGCAGGTTAACACAGCGCCACCTACTGGTTACTATCTGTAATCGCAGAATTTGGATCAAAATTAGGACTTGACCCGTGTATAAGTCGAGGTTAGGTTTTCAGGCTAATTTTAAAGCCTGAAAAATTCGACTTATACTCGAGTATATACGGTAGCTGCAACTTGCTACAGAGGTATTTTATAATGTATTGGTATTCTGGGGAGAAAATCTTTCTCATTAGGAATGCCATTTTTTTAGTTCTCCTTTAGGAACTCCTGATAGCATTCTTACCACACATTTCTGCGTTGACATAACATTGTGGTGTCTGTTACATTTTAAAAAGGACAAAGACATTTACTTTAAAACCATTGGTTGTGTTTAGTTTCTGCAAATATGATGGAACTGTCTCAGCAACAGCTGACATCAGAAAGCATCGCTAAATAGGTAATGAACAGACTGCATTATACAGCAGATAGGAAGGTCAAGAGATGCTTGATTATTAGTGTTGAGTTATGGAGTATAAACATTATTCTCCCAAATTAGTCTTAATACACCATGATTCTACACAGTCCATTCCCTCAGTCTCTAAAATCAGTACTCTTCTATCTATATCATTGTTTATTGCTACAGAGCTATGTTTGTCCTATAGTGCATTTCCATGGAGGAGAAAACAATAACAGAATTACCGAACAAAATAACATTTATGTAATAGTATTTAGATATCAAGGAAACTAAATGTTTAAAAAGGATGTCTGAATCAATCTACTGTGTCATTTCATCATTTTATTATATAGAGGCTCGTGAAAAACACAGACATGTAAGACAGCTAATTGGCTGACTCCTGATCAGCAACATCTGCCTCCCCAACCATTAGCCCTAAAGTATAGCTTGTGTAATTATCATAATTTGCAGTTATCCAAAAGTGATGGAGGGGCTTAAGAAAACCTTGTACTGGCCCATACTTAGCCTCAGATAACAGTCCATTATAAGCGCCACGGAAGATGTTGGCGCTATATAAATTCATAATATTAATAATAATTTTAGTTTATGTATGTGTGTGTATATAGTATTTCTGTAGTGCAGCTTAGAGACACAGTGTGGAATATCATCACAATCCATTAAATACAAGCAAGGTAATAATAAATTACAAAGTAATAATGTATTGTGATGTATGGTTATAAATTAGATCGACAACTTAAGAAATAGTATATTTGTAAAGCTGGGTACACATGATGAGATATTTCGGTCCGATCGACCGATAGTTCAGTGTATCGGTCGATTGGGCCGAAATTATCGCATCCGAATGCTCCCATGTCCGACCGACCGTTTGTCCGAATTGGACGAAAGGACGATCGGACATGGTGGAAAACCTCATCCGATCATGCAGTCCTCAATGGACCGCATGATTGGTCGCGGTAACTATCGGACACGGCTGCTTTTGCCGCGACCGACAGTCCTTCCTCCTGGCCGACCGGTCGAAAGTATCGAACGGTTGGTCAGGAGGAAAAATCGCTAGGTGTGTACCTAGCTTAAAAGGTTCTTATTCATCCAGGTCATGGTATATCTATGGTATTCACATTAATTGGAGTTGAAGCTTAGTTCCTGAACATAGTAACATAGTAATTAAGGTTGAATAAAGACATCCATCCATCAAGTCCAACCCATTCACCCTTTTATTTTTTTTTTACTTTACCTAACAGTTGATCCAGGGCAAGGAAAAAACCCAGCTAAAAAGGGGGGAAAAATCTTTCCTTACTCCAATCGGAAAGTATCCCTGGATCAACCAGATCTATATGTATTAATACCAGTAATTCTCAACATTTCTTAGTTTTAGAAACCTATCCAGGCCTTTTTTAAAGCTATTCAATGAACCTGCCATTACCACATCTGCTGGGAGACAGTTTCACAGTTCTCACTGTAAAGAAACCTTTCCTAACCTGAAGATGAAACTCCTTTTCTTCCAACCTTAAAGGATGTGCACGAGTCCTCTGATATGACCTATTAGTGAACAATGCACCAGTGAGTTCATTGTATGGCCCATTAATATATTTGTATAAGGTTATCATCCCCACGCAAACATCGCTTCTCCAATGTAAACAGCCCTAACTTGTCTAATCTGCCTGCATATTCAAGCCCCTCCATTCCCCTTATTAATTTAGTTGCCCTTCTCTGAACTGCTTCCATTTCCAAGATGTCCCTTTTGTATATGGGATTCCAAAACTGCACAGCATATTCCAAATGAGGCCTTACCAGTGCCTTGTAAAGAGGGAGAATAATATATTTCTCTCTCGAATCCATTCCCCTCTTTATACAAGACAATATCTTGCTAGCTTTAGCTGTTGCTATCTGGCATTCTTTGCTACAGCTAAGTCTGTTATCTACTGGAGCCCCCAAATCTTTTTCCATTACAGAAAGACAGAGTTATTTATGATGTAGGTGGCACAGAGATTGTTAAATCTAAATGCATCACCTTACATTTATCAACATTGAATCTCATCTGCCATTCTGCTGCCCATTTTGATAATCAATCTAGGTCTGCTTGCAACACTTGCACATCATTTGACGTTTCCAAAGCTCTGCATAGTTTAGTGTCATCAGCAAACACTGAGACCTTGCTCTCAATGCCCGCTTCTAAGTCATTTATAAACATATTAAACAGAAGCGGCCCCAGTACAGAACCCTGAGGCACTCCGCTTAGAACTTTAGCCCACATAGATGTAGCTCCATTTACCACCCCTCTCTGTTTGCCATCCAATAACCAATTCTCTATCCATGCACAAATGTTTTCTTCAAGGCCAACAGTCCTCCGTTTATACATTAGTCGCCTATGTGGCACAGTATCAAAAGCTTTCGCAAAATCCAAATATACCACATCCACTGCTGTGCATGAATCTGAATTCTTACTCGCTTCTTCATAAAAAAAACAATTAAATTTGTCTGGCATGATCTATTTCTCATAAATCCATGCTGACTAATACTAATAAGATGAGCTCTGGAGACAAAGTCAAGGATATGATCCCGTAACAAAGTTTCCATCACCTTCCCTCCCACTGATGTTAGGCTTACAGGTCTATAGTTACCAGGCTGTGAACGACTTCCTTTTTTGAATATTGGTATTACATTGGCTTTTTTCCAATCCAGCGGCATATCCCCAGACCAAAGTGAATCTGAAAAAGATGAGAAACAGTGTTCTAGATAGAACTGAACTAAGCTCTTTTAAAATCCGAGGATGCAATCCATCTGGTCCCGGGGCTTTATTGATATTAATTTTGTCTAATTGTTTCCGTACCATATCCTCCTTCAGCCAATGTGAATACTCCTCATTTCTCCCCTGCATATTATTACAATCCCTGCTGTAAGGACTAGGATTTTCAACAGTGAAAACCGATGTTTAAAAAACGGTTTAGCAGATTAGCCTTTTTGGCATCCTCTACAACCATCTCAGCCCCATTATTTAATGGTCCCACATTCTCAGTCCTCATCTTTTTACCATTTATATACCTTAAAAACATTTTGGGGTTGGACTTACTTTGTTCGGCAATCCCTATTTTATTTTCTATTTTAGCTAATTTATTTGCTTTCTTGCACTCTTTATTACAGATTTTATACTCCCTGTGAGCCTGTTCTGTTCCCTCTGATTTCAAAATTTTCTTTTTCTTTTTTTCCATTTCCCTTTTTACCTGAGCATTTTTTTACACTTGTTCCCTAAAGGTACAAATTTAGAAATGTAATAGTTTAATATCCCTTTAAAAGTGGTCCACATCTGCTCAGTACAAATGAATATAAATTTAATGACCAAATATTTTTTAATTCTATTTTTTATGGATTGTGAGACTGTAAATAATAATAAGTCCTGTTTAAGGGACCATTTTAGTTCCATCCTTTATTTCTGTATCATGTATAAACCAATACATAGGGAGCATATGAAGTTTCGGTAACT
Source organism: Hymenochirus boettgeri (assembly GCA_019447015.1). Taxonomy (NCBI): domain Eukaryota; kingdom Metazoa; phylum Chordata; class Amphibia; order Anura; family Pipidae; genus Hymenochirus; species Hymenochirus boettgeri. The sequence continues at coordinate 174,490,609 of CM033473.1, forward strand.
TTTCGCACTGTTGTTGCTATAATTAGAATTAATGCAATTTATAACCCGGCGAAAACCAGTGGTGAACAATCATTATTGCCACCTAATGGAACTTTGCTTATCGCCACACATTGCCAAGGTAGCTGCTTGATCGAATTTATAAAACGTTGATAAGTGTTTTATTGCGTTAAGTTCAGCCTACAGTATCAATATCACCAAGTCTGCGGTGTCGTAAACGCATAAGTGGCCTCTTATCTAGCCTGCCAGTTGGTCCCTGGAAGGTGTCTGTACATTTCTCAATACAAATAAAGGTCCAAGGGGGGAGTTAGACTATTTTCAAACATTTACTGTAATATGATCTGCAATTTCCGCTAATCACTATTTGGGGTTTGATGATCACTTTTTGAGGTTCCGATGTTGGCTTTTTGAGATTTTCTCTGTTTCCCAATTAAGTTGAATGGGGGTCTTATTTCAAAATAAATACAAGTGTTTTTTTTCTGCTAAAGTAGCAGCAGACGTGATATTGTTCTCTTGTTATTTTCTTTTACAAGAGAAATTGATCTGTTAACCATTGCATGATTTTAACACTAAAGGGGAGATGCAATAACTACCTCTGCACACCTCTTGCTGTTGAGTTCTCACGATGTAGTGCTCACTTAGCGTTACTGCATCAAGGGAACGAGGCAGGTACGCAGAGGTAACGTCACCTTTGAAATCACGTACGTTTGGCACTACAAAGTAGCGCAAAAACTGTCATTTTTTTGTTTTGCATCAGGCATCTGTGCCATTAAGAGGAAACAGTGCAGGCCACAGAAAAATGTAACATAGGGAAGTGTGAGGTTAACTCTATTTTACTCCCAAAAGCAGAATATTACATCTCACTGTAGGTATTTGCTGGTGTTAAACAAAACTCATGCAAAAGTGCTATAGCTTTTGTACATTACTTGCATCATGAAGAGTTGAAGATTTTACACAACTGCTTCAGATCCCACAATTAACTCACACTTACACTTTGGTACACCACTGCAAACAGGTTAGTGTGGGTTAAAGACTGGTAGATTGTCGCGTTAGTGTCTCATTTCATTAGTTTTACTTTTTTCTCCCAACATAAAGTTTAGTCATTATTGATAGAAAAATATGGCAAGATGATGGGCGCTGATCCACAGAGCAACATTACAATGTACCAGAAGATTTGTTTTATTTAAACGTATTTTTGTTATAAAGATTAGGGATGGCCGGTTCGCGGATCCGAACCCAGATCCGCCGCGGATTTTTCCGGATTTTCCGCCTTCTGAACTTCCGATTCGCGGATTTTTCGTATTTTCGAAAATGTTCGAAAATACGGGAAAACATGTATTTTCGAAAATTTTCGAAAATACAAGGATTTCTCTTAATTCTTTACATACGTATTTTCGAAAATATTCGAAATTACGAGGATTACTTGTATTTTTGAAAATACATATTTTCGAAAATACATGAAACTCGTAATTTCGAAAATTCCCGAAAATACGTGAAAACTCGTAATTTCGAAAATTTTCGAAAATACGAAAAATCTCGTTATTTCAAGGGTATTTTTAAATTCGATTTTAGAATTTTCGAATTTTTTCAAAAAATTTGCGGATCCTCGAGCGGACCGAATTTTGCGAAGTTCGGACATCTCTAATAAAGATATGGTGTATGTAATATAAATTCTGCCTTTTCTTACTAAGAGCAATTATAATTTAGAATTATGGTTAATTGTTTTACTGTTTGTGCTTCAGATTTATTGTGGAAAGAAATTAACCTACTGGTTGCTGAAAGACAGCAAACCTTAGAGGAGTCTTCAAATGATCTGATAAAGTTTCAGACAGCAGAGGCTCAACTGAAACAATGGCTTATAGAGAAGGAACTTATGGCAAGTGTGCTTGGGCCTCTCTCAATTGATCCAAATATGCTGAAAACACAAAAACAGCAAGTCCAGGTTAGTACGTTTTCAACTTCTAGTCTTTACTGTAAATAATATTTGCCCTTCTCTAAAGCCTTTAGAGCCTTTTTGTACACAGGCTTCCATAACTGCACCGCATAGTTCAAATGAGGCTATGCCAGTGCTTTGTGAAGATTTTTCTCGAATCTTTACCCTTCTTTATACAAGATAATATTTTGCTGACTCCTGCTGTTGCCACCTGGCACTGCATGCTACATTTAAGTTTGCTATCCATCAAAACTCCAAAAGACCTTAGAGATACAGATTCAATTAACACAGAGCCATTTATAGTATAAGCAGCTCAAGGATTTTTATACCCAGAATGTATTACTTTACATTTATCAACATTGAATTTCATCTGCCACTTAGCATCTTGGTGTGTCAAGTGTCAATCTATATAGATCCATAGATCCACCTGCAACAATTGCACATCATTTGTAGCTTTAATGTTTTGTGTCGTCTGCAAACACAGAGTGCTTTCTGACAATACCTATTTCCAAATCATTAGTAAACAGATTAAATATAACCCTGTGCACACCACTGAGGATGAAATCCTCATTGATGAAGCTTTCTGAATCTGATTCATCAACCAATTTTCTATCCATGTACAAATGTGTCACCCAATCCCAAAAGAACTTAGGGCTAGACCCCACTAGGGAGCGTGCAGGAATCGTGATACGCAGCGAAATCGCAACACCGCGTGATTCACACACGCTACCCTGCGCGTGCGCTGCATTTCCAAAAATGGTGATCGCATGCGCTGCAAAAAGGGTCGGCAGCGCAGCGCACGGCACTGGAGGTAATGGGGCCACCTAAAGCTAACACACCAAAATGGTCTAGTGGGGCCTATCCCTTAGCTTATACATAAGTCTCCTATACTGTATTAAAAGCCTTAGCAAAATCCAAGTATATAATAGCCTACGACTATGTCAGAGTTCAAATTCCCACTCACTTTCTCGTAAAAGCTAAGCAAGTTTGTTTGACAAGATCTGTTCCTCATAAATCCATGTTGATTATTACTTATATGGTCATTCCTTGAAACATCCTCTAGAACAGGTTTCTGTATCAAACTTTTCAGTAGGAACTTCAATCACCTGTAAGAGAAAATATTTATGTACCAAATTTAGGAACCCATCACCCTTCACTTACTCCTTGCTAGCATTCAGTGGCTTGTAACAGCCACCAACAATAACTTAAACCCCCCCTTCCTGTTGCCCAAATCCTTTCATAATGCCTCCACTTTAACATCAATATCGACTGTTATCTCTTCTTATAAATATTGCTTCAACTTTTGTTTAACATAAATACATTGCTCACCCCTTTCCTTTTTTTCTCTCTCATGTCTAGACAAGGAGCATCCTTCCAAATGTACAGCCCAGTCATGAGAATTATTTAAAAATGTTTCTGCTATACCCATTACATCATACTTTTCAGTCAAAGCCATCTCCTATTCTCCCATTTTCTTCAGCCAGGCTTCTTGTATTTGTAAACATACATTTTAGATCCTGTAATTTATATATGATTTTTAATGTACATATCCTCCCTATCCTCTATGCTAGCGCCTTCCCACTTTCCTCCCACCACTGGCCCATCTACACCAGTTAGATTGACAGTACACTCCACCACAAACCTATACCCTCTAGTCATCTTTTCCCCCAAAACACCATCATCCTCTAATATTGATAGCAAATCAATGGTCCATCCTAGGGAAAAATATATTTAATATTTAAAAAAGCTATTCAGGGCACTATAGTGTCCATTTAAGTATCTATAAAGCTTATGATGAGCTAAAAGTAGGAAAAATGCCCTATGACGGAAAAAAAATGCAAAAAAGACTTTTTAAATAGAAGGTTAATTACACACTGAAGCAATAGAATGGCATTGACAAACCAAACTGAGGAATAAGAAATTAATAATCCTCATTGATATAATTGGGGGCCCTACATGCAATTTACTTTTTTATGGATTTCTCATGCGCCAAAACTAATGTCTCAAAAACATTGAGAATGCCTAGATATAAACCCATGAAACTAACTTGTAGACATTACATCCAATATTGTTTTTTTTTGGTTCAAATGATTGAAATATGGTTAACTATCTGCATTGCCAACATAGGCCAACACTGCAAATAGAGTTTCACTCAAGATTAAAAGTACATGGTAAAAAAATAATTTCTGGTTGGTAAATATAGCAGCATTATAGTCATCTATTTACAAATATTTACATTTTTTTCTCTTAGATTCTCCTGAAGGAATTTGATGCCCGAAAACATCAGTATGAACAATTTAACAGCACTGGGCAGAAGATCCTTAACAGGCCTTGTGAGCTCCCTAATGGGGATAAAGCTGTAACAGATCAGTTGGCATCTATAGAAAGTAAATGGACTAGTCTAGCAGGACATTTAAATGACAGATGCAATAGAATTGACCAGGCTATTGTCAAAAGCACTGAATATCAGAATCATTTAAAGAGCCTTTCTGACAAACTAAGTGCCTTGAGTAACACCCTGAACAGCAACGTGGTGGTGAGTTCACAGCCTGATGCTGTAAAAGAGACACTTGAAACAGCAAGACAGATTCAAGAAGATTTACATCAGGAAATGAAGAACATAGAGAATACCAAAGTATTGTGCCAGGAGCTCTCAGACTTGGTGGCAGAAGAATACTTAAAAGCAGAACTAAACAGGCAATTGGATAACATTGTAAAACCATTTTTGGAGTTGGAACAAAAAGCAGGTAGGTTTTAGAAGGGAAATGCAAAAGGATACATAACTGAAATACCAATGTTATGATGGAATGCCTGCTCACCAAATAAGCAAGATACACAAACAAAGAATATAAAACCATGAATCTGTTCTGAAAAAAGGTTTCTTTTTGGGTACAGGTTTTGAGGGGAAATTTCATTTCCCTATTGCATAGCAATTTCAGAAAACAAAGGAAAGGTTATAAACAGATCATTTAACTGTATGGATTGGAAATCTTGTTATTAATGCCATAGTTTATTTTATTCCAATAACAATAAGATATGCTGTGCCCAAGGGCATAGAAAATACTCACAAGCACAAGGTGAGGACAAATGTTAACATTTTGCATTTGGTGATCTGTCCTGGTCTGAAACATCCCCCCAGTTTGATACACTTTAGAATTGTATTCTCTGTTTAAACAAAAGCCACAGCAGTAAAACCTCAGCATGGTCATGTGGGTGGGTCTGGGAAGCCTCACTTCACAAATGAATAGACCCAGTAGAACGTCTTTTATTCTCTTCATAAGCTCTTTAAATGGGAGAACTGTCAGAACAAGAGAAAGCCAAGGATATGGCTTATTTAATGTAAGCAGCTGCAAAACTAGGCAGATTCAAAGCGAACCCATCTCACTATTTGTAATCTGATCCACAAAATTTAGGTTAAAGCCCATAATTGTTGCAAAAAAATACAAAACAGGGTTTTAAGCTCTTTGTTCTTTTACAACTAGATAGTATTTAACCATCTTTTTATTTCTATAGCAATGTCATGGGCATATTTGCTAATGGTGACCTGGGACCTATTTTCCACTTAACCTATAACCTTTTTTTGTTTCTGTTATATCAGTTTGCTTAGACTTCACACTGAGCAGCTGTTTCGTTATCTGAATAATCAAACTCCGCAACCCCTATATAAATACATTCAAATTACAAATAGAATACAAGATCTAATAAGCCATAAATAAAAATGTAAATAACCACTATTTCTGACCAATAATCCACACATGTGTTTTCTTTGTATAGGTCTCCATGTTGATTTACTACAAAGTGCTTTTGCTAGCTCTCAGACATTTCACCTTATGTCCAAAGATCTGCAGTCTTGGATTCAAACAAAAGCAAAAGAACAAAATGAAGCTGCCCCTATATCAGCCAAACTAGAAATCTTAAAATCACAAATCACAGAGCAATCAGAACTGCAGAAAGCTCTGAAGGACCAATGTAATGCTTATGAGAAAATTGTTAGGGAAGCTGATAGTCTTTTACAAAACACAGAAGGGGAGGAAAAGGCAAATCTGCTATCTCAACTTACCATGCTAAAGAATAACTGGGAAGATATTAACAAAAAGGTTTTAGAAAGGAAAAACAAATTGGTTGAATGTGAGCAGAAGGCAACTAAATATAAAGAGTTGGTAGAAAATGTACAGCCATGGATAAAAGAATGTCAAAATAAACTGTCTGAATTTCAACTTTTCATAGATATAGGTGCAGTTGACAATTCTATTGGGCAAATAAAACTTCTGCAAAAGAATGTTGATAAACAGCGTGGGATGATGGAAACCCTAAACAGTGCAGCAGAATGCTTACTTAACTCTTGTCAGACAGATAAAGAAGCAGTCAAAGAGGAAAATAATAAAATGAATAATGAGGTAGAATCACTTATTGAAAATTTACACACCAAAAAAGACAAAATGGAGAAGATGGGTATGTGTCTAAAGGATTTTCATGAGTCGATTAACGATACAGAAAAACAACTAACAGCGGCGCAGGAGCATTTAGAATCACACAACTTGCTTGGTCCTCAAGCTTGTAGTCACAAACATCTTAACTTCATGCAAACACAGCAAAAGATCCTTCAGAATTTACAACCCCAAATAGATGTTGTCAAAGGACTTGCTCAGGAAATCGTTGTTGACATTTTTGAGGCAGATGGTGCTTCTGACTTACTTCTTCAAGTAGATTCACTTCAAAAAAAGCACCAACTTATCCATCAACAAATAGAAGAGAAATGTTCATTCCTAGAGACCAAGCTACAAGGAATTGGACATTTCCAAAACAGCATTCGAGAGATGTTTTCTCAGTTTGCTGAGTTAGATGATGAGCTGGACAGTATGGCCCCGATTGGAAGGGATCTTGTTACATTGGGAATTCAGAAACAGGACATAATTCATTTCCTAAATAAACTAAGTGATTTAATAGCAACAAATAAAAATGCTAATAAGACGTGCAAGAAAACGTTAGCAACGGAATCATCACCTGATCTTATTGGCATTAGGAGGGATCTGGAGGCATTAAATAAACAATGTAATAAACTACTAGACAGAGCGAAATCCAGAGAAGAGCAGATTGACAGTAATGTTGCACGCATTGAGGAATTTTATAGCGCTCTAACAAAGTTTGTTGATCTGCTTAAGGTAGCAGAGGAACATGAAGAATCCCAAGGAACTGTTGGAATGGAAACAGATATTATTAATCAGCAACTAAAATATTTTACGGTAAGAAAAAAACCCCACTTTAAATATGTTATAAATGATTTTAGTAGAAGGGTAATTTACTTTTTACTTAAATGGCATATATAGCATGAAAAAAATAAGGCTTTGATTTGTGCATAAGGCATATTGTACTGGTTTAGGGCTAGGCCACAATCGTGTGTCTGGCCAAACCAGGTGTGCTGCATTGTGCTGCAATGCGCTTTTCGAAGCGCATGCAATCACCGTTTATTGTGCAAACTCATTTGCTCTAATTGCGCAAAGTTGCGGGATCGCATCACATGCACCATCGCACCCGAAACATTTCCATTGCGATAGAGCGCGTTGTGGTGTGGCCTCACCCTTATTGTATGTAAAAAAACAAATATTCTTTTTTTCTTCATAGTGGTAAGGCTGCATTATTGCTTTGTCTCCATTGCTTTTGTTGCATGTAGAGAGCTTTTTGTTTCTCTTATCATAAGCAAGCAATAGGTTTGGTCCTACATATACAAACAATCAAAAGTTTGCATACATTTTATTGTGCTCATCACAAGCTGTGCTGTCCTATGTTAACATCCATTTACAAATAGCAGATACATGCAAAAACAATACAGAGCCTACTTATATTAAATCAATATTCCTTGTTTACAATGAAAACAGATTAAGTATCTATTTATGAGCTCATAGATCATTTGTGGTTCAGCTAAACTAGGAGCAGTGTAATAAAAATAAGGCTTCTGGTATTCTACTGATGAATCAGCATGATTCCTGGACTCGTTTCAAAGCTGAAGGTTTGCAAATATTTATACCAGAGTTGCACAGCAAGAGTTGATGCTAGGTATTGTTTGCAGTAGAACAAGAAGGGAGAATTATTAACAGGATATGTGACATATATTTCCTATTGTTCTACTAGCTCAAAGGCTAGGAGAGATAAATATACTGATGATGTGGCTAAATACATTGCACTTCTTACAGTGCTTACAGTACAGTGCACCAACCAATCAGATCTTATTTAACATTTGAAAGCTAACATCTGATTGGTTGGGGCAAAATTAGCACCATTTTAAACGATAAGAACTTTTATTGAATAACCCTGCTTATCGTTAAAAATGGTGCTAATTTTGCTCTAACCAATCAGATGTTAGCTTTCAAATGTTAAATAAGATCTGATTGGTTGGGGCAAAAATTGCACCATTTTAAACGTTAAGAACTTTTATTGAATCTCCTTGTGAGTGTATTGTTATTTTACTGCAACACAACAGCACATTAAACCAACTTATAGTTCATAAGGGGGAGGGGGTTGTTTTGTCTGTTGTGGCGTCTGGTTAAGTGTGATTACTAATTTTGAATAAAATCTAAATTAGACAAACTAAACAATTTCAGTTCTTTCTGCAGATATTATTGCAAAACCTTTTTTGTGAGGTTTTATGTGTAATGGGGATAAGGTATTAGGTATAATGCAGATCTATGGTACTATGCAGATGCATGGAGATTATAAATAAGTCCATGTATATAATTGGATCACCGTAAGTGTTAAAAAAAAAATTCTGCTGGCAACAATCAACATGTTTTAGCTCATAACCAGCTTATATTAAGCCATCCTCGGGATGCAATGTTTGTTGCCAGCATTTAAAACCTTTACTTTTAAGAAGACTCATGATTGCTTTTTGTATAGATAGTGTGACTCTTAAATTGTTAGCTGCAGGGCTGCCATCAGACTTTTCTGGACCCCATCCTGGGTACATTTATGGCCCCCCATAACACGCATACCTCCCAACATTTTAAAAAGCAAAAGAGGGACACATGGGGAAAAGAGATGGCCTTGCCCGTGTTGTTAAGACCTCTCCCACTTCATTTAGGTTACACCCATTTTAAAGACCATTATTCCCATTTTACATTGTTGCCTGCAATATTTTCGAGTGTATGATGTGGTTAAAGGATTTGTTCAAAGTTAACTATTCTATTTTTGCACTAATTGAAGAATGGGAGGCCATGGAGCTACGTCTTACCTCACATTCTTTAATTAATATAACAGGAGACAGGAACGATGATAGAAAACTTACCCATGAGTGTGATCCACCAATGGCTTCTGTTACATTAATTAAAAAACGGTAGGCAAGACATAGCTCCTTTACCCCATGTTCCTTTACCTATACTTTAAGATTACAGTTACAGACTAATAAACTGGAGGGCTGACAACACTGGGTTATGTACTGGAGGGCTGACTACACTGGCTAATGCCTGACTAAAGCTGTGCAAACCAAATAGAGTTTTATTTTAGAAACATGTGTGCTACATGTTTCAAACAAACAAAGATATTTTTATGATATTGGATCTCCCACAAACATACCTGTTTGTGCGTGCAGCTATGCACGTGTTCTAAGTAAATGCGCAAAAGCATGCATTACCGTGCCAAGATCCTGCGAAGCAATAAGAAATGTTATTCCATTGGTACATAAAACCTCTTTACAGATGGCTCCTTACATTACCACACTGTGGTACCACACTGTGGAGGGGGGGGATGACTAACATTCCCACAAGGATTCTGTCCAGATCATTTTTGTGATTATTTTTTTAAGGGTTACTGTGGTTTCCAGACAAGTGTCCTCTATTTTATAGAGCCCTCTTATACCTTTCAAACAAGTCTGTGATGTCTCTAGCTTCTTTGAATTTTACCTTATTGGCTTGTAAAGTAACACTTCTTTGTCTACCCTGACTGTGAATCTGTGAAAATCACAGAATGTGCCCCCCCACCCCCAAAATGTATTTTTTCTAAAGCTAGTGACTGACCTGCTACCATTTTCTGTCTTTTCCTCTACCAATGGACACCTTAGGAAAAAAATATTTTCTGGCTTGTGGTAAGCTTTGAAAATGATTAAGACATTTTGGGGGTGGGGCTTGTAAAACAGCTAATGATGCTCTGCGCCAACAGTGGCCATGCTCCAGACTGTGATTTGGGGCTGAGCAGTGGTGCTGGAGATGTCACAGATCAAAGTACTAGCAATAAAAACACCTTTTATACTGCTGTAACTTTGGATAGACTGCAGGAAGAAGCATTTTAAACGTAGCATTGTGCACTTTTTAAAAGGCCACTTGTATGGAGAATGCAGTTCCCCTTTAATACCAATTGCAAAATATCAGGACAGGTGGTTGTTGGAACGTTCTAGGAACTTCGGGAGAATATTTTGTAGTGTATGGCAATCTTTATCCAGCTGACCAGTAGGATCAATGCACTAGGAAAGTTATTGTCATATCTGTGTCTTCTTTCCCTAAGGGGACTGTCACTGTCAGGAATTCTTTTGTAAATGTTGCTCTTTAATGTACCTGGTGGAAAAAAATAGAAGGATCAGTTATCAACATCAATTTTGTTTCTTCCTGTATTTTGTGCTTTAAACCTTTGGAGTTTGTGAGATATAATGCACAAATTAGCTGCAGTACAAAAAGCAGGAATAAAGGAGTCAGTATATTCCTTTTGATGCATTGTTTACATCTTACATACAGAATTCATACCCCAGTACTTAAAAAATGTTATAGTTAGTCTCATAGCTGTTGGAAAAAAATAATAACTTAAAATGTTATTGTTAGTTTCATGGCTGTTATGGGAAAGAAGAATGTTCTGTTTGTGGCTTATTGTACATCCAGGGGCACTTAAAAGCATGCTATTCTAGTTATGGAAGTCAGATTTGTGTTCATTTGTTAAACTATGTAACTTCAATCTACTGAACTTGTTTTCCGTACGTATAATTGTGCTGTTAGATTTTTTCATTTCACATTTTGCCAGCAGTTATGCCTGCAGTATTTTTTTTTCTTAGCAGATCTCTGGTTGTACTGTTTATTATCCTCCTGAGAAATGCAGTCCTGACAGCCTGTTTATAGAGAAAGCAAGTGACCAAACTGAGGTTTGATTAAGAATTTGAGATGTGCTGGTCAGGAAACATAAGGGGTAGAGCTTAGAGGTCAGTCACCTACCAATAGAATAATAGCTAGGATCAGGAATGGGTTAGTAACAGATGTCGCTTAAAGAACAAGGAGGGCGTTTCTCAAGCTCACTGCTATTAGGTTGTCAGTTCAGAAGAAGGTTGGGAAAAGAGAACAGCTTATTGCAGACACTGGAATATACACTACAAGAAAAACCTTTTTTCTTTTTTAAAGTAAATGGTGGAGCTCTGTAAGTTGGGGCCCATTGCAGATAACTTTATTGTGCCTTAGAATGATTCATCCGAACTCTGCGTTTTTCACTGTAATTATTTAACAAATGCAAAGAAGATTTAACTCCTTTTTTTCATAAGGCTAAACACTATACAGGATGGTGAGCCTTATCCCTTGTATGTAAGACCCGAGTGTAGCGTGAAAAAGAAAACAAACTGCGATTTGGATCAAGGACAGATTTTACTGTTGCCAAAAATATATAATCAGAGTTATTTTTAATTGCTGACCCTGGATGATATTTTTGTTTTTTTACTGGAGAAAAACATTGTGGCCGTGGATTCTTTTTTATTGTTTTTTTAATACTCTGTGTTTAATTTTGCTGGCTGTGAAGATTTTTACATACTGTTTAAATGGATTACTCTTGACAAGTTACCTGGGATTGTCTCTTCCCTTGCTCCTTTACCTGTTTTCTTTGGATGTTTAAAATGTGGATTTATAATACAACCTCTTGTGCAATCCTAGACTATTGAACTGGAAGATTATTGTTTTTTAAGTAACTAGGGATTTTTTCCCTTACACTGCGACACTTTATCTTTTGTGAACCCACAAAGAATAATTTGCTTTTTAAAAAAAAAAATGTTTACTTTTTTAAAAAAATTGATTAATATAAAACGGTTATAGTTGTGTAACATGCACACCTATGATTAGTAATTGTTGACTGAGTTACTGCCTGTTTTTGCCTATTTGGAAAATGGGGAAACCACTGAGCAGGCCTGATTGTTTACGTCAGATTCCACCCTGTACTGGAAAGGCAGATGAAGAAGATTTCAATATTGAGGACTGCTATGTTCCTCAGCGATCTATTTATGACACAGTAAGGTTGAATGAACAGATCGATTCTGGATCTAAAGCTAGTCTTTCCTCAAGACATTTCACTGATCGCACCTTACTCTTTAGCCATAGAACACTGGATAACAGCACTTTATGTAGTAATGGGGCACTCACTTCTTATAAAGAACATAGGAGCAATACAATTGAACCAAACAAACTGGACGAAAAAATGATTTTCGATGCTTTGAAGTTAAACAGGGACATTATTCGGACTGGGGGGCAACCTAGAAATAAAAGTAAAGCAGAGAAAAGGGAACATAGGAGATCATGGAGGGTGTTTGCACCTGCAAATTTAGCAGATTATGTAAGTAGAAGTGACATATCCTTTGTGGGAAGTCCCACATCAGATACATCAAAATCAATTAAATACCAGCAAGAAAGAAATTCCTTCTCATCAGAAGAGGATTCTGGGCTATGCAGTCCCCATGTTGATGGTGAAGAAAAACAGAATTCAGAAATGATGGATAATGATTTAGAGACTGGTCTGTACTATAAGGCAAAAAGCAAAAATGATCAGGTTCCTGTAGGAATGCCTAACAGCGATCAGCATATTTCTCTCCATTCATTAACAAAAACACATGGGCACTCTGAGGACAATGTGGCTTGCAGCTCTGTGGACTCCAAAAGTCCTGCATCTCATAGTGTTCCAAATTTAGAAATGGATTTAGAAAGTGAGTATTCAGTTCAGTGCAGAGAGAATGTGAACAGACACGAAAGCTTTTCTTTATCTGAAGATGTAGAAAATCAGAACAATATGGGAGATAAACAAAAAAAACAAGACTTACATTTTAGTAATGGTCTATCTAGTCTTAGTCATTTAAATATAGATGTTTGGATGCTTGATCCATACCATTGCTCAACGTTACAAGGAGATTCTTTAAATATTAGAGATTCAACTTCTAATGTAGAACCTGGCTGCTCAATGCTTCTATATAAAACTATCCCTGGCAGACAAAACAGAGGACGGATACAAGCATTAAAAAGACGGTTTCTGACACACCCTGACTTTCTGTCTGTTAAGGTAATGTGTAAAGAAATATTCCAGATTATTGTTAAAACTTTTATGTTGGATAACACAGGTAATTTAAAAGAAAAAATAATTTAGTTATCAGACCAAAATGTTCTTTTTTTCAGCATTTGCTTCCTGAGGGCAATACATATTGGCAAGTAATTAACATGTTACACATAAAAGATTTGCTTTTCATGATTACTGTGTAATAATACTGTGAATCTTTTAGGCAAGCAGCAATGTGCCCATCAAAAGTCAAATCATTAACCTATTTTTCTTAGAATGGCTGTGTACTTTGTTTAACAGATGGGACAACAGGGAGACATCTTCTATGGAAATGTAAAGTAGGCTGTTTGAATTCTCTACAAATGGCTATTCTCTAATAACAATGAATTCCTCCACTGAAATATAAAAGCTTTGTTTTTCCGAATTCTTTTTCCCTCTTTAGGGTTATATAGAACAGGATATTTTATCTGTTTTAACCTTTTCCTCTAGATAATAGGGTACACTGTGTAAACAAGTTCCGATATTGGTACAGTAGAATTTGTCAATAGACTTTATGATCGGTCACGTAAAATATTGTCTGTGGTCAACTTGGCACCAGCCGCCGAAAAGCGGCAATGTGTACCTGTGTCTAGCAAAGTGTGACTGTAATGGCCCATACACATTGTAAATAATTGCTGTTAAGACCTCACAACATAATTTAGTGTCAGATTACTAGAAAATGTTGTGGCATCATGGAGGGTGTTCTGGTTGTTCCCTTTTTCATAGAGCATATGGTCCAATGACTGCACGTTGGTGGTGTCAATTGGTACCTCTTTAACAAAAATGAATTCAAAAATAGCAACTACACCTTGCACTATTAATTTCAAATATTTCCAACTGTCCCATCTACTTCTGTTAGATAAACTGCTCAATATTGCTGCCCAGTCCATCAAACAGAAGGTTCACACAGATTAATTTGCTTTTGTCTGATTTGATAAAAATGATCAAAAATTAACCTATATATGACCTGCCTAAAAGTGTGTATGCATCTATTTTTCTGGAATTGTCTGGATTTAGTCATGAATTGGGACATCCATTCATGAAAAAGTGTACTCTAAGGCTGAGGCAACACTATGCCTGATGGCAACATCACTCTTGTTGCCATCTGTCTGCATTGCGATTGGCCAATGGCTCTACCCAGAACTGCTTCCGCTCTGCATGTGTAAGTTTTTTACAGCTTTAAGAGGAGGCAGCAATTTGTTCTGAAGGGGGCGCGTTAACATTAAGAGGAATGTCTCTTTTCAACAGTATCTGTGAACCCAGTAAGCATTGTGGTTTTGGGGTTTGGAAAGTCCTTTTCCTATATTGTAGCAGCTAAGGATAACTCTTGCAAATATCAGAATTAAACTATTCCTATTGCATTAAATTCTGGATGTCATTAGGGATTATTTTATTTAATGAAACACTGTGTTGCTGATTTGTAGACACCTGCTAATTGGTAATGTAATGTGATTAATGTGTGGCTGTGTTATCCTCATAGCATGAACAAGTAGTAGCATGTTTAGGAGTGCATGAAAATGCAAGTTTTTGCAAAACCTTCTCTTAAGTCATTGAATTGGATATTATTTGTGTGTGTGTGTTTTAAAGAACACATGAAAAATATTGAAACCAAAGAGCTGTATGATACATTCTGGTCCCCAATCGCGGCCTGGGAGCACTGATGGGCATGGACGTCCAGATGCGCGCGCATTTGCTTCCACGCGCGGATGTGCGTGCCGCATCTTGATGACGTCACGCTCTCCATTTAAACCCCCCTGACCCGCAAAAAACTTGCTGCCAGTTCAGTGTTTCTTACCTGTGCCTTATTGATTTACTGGATTTAGACCTTGCCTGTACTCTGGACTCTGCCTGTATTGCCGCCTGCCTTTAGACCAGAGGATGTTCTCTTGGACTCTGTTCCTGAAGATCGTAACAGATATGCCTTGTTTAGGCAGGACTGAGAAAAACGGAAAGGGGGAGGAGTTATGTGTTTATGTTAAAAAAGAATTGAAGCCAAATTTAAAAGAAGAGATAACTAGTGATATGGATGTTAAAGTGGAGGCAATATGGGTGGAATTAGTCAAGTTAGGATTCAAAATCACACTTACTGGTGTTCTAACATTCAGCGTAACTTTAATTCCTTGTTTGTTTGTTACATAAGTTAATCACACAGCTACTGCAAGTGGTTGTATGTAGAGTTAGCAGCTGAACATTGTGGGGAATTTAATGCCAGAAAATGGCTGGCATTATAGCCCCGCAGTGGTAAAAGTTCGAATCGTAATGTGCAGAGAACCATTTATAACAGAGCTTGGAATTAAATATATTTTCCCTTGTGTGAGGATCTTCTCTACTTATGAACTTTTAAAAATGGTAATATAGTTGCTTTGTAATCTAACTGACATAGTGAGAATGTCTGCATGACTGAGAGTGTGTCTGCGTGATTGAGAGTGTGTCTGCGCGACTGAGAGTGTGTGTGCGCGACTGAGAGTGTGTGTGCGCGACTGAGAGTGTGTGTGCGCGACTGAGAGTGTGTGTGCGTGACTGAGAGTGTGTGTGCGTGACTGAGAGTGTGTGTGCGTGACTGAGAGTGTGTCTGCATGACTGAGAGTGTGTCTGCGTGACAGGGTTTGTCTACATAGTAACATAGTAATTGAGGTTGAATAAAGACATACGTCCATCAAGTCCATCCTATTCACCCTCTTTTTTTTTTTTACCCTACCTAACAGTTAATCCAGAGGAAGGCAAAAAAAAAAAAAAAAACAGCTGAAAAGGGGGAAAAAATTACTTCCTGACTCCAAACGGCAATCTGAAATTATCCCTGGATCAACCAGATCTATATGTATTAATACCAGTAATTTTCAATATTTTTTAATTTTATAAACTTATCCAGGCCTTTTATAAAGCTATTTAATGAACTTGCCATTACCACATCTCCTAGAAGACAGTTCCACAGTTTCACCATTCTCACTGTAAAGAAACCTTTCCTAACCTGAAGATGAAACTTCTTTTCTTCCAACCTTAAAGGATGTCCACGAGTCCTCTGATATGACCTATTAGTGAACAATGAACCAGAGAGTTCATTGTATGGCCCATTAATATTTTTGTATGAGGTTTTCATATCCCCACGCAAACATCTCTTCTCCAATGTAGACAGCCCTAACTTGTCTAATCTGCCTGCATATTCAAGCCCCTCCATTCTCCTTATTAATTTAGTTGCCCTTCTCTGAACTACTTCCAGTCTGTGTGACTGAGTGTGTGTCTGCGTGACTGAGTGTGTCTGCGTGACTGAGAGTGTGTCTGCGTGACTGTGAGTGTCTGCATGAAAAAGTGTGTCTGCGTGACTGAGAGTGTGTCTGCGTGACTGAGAGTGTGTCTGTGTGACTGAGTGTGTGTCTGTGTAAATGAGAGTGTCTGCGTGACTAAGAGTGTGTCTACGTGACTGCGAGTGTCTGCGTGACTGAGTGTGTGTGTAACTGAGTGTGTCTGCGTGACTGAGAGAGTGTCTGCTTGACAGAGTGTGCCTGCGTGACTGAGTGTGTCTGCTTGACTGAGAGTGTCTGCATGACTGCGAGTGTATCTGCGTGACTGTGAGTGTCTGCATGACAGAGTGTGTCTGCGTGACTGAGAGTGTGTCTGTGTGACAGGGTGTCTGCGTGACAGAGTGTGTCTGCGTGACTGAGAGTGTCTGCGTGACTGAGAGTGTGTCTGCATAACTGAGTATGTCTGCGTGACTGAGAGTGTGTCTGTTTGAGAGTGTCTGCATGTCTGAGAGTATCTGAGTGTGAAAAACTATAAGTATGTTAATGTAATGCACGTTTAGTGTTCAATATTTTTTATTGGTTTTGTAAAATATTTTTGCAAATAATAACAGATAACAGTAATCTCTATCACTTTTCCATTTTGCATGTATATGTTCGTTCATTTCACAAGTGTTTCAATATTGTATCATAATAGTGTACCATACATATGAGATATATATATTCTTATTTTCATTTTCAACTGTAATAGTACCATTATTATAAATGGAGAGAGGTAGAGAAAATCATAGTTAAACATAAATAACAGAAAATAAAATTGAACTTTTTGTAACTCATGACTTGCCTCGTGTTTTTATTTATTTTTAAATTGAGCTTACCATTGCAGCTCCTTATCATTGGCCAGTACCATGGTCATTCCCTTTGGGGTTATTTTTGTGGGTTCCTTTGTTTTATAACTCCCTGGTAATTTATAGGGGTAGCGTTATTGAGTATTTGCTGTTTACCCAGGGAGTCCATGTTTTAGCAAATATATTTAATGTATCCTGCAACACATGGAAGATTCTCTCATTGGTCATAATATTGTTTATTCTTGTCAGCACCCTCGATGCATCTAATGTTTGTCCTCTCCACTGTGCCCCTATATGTATTTTAACCGCTTACATAATATACTGAATCATTTTATCATTTTGTTTGTTTAGTTCCGGGATATTGTGTCCTAGGAGTGCTACTAGTGGAGAGGGTTCGCATTGCACATAGAGGATTTCTGATATTACTGTAAAAATATCCTCCCATAGTTTTTGTACTAGGTGGCATTTCCACCGTATATGGTAAAAATCCCCTCTTTGGTTACAGTTCCTAAAACAGAGTGGGCTGATCGTTGGGAAAATCTTGGCCAATAGTGCTGGCACCCTATACACCCTATACATAACTTTCAGGGATGTTTCCCTCAATGCTACATTCAAACTTCCCTTGTTTAAATTTTCATATGTCTCTTCCCATTGTTCCTTTGTCAGCTCCATATTCAGATCTGCCTCCCATGCAGCCTGGAATTTGTATGTTGCTTTTTCTTCGTTTTGCCATTGGTAGAGTAGTGAGAGTGTGTGTTTCATTGAAGTTTGTTTAAGACAACATTTTTCGAAATCTGTTAGGGCTATGTTATTTTCTCTAGTTGCAATTATTTTGTTTCTGTATGTTGAGATTAAGATATATTGAAAATGATGTCTTGGTGGTGTTGGGAATTTGTTACGGAGATTTGTCAGATCTATACCTGTGCCATTGTTATAGAAATGTGCTAGTCTGAATAACCCCGTTTTTTCCCACCACGTATATCCTTTTTCCAGATAGGCTGCCTGGAACGTTGGATCTTGTGTTATGTTGAACATTAGTGAGGGTTTTGATAACCATTTATATCTGTTTTTGATTCTCTGCCAAATCTTTAGGGTAGTTTGTGTGCATGGGCTTATTGGTATTGATAGTATTGTTTTATTGTTGGATAGCCAGGCTATGGAGTCTATAGTTACCAGGTGTAATAGATCTGATTCTAGTGTAACCGATCTGGGTATGTTGTTTGTTTTTTGCCAAGTGATAAGATGTGTAAGTTTTGCTGCTATATAGTATTTGTATAAGTTAGGTACTCCCATTCCTCCTTGTGATTTAGGTTTATAGAGTAGGGATTTTGCTATTCTGGGCTGTTTATTTTGCCAGATAAATTTTATTGTTTGGTTTTGTAGTGGGTCTAGCCATGCTTTGGATATCTGCATTGGTAGGCATCTAAAGTGGTATAGTAGGCGTGGTAGAATATTCATTTTGAATGTATGAATTCTGCCTATCCAGGATATTTGTAATTTGTCCCATCTAATAATGTCTGTTTTTAGTTTTTTAAGAAGGGGTGGGATGTTTTCCTGGTATATTGTTTCGTATTTTGGTGTTAGTTGTTTGCCTAAATATGTTAATCCTTCGTTTTTCCATTTTAAGTTAAAATTAAGTGTTAATAGGTTTTTTTTGGTGGTCGGTGGGGTTAATACCCATAACTTCTGTTTTATCTTGGTTAATTTTAAGTCCGGATACGTTTGAGATTGTCTGAAGTGTGCTGAATAAGTTGGGTAATGCTACTAATGGAGTTGAAAGGGTTAGGGCAATATCGTCTGCAAAAAGACTGATTTTATATTTCCTGTTCGCTATTGTAACTCCTTGTATATTAATGTTATTGCGTATGTTATGTGCTATCGATTCCATCGCTAATATGAACAGTAATGGTGATAAGGGGCAACCTTGCCTTGTACCTCTTTCTATATTTATTGGGGTGGTTGTGGTTGTTGGTAGTTTAAGCAGAGCTTTAGGGCTGCTATAGTATACCTCTGTTACATTGAGAAATGTTTGTGGGATTTGATAGGCTTTTAGTGTTTCTTTCATATAAAGCCAGTCCAGACTATCGAAAGCTTTTTCGATATCAAGTGTCATGATACAACTTTTGTTGTTGTTTTTGTTCATATATGCTATAATGTTACATAGTTTTCTGATATTGTCCACTGCTTGTCTGCCTGGTACAAATCCTACCTGGTCATTATGTATTAGTTGTGGTATATATGGATTTAGTCTTGTGGTTAATATTTTTGTTAGTATCTTAATATCTTGGTTTATGAGAGATATGGGTCTGTAGTTTTGTGGTTCAGTGGTGGCTTTCCCTGGTTTTGGTAGCAGTGTGATATGTGTTGTATTCATTTCTTGTGGTATTTGTTCTCCTTTCAATATACAGTTAAACACATTGACCAAATATGGGGTTAGTAGGGGTTCGTATTTTTTGTAATATATGCCTGAGAGACCATCTGGTCCCGGAGCTTTATGGGCTTTGAGCTGTTTTATAGCTTGGATTGTCTCTGGGATTGTGATATTTTGTGCTAATGTATTTGCCATTTGGGGGCTCAGTGGTGTTTGTGGGAAGTTTGTTTGCAAAAATTTCTGGATTGTGTATTTATTTGCTGTATGTGGGTTTGTGTATAGTTTAGTGTAATATGTATGAAATATTTTGTATATTGTGTCTGGGTCTGTGGAGAATGATCCTGATTCTGTTCGGATTTTTGTTATTTTTGGTATATTTTCTTTGGATTTGAGTAAGTTAGCTAATGGTTTGTCTGGTTTGTTCCATTTTTGGTAGTAGAATTGCTTTTGACATAGCATTGCTTTTTCTACTTCCTGTGATTGGAGGGTATGTAGTTGTTGTCTTGTTGTTTTAAGTTGTTCGTATATTTGTTTGTCTCCTGTTTCTATATGTTTTGTTTCTAGTGTATGGATCTGTTGTTCTAAGTTGGTGAGTGTTTTCCTATATTGTTTCTTGCATTGGGATGCTATTTGTATGATATATCCCCTTATTACCGATTTATGTGCTGCCCATAGTATCGGTTGGCTTACTTCTCCATTGTCGTTAATGGTGAAATATTCTTTGATATGTTTTTGTATTTTTTCTTTTATCATTGGGTCTGTTAAGAGGGATTCATTTAGTCTCCAACTTGTGCTTCTTAGTTTTGGTTGTCCTGTCGTTATTTTTATTTGTATGATTGTGTGGTCTGACCAGACACATGTTTCCATAGTTGCGTTTTGTATGGATGGGAGTAATAATGTGGAACATAGTATGTAGTCTAATCTAGCATAGCAGTTATGCGGAATTGAGTAGTAGGAGTAATCTTTGTTATTAAGATTTTTTTCTCTTCAGCAGTCTGATAGTCCTATCTTTTCCATTGTCATGTGTACTTTACGTAAGGTGTGTTTGTTGTAATTGAGTTTGTGTGATTTGGATCTGTCCCATGCCAGGTCCAGTGGGAAATTAAAATCTCCTGCTGCTGCTTGTGGATATTTGTTGAGTGTATTGAGTATTGGTGAGACAAATTTATGTTGATGTGTGTTTGGGGCGTATATGTTTAGTAGGGTATAGAGTTTGTGGTTTATTGTGCAATCATATATCTGCCCCCTTTGTCAAGTTCTGTTTTAATAATATTTATATTTAATGTATTGTGGAATAGGATAGTAACTCCACATTTTTTGGCTGGTCCTTTTGCTGATATATAGTGTTTGTAGTGTAGTAAGTATGAATTGCGGTGCAGATTTTTGTGAAAAATGAGTTTCTTGTAGAAATATTATGTGTGGCTTGTATTTACTGTATTGTTTAAATGCTATGGTTCTCTTTTGGTAAGTGTTGAATCCCCTAACATTGTGTGATATACATATTAATGATGTTTGAATATTCATGGGTATGGTTTTTCGTTTTGCTTACGTTTTGTTGTTTTTTAGTTGTGTCCCAGATCTTGGGTGATGGCGTTGATTATTTTGATTGGGCTGCATGGGAGGCGTAGTCTCTGGGCTGAGTTACAGACATATCTGAAACAAAAATAAATTATATAAAGAAAACTTAACAAATTGTAAACATTTTCATACATATCATATATATTAAAAAATAACTCTCTTTCTGTGCTTCGTTTGACCTGTTACCTTCACAGGGCAGTGGAAGCATATTTGGGGGGTTCCTACATGTGCCCCTTGACCTTACTGGGCCTTTGCCTTACCATCCTCTGTATATGCTTGTTTGTTTGGTTGTGTGGGAGGAGTTTATTTTCTGGTGTGTGGAGATACTCTGTATATGTTTGTGATTAGTTCCTCCTTGGGTATTGTGTTTAGTTCCTCCTTGGGTATTATTTATTCTGATTAAACCTCGTGTTGGTTGGAGGTTATAATGGTTGTTCTGGTGGTTTCCAGTATTTTCTGGATTGTGGGGTTATATTAACAAAACATAGTGTTGGGACATCTTAATTTCACCTTTTCCCCTGTATTCCTCCCTCCTTTTTCCTTTCCTGTCGTTCCTCCCTCCTCCTCTCTCCCCTCATTCCCTCTCTTTCCCTCCTTTCCTCTCCTTCTTTTCCTCTCATCCCTCATCCCTTTTTCTCCCTCCCCCCATAATTTTTTATCAAAAACTTTTAAAACCTTGTATAGTACGGTACATTAGATATCACTTGGGTATATAGTGATGATATGCTTGCTCTTATACCTTACGGCATAACATCTTTAATATACATTTCCTGCAGTATTATTTGCCCCTTTGGGCCAGTTTTAAAACCCCATATAGTACAATACATTAGATATCACTTGGGTATATAGTGGTGATATGCTTGTTCTTATATTTTACGGCATAGCATCTTTAATATACATTTCCTGCAGTATTATTTGCCCCTTTGGGCCGGTTTTAAAACCCCATATAATACAATACATTAGATATCACTTGGGTATATAGTGGTGATATGCTTGTTCTTATATTTTATGGCATAGCATCTTTAATATACATTTCCGGCGTATTATTTGCCCCTTCGGGACAGTTTTTTGTTGGCGAGTTGGTGAACCCATAATTGGGTTATGGGTGGGTGGGAGGGTGTCCATAACTGGTGGGCAGTTTTTGGTTATTTGTCCCTAGTAGTTGAATTGATGTCCTTGTTGTTGGTGGCAGGGACCGTCCCATTGCCCTGTTGCTCAAGACATCTATGTCGGTTTTTGGGGTTTGGGTTCCTTGGTTTCTTGAGTTCCGTTAGATAATTTTAGTTACTTTGTGGTGGGCTATTCGGTTTCTTTTTGTTTTTGTAAAGTTATTCTTTGTTTAACCAGTTTTATTTATTCCTTGGGTTTTTTGAGAAAAGATGGTGGTTTCAGTGGTTCAGATTCAGAGTGTGGGGGTGCACAGCCGGTTGGTATTAGGATTTGCTCTTCATTTATTGTCTTTGTGCTGTGCTGTTTTGGGTGTTTCTGGTGCCCGGTTTCTCTGTTTCTCTGGCACTTTGTTGGGTGTTGTGGGTTGCCACATCCTTTGTATCCATTTTCGCATTGTTCCTGGTGCGATGGGGTCTCTCATGGGCTGTATCTGAAGTCCATGTTTGGATAGGATTTGGGAGCCATCTTGTATATTGTCCACAGTGAATGTTTTGTTGTTTAACATAAATTGCAATTTAAAGGGGAAGCCCCATCTATATCTTATATTTTGTTCTTGCAGTACTGGTCTGAGAGCTTTTCTTTTGGAGAGTGTTTGGGGGGCTAGATCCGCATATATTTGATATTTGGTGCCATTGTAGTCCATATGGCACCAATGCGTGATAGCATTCCAGTTGTTCCTCCGGTTCCTCCGGTAGGAGTGACCTGAGAACGTTAAATGTCACCTCTTGGGCATCTGCAAAGGCCTCCCGTATACCTCTTATACGGATGTTGCATCTCCGTGACCTGTTCCGCAGATCTTCTATTTGGAGGGAGAGCTTGTCTGTCGTGTATTGTAGGCCTTCAATTTCGGTTTGTGAAGCCTGTATGGCGTCCGCCATTTCGTCATGTCTGCCTTCTATGTCTGCAAGTCTTTGGCCTACCTCATGGATATCAGCCTGTATCGGTGAGAGGGCCTCGTGGAGTTCCTCCTTAAGCAGTTTACGCATTTGTGCTAAGGTGAGTGAGGCTTTGTCGGGGGAGTCTTGGTGGGTATATGACCCTTCCGTGTCTGGGCTGTCTGGGCCTACCTCTTCCTCCCGTTCTCTGGTCTCACGTGGCTTGTGTTGGAATGCCTGGAGGTTTTTGATCGCGCTTCCTCCTTTATTGTGCCTTACCGGCATTGCTGGGGTGTCTTTGGTGTGTTCCCCGGCGTTTGGGCTTTGGCTTTCTTTAATAGTTTGGTCTGTTTGCTTGTTTTCCCAGGGTTGGGGTGAGGAGCTCTTTCACCTTGCGGCCATCTTTGAGCTGCTCACAAGCACCCCCCTATGTAATGCACTTTTGCCCAGGGCCCCATTTTACCTAAAGCACAATTCAAATTCGCACAAAATCAGAATTAAATGGATTTTAGGTCTTGATAACTATATTCCCTGTTTTGTCCCACTGTTTAATGGTAGCCATAGACACTACAATCACAGCTGTACAATCTGCGGATCATACAATCATATTGGGGGAAAAAAAGAATTTTCACAAATTATTGTAAGGATTTGTGATCCGTTAGTGTGTGAGAAGTGCAGTGCATGTTATTGTGGGTGGCCACATTGCATGCATTCCGCTGCGATCCGTTTTCAGAGCTCAAGCAATCAGCATTTTTTTTGCAAATCAGAAGCACTCAGATTATGGAAAATATCATGAATTCCAGCGCAAACAGCCTGTTATGATAGGCTTAATATTTCTTGAAATTGGCATCGAAACTGGGTTTTGAATGTCAATTACTATCCCACTTTGCAAGGGTGGCCATATAATCCATGGATCGTACATTCGTATTAGCTGATAAAATTGAATGCACAATCGAATGGTAACCCACAACACACTAACCAACTGGTGCATGAAACTATGACTTTTATACCCAGGAACTCTGCTGTAGTTGGGGATTTTAGGTCATGTGGCTGGATAACTTTACTTAACTTACCTCTCTCCCCCGGCGTTCTATGCAGCCGGCAGCCGCGTCCATGCAGTTTCATGCAAGCAGAGGGTAGTGACAGTACGCCGGAGGAACGAGGGAAGGTAAGTAGAGTTCGGGGGACTTTCTGACAAGTCTATTATAGCGGTTGGGGCTGGAGGAGGAAGACCTATTATATATGAAAAATGATTAAATGGGGTGGACATACCCTTTAAATCTGGAGAACCAATTCAAAATCAGGTTCGAATTGGACCTGAACTTCATCTCTAAACCCTACTCTACATCAGGTGTAATGAGGTTCATTGGAATTGCAGTAGCAGGGCATTGATATTTACTATCTCAGTGAAGCTTTATGTGATTTTTATTTGCTCCTGTGAACTTATGTTCAGCCATGATTCGTGTTTTTTTGAACTTGATGTTTAGTTGCCATGTTTTAGAAACAAAATGTAAATAGACTTTTATAAACGAGTTTTCATAAATCCATCCTTTGACGTCTTAAGAATGTGTAAAGTATGTAAACATCTTACTGGATTGCACAATCTGAGTTTTCTATTAACAGATATCAGCTCATTCAGAAATGCTGATACAGCTGTTTTTAATATCATACAAATTT
The DNA here is from genome assembly GCA_019447015.1 of Hymenochirus boettgeri. Lineage (NCBI taxonomy): Eukaryota > Metazoa > Chordata > Amphibia > Anura > Pipidae > Hymenochirus > Hymenochirus boettgeri. The sequence continues at coordinate 174,515,604 of CM033473.1, forward strand.
ACATCTTATCCTTTATTTCTGTTTAAAACCTGACTTTTGCCATTGTTAAAACTGTCCTACTCTTTTATCTTGATTCTCGAAGGCTGGGTACAGTATGCACAAGCAAATTTATCATCCAGATCTGCCATTCGCCATTAGCGAGCCGTCAGCCAGGACAAATTACTGATGATCGTGGCAAAAGTAGCCATGGCTGACAGTTAAAGGGAAACTATAGTGCGTCTAAAGCTTTTTTAAAAACAGTTAAAATAAAAAGTACCTGAGGCAGGGAGGTAGGATCGGTGCATTTTACCTCCCAATATTATTTCTATGAGGAGCAGCAGGACCAAGAAAACTGCTTCAGACTTCAGCTTCCTGTATGCTTAAGCACTATCTTTAATATAGAATGGCCCAGGGCCATAACCTGGCAGATGAAAACTGTATGTGCTATAGCTCCTCAACAAAACAATATTGGAAGGTGAGAATAATCAATCCTATCTCCTTGCCCCAGGTGCTTTTTATTTTTAAAAAGTATATTTTTACAGTATAGTTGTCCTTTAAGTGTTTGATTGAGTGTGCTGGATCTGTGGGAGAAAGAGTAAGAAGTTGGGATTCCCTTGCAGTTGCATTGGCTGTTTCCCTGATAGTTACAGTACTTCTCTGGAAAAGGCAGCATTTACAGTATTTATGTTTATTCATCATAAATGTACATTTGGTATATGGAGTAACGTGTTTGTTCTAAATTAGGATTGCTTTTTCCATACAGACCTTTCAAAAAGAAGAAATTGAGCCACTCCAAGCCCATCTGCAGGAGGTAAATTTGCTGGGTCAAAGTCTGGTGCAAACTGATGGTAAAGATATCAACACCGAGAGCTTGGAACATGATCTGGAAGACGTGAATATGAGGTGGAATTCCTTAAATAAGAAGGTACCATTCTTGATACCTTTTATTTAGACATGCATTGCTTAATACTGTATAATTTCTTTCCTTGCTTCCTAGTAAAAAAATATTTTGTATGTGCAAATTTTTATCTTGCTGTCATACCCAGACAATCAGGTATATTGGGAAATCCATGCTAGTGCTGCGTTTCCCTTAGGCCCGCACAATCTGTCAACACAAACTCAGCTATGGCTACTTTTGCCAGGACCATCAGTGATTTGTGTCAAAAAATATTTTTGGGATTATTTGACTTTCCCATGCTTTTATGGGTACACAGTGTGTAAATGTTTCTGAATGTGGGTAGTTTAAAAGTCTATATCTCAGAAACTGTATATCATAGGCATGTGACAATATAATTTTCTCTCTGCACAGCATTGGAGATACACATTGTATACACACGGGCTTGGGAAATGGGGCTATATATACAGTCCCAGCAAGTCCCTCACCTTGGCTGATAGCCTGATCTTTTGTTTAGCTTTCGGCTTGCTCTCCCATTAGTTAACTAAACCTTCTATACCTGGAGGTGTCCGGATATCCCCAAAATATTTTGGGTTTTTTTGCGGTACAGGAGTTGTTAAACTACCCCTCTCAATCTGCATCTAGTGTGTGTAGGTCTGAACTTACTTTGTGACAAAGCCTTTTACCCCTTCCCCCCATTGGTCAGGCCTCCATTGCGGTGACTATGGTTGTTTGTGGAGTATTGCGTTTTGTTATTTTCTGCTTAAGAATTATATAATATGTATTCCTTGTTAGGATTGCAGATTTGTTATGGACAAGGGTGATGCTAAATGCTGCATCAATAATAAATAACTGGCTGTTATAACAGCCAAGAGGGATGGCCTAAGTAAAATATATATTTATTATTCAGCTTAGGTCCAGAACTTTCCTAAATTCTGTAACTCATTTTTGTACTTAAAGGGTGACTGTGGTCTCCATACAAGTGCCCTTTATAATCTATGCAAACTTATATTAGTATAAAGGGTGGTGTTTCCACTAGCATTTTGATTTGTGACATTACCAGCACTATTTCTCTGCCCCCGCTGCCACAGGCACTGAACATGCCCAGTTGTATCCTTCTGCTGTAACTGTCTTTAAATAGCTTCGGAATTATTTTTTTTTGGGGGGGGGGGAACGTTCTTACACGTCACACACTTTCTTGTTCATTCTAAATTGCACTTTTACAAGCCTATAACTTGAGAACCAGATAGGCTAGATACATTATTCTTCACTTGTTTGAAAGGTATATGGGAGCTCTTCTTTAAAATAGAGGACACTTATGGAGACCACAATTACACCTTAACTTATGAATAAGCTGTTGGACAGGGTTGCACGAGTACTGAGCTAAATTTCAATGTTGAGTTTATGCATACAAGATGCCTAAGGAATGAAATTTAAAAATAAAAAAAATACTTTTTGAGTTTTGATACTATTTTTTTGTATAAAATTGTCCAATACTAGGTTGCTGACAGGGCAGCTCAGTTGCAGGAAGCTCTTCTTCACTGTGGAAGGTTTCAGGATGCTCTTGAATCTATATTGAGTTGGCTCACAGACACAGAAGATCTTGTGGCAAATCAGAAGCCTCCATCAGCAGAGTTTAAAGTAGTAAAGGCTCAACTGCAAGAACAAAAGGTATACATTTTCTGTTATTATATTAAATGTAAAGGTGCCTGTTCTGAGTGCACTTCTGTCTTTTCTGTTCATAGATTAAAAAGTTTATTTAAATATAAAGCAATCTTAATTCCTTGCAGTACTTTAAGATATTTTGTGTTCTGATTATCTGAATGTTAAGAATTTTTTTAAGCAAAAATAAAAAAAAGTTTGTGTTTTCTCGTGCCAGCTACTTCAGAGATTGCTGAATGATAGAAAACCTACTGTCGATGTAATTAAAAGAGAAGGAGAGAAGATTGCAAATTCTGCTGACCAGGCAGATAAAGAAAAGATTTTGAACCAGCTGACTGCTTTAGAGCATAGATGGGATCAACTTCTGAAAAAAGCAGAGATTAGGTACATTGGAATTAATTTTTTCTATTTTCCAGTTTTTCTGTGAAAATCCTTCCATCTTACCTTTATCTTGTAAAAAGATATATTGCTGGAAAGGTTTAGCAATATAACACCTTAAACATTTCCTGCATTCAACAGCTTGTAGCCATGTGATCAGTGTATGGCGATGTCACTTAAGCTACTTGAATCACAATGTTTCAATATCTGCCATATTATTTCTCACAGACTGCAGCCAGAGATGATATTCAGAGACCGCAGTTGCATTTAAATTTTATATAGTTTCATTTTAATGTTCCTAGAAAAACACATAAATATGACCCAAATTCCTGCAAGTTCTGTACAATTAGAATGCAGGTCTTATTAGGGAAGTAAAGCTAAAATATAGATGGGCATGGTTTGGTTCTAACTCCTTTGTGTCTCATGTATAAGAATGTTCTGTTATGATGTAGGTTTATGGCATTGCTATATCCCTTCTTTTATCCCTTTTTTCCATTGAATAATTATGTTTGTAACTACCCAGAGAAAAAGGGCATTGGCTGATCAGACATGAATTACTTTAACTATGGCAAGTGGAAAAAGGGGTTTGACAACTATAACTTTTCACTATGAAGCTTGCAGAATGTAACTGATGATTTCTCCTAAATTCTGCTGTTTTCAGATATGAATCTATTAATTTGGAACTCTAGAACTCATTATATATAACATTTATATATTTAATCCTGGTTATTGCAATTGTGTGTAGAAAGCAGCTTGTAATTGAAGGCAAAGTAACTGTTATATGTCAAAAATATATTTTTAAGTACCATAACATAATCTTTTTGCTTTGTAAGTCTATTTTCCCCTGTGTTTTACAAACTGAATTATATTCTGTTCAGACTGAATTATATTCTGTTTAATTTCATGTAAAAATGACCAAATATTACTGGTGAGAACATTTGCTAGCCAAGGAAATGTAAAAAAGAAGATGAATTTACAAGGGCAACAATCATGAAACTGTTGGGGTTTTTTTGATAGTCCAGCTTTAAACACACTGAATCCACCCAGACTGATTGCATATTGTGGGCCTGGCTTGTCTCTTCTTTGATGATATCAGTAAATTCCTTCAAGACAATATAATTACAGTAGAGTTAGCATTCTTTAAAAATTCTCAGAATTTACAATAAATCTGTGGTTTGGCAAAATTCAGCTTTTGATATGATCTGTAGAAAATTATACTTTATTTAAATGATAACAATATTGGAAAAAAATATTCCTTTGTTAGATTAAATATAATCTATTATTCCAGTATATTGTACAAATGTGTTTTTGTTTTTTTTATGATAAAAATGTTTGCAAGTAACAAATGACCATAGACTTAAAGTAACAAATAATGGTGCCGTAATGCCACAATTCTGATTGTACTATATCAGATGGTACTATAATCATATGATTGTCTGGCCATGTATGACTGATCATCCAATTTTTTTCTGGTTATTCTTATCGGACATGGTAGAAGATTTTTAGCAGACCGATGCCAAATGCAAGATTGGTATTGTTGAATGTGTGGCACCTTTAAGTCATTAGCAAAAAACAGCTATAAAATAAACTGCTTCTCTAGGCAAAAGGGTTCTTTTGACCTAATTAGAAAAAATAATGCCAATGACAGGGTTTTAATTTTAGATTTTAGCACAGCTTTTAATACAGTAATGCCTAATAAATTAATTGCAAAATTATTTGACTTTACCGTTGGCAAAACGTTGTATAATTAGATTTTGCACTTTTTGAGTGCAAAAATTTGTAAAATTTAATAAGATCAACCACTCCACTAGGATTTTTAATATGGGAGTACCACAAAGTTCAGCCCACTAAACCCACTATTATATGTACTTCATGCCAGTGCCTTCTGGAATTTAATCTGGTTTTAAACACTTAAAACAAAGGAAATGATTGTAGAATTTAGGAGTAGGAATGGCAAGATCCAATTTCTTGAAATTAATTTAGGTGCTGACTAATCATGGGATCTGCATGTAAAGGCTTAGATTAAAGAAGCACTGTCAAGACTGCATGTTGTGTGTGTAAATTGAGGAGGGAACAATTAACTTCTAAGATTTTAGTCAGTTTTTATCATAGCACTGTAGAGAGTGTTACATCGGATAATTCATTACGCACAGTATATCTTGGGTGTTGAGTTACCAACCATTGATGACATTTACCACAGACGATGCAAAAACAGGATAAAAAAATTTTGGGCTGACACATTGCTATCTCCACACTTCCCTCAGGAAGGAGGTTTAGGAACATACTGTGTAGAACCAAGTTTTTATCCATCTGTTATCAACATTTAGAATGCTAGCTAGTAATGTTTGTATGTATTCTATGTTGCTATATCTGTTATATTCAGTTAGATCAACTAGTTCTTGAAGGCGTTTCGCTAGTCATCCGACTGGCTTTCAGAATGACTTGTACAAGAATCTGTTGGCAATAAAAGTTCCCTGGAAAGTCCCAATGAGCACACCACAGCCAGGCATTAGGGACCTTGTATTGCCAACAGATTTTTGTACTAGTCATTCTGAATTGAGAAAGCCAGTTGGATGACTAGCGAAACGTCTTCAAGAACTAAACTTTAAGTCCAGTTCTAACTGAATATAACAGATATATCATAACTTGGATGAATGAGAACCTTCACAAGCATTCTATGTTGCTTTTTTTATGTGTAAATATTAATTATAAATTTCATTGTTCTGTCAAATACAGGTACAGCGACAATAAATCTAATGTAACTTAATAAGGACAGCCAATTTTGGCCCTTGGAGTATTTTTGATCTCTGGTAATGCTTTGGGCATGCCAATTTGGCCCCACCCCCCCCATTATCCATGGGGGAAGAGGTGCTCTTTCCATAGGCCAGATGCAGGACATTTGAGTAAATATTGCCAGTGATCGAATGTACCCCAGGGTGGTGGGTGAAAAAAAATAATATGGGTATGGGTATGCAGGTTGCTTACCTTATGTATAGTAGGTAGCTTATATATACCTTGAGGTGTTTGGAAGGCTTTTCAATCATGTGATCACAGTAATGTATACTAAAACCCCTTTGTTTATAAAGTATGCCAGTGTGCAGATAATATGATATTGTATGGGGCCCAGGAATGTGCATTGATTATCTTTTCTATGTTTGTATACATTTTTGACCAAATAATATATAATATTTATGTATTTACTGCTATTGTAGTTCTGTGGCATTTTTTCCCATTTACAGAACTCACCAGCTGGATGGTATTTTGGTTGTAGCTGAGCAATTTCATGATTCATTGGAACCCCTGTCAGAATGGCTTACTTGTACTGAGAAGAAGCTTGCAAACTCTGAGCCAGTTGGCACACAAACTGGCAAACTTCTGCAGCAGATTTCCCAACAAAAAGTAAGGAGTTGAGTTCATTGTAAACTGTTATTTTCTGTTGATTTACCCTTAATCCTTAGCACTAATCAACATTGCCTTATCCCATTTAACTGAGGAATAAACTAAATTTAAAGGAAAAGGATACTCGTGCAGTACTGTTTATGGTTGATCTCTGACTTCTCCTGCAGTTAGTGTCCCTGTCAGTCCTCCTTCTCTGGTATGGGTAAGCATATATTAATGAAAGGGAGGGCAGAATGGGGGAGGAGCCTGAAAGATGTAAGTTGCTGTACAAGTATATGCCCCTTTAATGACTAGTGCTTTAAAAACGTTTTGTTTAATCACACATCATACTAACAAATTGCATTTTTTCATCAATGGAAAGCAGAAAAAGGTAGTTGTATTAAGGGCACTTAAATAAAACTGAGGTTGTGTATTCCTTCTATGTATTTTCATTATTCATCACACATCCTTTTTTATTTGATTTTTACATTCTGATTTTTTTTTGCCCATGTTTTCTATTTTGTTGTTTCTGTTTTACATTTTCACTCCCACCCACTTAGGCCTTAGAAGAAGACATCACATCTCACAGTAAAGGTTTGCACCAGTCATTGAGCATTGGCCAATCATTAAAGAGTTTATGTTCACGGGAAGATAAGGAGATGGTTCAAGAAAAATTAGACATGTGCCAAACACGATATATGGAGATTCAGGAGAAAAGTAACAGGAGGTGTGAACTGCTGCAGCAGGCCCACTGCAATGCTCAGATATTTGGGGATGATGAGGTTGAACTGCTTAATTGGCTCACAGAAGCTCATGACAAACTAAGCAAACTCACTGTTCAAGATTACAGTACAGATGTGCTTACCAGACAACACACAGAACTGCTGGTATTTTATTTGTTTCATTTTATTTCTTGATTTGTTTTATCCTTATTTATTTTATTTTTTTTGTTTGTTTCTGTTTATGGTTTTTATTCATACCGTCATGTTTATTTATTGAGAAGCAAAGAGGAAGAAGCTTAATTACCACTTGTTTTAGCTGATTCTAGAACATAGCTCTTTTAAAAGGTATGGAACATTCTGTTCGTTCAAGTATTAAATAATAGTATTAAGCTTTCGGGATTTACCCCAGCGAGACTTTAACATTACTACAGCTGTGCAATACTCCCACAGCCACCACAAGTAAGGGATCAAACTGACTCCAACCTATTCAATTGCAGTTAGCACCGGTTTAACCCTCATTTTACTGCAGTACCTGATGGTAAATGAGGCTGAATATGTATAAGACTGCATGTGGATGCAATGATGTATCTAACCAGTTTTTGGCCAATAGTCATTTTAATGACTAATCTAATGGTGATAATTTCTTCCTTAAAACTTATTCAGTCATTAGTGCTCAGCCTTAAAGGAGAACTAAACCCAAAAAAATCAAAGTTTAAATTAGAAAGTACTTGCCTCAACATCCTTCTCAGCATGGAAGATTCCAATGAGGGGCCTTTTCTTTACCTCTATGAGCTCATTTTAGGTTCTGTTTGTTCCCCAACTCTGAAGCTGATATTTTCACTTGTCTGCTAGTACTTTTTCCTTGATTACATTTTCAGCACCTGTGTGATTTCCACTCCCACCTCTTAAACCCTATGATGTAGGAATATATTAAATTATCAATATTCAAATTTTGTGGTGCAGCTGATTAACACTTTGCTAGTAGCAGTGTTGTAGGTCTGAGTATCTAGTGTGTCCGGATCTTAAATAATGAATATCTCACCTACGGCTTTCACTCCACCAAATCCGATAAATAAACAATAAATTGCGGGTGAAACATACAAAGACACATGTCTGTAGATATAAATATTGCAAGTTTTTTGCAAAACATGCATGCTACATGTTTCAGACCCACTCAAGCACTTAAGGAAGGACTGGGTCAGAAACATGTAGCACGCATGTTTTACAATAAACCTGCACTATTCCCAGTTACAGACCCGTGTCTTTGTATGTTTCACCTGCAATGTATTGTTTAAGTGTTGGAGAGCCATATTTAAAAACTTGCGATACTGCGGGTTTTCATTACTGTACGACCGTGGCAGTAGTATACCATGCTGTAAACTACTGTAATGATATTCTACAGGTGGTCGTAGATTTCTGTTCGCTATCGAACATTTACAAACTTTTCGATAGCAATCATAAATTAACGATCGCTAAAGAAGGCGATACTACACCTTTATAAATATGGCCCATATTGTGAAGGTCTCTAGCTCTCCCTGTCAGCTGTAGTAATATTAGTGAAAAGTGTAGCTTCTTAAAGGGGAATGTTGGAGGGTAGGAAGAGTGTGGGGAGGATAGTGAAGTGAACCTGATCTTAGCACAGCTCTGTGCAATGCATTTCTCATCAGTGTACCTTATTAAAGGGGATGTTGGAGGGTAGGAAGAGTATGTTTTTAATTCAAGCGTTCTGTTATAAAAACAACAAACTGTAGTACCGAGCTAAGCTAAGAAATGCATTACAAAGAGAAATGCATTGCACAGAGCTGTGCTAAGATCAGGGTCATTATATTCTCCTCCACCTGCAGCACTGCACCATTTTCTATAAGTGTGCAGATTAAAGTGGAATGTTGGAGGGTACAGTATGCAGCTCTGCACCATGTTGTTTCTATAAATGTACATATCAATAGGAATTATTGGAGGGAATGACAATTAAAGGGGTACTGTTAGAGGGATGCAAACATGGTATATAAAATTAATGCAGCAGGTGGGCTGCCTGTGGAAAGTAATACATAAATAAAAGCCCTCTTCCAAATAGAGTTCCCCCTTTGCCTTTAAGACCCGAATACATATACAGCTAAAAGGTTCTTATTGTTAAAAATGGTGCATATCTTGGCCCAACCAATTAGATTTTAAGAACTTTTATTTCATAGGCCTGATAATATCTACACAACAAAGGGTTGTTAGTATTTTCTTTAGAAGCATGACGCAGGCTGATACAGTTTGTATTTAATGCAATGGTACTTAACACTGCAACATGTAGATTTAATACATGTTTGGATCTTAAAGGCAAAGGTGGCCTGTAAAAAGCATTGCACAGAGCTGTGCTAAGACCATGTTCAAGTCAATATGCAGCACCTGCAGCTCTGAGCTGTTTTGTTTTTATAAGTTTACTGGGGTTGCCACCTTTCCCTTTAAGACTCAAACTCTTAGGGATACTTTCTCTAGCGCATTTTGGATTGCGTTTTGTGATCCGATTGTGCTAGTGGGCCTATGGGAATGGCCCCACCACATGCAATGCATTTCAGTGTGCTATTGGAGTGCATGCAATCAACATTTATGGTCTGTATTGCATGCGCTCTGCTAGGATCCAATTGTGGAAGCGCCACACCCATGCACAGAAGCGAGCATGATCACGCATTATTGCAAACGTGCGTCCTCCCTTGCCTCTTAAGTGGGGCCATAGCATCAGGAAATTGACCTGCTGCATAGCTAAGTTCCATTGCATTAAATACATGCTGTATGGCTAAAAAATCAATGCAGTTTGCATTACACTTCTAAGAACTAGGCCACACAAGCACATTTTTTAGGCAATTGTGATTTTCCAATTGTAATGAAATCGCAGCAACGCAGCAAAAACTTGCGATCCTGCAATCACGTGCATTTTCACAATAAAAACGGACAAAGCGCAAACGCATGTAAATGGCGTGCGTTTGTTTGTGCGAGTCAGGTGCAGTGCCCTAAATGTACATTGCAGCCATACACACACTAATATAAATGGTAGAGTGCAGAAATAAACACATAAAAAGACAAACAGGCTCATTTACCCAGAGCCAATATCGGTGTGGATAAATGTACTGTTCACGATTCGATATCACGTTTGCAAATGTGTGTAAATTCTGTTAAGGGATTTACCCACTGCAGGATTTTAACGCCAGCTATCTGCTGGTGTTAAAATCCTACACTTAAACTAGAGCAAACGCGATATTGAATCACGAACTTCTGATGCGCGTGTGATTTTTGCATAGCCCCCCCGCATCCAACGCTAATATGGAGTTAAAGTCGCACTAACTGGTAGCGAACTGGCAAGCACGACTTATATATCTGCCCAGCGAATCTGGGTAAATGAGCCTGACAGTCTCTTGCAGAAATGGGTTAACAAGTTGCTTCCTAAATACATATGAAAAGGGTTAACACCTTCCCCAACTCTGTTTGAGCAGGAAAATCTGCAAATAATATTCACTGCTATCTCTGATGATTGGCTGGGAGACACTGAGACACATAGATATGGCTGATGGGGACTCTGAGTTCAACTGTTACATACAGATTAGCATAAGGGGTGTGGGAAACAAACTCAAGGTAACTAGTTAGCATGTGCAGAAGGAGTTTAGGTACCTGGACCACTAGGAAGAGGCAACACTAGAAGCCAGCCGTGACATCATAGATTGCCAGTACTCAGAAATGTTCTATAAATGATTTCTACACTAAGAGACTGAATTCAGAGGTGAGAAACAAATGGTTTTACGAAGTGACAGTTCTAAAGTCTGTGGAGCTCCCTTTGTATTTTGGGTTTAGTTCTCCTTTAATTCTTTCTCTGCTCCATGTTTTAAGTCTTCTCTTAAAAGACAGATTTAAATAGTAATAGAATGAAATCAGCAGTTGACCTCATAAGTGTAGAAGGAATGAAATCAGCAGCAAAAAAAAAAAAAAAAAATATCTGGTTGGGTAAGTAGTGGTGTATTTAAGGTTATAGATATAGTAGTTCAGTTCCAGGGAGGAAATTTACCTTAGTAGGTAGACATTCCATCTTAGTTCTTAGTGAAATTTAGGAGATTTTATTTTACAGTTGGCACTGCATTGTACAGTTTGTATCGCTTGCCCTATCTAAGTCTAAGTCACCCCTATCCAAGAAAAATGGAATGTTTGCGGTTGTGTCCAATGTTGATGTGAACAATATGTTAAGAAACTTCTAATGTCTAAAGTCATAATTTAATTCTAGTTACTTCAGGAAGATATTGTGCTTAGAAAGCAGAATGTTGACCAAGCCATCCAAAATGGAACGGAACTGCTTAAACAATCAACAGGTGAGCTGTTTTACTCCTGGTATTAGACATTGAGGTTTAAGGCCCATAAATATGTAGTTTCAATGAATTCATGTTTCTTTTTCTCTGATCTGATAGACTACTAATATATGTTATGACAAAACAAAAGGAATTCTACAATTGTGCTCCCACAATTGGTAATACCACACCTTAAAATATAAAAATACAATAATATAAAATAAAATAGTAGATGCCACATGCAGGAAAAAAGACCGTACATTACAAATAAGAATAGGGGTAAGCTAAGCATGCTTTCACAGTAATTTTCCCCTTAATTTGGACATTTTAAAAGTCTCACTGGGGGATTTACCTCAAACCACAATCTCTAGGCATTTGCTGGCTTTAAAGTCTGAAAATTATCGAAAGTCCGAGAAATCCAGGTCCGGTATAGTTCGAGAAGTCAGAGTCCCTTCAAACTCGAATAGTTTGGCTCGAGCTTGAGTTCGAGTTTTAGTCCATCTCTAGTTAAAAGGATAAAGAACATTCAAATCGATTACTCCTTATCCAAACTCTTCCCCTCTTTTCCTCTGGGAAACTTTAAAGACATATATTGTGTAAAACTGAACACTTCAGGTTAAGCTTTTATCCATCTGCCATAAATATTTAAAATGCTGTGTTGTAATATACTTTGTAATATAACTTATTTAAACGTATTTATTTAATTTCACTGATATCATTGTATAAATTTAATCTAGATTTTAGGGGTGGGGTTTTTGACACATCTTATAAAATATGCCCGTTACAGAGACAGAGAAACAGTGCAAGTTTAATCCTGTAAATTTAAATTGAAAACAGCTGGGGTAGGCAGTTGTTTGCAGACCAAAATAAAGGACCTTCATCATTATGGTGCTAAATGTTAGAGTTTTGTCCTTTGCTTGCTCTCTAGGAGATGAAGTTGTAATCATTCAGGAAAAGCTGGATGGCATCAAATCAAGATATGCAGATATTACAAAGTTAAGTACTGGTGTATCCAAAATCTTAGATAAGGCTCTTCATCTTGCAACCCGGTTCCATTCAACCCATGAGGAACTTATCCAGTGGCTGGACAAGGTAGAGAAAGAGCTAAAAGAATATGAAACCTGTAATCATGCTGCAGAGGAACTTAGCAATGAACAGAAAAGGAAAAAGGTAAAAAGCTTACATTTGTGTGGGTTAAAGATCAAATGCTGATAGAGGAATTAAGGACAGAACTTTGTGTTCTAAAATATTGGAGACTTTTTTTATTCTTTAATGTATAGTATTGTACATTTGTACATTCTTACAACGTCACATGCTCTCTAGTGCACAGCAGATCAAAACAAGGCAGCTGAAGCCTTGCCCTCTAGAAGCTGACAGGCAATCATTTTACAGTATAGAAACCTGCCTCTCACACAGATTGTGTTACAGCATATGCTGCCTCTCTAGAAACAGAAGAGAAAATTAACAGTGTACAATCTCTTTTCCCCCACATACTGTACATTGTTTTGCATTTCATACAAAATACTTTGCAGTTTATTTCCTATGAAGTATTGAGGCAGAAGAAAAAAAAAATCACAAGTTAGTCTAGGGATTGGAACCTGTAAACTCACGAGTTGCTGTGTGTTTCTAAAAGTTGAGTTTTAGCCCACAAACCCACCATAGCTAACAGAAAGTAAACAAGTACACATAGAAACTTAATCTTTAGGAACAAAATGGAAGCAAAAAACAAATACATTAAAATCAGCAATATGTTGTACTGTTTCTGGTAGACTGGTTGCAATTCATGTTGGCTGGAAATTAAACTTCAGGCTAACAGCAGTTTTTAAAGACTTATTACGGACGTCCATATTGGTGTGGAGACATCTGTCTGAAAAATATAGAAAATATGTGCATAGAGACCGTGAATACTAGGGTCGGGGTTGTGGCCATTTGCTGGCAATGTTGTACTGGCAATGACATGGAAGCCTTCTTAGTTACTGAATCTACTTTTTACATCTAAGTAAATGCAATTTACTATAGAAGTATCTTAAAATGCATAGGTGTTCTCGGAAAAAAAGCTTTTATATTAAGGGATAAAAAAATAGGTTTAGTTCTCCTTTAAGTTTTAGCTAATAAATCAACTTATCATGTTTTGAATAACAATCCGTCTTCAAATGCAATATCCTTTTTCAAGTGTTGATAACTGCTGGATAAAAGCATACAGCCAGCAGGCATGTGCTTTTATCCGGCATTTATTCTAAAATGTAATCTGTCAGTGTTAAGTTTTGTTTGGATTTATATTTGTTGTTTTTAAGGAACTGAAGGAAGAAGCTACGACCAATAAAAAATTGTTGGACTCCCTAAATGAAGTCAGCAGTGCTTTGCTAGAACTGGTGCCATGGAGAGCTCGAGAAGGACTTGACAGGATGGTTACTGAGGATAATGAACGCTATAGATTAGTAAGCGACACAGTAAAACAAATGGTGGAAGAAATGGATGCTGCCAGAGTGAGATCTCAGCAGGTATGGAGCAAGCCATAGTTTTTCCTGTGAATGAAGATAAATGGCTCTTTTTATACCATAACAAAATGATTTTGAGAAAAAATAATGTTGGCATCCAATTGAAATAGGTAAAGCTACAAAAGTGATGTGTAGAAAAAGCTACACTAAACCAGAAGGTTTCTGGACTAAAACTAATCTGTATATTGTTAAAGCCATCTGTTTTATTGTTACAAGATCAGAAACGGTTCTTAAAGAGAAAATTATCTCTGAATAGTTACATTCTTTGATAAGTACGGTAATTTCTCATTCTTTATTTGTATTGCTTTATTTAGAGACATCACTGGTCAGACAAAAGTATAGTAATTAAATAGTATCATTTTAATGAAACAAAGCTAAAGTATCATTTTCTACCTAACCCAGATTGTAGCCTACCTAACCCAGAATTCAATAGGTTATTGTGTTATGCATGGCTTGATTTTTTAAAAATGTAATATACACTAGTTTATTTTAATCCAGTTTGAACAAGCAGTAAATACAGAGTATTCCTGGATTGAGGAAGCAGAAAACAAAATAAAGTCAATGGGTCACATTCGACTTGAGCAAGACCAGACCACAGCTCAGCTTCATCTGCAGAAGGTACTAATCCAACTGCTCTCATTTTTTAAAGCTTATTTATATTGTACCAGTGAGAGTTTGATATCATTGTTTTCTACTTTTTTATGTTTTATAAGTCATGTATCTTTTAAAATCAATGAAAATAGTTATATTATTATTTTTATTAATATAACTGAGTTTGTGTTTTGATCTTTTAATATTCTTTTTGGGGAGACTTCCTTTTTTTCTTTGTAGTCATATTAAAAAATGAATATTCGTAAAGCATTGTGATTGCATTTCAACACTTATCTTTCACTTATCTCTTTCTAACCCATAAGCTTTGTAAAAATATAATAGTAGTTGTAGCCTCAGACTGTTAATTTTTGTTGCAGCTAGTAAGTCAGTGATGGAACTTAAGCAATGAATTGTACCGCTTCTTATATTACTAATCAATTCTAATTGGCAGGTGTCTTCAGATGAGATTTGCAGAAGCACTGATGCAAAAATACCTTTTAAATTAAATTATCCTAAATTTTATTTATTTCCAAGACTAGAGGAGTAATGCAGTAAGATTCCATAAGCCTCTATTGAATTTTAAACTTTTTTTCCCTTAAGAACAAACTAAAGAACCTGATAAAAAAATATAATGACATCAGTCTCCTGAATGCAGAAAGGAGTCTTCAGCTGGAGAGAGCTGTGTTCTAGTGAACCATTCTGGGAAACCTATGAAGAACTATCACCATGGCTTGTTGAAACTGAGAAAGTCATCTCTCAATTGCCTGCACCAGCTCTTGATTATGACACCCTAAAAGAGCAGCAGGAAAATATTCGGGTAAGAATTTACAGATATATTTCAGAAAGTATTGACAAGTAATTGCTAAAGTTGAGTTTAGCTAAACAAATTCCCAAATTGTTGGGGACTGATAAAATAGACTTAAAGCAAAACCTCATTCTTCCTTATCAACAATATAAGAATTAATTTCCACACAAGAACCCATTAGCAGTGCTCACTGTGATTTATTGGAAATACAGCACATCATGTTTCAGACATGTAAGGTCTTTTATCAGGTGCAATTGTGGAAATGAATTTGTATATTTATCAAGCTTGGAGGAATTGGTATACTCTCTACACACAGTTGAGCCTGTTTAAGTGGAATCAAAGACCTGCTGCCTGGGTACCTGTGTTTGTTTATAATCTACAATCCAGTCATCAAGTTTCCTTCTTTTCTTTCCTATCCACCCTACACTTCAGCATAAACCCTCCCTGTGGCCAGATATGGAATTAAGTGATAACTCCCTACCTGGGTAAAGAGTAGTGTAAGGTCCCTACTCTTTGCTCATTCTTCTTGATCTGTCCTCTGCTTTTCATACAGTTGATCACCCTCTACTTAAAATCCTGTACTCCTTAGGTATCCAGGACATTTAGTGTTTTCCACTCTGGAATTAGCTCCACCCCTCACACCCTCCCTGTGGGGGTCCCACAAGGCTCAGTAAATCGTCCTCTTCTTTTCTTCATTTACATCTATGGCCTTGGACAACTCATAAGTTCATTTGGATTTCACTATCACCAGTATGTGGATTATACCCATATTTACATTTCTGCTCCTGATCTACCTACACTGATATCCCAGGTTCACATCTGCCTTAGTGCCATCTTTGCCTTCATGTCCTCCCACTTTCTCAAACTAAATATGGACAAGACTGTACTTGTCCTTTTCTCACCCTCATGATGTTTTCCCCTCCCTAGTCTCACTATTAATATTAATGACACACCTATATCCCCATCTCCTCATGTCTGTTGCCTGGAAATAATGTTAGATTCAGCTCTTTCCTTCAAACCCCATGTCAACATGCTTACCAACTCCTGTCGGCTCCAACTCAAAAACATCTCCCGCATTTGTCCCTTCCTCTCGAAAGAAAAGCCTCTCCTCTCTGTCAGTCCCTCCACTGGCTGCCCATTACACAAAAGATCCAGTTCAAGCTGCTAACCCTATCCTATAAAGCACTGTCCAACACAGCTCCTCAATTTATCTTAGAGCTGATCCACCAATACCCCCCCCAGATGCAACCTCCACTCTGCAAATGACATCCTCTCATCCACCCTTGTCACCTCTTCGCATGCCTGCATTCAGGACTTAGCTCTCACTGCCCCTCTGCTCTGGAACTCCCTTCCTCCGTCTGTCCATCATTCACCAACCTTCAAACGTAACCTTTAGTCCCACCTCTTCAGGCAAGCATATAACCTGACCTAGACATTACCCCTCTCACTACCCAATATGATCCAACCCACCTCCCACACTCCACTACCAATCTATTTACAGCCTACCGATTCCCGTCACCTTATGTCTCACCCCCATTTCCTCTAGACTGTAAGCTCTCTGGGCAGGGTCCTCTCTCCTATTGTATGACAGTATTCCTGTAAGTAACTCATCACTCTGTGTACTTGTATTATGTATTATCTGTGTATGTAATATGTTTGACTTTGTTTAATATGTGCTTCATTGTATGTAATGTATGACTATGCAATTGTAAAGCACCACAGAAGATGTTGGCTCTATATAAATCCATAATAATAATTATATATACAAAATCTTTTTGAATTTACCATTTTGTTTTTAGCAACTCCGTGAACTGATTGCTGAGCACAAACCTCATATAGACAAAATGAACAAAACTGGGCCTCAGCTACTAGAACTTAGCCCTGAAGAAGGATTTTTCATCCAGGAAAAATATGTGTCAGCAGATGCACTTTATGGGGAAATAAAAGAAGTTGTCAAGAAGCGAGCCATTGACTTGGATGAAGCTATTTCTCAGTCATCTCAGGTATTTTCTACATTCATTAAAATTACCCCTTTCAGAATTTTTTATCCAGACTTTTATCAGCAGTTAAGACTCACTTATTCTCACCTACTCTGCCTCACATGTATATAGTTCAGAGAAACATTTTATAAATAAACATTAAGGTTTATTTGATAAAAAAAGTGCCTAAACTGTTAATTTGCCCCAACAAATCAGATTTACTAGTCTACTACAGTTAGAAAACATTTGATAACATCTTATTGGTTGCTGCAAATTAAGAAGACATGCAAAACTTTGCACCTATTAAGTAAGCCCCTAATGGTAAACTTTGCTATTGTGCGAGACCCTGGAAATATGCCTATGTCTGCCCTATAACCCCTACATTAAAAGATAAACACAGCTGCTGCAGAGGAATAATGGTAATTTAAAATAAAGATATTTTGTGCAATGAATGAGTCTGTTTAGCTAGGATGATCTATAAGGTCAGACTTTTAAGCTATTGCATTCCAGTGACAGTTATAGGTTTCCAAGTATTTGTTGATTGCATATCCTTCCCTTTTCTGTAATGCTGGGGTAATTGGATTTGAAGTGGGCACACTTAGAGATGTGAAGACAAGAGGTTGCTTAGTCTTACTTTTATGGCTAAATAATTAAGATGCATTTTAAATATTAGTCATTTGGATAATGAAATTACAGGTTCCATTAGTAACACTTATTTTTTTCTCAAAAGTAAATAAATATATTTGTGCAACATTATGGATTCAGAGTTCCAACAGTGTTTTTAATTTTTATTTATGCCAAACTAGTTTCATGACAAAATTGACCCAACACTCGAAAGCCTTCAACGTATAGCCGAACGCTTGAGGCAGCCTCCTTCCATCTCTGCAGAGTGTGAAAAGATTAAAGAGCAGATTAGTGAAAACAAGAATGTGTCTGTAGAGCTAGAAAAGCTCCAGCCTGTTTATGAAACTCTTAAAATGCGTGGAGAGGAAATGATTGCTCGTTCTGAAGGTGCTGATAAGGACATATCAGCCAAAGGTAATACATATATTTACATATTTTTCCTTCATTACCATTTGTAGTTCAAGAAAAACTTAGGGGCATATTTATAAACAATAACATCGAAATGACAAATAGCGCTATTTTCGCCTTATTTTGTAAAAACGCTTGTTTTCGCTTTCACCTTTGCGGAAAAGTATTGCTTCAGCGATCTGTGGCCATAGTTTTCGCCTTATTCATTGCGTTAAGTGTGGTATCACTGCGAAAAGAGAAATTGCTCTCTAGTGTAATTTCAGAGCTATTTTTGTCATTTTTTTTATTTAAAGCTATTTATAAATAGGTGAATTTTTACCTTTTTGCCCCTTTTCTCCCTTTTGTTGTTTTTTTTTTTTTTTGCAGTTTTAGCAGAATTTTTGCCAAACATCATTACTTATTTTTATAAAAATATTTTTAGTATTTCTTACACAGCACTATGGTATGTCCCCATATTAATGTGACTGGTTTGATAATTAGCTGCAGTTTGCTGAAAATAAGCAATACTAAAAAATGTATCTGATTAATAAAATAGCGAAAATTCACCTTTTGAGTTTTACACTATTTGTTATATCTTTGGCTGACAAAAACACCAAATGTGTTAGGATATTTTTATATATTTTATAGGCGACTAATGTATAAGCTAAGGTCTGTTGGTCTGGGGAGTCACATTTGTACATGGATAGAAAATTGGTTAATGAATAGGATGCAGAGAGTAGTTGTTAATGGGGCTTCATCATTATGGACTAGAGTGCTAAGTGGTGTGCCACAGGGTTCTGTGTTGGGGCCGCTTCTATTCTATTTATTAATGATTTGGAAGTGGGTATTGTCAGCAAGGTTTCTGTGTTTGCTGACGACACAAAACTTTGTCGACCATTAAAAACTTGGAGGATGTGCAATGTTGCAAGGGGATCTAGTATAGTTATCACATTGGGCTGCTAAGTGGCAGATGAATTCAATGTTGATAAATGTAAGGTGATGCATTTTGGACTTAAAAATACTTGTGCTACTTTAACTATAAATGGCTCTGTGTTAGTGAATCCCTGTTGGAAAGGGATCTTGGAGTTTTGGTGGATAACAAACTTAAAGGAGCAAGCAGTGCCAGGCGGCAACAGCCAGAGCCAGCATGGTATTGTCTTGTATAAAGAGAGGTATGGATTCAACGGAGGAAAATGTAATTCTCCCACTTTACAAAGCATTGGTAAGGCCTCATTTGGAATATGCATGCAATTTTGGAATCCTGTGTACAAAAAGGACATCTTTGAAATGGAAAGGGTTCAGAGAAGGGCAACTAAATTAAATAGGGGATTGGGGGAGCTTGAATATGAAGAGAGACTGGAAAAGTTACAATTATGTACACTGGAGAAAAGGCGCTTGCGTGGGGATATGATTACTGTGTATAAATACATTAACGGGCCATACAATAAACTATCTGGGGCATTGTTCACCAATAGAACATATCAAAGGACACAAGGACATCCCTTAAGACTTGAAGAAAAAAGGTTTAGGCTTCAAGCTCGGAAAGGGTTTTTTACTGTGAGAACGGTAAAGCTATGAACTGTCTTCCAGTGGACGTTGTAATGGCAGGTTCATTGGTCAGTTTAAAAAAAAAGCGGGATGAGTTTCTGCAAACAAGGAATGTTGCAGTTACTGGTATTGATACATAGTAGAGTTGATCCAGGGAAATTTCCGATTCCACTTGGAGTCAGGAAGGAATTTTTCCCCCTTCATAAATTTGGTGGTTTTTTTTGCCTTCCTCTGGATCAACAGTTAGGCAGAAATGAGGATATTGCTAGATGGTTGGACTGGATGGACGTATGTTTTATTTACAACCTCAAATACTATACTATTTAAGAATTTAAAAAATTTTTTAATAATAATTCAAAAAAAAAAAAAAAATTTATTTTTAAAAAAAAATAAAAAAAATGAAAAAATTTAAAATTTAAATCAAATTTAAAAAGCCCCCCCGCACCTTTCCCTCACCCCCCCTCTTTCCCCCCCCCCCCCCTTCCTCTTCCCTCTCTTTCCCTCCTTTTTTCTCCCCCCTCTAACATCCCCCCCCCCCTCCCCCCCCCTCTTCCACCTCCCCTCCTCTCCTCTTTTACGAACACTTGAGTTCTTACAGATAAGGATGAGAGGGAGGGAGTGGCCCCCGTGTTGGGTGTTTTTAAACAAACCTGGTTTTGTTTCGGAACTGGCATAAGTTTTGGGGAAATGTTTTGGAAAATCACATTATAAAATCTTTGATTGAAAATTCAAAAATCGTGATCTAAAAATTCCACTTCAATTGAACAGCTGGTGGATCGAAACTCACGTGTCTATATTTTTTAGGTATTACCTATAAAACCTAGTGATACTTTTGATTTAGCTAAACATGAGCAATGCACAAATCAATTGAGCAGTAGAGAGGTTTAAAACCAGCAAGTTTTGGTGGTTTTTTTTGCCTTCCTCTGGATCAACAGTTAGGCAGGAAATGAGTCTATTGCTAGATGGGTTGGACTGGATGGACATATGTCTTTATTCAACATCAAATACTATACTAGGTGTTCAGTGTGTATTAACCAATTTAATACTACTTTGAAACCCCCCCAGGGAGTATTACCTGTTTACCATGATATGTGCTGAGCTTTTTCAGCATTATTAGTGCAATGTTTTGCTACATAATTTTCGCTTTTGATGAAAATTTGCCTTTTTAATAACTTTGATGAAAGTTGAAAGTTTAAAATACTGTGGCTGGTGGGGAAAAAAGCAAAAACAATACCCTTTATAAATATGTCCCTCAGACCCCCATTTGACTTTATTGATAAATAAAGAAAACCTGAACCT
Organism: Hymenochirus boettgeri; assembly: GCA_019447015.1. NCBI lineage: Eukaryota > Metazoa > Chordata > Amphibia > Anura > Pipidae > Hymenochirus > Hymenochirus boettgeri. The sequence continues at coordinate 174,536,665 of CM033473.1, forward strand.
TACCAAAAAAATTATCTTTAAAAAGTGAAAAATTAACCATAAAAAAGCGAAATCTCAGATCGTATTACAGTAAATTCTGGAAAATAGTCTAACACCCCCTGAGTACTTAGTATTGAGAAACACTCCACAATGTACTGACACCGCCCATAGACCCATTTGCAGGCTAAATAAATAGCCTTTTTGCCATTATGCATTTTTGCCACCTCAGACTTGGCGAATTGGAATGGCTGAACTTAACTCAAAAATACACTTTTCGCCACTTTATAAATATGTTTGAGTGGTTACCGCAGTGATGTATGGCAAAAAGCGAAAAGTAGCGGTAGTGACCTTTCACCACTGGTTATCACTGCTTTATAAATAGCAAAAAAGCCCAATTTTGGAGAAAAGGCTTTGTTAAAGAAGGCGAAAAGTTTAACGAACCTTTATAAATATGCCCCTTAGAGTTCTTTTTAGAAATGATAAAATTAACTGTGTGTATGAAATAATAAAGTATTGAAAGAATTATTAATGCAGTGGTATTTTTTTATGAATATACTTATTATCACAGATGTATAATTGATATATTTTGTAATTTAGCTGTTCAAGATAAGCTTGACCAAATGGTCTTCATTTGGGAGGACATCCAGGCTTTAACAGAGGAAAGAGAGGCCCAGCTGCTTGATGTCTTGGAATTGGCAGAGAAGTTCTGGTGTGATCACTATGCTTTAATAGCCACATTTAAAGATACTCAGGATTTTATTAGAGAGCTTGATGGGCCAGGAGTTGATCCTTCTGTTGTGAAGCAACAACAAGAGACAGCAGAGGTGAGAGTTGTAGCACAACCAAAGGGGTTGATTCATGAAATTACTCAGAAAAAGTTATGGGCTTTTATAAAAAATAAACAACCATTAAGCCAGTGAGAGAATTCCTACCTCCTATTTCTTAATAACAATATAGCAGAAATCAGAAGAAAATCTCTGCAAGAACTTCCCATTCAAAGCTGCCCCTATGGTCTCACCCGCCTATTCTCCACATTTGACAAAAGGAATGATTGTCAAGCAGATGTGACTTTTTATATGCTTAGTTTTTCTATTCTAATAGAGATGCATGCAAATATCAGTTAACTGATGTCTCATATTCTCATAAAAGAGCAGTTACAAGAAGAATTTTGCTTCCTTTTTCAGAATTGCTTTTATGTTCTAAAGAGACATCATAATTAAGCGTAAGCAAGACCTCTGAGCTGGTTTAGCGTTCACTAAGCGAACACTGCATGTTTCTAGACTTCTTAATTATCCTAAACTGCAATCAAGAAAAATAGACATCTAGATAATTTCCATGGTAGCCCTTATGTGCTATACCTTCTAAGTCTTTGTTCATACAAAACATGCTCTGATATGCAGTGCACTGTTCCCAACACACAGATTTCTGCATTAACGCATAGCGATGCCATTAAAATCAATGGTCACTGCTATGCTATAAAGCAGGAGACATCGCACAACATTGTAAGTGCATTGTTGCCTGCAGTAAAAAATTCTGTAGTGTGAATGTAGCCTAAAACCAGAGAGCCAGTTACAGACCATTGACAGCCATCAATAAGGAATCAAATAGGAGAGTTTAACGCTATAGAGTTCCTCGTATATGCAAATATGTAACAGATACTTCTGGGTAATTTCCATGTTAATATGGTATCCCTTATTAGTGCTATTCTACATTCTAGCATCCATAAGCTAAATACAAACCAGTTACAGATAGGTTTCAGCTTTATTAAGTCATCTTCAGTTCATTGTAGGCCTCTAATTTTGCAATGTAGAGTGCCTACTGACAAAAGAAATCAAAAGGATAGGGAGAGTTTTTATGGCTTTTTCCTTCCCCTCTCACATACGCAAATAAGGTATTTCTGGGTAATTTCCATGTTATCATGGTAGCCCCTAATGAAGTGATAACGATTGTTTGGGAAGAATTTTTTAGTTAAGGATTATAATTGCTTCATTTAAATGATCTAGTTTATTTACCCCACTTTTATGGTCTCTAAAAAACAAAACCCCAATTAAACAGAACATCTTATCTGATTGTATTTTTATAGATGATAAAGGAAGAAATTGATGGGTTGCAAGATGAACTGGATGCAGTCATTGGACTTGGATGTGAACTAATATCTGCTTGTGGAGAACCTGACAAACCTGTTGTAAATAAAAACATAGATGAGGTATACACAATATAAAGCTATGCATTATTGCAAGATTAGAATTATTTTCTTTTTTTTTCACAGTAATTTTATGTTTTCAGCTAACCTCTGCTTGGAATTTACTTAATAAAACTTGGAAAGAGGGTGGACAAACTTGATGAAGCAATGCAAGCTGCTGTGCAGTATCAAGATGGCCTGCAGGTACAGCGCAACAGGACATTTCTTAACTTATTATTGCACCTAAAAGTTTTTAATCAGTGGTGTTTAAAGAGCAGGTTCTATCCCTTCTTTGAAAGAGTATACCGTATATACTCAAGTATAAGCCGACTCGAGTATAAGCCGAGGTACCCATTTTTGCCTCCAAAATGGGTAACCCATGATTGACTCGAGTATAAGCCAAGGGAAGATAGTTGCCTAATACCATTCCAATGTAGATGTTTGGAAACTACAACTCCCAGCATGCTTTCGTTGCTGGGAGTTGTAGTTTCCAAACACCTATAGTAGAAAGGTATTGGGTGCTACTGTATGGCCACCCTAGAGCCCCCCCAGTGTGCTACTGTATGGCCACCCCCCAGTGTGCTACTGTATGGCCACCCTAGAGCCCCCCCAGTTCACTTACCGTACCTGGCCAGTCTTCAGTCTTCATCTCTCCAGTCTTCAGTCTTCATCTCTCCAGTCTTCATCTGTCCATCCCTTCATCCTTCATCTTCAGTCTTCAGCTCTCCGCCGGTCTTCAGTCTTCAGCTCTTCTCCGGCTGCGCTCGCTCTGTGCAGTTCCCTCTGTGCAGTTCCCAGTAGTTCTTCGCGAAGAACCCGCGAAGAACTACTGGGAATTGCCGGCTTCCGTCCTGTGAATCGCGGCTGCAACTGGAATCAAGGTAAGTTTTCTATTGACTCGAGTATAAGCCGAGTCAAGGTTTTTAGGTTGATTTTTAAACCTAAAAACCTCGGCTTATACTCGAGTATATACGGTACATATTGTTTGCAGTGCTACTTCAGAGGAATACGTAACTTTTCATGTCCCATACTTCTCCTACCAGTATTGAATGTTTAAAATGATAGGGTCACTGTTATGTTTTTTAGGGATGTACTGAAATATCAAAATAAATTGTGATGTGAAGGGAATCAAATTTCTATTTATGTGAATTCTACAGAATGTTTACATTAAACTTAAGAACTACATATATATATATATATATATATTTTTTTTTTTTTTTTTAAGGTAGATGAAGTAGGGAGAGGGGCCTGTTATAGTTTTGCTTGAGTCAGCTTTACAGAAGCTTGACTTAAGATAAATGATTGGCCATAGAAAGCTAGGCTTATGGTAAAGCTGTTATTAATTAAATCTCTAATCTGTTTTTTAAAGGCGCTGTTTGATTGGGTAGACATCGCCACTTTCAAATTAGAGTCAATGTCTCCAATAGGAACAGACCTGGAAACAGTGAAGCAGCAAATTGGAGAACTTAAGGTAAACAAAGCTATTGTTTGTCTAAACCCAATACTGGTCCCACTGTAAATCCTTACCTTACTCCTCTGCTCCTTATGGTTCTCCTGCTGTGCTTGTTCAAAGTCCCAGAAAGTGAAGAGTAGATGCTGTCTGTGAGTCATCTGGATACCTGCTTCTTCCTTGTTCTTGCTGAGGTCTCTGACATGCGCAGACCTTCACCTGACCCAACACCTGCTGGATGACCCATTTTTGAGCACCCAAACCTAAAAATGGGATTTCCAACATTTTACAGCTATTTTTGTTCCCCCAGTCCATGTAGCCTCCTTGCTTAACATAAATGCTCATGCACCTATGTCAGAGATGAGGATTATTGTTGGGGGGAACTACCAGGGTATTTGAGTGGGAGATCTGTCTGCTGCAGCTAGTGTTATAGCTCACTGCTCCTGTTATATTGCAAAATAGGAATCCTCTCCTACCTATTAGGATAATAAAAATGTAACATTAACAAAAGTTATTTTTTAAATATTAAAATGTTCTATTAATATATTTTATTCATTTTATTTATCATATAATAAGATTTGTTTGACATAATCAAGCTTAATTCAATATGAATTCATAAGTTATAATTGTTATTTTATTATTTGACTCACATTATTAGTATTTAGGAAAATGTCAATATTTCACTTTCCATTTTGTATCTTTAATGAAATGTTTCTTTTTCTGTTATAGCAATTCAAGACAGATGCTTATCAGCAGCAAATAGAACTGGAAAGGTTAAATCATCAGAAAGAACTGTTGCTGAAAAAAGTGACAGAAGAAAATGTGAAGCAAACTGTTGAGGATCCCTTGTTAGAATTAAAACTCTTATGGGGTACTCTGGAGGATAAAATTATCAACAGACAGGTGGGATTTCTATTATTCTGATTTATTATGTGAATAATGAAGGTGTTTTTACAGTTTTTTAACAGTCAATCCTAACTACATCCTTTGTTCTTCTAAAAAAAATGTTTCAGGTTTAGTTCAGGATTTTTTACCAAGTGCAAGTAAAATTCTTTTTAATACAGTATACGAACAGCTGCTAAGTATCATTTGCAGAATTTGTGTACAATTAGATCAAAGGGGGAAAACGCCTTCATGAGTTTTAACATAATAATAAAAGATAAAAGCCAGAAAGTACGGTTTACTTTAATGTAGATAAGCCTTAACTATTAAAATGCGGGTTTTTTTTAATAGACTGAGTCCTGACTATATTTTTCTAGCTGCTTTTAGGATTTAAGACAAACAGAAAAAGTAGGTGCAATTTTGCTGGTGTTTTTATTTCACAACAACCAATCAGATGTGTTCTAACTGCAGTAGACCACAAAAAAATATAATGCCTTATTAGTTGTTGCAAATTAAGGCTTGGGTACACACCATTTAATAATTTGAGCTGACTGACCAATATTTAAGTGTATTGGTTAATCTGACCAACAGTCAGTTGGAACGAAATTAATTCGATTGTGTGTACCCAGCTTAAGAGAACAAGCGGGAATGTTGCATGTATTGATAGATGGTGGCCATATATACAAGAGGCCCTCAAACTATGTTGTGTTTAACGGTTTAAGAATCAAAGAATAAGTGAGTTTTGGGTCTTTGCTATTCAATAAATTCTGCACACATTATTATGTAGTAAAAATAAATTATCTAAGTTCTTTAACCCAGGGTTCTTAATTGCCAGTAGATTCTTGTACAAGTCATTCTGAATAGAGAAAGCCAGTCGGATGACTAGTGAAACGTCCTCAAGTCCAGTTGATCTAACAGAATACAACAGAATTCTTTAACCTAGTTATGCTACCTGTAGGAACACAGTTTTTATAATTGAAACAAATAAGACATAAAAGAGAGTTAAAGTGTAAATTTAAGAATGTATCAGAAGATAAGGCAATTTGCATCGCTGTCGTATTCTTCTGTTCTTGCATTTACTCAGCTTATAAAAATGATAATGTGGCTGTTCAGCTGAATGCACAGAGTCTCATCTTCAGTATGCAACCAAGCATTCAGCCGACTAAAGCTGCTAGAGGATACAGTATGTAGGTTATCACCCCTGTCTGCTGCATCAAAAACAAATGAGGGTTAATGGGTTATGTACTGCTTGGTAATGAAATGTCACCATTCCCATCTAGACATTTTTTTCAGTAAAGACAACAAATAACAGAATAAGGGCTGATTCTTCGTCCCGGTCCAGCGTTCAACACTTTAGCAAAAGTAGCAGAGGCTGACAGTTTTCCGCGAAAGTCCATATGGGGCCGCACGATCAGCCATGATTTGCTGGCATGCCTGATCCTCTGAACCGGCTGAACGGTCCACCAACATCACCTGCTCACAAAAACACTTATCGATACACAAAAATAACGATCAGTTGGTCTAAAAAATGTGCTGGTAAACCTTAACTTACTCATAAGCCAGATTTTAACCTAACCTAAGAAATATAAAATGCATTGATTGTGTCAAAATGTCCCCATAGTTCTAATAACAAATATTCTATGTAATATGTAGGCAATAGTTTACTACTACAGTAAGTGGATTTTGGGTTAGGTTTAGCTGTAGCCTTATACTAATAATTGTAATTACATATGTTTCCTGTTAAAACTTTGATGCTTTTTTGTACTGTAATTACCCGTTATATTATTAACAAAATTCATTAAACTTTCTTTAGATGATCTGAGAACCATCCTATATTGGAATTGTTTATTGGAAAGAGCTTTATTATGCTGGCTAACCTTATGATGCCAACATTCAGGTTTTCTGAATCACCAAAACAAGAATACTAAAGTGTCCAACTACCAGTGACTTCTATGGACTTACATTTATGCTACTTGTGTAATGCCCTTGTTTATTTTCCCTTTAGCACAAACTGGAAGGTGCTTTGTTAGCCCTGGGGCCCTTTCAGCATGCACTTGATGAGCTTCTGACATGGATGACTCACACAGAAGAGCTGCTTAATGAACAGAAATCCACTGGAGGGGATCCTAAGACCATTGAAATCGAGCTTGCAAAACATCATGTATGTAATAAAGCTTTAAGTATGCTTTCATGTTGTTCTGTTGTTACTATTCTGACATACAGTGGGGGAGATTTCCCCAGAGCTGTTATTGCTCCAAGTAAATCTCCCTCTCCTAATTTTATATGCGATTTACAGGATTTACCCAAAGCGCAACTTTAACTAACAGTTAATAGTTGGAGATAAATAGTTGTGCACAAATATACGCAAACTGCATATCAAATTCTTTGGTGAAAGTATGTCTTTTGTGATACCCAGGTAGCCGGTTCCACAATGGGGTTAAAGTCCTTCTTATCGATACTGAATCAGTTAGCGGAACTTTTAACTCTATAAAAAGTCGCACCACCTTCCTGTTAATCCAGCCCACAATGATGAATTATTTCCCTCCTATTGTTTTGACCCACATACATGCATAAAACTATTTTAATGCAGTATACCTATATTTAATTTTCTACTTATTATTTATCTAGGTACTTCAAAATGATGTGCTAGCACATAAATCTACTGTTAAAACTGTAATGAAAGCTGGTAATGACCTGATTGAGTCAAGTGCCGGAGAGGAAGCAAGCAACCTCCAGAGCAGGTTAGAGGTCTTGAACCAGAGATGGCAAGATGTACTTGACAAAACAGATAAGAGGATGAAGCTGCTTGATAGTGCCTTATTCCAGGTAGGATACGCATTTTTTCATTGTTAGAAGTAGATTAATTCATTAGTCTTATTTTTATATGGATGAAAAATGTACAGTATTAAAACCTTCTGTTCAGTAATAGAAGACCTAGTAGAAAAAGTTCTACTGTCCATACATTCCAAAAAACTGAGAAAATAGAATTTTATATTGGTTTAAAGGGGAAACTTTCTATATACGTGAATATTATATTGATAAAGTGCATGTTTCAAACCTAAAGTTGCTTGTTGTTAATTATCTTTATGATCAAACCAAAGGTGATCCATTTTTTGCTTAGAAATGCATTTCACAGCTCATTGCTTGGTAAAAATCTCTGAAACATTCTGTATTTATTCTGGACAGTTTGTCCCTGTTGTTATTCATTAGAGATAAATGAACCCATAGGGCTTTGCTGTCAGGTCCATGGGTCAGGAAATGTTTTGTTCTACAACAAAACTATGAAATGTCAATGTATAAACTAGGTTTTAATGGTCGAAACTTTGGTATATAAATCTAGTTAAAACATTTTTTCTCAGTGTTCATATTTTTAAGATTATCCACAACATGATTGCATAAAAAGAAATCTGTAGCCGGGGGGGGGGCTGACTTGGCATTACATTATGTTAAGGACTGCATTATCTAATGTTGCTGATATTTGTTATCTGTATTGTGTAATACAGGCTCAAGGTTTCCACAGTGAAATTGAAGAAATGCATCAATGGCTGACAGATACAGAACGCCATTTGCTGGCATCTAAACCTTTTGGAGGCTTGCCAGAAACAGCCAGAGAGCAGCTTAATACTCACCTGGTGAGTGTCTGAATAGAACCTGTTATTATTTTATTATGCTTTAAAAACTGCAGGTTCAATCTGGGTTAATTTCCTCTTGTGTTACAAACTTAGCACAGATTGCTGATGCTGTATGATGTCTCTTACTGTGAAATATCCTGTACACCCAAGTACATAAAAGACTTGTTTTTATGCAAAAGCATAAACTTAAAATTGAGAGGCTTACAAAGTAAGGTTTGTATGTTGCTGCATTTTGGAAACTCTTCTGTATCCTGCATTATAGACATTTTGTAGATTCTTTTTTAGAATAAGAAGTTCCACTACTGACTTTGTACTCATCAAGAGAATGAGCTTTAGTTGTTCATATCTTGCATGGAACTGGTTTTTGGGTCTGGCAGGTGTACCAGTGGACTCATCTGTGTGGAGCTAAAATACAAAAACACACTTAAAAGGAAATTATATGAATAATACAGGTTTTATGACCTTCTGTAATAAAGAACAGGAGTTTTAGCTTGTATCCATGTCTCGTGTCTGCATTATCTATTATAACTATTGCAATTTGAGCAAATCCTCATAGAGATCCAATGCCTTATAAAAGAACTCCACTATGGCATCATACCTTGATATGGTATGTCATGTTTACAATATAGGGTGCATGATTCACTATATAAAGTCACTCAACTATGCCATAGTGGATTATATTCTTGCAATTCACAAGGGCATTTTACATCCTGTAAAATCTGTTATTAAATATTGTACTTAGATATGTCATCAGTGTCACACACTCAGTGAAACTTTGAAAAGTTACTTGAGCATTTATTTGAACTCAAATAGGTAACAAAAGGGAATTTTAATAATTTACTATTTTTTACAGGAACTCTATTCTGCCTTTGAAGTTAAAGAAGAAATTTACAAAAGGCTTATGCAGAAAAGTCAACAAATAATGGAACACTGTACAGATGACCCTGAAGTAAATGTAGATCAAGATATAATTAATCTAAAAGAGAAATGGGAATCTGTAGATACTAAACTCAATGAAAGAAAAGTAAGTTACTTGCTTGACTCAACTCAATGAAAGAAAAGAAAGTTACTTGCTTGACTTTATCTATGTCCCTCCTTGTATTTCTGGAAAAAAGTTACATCCTATTAAGACTGCACCCAGATGCACCCAGATTCAGATCCATCTGAATTTGGACGGATAATCCAGATTTCGGGACTTCTGAGCCTATTTTCTAAAATAATTGAACGTTCGATAATCCTCGAAAATATGATCAGAAACTCGAAAGTAGTCTCCGGTCGTATTTTCGAGGATTATCGAACGTTCAAGGCTATTTTTAATAATCCTTAAAAAATAGCCTCAAACATTCGATATTAATCGAAAATTTAGGATTCTTCATGATTTTTCCGAGATCCGGAAATCTGAAAATGGAACGAAACTGGTGAGTTTTGGCCATCTCTAGTCTTGAATATTGTACCCTGCCATATATGTAACTGTAACAAGGAAGGATATCTGTAGATTACATTTTTTATGTTATATATCAGTCTAACCTAATACCACAACATGTGTTTACTTTTGACTAGTCATCCCACTGGCTTTCTCAACTTAGAATAACTTTTACTTAATGACTTTCTGAATTGAGGAAAACAGTGGGATGATTAGCGCAACGTCTTCAAGAACTAAACTTTAAGTCCAGTTGATCTAACTGAATACAACAGATATACCATGACCTGGATGAATGAAAATCTTCACTAGCAAAAAGTTATGACAATACTTTTTGGTTAAAGCTTTTTTCTGAGTAAATGTCTTAAAATTTGTAATAGGAATTGTATTGTTGAATCTTTACATGCCATAGAAGAATATCCATTTGTAATTGGTTCATTGGCAAGTGTATCCTTTATATATAATTTTATTTTTGTAAAATGTTTTACAGGCAAAACTTGAAGAAGCCCTTGAATTGGCAACAGGTTTTCACAACTCACTACAAGATTTTATCAATTGGCTTACTCAAGCAGAGCAAACTTTAAATATAGCTTCACCTCCAAGTCTAATTTTGGACACTACACTCTTTCAGATTGATGAGCATAAGGTAGGTGGCTAGTTTGTATTTTATGTGTGCTTTTTTTTTTTCATAAATTTCAAAATTCTCATTCAGATTATCATGGATAAATGGACTTTATTCCAAATAATTATTGCTAGCAATTTGGGAGGATAAAGCCTAATAATGTTTCTACCCTTGTGTTAAACTTAGCTTATATTATAAGTTGTTCTTATTTTTCTTTTTGGGAGTATTTTTTTATTATTTTAAGTCTATCCATGCAAATCATTTTTAATTTATGATTATGCAAATTATGCAGCCTAGATACAGATAGCTTGATCTATCTTGCAGGTAATATTAAGCCTACAATGCCTTGACATTTATTTCTGTTTTAATCCTTGTTTTACCTAGTTTCATTGCTTTTTTTCTAGGTGTTTGTTACTGAAGTAAATTCACACCGAGATCAGATTTTGGACTTAGACAAAACTGGAACCCACCTGAAATATTTTAGTCAAAAGCAAGATGTTATTTTAATTAAAAATTTACTCATCAGTGTCCAGAGCCGTTGGGAAAATGTTGTTCAACGTTCTGTGGAAAGAGGTCGTGTTTTAGATGATGCCCGGAAGAGGTCCAAACAGGTTTGTTAGTTTAATGTGAAAAAAATTTATGGGAATTATATTAGTTAAGGAAAATTGAGAGGCACATCATGCAGAATTAAAGAACTTGGATGTTTTTGACACATTGATCATGCTCCCATCTTTGAAATCCATGTTAATATACCCAAATAAAACTGAAAGAGCATGCTTATCTTGTGTAAACAAATTATTGGTTTAATAGTGACATTTTACTTGCAGAGTCAGCTTATGCATGTTTGTACAAACAATGTAACTAAAGGTATCCATTTTAACCTCAGTGCAAGTGAGTGCACTCCATTGCTTGCATATATGTTTAATTCTTATATCTGATTCATTTATGTTTTTGTTGTTGAGTGCTGGGGTCTCTCACGTAATGTATAAGTTGCAGGGCCTCCTTTGCACCAAACCTAAAAGTAATTAAGAATAAAAATTTGAGCTGCATTTCCTTGTATTTGTATATATATATCATGTTTTCAGTTACCAGATGCTGGTAAACACTACCCAAAAAATCCATTTATAGGTCTTTTTAAATGGTGTTTATTTAACCCATGTGCAAAACAGCTGTTTTGATGCTTAATTGGATGTAGATTCTATCCATAGTATTCACTACAGACCCTTGGCATATCTCCCAAACATTTTAATCTCTGCATGGCTTGCTTTTTTTTATATTTAATTGGTTTATATATAATGAGCCAGTTAAAACTAAAACTATGCAGAATATTTGTTCACAAGGAAAAATTTTACTCCAAATTGACCATGGGCTAAACTCTAGAAAATAGAGTAATATTCAGCGTCCAATTTACAACAACATAAAAGTGATTTTTGCTTAAAGGGTTTGTACTCTGAAAAAATTACTTTTCCTCATCTTAATCTATAAGTAAATCCATGTAACTAGCAATTACCCTGAGGTGTGTGTGTTGCTCCATGTCTTCAATCCAGTACTGGTTTTGCTCAGGTCTAGTATCCCCCCTCCCTCTCTTAACTGACACCTCCTTTTCTCAGACCTGACTTTTTTAAACTGAGCATTCTCAGTAATCACTGTTGTCTAGCATTGAGAGATGGAGTTCTCCAACTGTCACCCATACAGTTACGGCAAAATCCAGTTCTTGCACACAGTAGAAGATAAGGTACTTAATTGACAGCGTAAGCAACCATGTGCTTCAGATTAGATATCTAAAGAAATAGGTGTCAGATCAAAAAAAAAAAAAAATGACAGTAATATTTGGGATTATTATTTTCAGTAATGAGCAATTTAAAGAAAAAACGTTTTTTCCAGTGTAAATACCCTTTAAGTAATGTAAATGTGGAGAAAAAGGGGGACCATTTTTTTTTTTAATCCTTTAGTTCCATGAAGCATTTGACAAACTTATGGAATGGCTGGAAGAGTCGGAAAAAGCCTTGGATTCGGAGCTTGAAATTGCAAATGATCCTGACAAAATTAAGACACAATTAGCAATGCATAAGGTATGTTTTGTGACAAACGCAAAAATATTTAATGTAAAATGAAGCATTAATTATTTCCTAAAGTGTTTAGGTGAAACCATGATAGACAATCAGTTACTGTAAATGTAATAAAAACCCTACTAAGAGTGGAAGATGCCATTTTGTTGCTGTATAATTACACTACGTGCACTGTATTAGGCTAACCCATGTATTTAAATTAAGAAAAGGTAGGGTGATTATCATTCTGGAACAGTGTGTTTTGTTCAGTTAATAATTCCCCTTCTAGCCACTTTCTGCAATTGTTCAGTGAATGGCAGTGGCTATTAAGAAAACCTAAATTCATCTTTTATTACAAATTAATTAAATGAGAATAATGGTTACAATGGCATTTGCAGTAGGGAATGTGAATGTCAATCTCAGTATTAACTAGAATGTACAGATCTGTTATTTTCTTACCCAGATCAGTGAAGACACAAAACCCCCAACATTTTTGATGTTATAAAGCTGCAACTATGAAATGGTCTAGTCAAAACACAAAATGACAAAGCTCTTTTTAAGGCCCTTTTGTTATTGTATTGTGTAAAATATCAAATCATGTCATAATGGCACATTATTAAATTGTGAGCAGTAATACCTCTATTAAACAAAACTAAACCTATTTTACAGAAAACGCACAAACTATTTATTGCAGGTTTTAAAAAGAACATGTAGCTGTGAATATGTGACATGTATTTATTTTATTTTTCCACAACTGCACTGTTTGAGGCCTAGTACTTTAGAATTAAGGGATAGTTAAGATATGTCCAAATCTTTAACAAAATGACAAAGAATATTTTATTGTAATATGGCATTTTTGCTGTAACATTTTCTTTCATCCTTAGGAATTTCAAAAAACCTTAGGAGGCAAACATACCGTATATGATACAACTACAAGGAGTGGGCGATCTCTTAAAGAGAAAGCATCACTTACAGATGACATTCAGAAACTAGATGATATGCTCAGTGAGATAAGAGACAAATGGGATACAGTGTGTGGGAAATCAGTGGAAAGGTAAAGAAGTCTTGCATTAATGCATCTTATCTGTACTTTTCTAATATCTTCCAAAGTTTGACAAGTTTGTTAAGTGTGAGTCACTTCCTCATACCTTCCTTATACTGTAGTAAGTTAGAATAACTCATTAGACAATTCCATGAATAAAGCATAATAAAGCATAATAGGCTTAGCAACCATAGGGGTTGCTATGGGGCCCAGAACCAAAGGGGGCCCTACCAGGTCCCCTGCAGGCATGTCCAGCCTCCTAAGAAAAAATTTACTTCACATAACCCCTTTTTTGTTTTGCTTAAACCTTTCAATGTCTGGCAGCCGTTACAGAACAAGCATCCTCATGTGGCTGCGTCCAACGAGGGATTTGGGGTTTTATAAGTAGACTTTCTAAGTCTGGAAGCATCTTTAAAAGGTTTGAGAAGTAAAGGAAAAGGGGTTTGTGGGGTTGAACTATGTGGGGTAAATTTTTTCTTAGGAAAAAAACCCTGTCTGGCCGGGTTTGGTTGAACTTCACCAAACTGGTTTTAATGTGGGTTGAAGGGGCCCCATCTAAAATCCTGCCCTGTGATTTCTAGCTATGCCCCTGCCTGAGCTCACTTACTTAGAGAGGGGACTAAGAAAATAACTGTTCATTTGTATTTATATTTTATACATAAACTCTTCAACTATTATTTGTTGAAACTTGTTATGAAAACTTATGACAATAAAAACATTGCATATTCTATTTCATTACACATAGGGCATAGTTTTATTAGTCTGACGAATAAAACAATAGATATACTTCAGTTTACATTTAAGCAAATGTTTTAAAAACCAAACAAGCGTGTAATTTTCTAGACACTGATAGAACGTGGTAGTATCAGGTTATGTGTAAAGTAAACTTTTTAAACTTCCTGTGAGAGCTGCATATTTGTGAGTTTTTTTAAAAGGAAATTAAACCATCAAAACCACCACTCTCCTTCTTGGGTATGGGAAGGACTTAAAATGCTAGACCCTTACCTGGGTGTACATGAGAGTGCCCACAATACCTACAGAAATGTGCACTTCTGGTCCAGCTTCATCTCGGCTTTTAAGCTTAAAGGAGACAAAAGTCTCCAGACAACATGTCCCAATAGAAGAGCACATTCACAAACATAAACAAGCTGTGTTCACTCTCCCTTTGCTGTGGCCATTGGGTGATTTATGAAAACAACCTGTGAGTACTAGGGGTCCGCGCCCCAATCCACTTAGCTGGGGGTTTACCCAGCTAAGGTGGATTGTGTACAGGCACATGCTCTGTAGTGCTCAACAGATCAAAACAAGGAAGTTGCAGCCTTGCTTCCTAGAAGTTAACAGACAATCACATGACAGCACAGAGATCCTCCCTCTCCCTGACACAAAACAGAGATTTCAGTTGTTTGTTTTCAAACACATTCAATGCTCCTGTCCTAACAATGATATACTTTACTTTACATACACACAGAAAGGTAATCTGTGCAGTATTTGCATAGATAGCATGGATGTAAGAAACGGAATAATAACATTTCAGCAAAAATAAAAAAAATAAAAGTAACTCTGGGGAATAGAACCTGTAACTTGTACATTTACTCTGTCTTGCTAAAAGCAGAGCTTTTATTTTCTAGGCTAATAGAGAATATTGAAAGTAGGCTGTTACATGTAGAATCTTTTACTATGAACATAATGGAAACAAAAAGTAAATGAAACTATGGGGATTAGAACTTGCAACCTTCTGGTCTGTGTGTTTCTATAACTGGCACCATACAAGGTGAGCCACCACTGAGTAAGCTGAGCCCTTAGGTACATTTAGGAGCTTCATCTTTTGCTTTGGACATTTTTTAACCTGGTGCCTTACCCAGTGTGCCACCACTGTGACACGCCCTTTGACCTTTTCTTGTTTTTCTCCGGCTGATTTCTCAATCAAACCCAACCCACTTGCATCTGGACCCTTACCTACAGCACTTGTCCACTTCTTTTTTTTCTATCCCTCAGTTTATTTTCCAGCAACTTACACTGAATGGTTAAGAAATAATGGTAACAATCAGCTTTCAAAGTCTTTTCAGGGACTTCCATATTGGTGTATAAACATCTGTATAGAAAACACTCTGTGCATAGAGACAGTGAATACTGGGGTCAGGGGGTGGGGTTTTTTGATGACTTCATGGGCTGTGGATTGTGCTGGCAACAATATGGAAGCCTTCTTATTTACAGAATCTACATGTACTAAATTCTTACTAGAGAAAAATCTTACAATGTATAGGTGTTCTGGGGAGAAAAACTTTCACATTAGGTTTTAAAGAGTATGTCCACCCTGAAATAAAATTTTTAATATGTTCTTCCTCCTGGGCTCCCAGCCCAACCGCATTATTTATTTTTTTGAAAGCCCCCCAAACTCTACTTACCTCCCTCTTTCCTGCGCCGCGCTCCCGCCCTCTGCTTGCGAGGAAATGCAAGCAGAGGGGCGGGACCGGCAGCCGCGTCTGTGATTGGCTGAGCGGCAGCCAACCACGGACGGGCTGCCGGCAGCTCACTTCCGCGTAGAAAGCGGAGAGGTAAGTAAAAGATTGGGGAGCTTTCTAAAAATAAATTTGCGGTTGGGGCTGGGGACTGGGGAAGGCTGCCATGAAGGGGTTTTATGTTAGGGGGAGGGATAGCAGAACGGGAGGGAGAGGGAGGGGAGGGAGAAGGGCTGCAGTACGCATGGCATGATCTCCGGGAGGCCAGGTAGCAGGCAGTGTCCTATATGAACCTGCTAGCCTCCCTGGTGGGCAGTTTTTGGGACTTTGGGGGGGGACTACAGGAGAACCCTATGGAGCTGGGATGTGAGGTAAGGATTAAACTACACTACATGATGGGGCCAGTAGTTGGGGGGATTATAGTTTTGGGGGTGGACATGCCCTTTAACAATTTTAAGTTTAGTTCTCCTTTAATTTTGTTTTCAACTTCTTTCCTTTTTCTTTTTTTTCCCAGGCAAAACAAACTTGAAGAAGCATTGTTGTTTTCCGGACAGTTTACAGACGCATTACAGTCTCTGATTGACTGGCTTTACAGAGTAGAGCCCCAGCTAGCTGAAGATCAGCCTGTCCATGGCGATATTGATGTTGTGATGAATCTCATAGACAACCACAAAGTAATGGAAAAATAAATCTTTTAAATGATTTACACTGTAAATTTGCAATATATAGAATGATTAAAAATAATATAAAACAATGTGCAGAAGTTATTTATAGGTAACGCAACAAATGACCAGGTACAATGAACATGTGATAAGTCAACTGTTTAGTATGTGCTTTTATTAACTGTCTGTGAGCAGTATATATTATTATTGAGGATTTATGTAGTGCTAGCATCTTCCGTAGCACTTTATAATTACATGGATACAGTCACATCAGGCCTTGCACGAAGAGCTTACAATCTAACCATATTTATTGACACATACAACTTATCAGTATGTCTTTATGATTGTGGGGAAACCGGAGTGCCCGGATAGATGTGTACAAGGGTGGATTCGAACTCAGGACTTCATCGCTGCAAAGCATCAGTGCTAACCAATGAGCCACCGTTCAGTGCATAGATAACAAAACATCACAGTTTAAGTTTAGGGCTAATTTATAACCATAAATATAACTAGACTATAATTTTAGGACTTCTTTATTTAGGAAAAACTCCTACTCCTACTTTTCAGAAGAAGTCTCTCATGAACTTCCTGTCTGAATGCTATCAGCCAATTGCTCATTTCTCTTATTTTTTTTGCAATAAATAATAAATGCAATAAAATAAAGTATAAACAACTATATGATAAATATAATATTTGAGTGACATATTTACTTTTTTTTAATGAAATATGACTACAGAGTGTTTATTTGTTTGCTATTTCCATTTACCAAATGCCTCTGTAGGTGTATTTTGCTTGGGTAATTTGGCAGAATTACCATGGCAGAATTTTAGTGAACATCACACCACTATGTTGGACTTTAAAGGATTTAAAGCTGAGTTCAGAAGTAGAGTGTCATCAGTAGAGTCTCATCCGTTTTGTTAACCATTGATAAGTACAAAATGAGCAATAGGTCACAGAGCTATATACAAGGCTTTTAGAGACAATGTTTTAGGAGAGGGTACATGCCACTAGACATATCAAGTATTGTTTGGATCATTTTCAAATTAAAGAAATCATAATTTTTATGTACACTTATTTAACATATGTAAATACTTGTGTTCTAGGTGTTCCAGAAAGAATTGGGAAAAAGAAGCAACAGTATTCAGGCGCTGAAACGCTCTTCAAGAGAACTTATAGATGGAAGTCGTGATGACTCTTCTTGGGTTAAAGCCCAAATGCAGGAGTTAGGCACTCGCTGGGAAACAGTGTGCAACTTATCAGTGTCTAAACAAACCCGTCTAGAAGAAGCATTACGTCAGGTGGGATGAAAACACCATGAGCCAAACACTATATCTCAAACACTTAATAGCTAATTCATTTTGAAATTTGTATACACCCTAACTGTATTTAAGGGAAAATTTGCAGCAGGGCCAAATATATCAAGTAAGATAAAATAAAAGAAACAATGATGTTATGTTTAAGCATTCCTGGCATATCTAGACATTGGTAATCTTAAATAACCTCAGGCACGGTATTTTGTAATTTCAAATCTACTGTTACATTATGTTAATAAACAGTTTTTAATGAAATCCAGTGAACAGGCTTGTATTATATACAATTTGATTTTTTTGCATGTCTCAAATGAGAAGTTACTCCTAGACCATCCCCCTTTAAAACATTCATCCAATCAGGGCAACAGCCTACAGTGGGAAAGTTGTCTAAGCAACCATTTAAAGTTGATTTCTATTAGCAATAGTGTAATATAATAAACATAGCTAAAGGTTTTCAGGCTTTAAAAATAGCCTGAAAACCGAACCTTGGCTTATACTCGGGTCACTCACCTCACTCACTCTGCAATCCGACTGCTACTCGCTCTGCATCCACTGACGTCACTACTCTGCGCCTTTCTCACTTCCGGTGAGGTCAGGCAGCAGCCACATTGCAGACGAGTGCCCAAGTAAGTTAACACAGTTTCAACAGTGATTTACCATTATGAATTGCAGCTTTTAACTTACATTGACAATACAAAAATTATGTTCATTAACAGGAAATTGTTCTGGGCTTATTTCTCCTCCTCTGAACTGGGGATGCAGGGTGCCACAACAGATATTTAGAAACTACAACTCCCAGCTACTAAAGCATGCTGTAGTTGTAGTTTCAAAACATCTGGAATGCCAAGGAATTGGGGGTTACTGTATGGGATGGTATCTATTGTTAAAAAGATTGAGGCTTTTTTGAAGCTTTAGTTGCCCTTTTAATCGACAGCAGAATCCCCACACCGTAGTCCCATACATTAATAGCCAAATCCAGTATGGCTATTATTGTATGGGACTAATGTATGGGAAATTTGCTGTTCATTTAAAGGGCAACTAAAGCCTCAAAACTATACTGAATCAGAAGCCAGTAGTGGTCATAATTTTTACCCTCTGCTTATACTCAAGTCAATCAGTTTTTACTCCTTTTTCAGGAAAAAATAGGTACCTCAACTTATACACGGATTGACTTTTTATTCAAGTATATACGTTACAACTTTTCATTTTGTCCAATATTTATTATAATATTATTGCTACCATGTATTTTACCTACCTAAATTATTAAGTTTATCCCAAATATATTTGTTTTTTTTTAACCTGATATCTGTATTAGGCCATATGCATTCCTTTTAGATATCTGGATTGTAATATAGATGTTGTTTAAGGGTGAATTGTCTGTCTTTTGATTGCAGGCAGAAAGCTTTCACTCGGCAGTTCATGTCCTTTTAGAGTGGCTAGCAGAGGCAGAACAAACTCTCCGGTTTCATGGGATTCTCCCTGATGAAGAAGATTCTCTGCTGTCGCTTTTAGAACAGCATAAGGTACGTCCTTACAATAGTAAACAGACACACTCACTCTTGCCTCCCTCTTATGGATGTGTTGCATTGAATAATTGGAGGCAAATGTAATTTTCATTTAAAGAAATATGGTTGCCTAAAATGCATTGACAGAAAAACATAGATGTTATAATGAAAGGCATGTGCTGTATTAGAATTGATTGGCTAGCTGCAACCAGCTTTGGCCAGATGGTCATTTGCTATTTTCTGTAACCACTTTTTATTTTAGTAACATGTGTTGCGCTTTAGAATACATAAAATCCCACTGAATTGACATGAATTGAATGTGCACTGATATTCTATTTTTAAATTATATATTCTAGTTGAACTAATTTGGATGCACTATGCACCGTAGATGTTCTTTGTTACACTTTCTAACTATTCAGAGCTGGTTATCCTGCAAGGGTAATTCATAGAAAAAGATGCATACATGATTCCCATTGAGAACATAGTTATGTGTGCATAGAAAAGAAGCAAAACAAAATATCTATTTTCACACCATCTGAATAAACCAAACTACTGAATATAATGAAGCACAGAAAAGACTATTGAAATAAACTCTCTTACATCAAGGATAAATATGTTTTTATGTAAAGAATTTTATGTGGAAATGTTACTTTTCAATTAGTGTCTGGAAGCAATAATGTCCCCAATTAAATGTGGACCTGTAATTAGGTCTGTTTGTTTCCTCTATGCCTTCAGGGCTACAAGTTAATTAAGAAGGTCTTAAGGGCAGAATTAAAAAAAAATCACTTGAAGCTTGATTTAGGGAAGGCAAAAAACAAAATTAATTAATGCTGGAAAGGACATTTCAATGGCAGGGCATAACCTTGTGAGAGTCTTGTTCGACACAGTCCAGATATCCTCTTAAATGATTTGCTTTCATTAAGGAAGGGCTAATACCATATGCCCATCTATCTTGTTTTTGGCTCCATATGCTAAACAGTCACATTCGTTTTCATTTCAGGAGTTTATGAGGAAAATAGAAGAAAAACGTAATGAACTTACTAAAGGGGCAAGTATGGGAGAGGCAATACTGTCAGTCTGTCATCCTGACTCTATTACTACAATCAAGCACTGGATAACCATCATCAGAGCCAGATTTGAGGAGGTAGGTCTTGTTTTCAATAAACTGTGATGCTCAAATGGTAATAAAATGATTTTTCTTTTAACACAAAAAATTCAATATTCCAATACCATAGCTGGAAATTAAGCACTTTCTAGGTAAACAGCATTATTACATGTACAGTACACCCTTTTCCCACTCGTATATCTTATATCTTTCTCCTAACTTTTTATTTCCCTTGTTCATTTTTTCCCGTCATTTGTAAATAGTAGATTTAAAAAATGTTTTCCAGTCTTACATCCTCATACAGTAAGAAGTTTCACCACACTGGATTTCAATCAGCTCTCAGTCCAGAGTGTCAGTGTCTAAGTTGCTTGATTGAGATATTAAAGGAATTGTACACTGAAAAAATTACTTTTTTCCACTTTTTAATCTATAAATGAATACACATGTGTTTGTGACTATCTGACTCTCAGTGAGTGCAGACATGCTCTATGAGGTAGCATTGGGAGTGGGAATTTCCCACCATGCAGTTCACGTACCAACTGTCACCATTCCAGCTACAGCAAAACTATACATAACAGATGACTAATGTAGGCTAATGTAAAATGTTTCATACTGGATATGTAAAGAAATAGGGGACAGATCAACAAAAAAATGGTACAATGATTGTTAGAAAGAATTATAGTTCAGTCCAGTAATGGGCAATTTAAACAAACAAATATCCTAGTGTACATATCCTTTAACCAAAATGGGGAGCTGTATTGATTTGCTCTGAAGGTTTAATTCACCTTAGTGGAGGTTTCATTTACCTACATATAGGTACACTATTAAGAAATGCATAGCACAGGGCTGTGCTCACATCAGATTAATTATCCTCCCCCTGCACCTCCATACGTGTTTCTATACATGTAACTATTAAATGGGTAATTTTGAAGGGAATGAAATCTGTGAGAAACTGTGGCAGATTTTTAAAAACTTTTGGGAGATTTGGGCAGATTGAAAACAATATTTAGGAGACTGTGACGGGTTATAAGGCGATGTAGTAGTTCATTATAGGCATTATTTAGACATTATATATGGCTACATAGAAACTAAAGCAGTTTGCATCATGCTTCTGATGTAAATACAAACCTGCCTTTCAGTATATAGATTTCAGATTTGTTAGTGTGCTAAAGGGAAAGGTGAAAACTGGATTGACAGATTTTTTATTATTTGGCCTAGTAGGGACACACTTAAAGGAACACTAAACTTGTATTTTTTACTACATTCTATGAATTTCTATGAGCGCGGCTGTCAGTGCAGAAGGAACTGCAAATGGAGCGGCGGTAAGCTAGGTTTGGCTGTTTCCCCCGGGTGTTCTATTATTCACAGGGAGGTGAGAATGCTTATTCCCACCTCTCTGTGTGTGAATATTAGAACCCCACTCGCAGTTCCTACTGCACGATTGCGCGCCTGTCTTTTGTATTGGCGCAAAGCGCCAAAGATAGGCGCTTGGTCGCGCGGCGCGGCTGTCAGTGCAGAAGAAACTGCAAATGGAGCGGCGGTAAGCTAGGTTTGGCTGTTTCCCCCGGGTGTTCTATTATTCACAGGGAGATGGGAATAAGCGTTTTCACCTCCCTGTGAATAATAGAAACATATGGAAAGTAGTAAAAAATACCAGTTTAGTGTTCCTTTAAATGTAATAAGGTGGGCTACAATGATTGCAAAGTTCAAAAGGGATGGGGATAATAAAGTAAAAGTGAGGTGAATTAAGCCTTCACTATCTGAATGAATCCTTCACAGATCAGTCCAGCTGCACATTTTTATTAATATCCCAATAAAGCACCTCAGAGGCTGACACACTGGACTGAGAGCAGACTAAAATCCAGTGTGTGAGATTTAGTATATGAAAAGTGTTTTAATCTACTATTTACAAATACAAGAAAAAACAAGGAAAATTAAACTGTTTTCTGTTTGTTTTAATGATGCTAAGGTTTTGACTTGGGCAAAGCAGCACCGGCAGAGGTTGGCATTGGCACTGGAAGATGTAATTTCCAAAAAGGAGCTTCTAGAATCTTTATTGGCCTGGTTAAAATGGTCAGAAATGACACTAAATGAGAAAGATAAAGAAGATATTCCACAGGATATAGATGAGGTTAAAGCATTGATTGAAGAGCACCAGGTAAAGAATGTTTTCTATTTAAATCTATTCCCGAAATGCAGAGCTGGGTTAACATTCATTTATCTTGTTTACGTGATTTCCTTGCTTATAGTTTTTTTAATAGTTAATATATTTCCAGGCATTTATGGAGGAAATGACACAAAAGCAGCCAGATGTTGATAAGGTCACAAAAACATACAAGAGAAAAGCAGTTGAGTCCTCCTCAGTCCAATCTCAGATACCTATTTTGGATAAAGGGAGAGCAGGCCGTAAGTATTCTAAATTGCAATAAACGTGCCATTGTTTTCTCTAAGCTGAGTGCTTTTACACATACACACAATTTAAAAGGCCTGTGCACACAATTTAAAATTGTATAAACACAAAAATTTGGCAATCACATGAATACGAGCAAAAAGTTTAATAGTGAACCACACACATAAAAGTATCACAACGTTTGGCCCCCGAAACGTTGTGATACTTTTATGTGTGTGGTTCACTATTAAACTATTTGCTTGGAGTGCGACCCTTGTATTCATATGATTGCTATATCGCTTAACCCTTGAGGGTGGGGGACTTTGAGGGATCAGCACCCATCCAGGTCTAGTGTGCGTTTGGAATTATCTACATTGTTGGACAAAAATTTGGCAGAATATATTTACTGCACTATAAAGCATGGCTAAAATAGTTATACTTTACTAAATGCTATTTCTAAATAAGTGTTCAGTTCTTTAAAGCAAAAATGTGTTGTGTTAAAAACACTTTAATGTTATTGTCTAGAACAACAAAAAAAAAGCTTAACACAAATGCATTTCAAATCGGAATTTTTACAATTTAACAGGAAAAAGATCACCAACACAAAGCTTGTATCCATCTGGTGCTCAGACGTCCCTTGAAACTAAAAATCCAAGAGTGAATTTACTTGTAAGTAAATGGCAGCAAGTGTGGTTATTGGCACTGGAGAGAAGAAGAAACCTTAACGATGCCTTGGATAGACTAGAAGAGGTATGAATACATTTTTAATATTTAAAAAAAAAAAAAAGGAAAACAAGTAACTCTCAAATTAAGGGATTTAATGATCTTTCTTGTTAAAGCTTAGGGAATTTGCCAACTTCGATTTTGATGTTTGGAGAAAGAAATATATGAGATGGATGAACCACAAAAAATCACGTGTAATGGATTTCTTCAGGAGAATAGATAAGGACCAGGATGGAAAGATCACAAGACAAGAATTTATAGATGGAATCCTGTCCTCCAGTAAGTTGTTTCAAAATATTCATTTTAAAAAAGGGAAACTATTTAAGCATTTTCAATTCAATGCTTAAATAGCTCTTAGTTGTTTAAATACAATGTTATAAAAAGTCGATAGAGATGTTTACTGACCAGTTTCATCTGGGTTTATAGCATACATTTTAATTGTGAATGTTTTTAATCCTGAAAATCAGAATTCTAAAAAAAAAATGTAAAAAAATGATATGATCATAACATACATACAGGGTTATTCAATAAAAGTTCTTATTGTTAAAAATGGTGCTAATTTTGTCTCAACCAATCAAATGTTAGCTTTCAAATGTTATATAATATCTGATTGGTTGGGGCAAAGTAAGCACCATTTTAAAAGAAAAGGTGCCTCATTTACCCAGAGCTGCAAATTGCTCAGGGCAAATATGACTTCTGGTATTTAATACTGGATTTGCACCTGGTGATAAATCCCAAAAGGGTTTTTACCCTAGTGCCACTTTAAGACCAGCCATTAGCTGGTCTTAAATTGTGGAGTTAAAAGTGGTGCAAATCCTTTATTAAATAGATAAATAGTTGCACGGATGTCTTTTGTGAAACTTGTGCAGCCAGTGCAATTATGGAGTTAAATTTGCGCTAACCTATTCAATATTGGTTACCACGAGTTCAACCCCTATTTTTAACACAGCACACGTGGGTAAATCAGGCCCAAGAACTTTTATCTCCCTGGTAATGTTTGCATTTACATGGACTGTTGTCATACAAAGTTAATCTTAAATAAACATATACCTAATTAAAAGGGGGATGTACCTAGTGTTTTACAGTTATTTAATTCATTTACATCAGGCACATGATAACATACAAGCTCCTTGCCATCTTGCCTGTAAAGTCTTTAATTGCTAAAACAAGACCAGTTAAATTTTGCCTACTATTATTTTGTGTACTATGTGATGTGCACATAATGTGCTATTCTGTTCTGCTACATTCAGCATAAATAGCAAATAATTTAACTAATGGTAGATTTGAGCAAGTTTTGTATGTATACAAACCATAGGATTCATTTAGCTAGTCTTAGTGTTTTTTTTTAATAACCTTTATTTGGTGCTAATGTTATGCATATACATTTTGCCACCCTAGACTAGTTTGTTAATTTACACAGAAAAAGATTACAAGCGATAGGTCTACCCAAGTCTGTGGCGGTAGAAGCACCCTAGTGTCTATGGTCTAACTCATATTCTGGAGTTGACCTGCTAGTTATGATGATAAAAAAAACAATATTTATACACACACATATGAGAAAATTCCCAGCACACCTGTTTCATTTTAACAATGAGATGCTAGTACCACACATCAAGTCCTACTCTCGCCTATTAGCATTCTAAGTCTATAGTTTGTTACTTTATATTTTTATGTCTGTTTTTTTTTATTCAGAGTTTCCAACCAGTCGACTTGAGATGAGTGCTGTTGCTGATATTTTTGACCGTGATGGTGATGGATATATTGATTACTATGAATTTGTAGCCGCTCTTCATCCAAACAAAGATGCTTACAAGCCAGTAACTGATGCAGACAAAATTGAAGATGAGGTATTATTGAAGAAACAATATGTATATGGATTGATTTAGTAGACTTATTTCATATTCCATTTATAAATGGAATACATTTGGGATTGTGAGAGAACACTATTGCATATAGAGGGAACCAACACAAGCATTGAGTGTGCTTCCAAACTTCTTTCCATCCATTACAATGAGACACACTGCTGCCCATAACCATTCTATATGGAACTGTATTAATGCTTTCACCTACATTGTTTAAAGCGAAGAATTTCTCATTATTCAGGTCACACGTCAGGTAGCAAAATGTAAGTGTGCCAAACGATTTCAAGTGGAACAGATTGGTGAAAACAAATACAGAGTAAGTAAATTTAAATATTGCTTGATAATACAAAAGCTATTACTAAATAAGAAAGATAGGTAGAATGATAGACAGACAGAAAAACAGATTATAGATATACATTTAAGAATGTGATGATAATTATAGAATGTTTAGCATCATTATGTTTATGCAGGTCTACAACAACTGTACCTGAATACTAAATACTCAATCCTCTCAGTTGGATCTGTGAATTGGTTTGACATGCAAGGCATAAATATCCCTCTAATACAGTATACATGCTTTTATTAAGCACAAAGTTTTGTATATATGCATAAAGGGAATGTCCTCTCCAAAAGCTAAAATTGCAATACTCACAAGTCTCATAAGTGAATGCAAAATGAGAAATCCTTTCCAGTCCCACTCCCACCTCCTCTTCTGTGAGCTGGGAAAGTTTAGAGTTTTTGCACAACCTCACTGAACACATTGTTCAGAAGACAAGCCTCTATAAAGTTATTTATTTATTTAGTTTTACCTATTAATGTATTTTTTCACAGTTTTAAGCATATTTGTGGGGCATGTTAACCCTTTAAGGTTTGCAAAATGTTAAAAAGTCCTTTTGTTATTCACTCGTACTCTGGTAAGGTGGAGGTTAGATTAGAAGCACACTCCGTATAGGGAGGGGTTGTGCCACTAAAGGATATGGAATTACATTCATATACTACTAATTTAGTGATCTGTTCAATTGAGAAAGGGAAATAAGCCCCTAAATGTTGTGTGGTAAAATGTAATTTTTGTTGTATATGATATGGAATATAAGTTTAGTTATATGCTAAGCCCATTTGTTGCAGCTTATTTAAGAAATTAGAACATATCTGACACATGATAACAATAGCAATAACATTTTAAAATTCTTTTGCTTACAACTGATAATGACTTTAAAGAGACTATTATGTGAGGTTAAACTAAGGGCTGTGGTAATTATTATTATTTAGAGTGATTTCAAAAAAACAAACAAACCACTACGCAATTCCATGTGTAAATATGCTTTTATGGCTTTGGCTTTTTAAGTGCCATACCCAACATATACATTGAAAAAGTGCATGCCAACAGCTACTTAATACTAAATTTGCATTTGGTGACATGCGATCAATGTCAGGAAAGGTTTCTAAAGATAATATAGGCAACTGTTGTTAACAATGGACGCCATGCAACTGAACTGGCTTACTCAGTGGAGCTTTGTTCAACCCAGGTTAAAATTTCAGTGCAAGATGTCACCATGCATTCAATAATTCCCCCCCCCCAAAAAAAATTGCTGCATTAAAGTGTGATGTATACACTGCCCTATAGGCAGCCATATACATGGCTGGTTGGGACAGACAGAACATTCCTGATTTACTTTAAGTAGAGTGAGGCAATATGATTTGTCCTGAGTTTGGGTGCTGATCGTTATACAGCATATGGGAGGTTGGTCAGGGCAGTGTATACACTTACCACTGCATGTTTCTGACAGATTCCAGTGGATCGTAATAGCACGTGTAATGCAACTGACAGGGAGTAATGACAAATGATTTATGCTAGGGAGTCATATTAGTTAGCAAACAATAGCTAATTAGTTTTAAACAATAGCATGTATATTATTTAAGGTAACAGGCTTTATACATCTAAAATATTATTATTAAACTAATTGTTTTTTCCTTTTTTTTTTGTCTCTAATCAGTTCTTCCTGGGAAATCAGGTATTTATCAGCAAAATGCTTTGTATTAAGTGTTACTGAAAGCATTCCGCCATTGTATTATTGTTTAAAAATCTTTTATGTTTGATGTGTCCCTTCTAAATTATTAATTATAATTAAGTTTTTAAATATAAAATGCCATTTAACTGAAATTTATATCAATTATATTGGTCTTTTTAAAAAATAAGTAAATCCAAACTGATATTTTGGATTACATGGTTCCCACATGTAATTTTATCCAACTTAAAAAGGATCTAAAGCAAGCTCACCCGAAATGAGATGTGGGCATGCTTTTGAGGAAAGGATGCTCTCAAGAAGTACGGTAAATAAAGGTTCCACAGTATGAATTAATTTTTACCATTTTTAATTTATTTCATACCTGGGGGACAAGTAAGCTTCAAAATGTGCTAATTTTTTTAATCTATACACCTTATCTCACTGTCTCTAGTCTCATTTTTTGAGAATTACATCATGTATTCATATTTTGAGCAATATCATGCAAATATTACAGCAGTATTATTAGTATGTAGAATACACATGTAGTAAGTCTCTCCAAAAAATGTGCCTAGATGAGTCTTTCAAATCTTACATTGCAACAAACAGTAATAAAAACTAATAAAAAAATCTCCCACTTTGAACACACATGCAGGGAGATGCAGTACTGGGTGGTTTTTTTTTTTCTTTTTCTAAAACGTGTGCTAATGTAATAAGGGGTCAGTGGAATTTAGACAAAAATTGTCGCAGCTGCGTTACGTCAAGAAAATGTAATTCTAAAGACAGGATAAGCACTGATAATTTGCCTGAAAATTAACAGGCATAACAAATAGCAGGCATAGATTCACTGCATACATTCCACAAACTACGTACCATTCACCAATGCAAGAGGCACATGGAAGGTATATAGTCATGTGAGTAATAATGCATCCCTGTATGCCCTTTTATTTTCATACACAGTAAGTCTAATAAATCCCAAGTTTGACATTTTTTATTTAAAAAGTTACACAGGAGTACAAATAATATCCATCATTAAACAAAATCCATTTTTTTTCTAATTTCAAAATGCTAAATAAAAATGACAGTTTGTTATGTCTATGTCACACCTGCCAACAGTCCCAGTTTGCTGTGACAGATCTGATCTGAAGGGCCTGTCTTGTGCCATACACATGGCATCATGGCTGAAACCGAAAATTTTGGTAGGTTAATATCGGCTCTTTTTACTTAAGTAAAGGGAGTAGATACGGTTGTTTCTCTTTTTGGGCGAAGAAATGATTGTTCCATGTAAAGTGTAAGGAACAAATGTTTCTTTGTATTTAAGCATTGGCCAAATTTACTCACAATTAGATTCTGATGGAATTTGATGTGAATTTTTGTTACATGTGTACAGACTGCTAAGCTTTGTCCCACCAATGGAGGATGTCTTGGTAGCGGCATGGTTGTAGCTTGGGTAATCCCAGGGTGTGCTTGGTTGATCATAGTAGCTATTTATGTTTAGCTAAATCATGTGTGTCAATTTTATTATAGTCTACTCTGTTCCATATATCAAAACACCACCCACCAAATCATTGCTGATAAAAACTGAAACCTCATCAATGACAGAAAAATTCATAACAATAAAGAAACCTTCCTAATGATATCATAAATGCCCTTCAGTGGTCATATCTATTTTCAACTGCAGTTTGTGCACCAATCAGGAATAACAATACATTATTTGTATTTTACAATTTAGGGTATAAGATGTATGTAAAAAGCTTATAGTGGCTCATTTACCCAGAGTCGCTATCGCTCTGGGTAAATGTCCCGATCGCTATTCAATATCGGGTAAATCTCTGGGTAAATCTCGAAAAGTGATTTACTCACAGTAGGATTTTAACGCCAGCTATTAGCTAAAAGTAACACAAAAGTGATATTGAATCCCAAGCATTGGATGCACGGGTGTCTTTTGCGTAACCCACGCAATCGGGGTTAATAAGGAGTTAGAGTCACGCTAACCGTTAGTGAATCGGTTAGCGTGGCTTTAAAGGTTCATACACACATGTGATCGCGGGTCCTGACCCACGACGCACGATATGTACAACCATTCGTTTCGGCCGATAATTGACCCGTGTGTAGGGCCTTTATCGGCTGAAACGGACGGTGGTTCAGGGATACGCCAAGTCGGTCGTTCGCGATCCCCCAATAAAGGCCCTACACACGGGCCGATTATCGGCCGAAACTAACAGTTGTACACATCGTGCATCGCGCATGTGTGTACGAACCTTAACTATAAATTTCTCAGTTCCTCTGGGTAAATCGGCCCCATATAATTGTATGGTAATTCAATGTGATTTTCTGCTTCAAATTACTGACCTATCATGTTATTGCCAATCACTTGCATGTATTGTGCACAGCAGTATTGGGCAAATGTGGAAATATATTACAGCAAAACAGTAATTGTATAAATTAGGGAGTTGTCAAACCAACAACTCCTGCTTGCATAGTCTATTGGCAAGATTTGAAAAAATGGTTACTGCTTCATTCTTATAATATATTTATTTTCTTAAAGTTTGGTGACTCTCAACAACTTCGCCTTGTTCGCATTTTGAGAAGCACTGTGATGGTACGCGTCGGAGGAGGGTGGATGGCTCTTGATGAATTCCTAGTGAAAAATGATCCTTGTAGAGGTAAGCCTAGTGCCACTGAAAGTTTTCCTTATTTATATTTCTATATTTGTAACCAATTACACTAATTAAGGTTTAATTTTAAAAACATCAGATTATAATGATTATTGTTATGCCTATTAACCAATGTTAATATAGTCATGAATGAAGGCAAAACGTATGTCTTGCCTTAAATTGAATTTTGTACTAAGCAGACAGGAGTTAGCTTTAGGTAATGTCATCAGCCTTAACTCATGTCACACAAGTAGTGTTTGATGGTTTATCTAACTTTCTAAGGGGTTGCCAGTATTTAGTATTTAAACAGTTCTGGCTGCCATATCAATGCATTTCATTATTTTTGTGTTTGGGTCTGATATGTGGCCATTAGAGATGGCTGAACTTTCTATAGTTCAGTTCGTTTTAGAACTATAGAACGTGAGTAAAGGTTCTATAGATCTATATTTCAAAAATGGACCCATTAAAGTTAAAAGGGAAAAATAGTTTGAAAAGTTGATAAAATACAGTTGAAATAGCAATAGTTACTTACTGCAAATGGCTCTGGCACCTGGGAAATGGCCTGGGGAACATGTACATATCACCAAAACTTGTTTAAACACTAACTTTCCTCACAATAGGCCATTGTTGGGCTTCCACATTGAATTTTCGAGGGTTAGCAAAGTCAGCCGCCCCATTCAAGGGTTAGCGAAGGCTACATTTGAGGGTGTTCGGCGTATTTGAGGGTTACCAAACAACGCATTCAAGGGTTATGGCCGAATTCAAGTGTTAGCGAATGCTACATTAGAGGGTTATTGCTGTAATCAAGGGTTATCAAAAGCCGCATTCGAGGGTTATGGCCGCATTCGAGGGTTAGAGAATTCTAGATTTAAGCGTTATCTCCATTCGCAAACCCTCAAATTCAGCCACACATTCAAGCTGCATTTGGTAACCCTCGAATTTGCCAATAACCCTCAAACACGGTGGTAACCCTCGAATGTACTGAATGCATAATTTTCGATAATTATCTAAAATATGTCTGCGAGTTCGGGAAAACCTGAACGTTTATAGTTCAGGGGGTTCTAAAGAGTCCGAGTTCGTACGAACTAATAAAATCCGTCTCGAACTCGAGTTCTAGTCCATCCCTAGTGGCCATAATGTACTTATTTTTTGGCTCTTTTAGCTAGTACAGATATATATTATATTTTTCAGATGCAATGTCCTTTTTAAGTATATTATAGAATATATAGAATATATAGAAAAGAAATAGAAAATAAAAAGTTAATAATGCTTACTCAGTACTTGGAATATATTTTGAAAACTGTATAATAGTTTAATAATTATTTATTAAATAACATTGAATCAGGTAAAGAATATTTAGATTAGTAGTTAGCCATATAAGACATTTCCGTCAGGATTAGTAAAGACTACTTGTTTGTGAAGCACATTCCTTCTAGACTGTTATAATAATATTAAGCAGTGGGAAATGGCTTAAAGAGGAACTGTGGTCCAAAAATGACTTTAGGTAAATTGATAGGAATTGCTCTCCTGAGAATTTTTGCAATTTATTTCCATTCATAATTTTGAAGATATTTACATTTTTGTGTGTGATATGGCAGCAGCATCACATGGTCCCCATGCACTTCCTGCTTCCTGCTCTGAAACCTGTCAGTCAATCTGCCCTGTGT
Source organism: Hymenochirus boettgeri (assembly GCA_019447015.1). NCBI lineage: Eukaryota > Metazoa > Chordata > Amphibia > Anura > Pipidae > Hymenochirus > Hymenochirus boettgeri. The sequence continues at coordinate 174,568,264 of CM033473.1, forward strand.
CTCCTCCCCTTTGTAGCCCCCCTGGTCACTCCCACTCATGGACCCCATGGTCCCTCCAGTTGCAGGCCCCCCTTGGCCCGTTCCCTTACAGCCCCATGTGGCCGTGCCCACTCGCGTGTGCCTAAGCCCCGCCCACTTCCCTTACCTTCTATGCAGCTGCAGGTCCTTCACACAGCAGAGGAGGGAATTCCTGTCTTCCTCATACACTGAGGGAGTCTGAGGCTGTGCTCGCCGGCAGCACTGAGCAGGAGAAGCCTTAGGAATGTCACATGTCAGCCTCCCACCCATTAACTTTCTAGTCAGTCATTTCTTTATATCTTGGACTGTGGAGCACGTAGAGAGGTAGTTGATGGCTCGTTTTAAAGGTAGGAAACTGGTCTTTCATTTAAACTCAAAACTTGTTTCGAGACCACAGTTCCCCTTTAATTGCTTGGTCAATTAACTTTTGTGTATGAAACACACATACTGTAATGCTGCTCATTAAGCTCTGTTTATCTGTACTGTATGTAAGTATTCTTTCGGTTGATATTAGGAATTACCAATCCTAATATTTTGATTGCACAGTTCAGGTTTAGTTTATTCTAAAATGTGACTTATGTTAAGCATAATTGAAATTTCTGCATATGCAGTTTTATTGATGTTGTTTTTATAAATATTATTTATAGTATGTATATTCCACGTAACTGACTTTTCTTATTACATTTTCAGTATTCATGTTGATCATTTCAAATGCAATATATTTTTGCCATTATTAAAACCTAAAAAATGTCATCCCTATATTTTGGCCATGGCATATTTTGCCAGTTCTACACCAGGAATAATATGTTGGAGCATTATACTTTTGGTAATAAGTTGTTTTGTATTTAGGTGCTAAAAGGGTATAACTAATAAAAGGGCACATAGAGGTATAACGGCAAATCATGCCATTTCTCTTTATGTAGATGCTTGGGGACATAGGGCTGGGTACGCAATATACGATTTCACATCAGTCCCCTGATTCATACTGTGAATTCCTAATCAACTGATCACATGATCTGGTCAAATTTCTAGAATGTCAAATACGTTTTCTGGTCGATAATGCCGGAAAAAATATTTTGGTCCGACTGTCCGAAATTTCAGTCTGATCAGCAAGGTGATTAAATATCATTTCTGACATGGCCAAGTTTTCTGCAAAAGACAGTTATTCCAAATGATCTGACTTTCCATAAACCACAGCACTATCTGCCTGGCCAAATATTGGCCATGTCAATTTTGTAAATTTATCCAACAGACTAATAATTGTTGTATTGATTGGTAGATATGCTGGGCCAAAGTATCAGACCAAAGTTTGGCCTGAGTGTACCTGGTTTTAGAATTAAACAGAGTTTAAGTGAGTTTTTTTGGCACTGAGACTGCAGATATCTATTAGTAAGTGACTTTTCTGTGTAGTACAGAGATGAATTGCACTTTAAAGGAAATCCATTGCTTTGTTGCTTTATGTTACTGTAATCCTTTATATTTCTAATATTTGTACATTGGCAATAGGGACATATATTTAATTTAGTTTTCTTGTGGGGAAATTGCAAATATGTAATAAACAGTCCATAGATTTAAAGAGCAAAAACCATGTATGAATATGCAAATATATTGTGGTATACAGTATATACAGTATAATCTCCTCTTTCAGTAAAGTGTGCAATTTATTTAACAAGCATACACAATAAATGTTTAAGACTTCCTATATATTCAACTACTTCTTTTTAGAATACGATGAAAGAAAAAAATAAAAATCTTTTCCTATCTAAGCATTTTTAGTCCATCACAGGCAGGTTTGTTCTTTTATGTTTAAATTCTCTTTGATTAAATCCAGTATATTTGTTTCCTTATAATTTGATTTTTACTTACTGTGGTGCTTTGTTTCTCCTTTCCTACTAAATGTCCTTCCTTATTTTTCTTGACTGGTATTCTGTCATTTCTTCCTAGTTCACCATCATGGAAGTAAAATGTTACGCTCGGAATCAAACTCGTCAATTACTACTCAGCCTCTTATAGGTTGGCAAATATCTCCCTTTCGTTTCTTTAGATTTTCACTTCTTCCCCTTTTATTTGCTTTTGCACATTTCTGTGTTTGTCTCTTTCTTTTATATTTTGTGTGTAGTGCATGCCTGTGTTCCTCCATTTTGTGTTCTTGGTTTTGGACTGTAAGGCTGTAAAGTTTGTGGTTAGCATGTGTAGTGAGGTGAATTTTTCAAAAATATTTTTCCAATATTTGAAAACTGAACTGGCAAATTGCTGATGTACAGGTGAGTTAATCCTTAAAGAATAAGGGCTATCAATGTGCTTGGTTAGAGAATAATAGCTTTGCATTCTCTGTCTGGCTCTTAAAAGATACTAAATCCCAAAAACAATGTTGGCTAGGAATTATATATTTATGCTTTGTGTAGCATCCTAATAATGCACCAACCATTTGACGTGAAAATCTGTCTGTCCCGTTGTGAGTGGGGAATGCAAATATACACATCCTCAGCAGGGGCTTAATTGTTTAGGTAAAATATCAATTAAATATTTCTCAGCAATGCAGCTATCACACTTATTTGTTTTAATACAACTGACTTCAAAATGTTGATTGCTTTTACCAGTAAACTCTAATGCATACTTTAGACTGCATTAGTTTTTATGGAGCTTGGCAGAGCATGAACTAATCACTGAACAGCTTAACTGTATGTATAAATTTAGGTGTTCATGTTAATGGGACACTATACTTATGTACTAACCTACTACTCTCTGGCCTTGCACTGCTATCACTTAAAGGGGAAAGTAAACAGGCAAGACCATATTGTTTACTATAAAAAAAATCTTCCAGATTCTGTCTCATCTTTGAAAAATTAGTACTGCGTGCACCTGATGGCAACTACTTATTGTATTGCAGATAACAGAATTACATTTATTGCAGACTCACACAGACAGCTGTGTCTGTCCTCTTTTAAATCTGCAGCATTGTGGAGATTGTAAGATTTCTGTTGTTTCCTACCTTCACTGCAGCCAGTTAGTGCTATCTCTCCATTTGTTGATCTGATTTTGCTCAGTGTGTTCTATTGCCTTCTTGGCGGAACTGCCAAGTTTCTATTTACCGACCTGTTCCTGACCTGCCTGAGCATAGTTATAAAACTGATTGGCATTCACTGTGAGAAGGAAAGAGTGAGAAAAAGGACAGTATTCAGGAAAAGCCAAAAAACTAATTACATATATTTGTTACTTATTGCTTCTGAATTATATTATGCATTCAGGCTTTTTTAAATGTTAGCTTTAGTTTGGTAAAAATCTTTAAATAATTTTGCTTTAAGCCTAAAGTATAATTCAAATTAAAGCCATCAATAGAACAAATGTACCTGATACATCAAGCTTACAGCACCAGCTTAAAGGATATCTATACTCTCCGCACACACACACAGGTAGGTAAGCAATATGGACTCTGGCACACGTCTGTTGTTATTATTATTATTGAGGATTTATATAGTGCCAACATCTTCCATAGCGCATTATAAATAAATGGATACATACACATCAGGCCCTGCCCCAAAGAGCTTACAATCTAAGCACATTTATTTAACACATACAACCTATCATTATGTCTTTATGATTTGGGGGAAACCAGAGTGCCCAGAGGAAACCCACGCAAGCATGGGGAGAATATTGTTTTGTTGAGGAACTACAGCACGTACAGCTTTCACTTGCCAGGTTAGTCCTGGACTATTCCTGTATTAAAGATAGTGCTAAAGCCAGGAGGAAGACTGGCAGAATCAGTTTTCTTTGGGCTGGAGCTCCTCAGAGAAACAATATTGGGAGTTAGGAATTACCAATCCTATATCCCTGTACTTTTAAGTTTAACAGTTTTTTTTAAAATAAACTTTATTCACAAGAGGTATCCTTTAATGTCACAGCATTAAGGTGAAATCAAAGATACATATTTTTAAAATTGTCCTGTGGGGTCACTTACTGTTTTTTGTCTCTCCTCCTGCTTACTTAAAGGACAATTATACTCACTCCCTCTCCTCCATAACTGCATAAAATCCAGGATGAGGTCCTAAAGCTCCTTGCCCTGGGTAATTTCCCTAACCCCTGCAATACTTAATCAAAGTCTTCTTTAGCGATTTGTTCCTGCCTTCTTCCCCTGTAAGTGACAGATCATGATGCAGCCAATGGGAAACCACACTCTGCAAGGTGGCATGTCTTCCCATTGGCCGCACTGCAGACTGTCACTGACAGTGGAAGGGAGGAGGGATAAAGCGGAATGCTGAAGGAGACTTTGAGTAAGTATTGCAAGAGTAAGGGAAATTACCCAGGCTGAGGACTTAGCGATTTAGGTCCTCACCCTGGGTACTATGCAGCTATGGATGGGGAAAAAGGTGAGTATAATTGTCCTTTAATTGTGGTTAAATACATGGCTGATGTGATTAGTGCCCCCTGCTGTAAATGTATCTTTTTACAGGCTTAAACACAGAAATACCAAGTTAGCACATTTAAAAAAAAATTTAAAACCAGACTGTTGAGAGGATGTGGGTATCAAAGTAGGCAGAGAAGTTTGCTGGTCAAATGGCTACAAGCAGCTTAAAGCAGAAAGTTTTCAGAAAGTTAAATTGCTGATCATCTTTATGGTATCCAGGTCTTATTTTAAAGGTAAGACTAAAGGCTTTATTTAAAACTTGTTTGGAGACCATCAATCCCCTTTAAAATTAAAATATTTAAAGGTGTGGATCACCCCTTTAAACAAAGATGTGTTTTGGGGAATTGTTCAAATTACAACTGCCTTGCAAGATTGCTGTAATCTGGTCAGCATAATTTGAGCTAAAATGATTTTTGATCAGTTCATTTATGTACTGGACTGTATTTTGATGTCTATTAAGTAATGTTGTATGAATCTGAATAACAAACATATATACCCATGCAACATGTATATTTGCTAGATAATCAATGATAATGGATTTGGAATGAAAGTAAATAAAATTAAAAAAAAAAAAAAAAAGCACGTTTTGGAATGGTGATAAATAATTTAGTCAGTTTTGCACTGCTTTACCAAATAAAAACTAGAAAAATCAGTTTTAGTAGCAATCACCCCTGCCGTTTGCTTAATAAATGCTTGCTGTGTTAAACATAGGTTTTAGCCTTAAAGCTTACCAAAACTTGCATTTTTAGTGTGTTATATTTGCTTTACATGTGTGTGGATAACATGTTTTTTGATAAACATGTTAATAAAATGACTGGTAATGTACACAGTGTTGCCAGATCAGTAAAAATAAAACATCATCATTTGATGTGTCTGCTTAATGTCTGCACCACTTTTTAGATGCGTTTTGATCACTTATCAAACTTACCTTCTTTTAATATACTGTATATTAAGATGAAACCTATATCTCTGTTTGTTTTAAATAATCAACTCACTCCTAAAAGCACGATTGCACATTGCATTCTTAACACATTTTTTTACTGTTAAGCTGTGACTAAATAATATTGCAACTCTGAATATTGCTTTGAGCAATAGAATTTTATTGACCAAATACTTAAAGTCTATGCCATTATCCCTTTGGTGAGTGATTTATACAGATGCACATTGCTTGGAAAATTCTAAAAAGTTAAGCAGAGAACTTTGGCATCAGTTCCCTTTATTAAAAAGACGTTTGTCTTGTCTATAAAGTAAGAAAAGATCACTGCCCTACATTTGTACCACATACCCTTGTTCCTTTGAATCATGTATAGAAAAATGAAAGTAACAGCCTTGTTCTGATGTCACCTTCGCCTCTGCTTTTCCCCATCCCAAAGTAGTAAGCATGAGCACTAGTAACAATGAGTGGGAGAGATTATGCTATTTTCAAGCAGAAAGTTTGTGCTTTGCTGGGACAGTGGCGGAGCAGAGTCATGAATGGCATCTGAGAGGGGCAGTGGAAAGAAGGAAATATGAACTTTGTATAACTGTTACTTTGGATTGCCTGTACAGAAAAACACAATCTGTTGTTCATTTTTAAAGTTAGGACAGTGGCCTTTTCAAACAATTAAGAACTTAGAGACGAAAGTTCCTTTAAAATCAGAGTAAATCAATGTGTTCAAATATTGTGCATCATAAAACTCTTTCTAAAGATGGCCATACACTGATCAACATTTTTGATCGGTTTGATCACTTTGATTAACCCTTCAAATCATAGACTGATAATTGATTTTAGGAAGTTATTCTTAGGAAAAAAAATTAGACACAGTGGAAAGTTTTACATTGATCATACCTGTGGCCACTGCATCTTGAGCAGATTTCATGATGGAACCTGCCCAGGGTCAATAGTGCAAGGTGATGCATCGATTGCTATTTATTAGATTTCTAATCTCAAAGTATCAATGGTTTGTACTGTTTGAAGTGAATCAATCCATGTATGGCTTGCATTAGTATAATTTGTGGTAAATACAGATGAATGTTAACTTTTTTTGATTAAAAAAACTGTGATCAGTTGTAGTTACATTAACTTTTTAGCACACTACTTTAATAAAGACCATTTATTTTTAGCTAAAGGAAGAACTAATGTTGAGCTGCGTGAAAAGTTCATGTTGCCAGATGGTGTTAGCCAGACTATGTCTCCATTTCGACCAAAAGGTCGTAGATCGCGACCATCTTCAAGAGGTGCATCACCCAACAGATCAAATTCGAGTCCAAATATTCCAGCATGTACATCCCTAGCTGCAAGCTCTTCTACACCCAAGGTACTTTATGATTTAATATGTTTGTGCAGGGCAATATTATTTTTATTTGATCACATAAAGTTCTTTAATTCAATGTTTGATCATTGTGAGATAAATGTAGCTATGTTTTTGCATAGTGTGTTATGTAATTTAGGTCTGTAAAAAAAGTGGATTAAAGTCTTTTAAAAATACCCATGGATTGGGCAGCTTTACTCTAAAAGAGCATCTAGATGAGTAACTTTATAGTGTCACACTGAATAAACAACATTTATCTTATGCCAAAAACATTCTTACTTCCCATTCTTTAGCACTTGATTTGTAAAGTAATTATCTGAATGTAAGATCGTACTTTTTAACTTTGTATTAGAAAATTTCAAAAGTAAACCTTAAATAAAGGTAAATACACATTTGTAATGTATTGCAAAATTATATGAAAACTACGAGTCTTAAGGGGTCCATACAGATCCGCTGGGTTGGATCATCGAGGCCCTACCAAATGGCCTGACCAAGCGCCCATACACAAAGCGGTAGTCGGCTAAAAATGCCATTCATCCTACAGTCGTGCTGCGCATGCCAGCCCTGTAAATGCATGTCTGAATGGACCTTTCACATAGTATACAAAATATGGTGTATTTTCATGAGTACTATTTTGCATTATAAAAAAAGAACATGTTTCGGTACATCCATAGAGCAGATAACCAGCCTTTGCTAAACTAAAACTGCCTACAACCCTAGAAATAAACAACAACTATCAAAGATGGGGAAGTTGTAGTGCCCTAATAAATGGAGTTGGATTGGTTCAGCCCAGTTTTGTAATCATTTCAGTGAGTTCTACCCAGCCTGTACCTATCTGCATACATGGTCCTATTTATTTTGCCTTACTGTTGTTCCATACAGACACCCCTGCATTTAACACGTAACTATGGTAAGCCTTGGCTGACAAACAGCAAAACCTCAACACCTTATAAGAGTCCCGAGTCCCCAGAATATCAACTATCATCTCCAGAGGTACAGTAAGATAGAGCATCAGACTTTGTAATCTCTTCAATTCACATAGTACAACTTTACTAACCACTTATAGAATTTCATGCCAGCCTCTATCTCACTTACTAATTCACTGATGCTCATCTTCAGTATGCAGTCTACAACCTTCTCCTATTCTGTTTTTAACTGAAGTATCATTCACTTTTTCTAACTAAAAATTAATACTTAAAAACATGTTTTGTCAATTTTGATAAAGAAATAAATGCATTATTTATAAAAGTTAACTTTCCTGTTTAGATTATGATTGCTGAGACTATATGTTCTAAGTATAGGGCATGCTTTCGAGCAAAGCACTGAAATAACACAAAATAAAAAGTATACACTGTATGGGAAATGCATTTAAGTACATTAAATGTTAATTGTGAGTGCTGTTCTTAAAGGAATAAAGAAGATACAGTAATAAGCCGTGTTTGAATTAAGGGTTTTGGAACTGTCGGTTTTAAAATCTGAAAATAGAAAATTCTAAAATTGAGATCGAAAACACTGCGCCAGATGGCAACGCGTGTGAAAAACATGCATGCATAGGTGCGTGTTACACACAAATTACCATATGTTTGCTCTGCAATCCACGCAATCAGAGCGCATTCTATCTTCAAAAAAATGGTGATCACATGCACGCCGATTGTTAGCGTATGAAAAATGCGGCAGTGTGGCCAAGCCTTAAAATTGATTTTGAGAATTTCAACAAGTTCTGCAGAGCTTCATTAATCTTTAGTTAGCATCACTTCTAGATGTGCCGTTGATGATGTCAAGGCATGCACTGTTGGTATTTCATGATGGTAATGAATCTGTAACACATGCCTCGATCATCAGTAAGAAGGCAGAGGACAACATGTAGTGACACAGGCAGCCTGCTCTACCAGCCATATAAGGAAAAAAACAAATTCAACAGAATGAAAGCTCAATCTCATATTTTTATCAGTCCCTTATTTTATCTAGTGTCTGAGAGTTATCACACTTGGCAACTTCTCGGCAGTAATTAGAGAGAAAAAAAGTCCAAAGTTGTTGAAATTAAATGTTGAGTCAAATAAGACATATGCTATATACATTTCCTAAGTTACCCCTGTTCATTTACTAAAGATGACTCCAAGTTTCTGTAAAAACCCGGTTTCAATTTGAAACTGCCGATTTTCGAAAATCTACAGACCCGGCGCAACTCAAAACTTATCAAGAAATTGAAAATTGAATCGAAAAATTGTATTAAAAAAAATTAATTGAAAGGACCTGTAAACCTGTAAAGATAGGGCGCGCGATCGGGACAGAACAGCTGTTCTGTGCAGGAGCGGCTGCGAGTGGAGCGGTGGGTAAGGTAAGTTACAGGTCCCCCGAGCGTCCTATTATTCACAGGGAGGTTAGAATAAGCGTTCTCACCTCCCTGTGAATAATAGAAACGAATGGGACATACTTAATTTTGGGGGTTTAGTGTTCCTTGAAATTTCAAAAATTGCAATCAAAAATTAAAAATTGTAATATTCAAAATATAATAATAATTGGACTCAAATTGGATTTTCGGAACATCAACAGGTCCGTGTAACAGAACTAAGTTTTGTTCATCTCTACCATTTAGCTTAAAGTGTTTTACTGCACACAGGTATAGTGTAAAGTGTATATTATTAAACATATTCAATGGAAGTGTCTAATGGTCACCCTATTTCACTTCATAACCCTTTTGTTTAGAGTAATTGAATGTGTTGACCAATGGTTTCTGTTTTACATTGCTGCCATTTAGCTTAGCCTTTCAATAATACTAGGACAGGACCATGATTTGAAGTTTTGTTTAAACATTTATAATCTGAAATTTGTCCTTTGTGGTAAACTTGAGGCCACACATAATTTGTTTGTGACACGGGTGAAATAAATTACTTCAGTATATTATAAACATACAGAGACTATGGTACTTAATTTACAATTTTCTCTGCAGAGTTCTTTAGGAAACTGGGAGACCTGTGTGCACAGAAATTGTGAATTTATGTTAAGTACTCTTTTTGCTTACCTCACACAGGCAAATACCATTCAAGGAAGTAAACTCAGGCTTCCTGGATATCTCTCTGGTAAAGAATTCCACTCTGCTGTAGATGGTAGCATTTTAACAACAGCAGCCACCAAAGTCAGGACACAATTTGCAGGTAGGACAAAAGTAAAGTAATAATTCTCTTATGTCTCTATTTTTCCTAATTATTGTTTTTTAGCTTTACTTCATCTTGTTTTAAAAAAGATGTGCAGTGGGAACACTTTCTTAAAGGGCATGTCCGACCCTTAAAATAAAAAAATAGTCACATGTCGGTTACCTGTCTCCAACCCCAACATATATATACATCACATTATTAGATGTATTATTAACCAGATAAGTACAGTATATACTTAAATATAAACCAAGGTTTTTTAGGCTGTAAAATCAGCCTGAAAACCTGACCTCGGTTTATACTCAAGTCATTCACTTACTTTGCAAATTTGGCCACCGCTCGCTTGCTGCCTGTACGGAACTGGCGGCTGACGTCACTGCCTGGCGAGGCAGTAGTGACGTCAGTACAGGGAGCAAGCAAGTGAGCGGCACCTGGATTTGCAGAGTGAGTGACTGACTTTGCACAGATGACTGAAACCAGCACAGACGCTAAGTCCTCTTGTCCACTGAACAGTAATAAACTGGAAAATAATAGCAGTTGAGATTGCAGGCAAGTCACCAGTTTTTGTTTTGAAGGATGGACATGCCCTTTACATAATATGTTGCTGTGGATAGTTATGTAAGCAGAAAACATATCAATAATATGCATGCATTAAAAGATAACACAGTTTTGTACAACTGTAGGGTGACAAATGAAAGGAACACTGTGCAAAACTATGGATACGTCAATAGGTTTAGAGTTAACTTCTCCAATGAAAAATTGTTTATGGGTAAATTACCCTTAAACCCAAAACTGCAATAGTAAGTCTAAGTTAAAATTCTGACTGATGTTCCGCTACCTTTCTGCTTCCTGGTTCTTCCAGTTATCAGCTGTTAGACAAGGGTGTAAAAAAAAGCTTGGGTAGCTTATAGAGATGTAAAAGGGAAAAGCATCTTGTTTTCTGTATTACATTAGCCAGCTTTCTATTGTAGCTTTGGGGGGTGAATCTACCTACTGTATGGACAATCTTTTATGTGAGGGACAAACTCTCCCTTTAATATTATTTGAAAATGGCAGTCAACGGGAATGGTGAAGGTCAGTTTGAGGTAAAAACCTTAATGATGGAACTGCTTGTTGAATTGCTAATAAAACTACAAGTCAAAATCTTGCAGAGATCTTTTACTGTATCTTTCTTTGCTTTCCAAGCTTAATCTTAACTGCTAGTTTCTTTTTGCAGTTGGACAAACCGTAATTTATCATCAGTTAATAAATGACCTTGGAAAACAGGAAGAAAGGCAGGATCAATGATGACATTATTTTTTGAATAGACTTTTAATCATGTTGGGCCACAATTACATTTTGCTTGTAAATGATAATAGTAAAAAAAAAAATTCTTTGGAAAGAGCAGCATTTCTGCATTACTGTAACTAAAATGTTCCACTATATAATCATATCCTGAACTTGTGTTCCTGTCGCAGATTATCTAATATGTTTTTGTTTTACTGGAATTACTAATTGGATTAAAGTAAATGTCATTTTCTTTTTGTATAGCGCACAGAAAAACACCAAGTCGAGCCGGAAGTAAGGCAGGAAGCAGATCGAGCAGTCGGCGTGGTAGTGATGCCTCAGACTTTGATATTTCTGAAATCCCGTCAGCATGTACTGATATGCCCGAGACTGTTGCTAACAGCAGCAGGCCCTCTCCACGAGCAAGTCCGCGCTCAGGGATAGGGAAACCTTCCAAAATTCCAACACCACAACGTCGGTCGCCAATAAACAAATTAAATAAACTCACAAAAAGATAGGGTGTTGTGTTCTGGAGAGTTTTTTTTTTTTTCATTGTGCTTTGCCTATTTAAGTTTCCAAGATGTAAAAACTATTGTGTAAAATGCGATTTTAACCTTGCAAATGGCCTTAAATGTATGTTTTGTCTTGTTTTTTTACACATATTTTTATCTAAAGCTTTTAATTGTCTTATAGTTTGGAGAAGGGAAAAGAAGACTTAATTAAAGAAACATGTACCCACTTTTGTGACGTACAGACACTAAACGATTTGTTGAATGTATTTATGAACTCTTTGCATCCTGGAAAGTAGTACAGTATGCCCAGTATACACAGCTTCATTAGTTGCAGTTTAAGAATACCTCAGAATTATTTATAATGTTGCAAAAAGGTGAGCTGAATGAGAAAGAAAAACACTACAAAATGTCTGTGGTCAATTGAATATATTTATGCACACTGCATTCTTATTTGCAGTTTTATGTTCAGGGAACTCACAGGTTTATAATTTCTGGACAGAAATACATTTTTAATAAAATGTCTGTACAATTCTGTCAAACAGAATTACAGTACTGTCAAAATAATGGTATAAGTGAGTCTTTTTTTGCTTGAGTGGATGATAGCATTATATTATCAAACTACTTTTGTATCAAATTCATTTTGCCTGCATACATCTGTATAATAAATCTTGTCCATATACAATTGCATGGTTGAATAATGTGGTAATTATATTGGGGAATTATTTTTGTACGATTCAATTACAATAATATACAGTATATATACATTCCAATATAACTAACCTTAACATTTTCAAATACGATCCAGGGCTCCAACAACAATCTGAATTTGCAAATAAGTAGTCTACTGTACATATAGATACAGAGATTACTTTGTGCAGGACCACTCAAGATTTTATTTTTATTTTTGCACCTGCAACCTTTGTAAGGTTGTGTCATTCCCGGAGTAAAATTGCCCATATTTTATTAATCCTGGACATAAAACATTTATGGAATAAAAGTTTACAACAACCAATAAGATTGTATCTAACTGAAGTTACTCAGTAAAAAGCTTAAGATTGTTTGATTGGTTGCTTAAGTTTCAGGTGCCAATAGTAAAAGGCATTGATATATACTCAGAACTCATGTATACAATACTATGCAAGAGACAATGGACTTGTTGAGACTGCTTTTAGACAAATTGGTGTCCTTTGGGGCTAATGACAGGCCTGTGGGGGGGTCTAGAGTTATAATGGGAAATTAGATGGATTACCACAGTTCAGAAGTCAAAAAACAAAGTCAAAATGGGCAAAGGGAAGGAAAGTGGTATTGCACTCTGTGTACATCTGTTTACATCTACAAAAATAACAAAGGATTTAAAGGAGTCACCAACACCAGAAATGAGTGCCCCTGAACATTAGAATAATATATAGTGGATAATGTGCCCCCCACTGTAAATTATAAGGATATTAGAAGTCACCGAAGTCTCTGACCATATAAAAGCACAAGGCTGTAGGCTGAGTGCTTTTATAAAGAGCACGGACCTCTGAGAGGACTTAAAATATCCCAATGAATTAACAGTAGGGGGTAAATTATCCGTTATAACCCACCGCCCTATTCCCATGGTTCTTACAAAATTGTGCAATCCCTCCCTCATCCATTTTAATAATACAAGTTTGCAGGCTTACAAACACCCCTCCCCCAAAACCCCCCAACTCTTGTCACATCCACAGTCCCCTGGATGGGGTAATCCCACTTTATTTGTGAAGAAACACAATTTTTCGCTCTTGGTCCTTTATCAACTGAAGACTGGACAGCCATATTCTAATAAGGGATTGTATATGTTTGGCCATGAGGAGGCCAAAAGGGACTGGACACCTAGCAGGTACCCTGTAAATATATAATTATATAAAATAATTTGTAAGTTTATAGGAGTTTTCACTGTCTAAGTGACAAGCTGGTGGTGAGTGTTGTAAAGTGGGAGGGGCACATGCAAAGTGCTGAAGTATTGGATTTAGAGAAAATTCAGGTTCTATTACACATGCCACAAACCTGTCAGAACATTAAGAAGAGACAAAAACGAATGACACACAGAGGGCCGTATTTATAAAGGCGCGGTATCGGTTTTTAGCGATACGTTAACGTTCGTTAAACCGATCATTAATTTCCGATCAGTTTAACAATCGTTAATTTACGATTGTTATAGTAAGTTAACCATAACGATCGTAAATTGACGATATCGATTGTAAATCTACGATAACAAAATCGTAGATTTATGATCCCTATAGAATACCATTGCAATAGTTTACTACATGTACGATCACAATCAGAGAGGCTTCCAACTCTTCAGTTTCCAGGATTTTCATCAGGCCTGGCTGGACAAACATGCAGCACAAGAGAAAGGTAAGGATCTTCTAACACTACACAGTGGGCTCAACAGTGGAGCAAGTTTTAGTTGGGGGGAATGGGGTAGACATGCCCTTTCAAGATAATTATTGCCTCTATTCTGGCTAGTAGTTGGCACCTCCATCCATACAGGCAATCAAGGCTGTGACATAACAGCCAATGACTGACTGCTATTTTACCTGCTGCATCCTCTGCACATATAACATAGATATGGGCCTAGGCACTTCTTCAGGCAATGTGCCAATGTATTCCAGGTGCTGCTTCCTTCTGTCCTCTACCTTAAGGACTCCAAGCTATAGCACAAGCAGAAAGAAGATGATGGAAGCGCACACTGTTTCACAGAAAAGTTCTGTTTATTGCATCATACAAACACAACGTTTCGGAGAATGCTATGTCTCCATCAGGTGACACCTGATATAATATTGCTATTACATATTTCCCATTTAGCTAAACCTCACCATTCTTCTCACATTCTCCCCCCCTCCCCTTTTTTAGCTGTTTTTTTTTTTTTGCCTTCCTCTGGATCAAGGGTTAAAAAAAAGAGTGAATAGGTTGGACTTGATGGACGTATGTCTTTATACAACCTCAATTACTATGGTACATGCCCAGTACTAAGCAACTGCATAATCTGCAGGTCACACCTACTAGTAGACTTTAGCCAATCCTGTTACAGTCCATATTAGGCTGAAGTTGTAATTTACACTTTATTGTATTGCTACAGCGTTCTTGGGTACACAAATCAAACTATAATGCTGGGCTTGATGAATGGTCAAAGTCTGAGTCATCCTTACAGCGCCAGCTTGTAATTTTGGCATGGCCTATAAAAATGAGTGAAAATAACATTATTGTTAATGTTAATTTGATTGCCAATTTTGGAAGCTATAAACAGATTATCCATTATTCTACAGAAACACAAGTTCAGGAAATTATTTGTATTTTTAGACTCCAGCGACTTCTACAGATGTGTTTTTTTCAAAACATAAACATTAAAGAAGGTCATTTTAAGTAACAGACTCAGCGTCACATGCAGGTTAGGAATTGAATTATATAGTGGTTAATGCACCCCCAACTATAAATTATAAGGATATTAGAATTCACAGAGGAGTTCTGTGACCATATAAAAGCACGAGGCCGCAGGCCGAGTACCTTTTATACAGGGCATGGATCTCCAAGGTGACTTCTAATATCCCTTTAATTTACAGTTCGGGGTGCTTTATTTATTATAACCTACCCCTTTGTGGCTTCTGGTTTCCTTCTCCTGGAACTGTAAGATTATAAGGCTATAATCTTACAGTTCCTTCCATAGAAATCCGCTACATGGGTAGGTTATAGCTTTATATTCTACTACAACACTTTCTCCCTATATTATTAATAATATTTCAGCATGGGACTCCCATACGCACAAACCTTTTTATCCTGGAATGAGGTGACTTGAAAATGTAATCTCCCCGACTCATTTTGTAATTCTTATGTTAGAATATTGCAGTTTGCTATTATGATCCTTGGGACCTGTACAGATAAACGGTTATCCCCCTTGGAGGAACTCATATCCAAACTAGAGATTTAACTATCTATCAAGTGAGTTGACTTTAGTTCGTTTTTATTATTTCTCCATCTGTTTACAAATAGAAAAATCTGAAACCAAATAAAAATGAATAAACCAAACAAATAAATAAAGAATGCTTGAAGAAATGGTATTTATATAGAAATAGGTATTAGATTTAAAATGAGGCAGTGTTTGATTTATATGGCTACGATCAATCGTCTGTACAATACATGCAAGTAGTAGACTACCGCAATGGTTTTGTATAGGCCAGCATACAGTTATGATTGCGATCTTACAGTAAATGTATAGTCGAAATAGTAACAACCGCAGATGTAAAATTACGGTCAAATTTTTGTTGAAGGTGCGGCATCGCAAAACAGCAATATCACATCTTTAGAAATATGGCCCTATGTTTACCTATGTAGTAACATTTTTGCAAATTAAAAGATCACTGATCTTTGTTCCACAATGAGAGTTTCACAAATGTACGTGCTAATCTGTGCACCAGCCTCCATCTCATATAGGATATAGCAATGCAGATCCAGAAATACACAAGGCACTGCCAATCCACTAGTATGAGTGAGTACTCCAGCCACCATATTAAAGTTTCCCAGTGTTGCCTCTACCCTTTCAAAGCAGTAATTTGGGCCGTAGAAATCCTGAAATTTCCCTCACACTAGTGGTAGTGCTTTGTGTACTGTGTATTCTCATCTGAGCTGAAGGCTGGTGCACAGACTAAGGGATAGACCACCCTGATGCTTTTTCTCGCACATTAGCGTCCACTCTCAGGGCAGCGCATGTCATTGTGGCTGGACATAAGCAATAACCTTTTTTTTTTTTTTGAGGATTGCATGCCCTAATGGACAGAAACAAGTGTGAAAGTAGTATAGGAAAGTTCTTCTTGTACACATGGATTATGCAAAGTTCTAAAGTGTTCACACATTTATATTCCACAAATGGAATGTTTGACAGGGAGAATTTTACAAAAATCAGCAGTAAAAAGAAAGAGAATTAAGCAAAGGGAACTCATTTCTAATCTAAGAATTCCAGAGTTTACACAAACAAGAAATCTACAGAAAACTTATATGAATAGGATGTTTGTAGATAAGATTTCAATTAATCAAATACTCAGCAAATCACTATTTGCCTGAGACAAATAGTGATCAGCTTTAAACCCCGTACCCACATCTGATTTAGTGGACGAGGCCCGATTCCCGAGCATATGCACACACGAAGCGAACAGGTGTTTTGGGTGATAATCACTCATGTGTATGTGTTTGCTTGGGCGTCATTAGCCAATATATTGCAGTGGATCAACATGCCTTGTCTGCCAACATGTGTATGTAGCCCTAGATCAAGCTCAAATGAACAGTGTCATTTTCAGTATCAGTGGATAATATAGAAAATAATGCAACCCCCACTGTAAATTATAAGGATATTATAAGTCACAGAGGAGTTCCGTGACCATATAAAAGCACGAAGCCACAGGCCTCATGTGGAACTCCTAGGTGACTTCTAATATCTCAATACTTTTTAGTAGGGGGTGCATTATCTATTATAATTCACCCCCTCAATTAAGTACATTCCTGGCCTCTGTGCAACAATCTGTTCATACAGTGACTCAATGACAAGTATAGCATATACTTACTCCCAGCCCCCCCCCTCACTTCTCCCACCTCCCCCTCACTTCCCCCCACCTGATCAATCTTGCAAGTGATTTGGAAGTCGCTCGCGCAATAGAGCAGGCTCTGTGCAGGATGTAACAGGAAGAGGAGGAGCTGGGGCAGCCACAGTGGTGTTGCATAAGCAGAACATAGTGGGAGGCAATTCAAAAGATGGTGAGGCTAAAGGGGGGTGGAAACGGATTAGGGGGAAGTGAACCAAGGGTAGAGGAGAGGGGAACCCACTTCCAGAAAGTTATAATTGGCGCTCTGCTACATAGTATTATTTACAGATGGACTCCATGGAAGTCCAATGAAGGGGTGGATTATATGTTTATTTGACAATGTGTATTCATCATTATTGTGCGAAAAAAAACAACATCCCCTTAAATACTGATGTAAAGTTATCTATTCCAGCATTTTGTACAGATAATTCAAACATTATACACAATATAATATCTGCAAGCCTCCCATTGTAATCAGTGTGACATTGTAGGAACCTTCTGCAATGGCTAGCCCTTAAGTGGACTAAGTGGACTTGGACTTACTTAAAGGGTAACTGTGGTCCTGAATACTTTCAAATTAGTAAGAATTATATAAAAAGCCTTCCATCACACCTTCAAAATAAAACCTAAATCACATCTCTAGATAAAATTTGTGAGAAGTTATTGCTGGAAAGGTTCAGCAATATTACTTCCTGCTTGAAAACTTCCTGTTTTCAGTCATGTGACCAGCTTGTAGTCATGTGACCAGCCTCTGCCTGCATTAATAGGCTCCCCTTCACAACTGTCAATTTTTTCCCCAGGTACTTCCTGATTTCCCCAGCATTAAGTCTTAACTGAGCATGCTTCTCCCCCGGGGCGAATGTTTGGGCAGAGGTCAGGTGATGTCGCTCAACCTACTGGAAGCAGGAAGTTTGTACATTCACCCCAATGTAATTTCTCACAGGCTGAAGCCAGAGATGTGATTGTCGGCTCGTTTTAAAGGAAATACTACAGGCTTTCATTCAACCCTAACTTGTTTTGAGACCACAGTTGCCCTTTAAACACTTCAATAGAAATTCCCCATTAAAAATATACAACTGTATGTTGATATTTTGTCTGTTGTGACTAAGGGACTAGGAGATAAAGAGTAGATCCATGAAACAACCTTGACTTGAAGTTCAGCATCCCACTGTGCTATTCATCTAGTTTAATGAAGGGATAACACCGACAAATCGGTAGTGCTATGTTTGGAGCGCAAAACAAAAATAAACACTGGCGTTATTGTTTTATATATAGCAAGCAATAAAATAAACTAGCTCAAAATATCTTAGATCACTTAGATAAAAAGCTACAAAATAATTTCCCCTTATAACCAGCACTTGATATTATTGCTGCATTTTTAAAATGCCTTTGTCTAAAGCCAAACTGAGTACAGAAAGGATCTGCAGATTATGTGCATATATGGCCACGTAGCTTCACAATGATACAGCGCTGTTAAACATAAAATCCAGCTAGCAGTCTCTGCCAAATCATGAATCAGAAGAAAGATGTACTTTCCATTGCCTAATAATTCTATTTAAACTCATAATAATTATAGCAATTACAACTGCAGACACTGGCAGAAATAATAAGTCTGGAGTTTCTGAGACCTAATTGAATATTGCACAATGTACACAGATATCTGTAACAGGCCAATCAAATCCATTATTAGTAGATAATAAACATTTCATATGGTTAATATTTTTTGTTTGTTTAAACACCCTTTGGAGATTTACCAAAATAATATTACAATGTCATCCGAGGGAATATTTTAAATATGCACCTGCCTCCTACAGAGGCATAAAGAATAAGATCCTGTTTTGCTTTCAAGCCAGTAAATGGGCATTGGCACACATCGGATGAAAATCACACATGGTTGTGTGCCAACGCCCATTTACTGGCTTGGACTGTTTGTGTGGACCACATGGAACAATGGATCTGGGGCAGCCGCACCTGGATCACCTAACAGAGCAAATCAACTTCTGCACCTTTGCCTCTATATCTTGCAAATATTTCTAATATTACAGGCCAGTCATTTAAAGGATTTGATGCTGGAAAGGCATTTTGGAGAAGTGTTGGGGGCAATGCACCCAGATCACCTATATACTTATGGTCTATGTATAGGGCACATATGTGCAGTTGTATTGTATGTCCTAATTGTTGCATTGCCTTTTCTATTTTGCTTGGTTTACTATAGAATCATAAAAAAAATTGTAATAAGAACTTTCATATGAGAGATTCAACGTTTAACAGTAAAGTAAGTAGCAGTAGTAAAACATCACCTTCAAACGCATTTCCCCCTTATGTCCCATACAGTCTAGTGCTTGTGAAGGTTCTCATTCATCCAGGTCATGGTATATCTGTTGTATTCAATTAGAATCACTGGACTTGAAATGTATTTCTTGAAGACGTTTCGCTAGTCATCCGACTGGCTTTCTCATTCAGAATGACTTGTACAAGATTCTGTGGCAATTATGTACCCTGGAAATCCCATTAGCATATCACAGCCAGGTGTTAAGGGTGTGATTAGATAGTGGCAAGAGGTGTTATAGGAACGCCAGAGTAAGGTGTTAAAACAGCATTGTACATGGCACAGTTTTGTGTCGAACCCCACCTCTATTTAGGCTTGGTTTCTTATTTTCACATAAATGGCCTCCTACTACACCTCTCTTGACCATGCACGTTCCTTCGCCAATATGTTAACATTACAATCTTCAAAGGTATGTCCTTTACCTTAAGATGTCAGGTACACAGCTGAGTCCTGACCCGAGGAATTGGCTCTTCTGTGCTGGGCCATACGTTGATGCAGTTGCTGTTTGGTCTCCCCACATACAAATCAGAGCATTCTTCACTGCACTGCACTGCAATATATGTCCTTTTCTTGTGTTTTGGGTATTGGGTCTTTTCGGATGTACCAATTGCTGCCTCAGTGTGTTGTTCGGTTTTAAAGCAGACAGGGATACGAGTTTTTTGAAAATTCTTCTTACTTTTCTCGGAGACCCCTAGGCTAAAGAAATGAAACATCTCAGAGGAGCCCTTAAAACTTGTGGATATCCAGACTGGCCTTTGTCAAAAGAAGTAGAAAAAGAAAAGACACAAATAACCAATAGTAAAGGGGAAAAGCAGACAGGAGAGAACATGGTCATCCCATATGTAGCAGGGGTCTCTGAGAAATTAAGAAGAATTTTCAAAAAACATCGTATCCCTGTCTACTTTAAACCGAACAACACACTGAGGCAGCAATTGGTACATCCGAAAGACCCATACCCAAACACAAGAAAAGCGACATCATATATGGCGTGCAGTGCAGTGAAGAATGCTCTGATTTGTATGTGGGGAGACCAAACAGCAACTGCATCAACGTATGGCCCAGCACAGAAGAGCCAATCCTCGGGTCAGGACTCAGCCGTGTACCTGCATCTTAAGGTAAGGACATACCTTTGAAGATTGTAATGTTAACATATTGGCGAAGGAACGTGACTGGTTCAAGAGAGGTGTTAAGGAGGCCATTTATGTGAAAATAAAGAACCAAGCCTAAATAGAGGTGGGGGGGTTCGACACCAACTGTCTGCCATGTACAATGCGTTTTTAACACCTTACTCTGGCATCCTATAACACCTCTTAGCCACTATCTAATCACACCCTTAACACCTGGCTGTGATATGCTAATTGGGATTTTCCAGGGTACATAATTGCCACAGATTCTTGTACAAGTCATTCTGATATTAGAAAGCCAGTCGGATGACTAGCGAAACGTCTTCAAGAACTACATTTCAAGTCCAGTTGATCTAATTGAATACAACAGACATACAGTCTAGTAACTGCAGATTAAAGCTAGCTATTGCTTTTCTTTCTGCTGTATGTAATCCCTAAGTAAGGTCTAAAAATATATTATATTATATAGTTATATATTATATAGTATTATAAAAAGCCCTCCAGTCTTCAGTCATGTTTAATTTTAATCCCCTCTCCCTTTAAAATTCTGAAAAGCTGATGGAGACACTCTCTCCCTGGGTGAATCACATTGAGCTCACTAAGCTGGAAGAGTCTAGAGGGGATAGTATACATTACTTGAGGCTAGAGATATAATGTGGGTTCGAATAGAACCCAGTTTCGAATCGAATCTGAGAGTTTCGAAAGTTCCGACGCAACTTTCGGAAATCCCGGATTTCATGGAAACCGGATTTTTTTAATTTTCGATTTTTATCGAAAATCGAAAGTGGACAGTTATCGAAAATCGAAAGTTGACGATATCGAAAATCTAACCCTTGAAAGTAGCACTCAGGAAAGATAGTTTTAAAATAAGTTGGTTATATTTACAGGTTGCCCAGACCATTCCCCAGGTCTCTGTGTCATTTACAGTAACCTACTATTACTATTTGTCCCTCAAAATGGACAGAACTTTTGAATTTTTTTCTCCCATAGATTTCTATGGGTCCGTTTTTGAATCTTCGAATTTTCTGGAATTTCGAACATCTCCACTTGAGGCTGTCTACACATGGGTAAATATTTTGGTCAAAATATCTGCCAAATTTCTGTTAGGTTGAATTCTCCTGACTGATTTCTTGTTATATCACTGTTGATCCTGTGGTCTTTAGTGAACTGGGTACTTTCATTTCTCTCTCACAGAACACAAACGAATTTACTGATCAGTACGGTAGGTCTGTAAGCAGGAATATTGGGCATTTATATGCCTTTATGTACTCATCCTAAATTATCACCTTATGGGGGGTGTGGCCTGACATGACCTGAGGCTAGACGTGCTTCAGGGTATCTCCGCTCGAAAACAAAAAATCCTGCCTTAAATCCTTGGGGAACACACAAATACCTGGCCCCTAACCCCCCTGGAACCCCCTAGAGACACACTGCTACCTCCCAGGCCAGGCAATGGACTTCTAAGAGACAGGCAGAGCAGAGATACCACCGGGCGGACCCATCGGTTGCTGGGCCCAGACCCAACAACAGAGCCACACAGGCTTACCGGGATCCCACACATCCAAGACTTTCACTTTTATGCATAAAATTGTAACTAAAACCCCCCATGTTTTTACTGTTTGCACTAGCATAGATATTATGATATATGGGGGCCCAGGAATGTGCATTGATCATCTATTTTCTTGTTTGTTCTAATGTTTTGGTCAGATCAGTAGCACTTCCACTATTTGTTATAAAGTAATTTTGCCACAGGAGTGCTCCCACAGCCCCCCTTTTGTGTACGCATTCAAGACTCTGCCTGGCCCACACATCTGCAGGGAGATCAAAGACCTGAACCCCACAAACGAAGTCAGCACCGACACCACTGAGGCCTGTTGGCACGCAACCATGCAGGCTTCGCAAACACCAGGTCCCGAAGCGGGGGCCAAAAGTAACATTACCGCCTCAGCAGCCCCAGACAGAAGGGGAGAGGAGCACCGGAACACTTACCTCACTACCAAGCGCTCGCTCGACCAAGCCGCAGCACCATCCCGGAGGCTCCGACCACATGTCCACCGATGTGGCCTGGCCCGAATCGGCCGCCCCGCCACACTGCTACCTAAGAGGCCGGAATCCTGACCCAGCACTACTGCACATCCTGCCTTCCAGAGGCAAATTCATCACTCTCTGCAGGAGGCATCTGACCGGCACAGAGCGGCACTGGAGATAGCCCGGCCTGAGAAAGAGGTAGGAGCCTAGCTTAACTAGTACATAGAGTAAATCCACCTGGTCCCCCTCACATAAACCAGTGGCCATGCATGTGGCCTCCTGATCTGGCCTTTTGACTAAAGTGACCTCACTGACTAAAGTGAATGACCGTGAACTAGCCTCCCAAGATTATTAATACCCACAATAATCATTTGCACCCCAACCAATTTTATTGCAAATTGCACCCCAGGGCAACATATGAACGACTGTCGATATCTTGTGGGACCAAGGCCTCGTAAACAGACACCACTGATTCTGAACTCTGAGAACAACCCTTGGGAACAAACCAAGTCATCTGAATATCATAATCAAACAACCTAATGTCTCCCAAAAAGGCCCAAGACCCGTCGTCCAAAGACTCTACACGCAGGTTGGATAAATTCCGAAGACAAGAGAATGCAGAGCAAGCTTCACGAACTGAAAACCTATTAAGGGAAACCTCCTAACAGCAACCTGACAATGCCACCAAAGTCTTGGACACCATAGCTGTTTACCAATCTACACTAACCACAAAACTTGAAGAAGTTAAAACGGATTTATCTCTCCTGCGACAGGACTTCCAAAACCTCAGAGAGCGAGTCAAAGACATCGAAGGCTGCATGAACTCAATGGAAGATACTGTCCCCTACCCCAACAAATCAGAGAACACCAAAACCTAATACAAGCCATACAACTAAAACAAGAGGACTTAGAAAACAGACACCGCCGTAACAACATCAGATTTGTAGGCCTACCGGAAAAATGTAAAGGCTCAAACCCTCCGCAGTTCCTGGAAAACCTGCTACCCCAGATATTCGTCAGGGAGGCGTTCTCTGGTTCCTTTGTGGTGGAACGGGCCCCCCGAACACCTCCACGACCCCCACCCCGGGAGCACCTCCAAGAACACTTATCGCCAAACTTCTTAACTACAAAGACCGAGACACCATTCTTCGCCTGTCTAGAGAAAAAGGAAATATCCGTTACCAAAATGCTTCCATCTCCGTTTACCCGGATTTCTCAACAGAAGTCTAACGACAGAGAGCTAAATTTACAGATGTGAAACGTCGACTGAGAGCGCCCAACATCAAGTACTGTTGAATGTTCCCAGCCAGACTGTGAGTCGCTGATGGAGACACCACTAAAATCTTTACCACTCCAGCCGAGGCCTCAGCATGGATGGACTCCCGAAATAGAAACGAACCAGCTGCCCCACACTGACCTGGTCGGCCGGTGATGGAACCTCCTGATCTTCGGAGGCTAGAAAAGTAAAACCTTTAACTTCTAAACAAACCATTCCCCCCACTACCATCGACAACACCCTTAAAAGAACTCTGGTCCTGTTCTTCCCCCTTCCCCCCCCACATCTTCTCCCCCCCCCCTTTTACAGCCCATATTGGCGGGATGAACAATAGCTACTCGGAGACTAACTAAGTCGCTGCTAAAAGTTATACCTCACCGGAAAAGATTATTTGCCCCATAGACCTTTAGCAGTTCCGACCATACATAGTCAAGATTTGATTTGTTTTGCTCGTTTGACTAAGTCTTTCTAATTTATGAGTTTAGGGAACAATGCTCACATCGACTGTTCGATGGAGAGCCGGGTTTCATGTATTTATTTTTGCCTTGTGAAATAACATCTAATGTAAACGATTCTAACATAAGTAATCTCGCTGTTATCTATAACAATATGACATGTATGCGTGTTTAAACTATCATCTGCCACTTCAGCCTCATGTCCTATGGTATTGAACAGTGACCCCTAACAAACTTAAACTATTAACCTGGAATGTCAGGGGTCTCCAAATCAAAATCAAATGCTCAGCAATACTCCAATATATCAAAAAAAACAACGAGCTGATATAGTAGTTCTCCTAGAGACCCACCTTTATGGTCAACAACAGCTAGCTCTTAAAAGACCCTGGGTCGGATGGACTTACCACTTTCAATTTACCACATCCTCCAGAGGGGTGGCTATATTAATCTCCAAATCTATACAATTTGACTTGGTGGACCTGAGGCTGGATAGGCAAGGCACCTACATTTTGTTATATGCTAATATATGCAACAAAACATTGATCATCTTAGCCTCCTATGTTCCCCCACCCTTTGCTATGTCATCCCTACAAACTCCTATTTAATTCCTCGCCGAGCACCCCAACATCCCCTCCATATGATGAGATTTTAACATGGTAACTGACCTTGAATGGGACCACCTCCACCCCCCCCCCCCCTGATTGGATGCCTCCTCCCAATGTCACCACCAGGTTTGGCAGAACCATGCAATCACTACTTCTAATCAATGCCTGGCGAACCTGTCACCCAAACAAATGAGAGTACTCCTGCTTTTCAGAATCCCACAATACAATGTCTTGCATTTACATTATCTTTATACACACAATACTCACTCCCAAACTGCTGAATTCAGGCTTTGAAGCTAGAACTCTATCCGACCATGCCCCTTGCTGGATAGAGCTGGCATGGCTAGATACACCTTCCCAGCCCTGTCAATAGAGAACATACACCCTTTTGGCCCCAGTTTTAATATCAGAAAACAGAGACCTTTCCATGGAATGGGAGGAATTTTTCACCAGAAACGACAACACCACCAAGGTGACTTCAGTATGGGAAACATACAAACAATATGCAAAAATGACTCTTACTCCGCATAACACACTAAAACAAGCATCAGACAAAACTGAATACAGAGCCACTATGGCACTGCTGGCAGCCCAAACGGAGTTTATAAACAACCCAACCCAATTACTGCCTCGGCCTTCAAGCTACAGTCTAGAGAAACTAACAAAATACACCAAATCCAAAGCCCAAAAGTCCTTACATTTTAAGTCACAATCACACTTCGAATACGGAGAAAGATGTGGTAAACTCCTGGCCTATATGGCGAACGAGCACAAACCACCCACAGTGATCAAACTAATTTCCCCATCAGGACACACCATAACTGACCCAGTATTAGTCTCGCAACACCTAGCTGAGTACTACACCGAACTATATACATCAACATTACAATACACACCAGGGGAAATTCGCAACTTTCTAACTACAGCTCACTTCCTACAGCTTCCCCCTGAAGCATGTGCTGAGCTCGAAAGCCCAATCTCCGAAATAGAAATCCAACAAGCTATATCTGCAATGTCACGCCTACATGAATTTGGAATCAAACCACGAAGAGATGGGCTCAAGATGTGTAATCGCACTTGACACGGCTAAAGCTTTTGACTCAGTAGAATGGCCCTTTCTCTGGCAAGTCCTGCAAAACTTCGGATTTGGCCCAAACTTCATAAAATGGCTCAAAATTTTATACCAACACCCCAAAGCTAGAAAACTGGCAAATAATGTCACCCCTCTTCCCACTAACCAGAGGCACCCGCTAGGGCTGTCCTCTATCACCCCTCCTCTATGCCATAGTTGTGGAGCCTCTTGCGATTCAACTACGCACTAATCCAAACATCCGCAGACTTAAAAAAGGCGATCTAAAAGAGACAATAAGTCTCGACGCAGATGATATGTTGCTCTTCCTAGCTGACCAAAACACATCCCTTCAAACATCACTACAACTGATCACAAACTACGACAAATATTCCAGGCTCTCGATAAACGGGGCCAAATCTCAAATACTGCCGATCGATAGCTTTCCCCCAGAAGCCCCCTCTAAGTTCATCACCCCTACACAGATCCACCACAATTAAATATCTGAGATTGAATATCTCGAGACGGTCAACAGAATTTATCGCCCTCAAAGGGCATGTCCACCCCCATACTGGCCCCACTCTGTAGTTTAATAAAATCCTTACCTTACATTTCTGCTCCAAATGGTTCTCCTGCTGTGCCCCTCCAAAGTCCAGGAAACTGCAGTGTAAGATCTGTCCTGCTCCTGCGTCTGCCTCAACCTCGACAAGGTTTGAGGCATGCACAGGAGAGCCCTCCCTCTACCACCCGCTTTGGCCTCCCTCCCCCTAGCGTAAATCAGTTTTTATATAATATAGTTCATGTTTACCCAGCCCCAACTGCTATAATTATATCATCAGAAAGTCCCCCGATCATTACTTACCTTACCTCTCTCCTTCGCCGTTGTGAGCAGTCGGCAGTCGCATCCGTGATTGGCTGCTTCTCAGCCAATCACAGACGCGGCTGGCGGTCCCGCCCCCTGCTTGCATTTCCGTGCAAGCAGAGGGCCGGGTAGTGCAGCGAAGGAGAGAGGTAAGGTAAGTAATGATTGGGGGACTTTCTGATGATATAATCATAGCAGTTGGGGCTGGGGGAACATGAAATATATTATATAAAAACTTTTTATAAAGGGTGGACATGCCCTTTAACATCTAACCACTTATAAGGCTGGTGAAACACAAGACACAAATCTGGTCCAAGTTACCTCTGGGAGTGACGGGCCGAATCAATTTAATCAAAATGATACTACTTCCAAAGATCTTATATATAGTATGGCACTCTCCCATCTTCCTACCCCTAAAATACTTTAAAATATTTGAGACAATCCTTAAATCCTTTGTATGGGGCACAGGACGTCATAAATTAAACTGGAACACCCTTAAAAACCCCTCCGACATGGGTGGCCTGGCAGTCCCTGATTTAAGAATCTATTATCTAGCGGCACAGCTATCCCATCTAAGTCACTGGTCACTAGAGGAGCGGGATAGAGTCCACAACTTGTTAGAGATACCAAATTCAAATACCAACTCCAACACCCTTGAAGAGGCACACCCCTGAATAATAACCCACATCCTCTCCTGGTTCAAATACTGAAGACTTGGGATTTGGCAACTAAAACAATGACCACCCCAACAATCAATAGAGACACACCACTATGGCACAACAAACGACTACCAGAATTTATCTCCATACCAAACGCAAATTTATGGATCAATTAAAAAATAACTCGAGTCTCTCACCTCGCAAACAATAACACACTTAAAACCTTCGAACAATTGAAACAGGAATTCACACTGCAAAACAATATCCTTTTCAGGTATCTCCAGGTGAGACACGCATTTCAGGCACAGTTTACAAACACCCCTTCAGATTTTGTAAGAAACCCTCTGTATGACATACTAAGTACTTCAACCTCCTCAAAACTAATCTCAAAAATATACCGCTGCCTCAGATCTCCTCCAGCAAGTGTACTTGCTCAATGGAAAAAAAATATCCTGGGAACGTGATGTGGGATCGATAGACGGAGAGGACTGGATGGAAGCCCTAGTGGCCCACACCCTAGCCTCTCCCAGAATGTCCGATAGATTAACTCAACTATACATTCTGCACAGAATCTCACCCCAGTCCGTCTTTCCCGCTACAAACCCAACTACAGCCCACACTGTCCGAAGTGCCTACTGGCACCATGTAACTTTTACCATATGATATGGGAATGCCCCAGAGTTCAAGGCTTTTGGCACCAAATAATCAAACTCCTACATGACCATATGGGATCCCCGGTGGGACTAGACCCTAAAATTTGTCTCTTAGGAATTATAGAAGAAGCAATCCCTGACAGGTTCTTCCGTATCTTTCTGAACGAAAGTTAATCGCCCAAACATGGATCCAGCCAACCCTTCCCTCACTGTTAAACTGGAAGACTGCCATAAACGCAACCCTCCCTTTCAAGAAACTCATTTATACCCACCGGGGCTGCCCTACCAAATACGACAAAATATGGTCCAGATGGGAAACCTCCCCTCACACATGCAATGAGTAAATGTCTAAATAAAACAATTGGATATAAAGATATCAGTTTGGAATCTGTTTCTTAGGATCGCCAAGTAAATCAGGAAAGTATGTTACAAGGCAGAACGGGGTTTTTCCTTTTTGTTTTAGTTATTATTAATGTTAATGTTTATTAATGATATTACAGCAACTATATAGGGAAATAGAACATCGGCAATTCCAACTGTACACTGTTTATTTGCAATAACTGAGCACTCATCATAATATTCATAACTGTTTTCCTACGAATTTTATTACTTGTGCTATGTAACTGTATTTTTTACTGTATTATCAATAAAATACCTCCACTAGGAAGGGATTTAAAAAAAATTATCACTTTATGTACCGGTATCCCTGCATTCTGTGCTGTTTCTAGGCATATGCAACCTAAGACAGGGATCCATATCAGCCATAGAGCAATAAGCTGTTAAGCTGGTTACACACATCACAGATTTTTGAGAAATGACAAACAGGATCTGCAAGGGAGATTTACTGTCTTTCCTGAATGACCGTTCAGCCGATCCAAACGTTCGGTGGCCTCAAGCTCGTTTGGGAAAGCCGTGCGCCACACACAGTGCTGATAAAGCAGTATTGCAGCTTTATCGGTTCTGTGTGTACCAAGCTTTAACTGTCTAGTTTCCTGTAGCCTCTTTTTTTGAATACAGTATAATCCAGCCTGTGCAAAGACTAATCCAAGAGATGTTTGGGGGAAGTTTCAGATGGGAAGGGGGCACCAAAAGTTGCTTAGGGCACCCAAATAGCTAGAACCAGCCCTGCCTGCATTTGCATCCATCTGACATCTGCTACAAAAATGGATATACACTTTATGTACTTCCTGTACTCTGTATATACTCTCTATGACTGTGTGGACAACCTATTGAACACTATTCTCTGCTCTATAAGGTCTAGGCCACACCAGCGAGTTTTAACATGCGATCTGATCGCGATTAAAAACGCATGCTAGTGTTGGCCAATTGAACTGCCCGGTGCACTACCATATGTTAATTGGAGCGCATGCGATCACCATTTTTGGTACGATTCGTATGCAATCCGATCCCCCCGAAAATGACAGCGCAAGCATGCACAAACACGCAAGAAGTGTTACTGTACCTATTAAAGTGGAGCAATATGAAACAGGTGCAGCAATAAACAATATGACCTTTTTTAACAGTTTGCGCACTTATTTTTCAACATAGGAATTTAGGGTATGGAGACAAACAGACTGATGGGGTGAATAAACGTTTCATAGAAATCAGACCAGAGAGCAAATAGTGTAGTGTTTGGATTGTGAGTTAAAATGATAAGTAAATGGATGTGTTGTATCCTGTATGATGGAGGGATGAACATGAGAAAATCCAAGTTAATGGAAATAAAAGAAAACTACAACTAATTACATGGGAGTTCCACAGTCAGACAAGGAGACAATAATGTTATTAGGAAGTTACAGTGACAGATAATGTAGATGGATAGATGGCTGCTAGATGATGTTTGTCAATAGTAAACACGTCTTTCCTTCATTTTTCAATCAGTGTTAATATTTTAAATGCCACTTCAATGATGTAGAATTTCAGAACAGCCTTACTGCCTATAGAGACATAAGGAGATCATGGCTTTGCATGCAAATATTACACTTACAGTGTTATTCAATGAAAGTTCTTATCGTTTAAAATGGTACTAGTTTTGCCCCAACCAATCAGATGTTAGCTTTCAAATGTTAAATAAGATCTGATTGGTTGGGGCAAACGTAGCACCATTTTACACAATAAGAACTTTTATTGAATAAACCTGTTAGTTTTTAAATGAATATAGTTGCATGTATATTTGTTCTCTCTGTCCCACATTTGATATTAACTATCTTAATTAATATTTAATTTAATTGTATGTAATTTGTATTACATTGATATTACATTACGGATCTAGATTTTTAAACAGGATGTTTAAAAAACACACTAACTTTAGATTGGTTCACATCTAGTACAGTATAGTGGGTGGACGGTGTGCATCGCTATCATTGGTTTTAATATTTCTTATTAACTTGTTTATATGGTAAAGTAAGCTAAGATGTTAATAGTAAAACATCTTCATATAAACAGCTCTGAAACAAAATTAGTACATACAGATACACCATTGCCCCCTAGTGGTAGTAAATGCTAAATCAATACCATTATATAACCTTTTAAGTAATATTATTTTATGTTTATATTTAGTGTGCTTCATGGATAGTGCTCCTGAATATTGTCTCTGCTGTGGAACATTGTGCACTGCATTGTATAATTTATCCCCTACTGTAAATTATAAGGATATCCATTACAAGCCACCATCACTGTGGGCAAAATGATGTACCAATCACTGTGGGCAGGATTATGTACCAATCGCTGTGGGCAGGATAATGTACCAATCACTGTGGGCATGATGCACTGGCTGTAATACCGGGATCACACCAGTGGCAATAGTGCCAGGGGGCACCTGGGGGGCCCAACAACAGCAACAGTTATTCCAGTGGCAGCAGGAGACTGTACATTACATAGTACGTCTGCTGCTTCCTCTCTGCTACGCATGGCCCTCGCAATGCCCACATGCAGCTCCATAATTAAAGAGAAGAGGGAAGAGACGGGGTGGGAGTGCTTGTAGCATGCAGCTCAAGAACAGCTAGTTACTTCTACCTGCTGCCAGCCAGTGCTTTCCTTCCAATGACCATGTTTGTGACGTGAGCGGCGCAACCTGAGCTCCTTTTCAAGTGCAAGTAAATAAGGGTGGAAAGTACCTGCTGATTTCACTAGTGTCTATGCCAACTATTAAGCACTGCAAATTTGTCAACCATTTTACCAATGTCTGTGTGCCAACCATTTACCAGTGTCAGTTTTCCAATCAATTTATCAGTGTCAGTGTGCCAAGCATTTTACCAGTTTCTGTGTGCCATGCATTTTACCAGTGTGGGTGTACCAAGCATTTTACAGATGTCTGTGTGCCAAGCATTTTACCAGTGTGGGTGTACCAAGCATTTTACCAGTGTCAGTGTGCCAAGCATTTTACAGATGTCTGTGTGTCAAGCATTTTACTAGTGCCAGCTTTCATATTAATTTATCAGTATCTGTGTGCCAACCATTTTACCAGTAATTCATGTACTAAGCATTGTACCAGCTTCAGTTTATCGGTTATTTCAAAAGTGTAAGGTTTGAAGATCTAATGGTGGCCATAGATGCCCAAAAAATGTACCAATTCCGATAATAAAATTGGGCCCATAAGATTTTGTTGGTAGGCACCATACACTGAATGGAAATATTATCACTGCATCTATGGCCACCATAAGTTTAGAAATACTGTTGAAATCTGATTGATTAGTTTTGCTAAGTGTATGGATAAAGTATAGTTGTGTTTTAAAATGCTGAATTTGGATGTTTTTTTTTATAGGAATGATTATTTGGTTTGCTGTTCTGGTTTGTGTTTGCGGTGGGGGGGCTGGGGCTCATGGCCAAATTTTGCATCGGGGCCCATAGGTCAGTAGCTACCAATCACTTTGGGCAGGATTACTTACCAATCACTGTGGGCAAAAATATGTACTAATCACTGTGGACATGATTATCTGCCAATCACTGTGGCCAGGATTATGTACAAATCACTGAGGGCAGGATTATGTACCTATTATTGTGGGCAAATGTATGCATCAATCACTGTGGGCAGACTTATGTACCAGTTACTATGCACAACTTATGTCCCAATCACTGTGAGTCAATGTGTCAACCAGGCCAACCACACCCACCTCCACAAGCAGGGGTGTTCTACTGGTTTTTGGCACCTGAAACAACTGTTGCTATAACCAGCTAATCAGGAAGAAAATGAGTGTTTAAAGTGCATGTCCAGCCAAAAAAAACCTTTTTGCAATCACTTAGAGCAACCCCCAAACCCCATTTTTGCATTATGCATAATTGCCAAAGATGCTCCTAAAGGGACTTACCTGACCTTGTCCCTCAATGCTCTGCTGCGCTACTCCTCTGCTCTGGGGAACTTCTTCCTGTTTGCGGCTGTCAACCAAGGAGCAACGTGACATCAAGCCCATATACCTCCATGACCAGGAAACAGCTCACTGCTCCTGTTTTTGTTTGAAACGAGCAACAGGAACAGGGGCGTCACCCTGGCGGCAAGATTCCGAGTCAGGTAATCCCCTTCAGGGGTATATATATTTGTCAATTATGCATAATGCCGAAAAAACTGTAAAGTTTATTTTAAGCTGGTGATGTCCTTTAAAACACTTTCATTCTCTCCCTGATCTTCCAGTTATAGCAACATTGTATCCTCTGCCCTTTAATCTGCTTTGCTTCTGCAGTTTCAAGATGAATAAATCATGACAGGCAATGACAGACAGTGGAAAACTTACCTGCACCCCCTGCAATGCTGATTCTGGGTCTCAGTTTCCAAAAGGGCAACCCACTTGCATCAGACACAAACCAATGGTGGTATTCATAAAAGATTGTTTATAGCAAAGTAAACTAGAAGTAGAATTACAAACCTTTATTGCTATTGTAAAAACAAATCCTGCTAGATGTGACTGAAAGCCTTCCAACCACATCAAGGTAACCCCAGTCTGGAAAGTCCTAACTTTTAACCTTTATTAATTACGGTTAGCAAACTTTTGCATTTCTCACACATGTGCACTGAATCGTAGCAGGCTTTCTCACTTCCACCCTTACCATTTAAATCACCATCAGTAAATGTATATAAAGAATAGCACTGACTTATATTAGGTACAACACAAAATATACAAAATACATAAACTTACAGAGATGAGATCCCTATTTCAACATGGAATGGTCAAAATGGGAGGTTAAACCACACCCCTGTGTCTGCTCTATGTGAATACTGAAAGGAAGTGTAATCCAAAAAAAGCTTCTGTCTGCTACACAGGAGGTGATGTGTATTGTAATGGACAAATAAACCAAGGCTCCTTATATACCATCTCCAGCCTGCAGGTGGTGTCAGTGAGTGATAAAAGACAAGACATCCCTGCTCTCTATGGCTAGGAGAAGAGAAAGTGAAAGAAGATTGTGGTGTGTGTTTTGGAGTGATAATGAATGAACACAAGAATCTTGTGTATAAGATCCTATTACCACCTGTTGGGAGGACAGATTATTGGACAGACAATTTACCTTATTGGATACAAGCTCTGAGGCAACAGATAAGTGTACACCAACTTATAAGGACACACAATATACAGGCCTGGCCAATATTCAAAGTGGTGCACCATAGACAGGGACACCCCTGATTACTGCACATGTAATGTGGGAACCTGTTTATGTGCACTGTCTGCTTTGTGCCAGACCACCAGAGTAACCCACTGTGTGCCATGCAATCCTTCCATAAAGCAGTGATCTGGTACAAATTGGTGGCAGCAGTGCTGGTAATACCATTTATTCTCCCTGTTTTCTTTGTATATTTGTTCTCTGTATCAAGCTATGGAGGCTGCTACTGAAAGTATTGATTTAAATCCTCCTGTCCTTGTACCTGCAGATGAAATTCCCCAATAAGACTCAGTAGCTCTACCAGGCCCGATTGCCAAACCTATTTTTAAACCTGATCCATTTGATGGGGTAGCAAGGGAGTGGACTGATTGGCTAGAACAATTTGAATTGGCAGCCACTATTAAAGGACAATTATACTCACCTCCCCCTTGTTCCTTTCCCCTCATTCCTGCAAAGTACCCAGGGTGAGGACCTAAAACGCTAAGTTCTCACCTCTGAGGAGGTACTTTACAAAAGTCCTGCACTACTTACTTGTAATCTCCCTCTGCGCTGCCGTCTGATCCTTCCTTCTGGCACTTTGCGTGACAGGTCGCGAGGCAGCCAATGGGAAGCCGTGCTCTTCAAGGAGGTAGTATCTTCCCATTGGCTGCCTCCCGGACTGTCACTGACAGTGCCAGTGGGGAGGATCTGACCAGAGCGATGAGGGAGAAGTAGTGCAGGAATTTTGTAAAGTACCCAGAGGTGAGGACTTTGCATTTTAGGTCCTCACCCTGGGTACTTTGCAGGCAAGTATTGGGGAAATGGTGAATATAATTGTCCTTGGTTGGGATGAAGGTGCTCACTTGCAAGTCCTTAGCCTTTTGCTTAGTGCTAAAGCCAGGCAGGTATACCAAGGATTTACTGTAACACTGAAATAAAAAGCAGTTGTTATGCGTACTCTGAAGCAATTTTTTTCCATTAGATCTGTATAAAAGAGTATATTAAAGGATAAATCCATTTCTTTAGTAAATGAGAATGAGAAAGAAAGTTTGTTATACGCTAGATTATAGGGCAATGCTATTATACTACATGATGCTGTGCGGTACCTTCTGTTATAATATATGAGGTTACCATCACACTTGCCGTGGTGAATACTAATAGGTATAGCCTAGCATGTTAGTTCAACCACACAGTTGTGGCAGGATTGCCCAAGCCTGGGTCTATCTCAGACCTGCAGGATTATCCTATGGTTTCCTCTGGAAGCTGGTGACTGTATGAGAGACAGTTTAAAAGATACCTGTGTAAAGATCTATATCCACACATAGCAAAACATAACACACACATTATTTCCATTGTGCACCAATTTCTCAATACCCCGATCAAACTGACCACCACAATCCATGAGAATACTGTGGATTTCTGGATCTAAGGATTTTGAAAACGAACGGAGATTAGGGACAACTTGTTCCGTAAACCTACTGATAAAAAAAAAGAGGTGCAAAAGAATGGTATCCCCATCTCACAATTTATGAGTGTACAGGAATAAATTGAAGAAGAGAGGGGAGGGATGCAAGGTCAAAGAGATGGTTGACGGTTTGTGGAGAGAGGGTATGGCAGAGGAGAATTGAATTGAGCAATTGATAAAGTTCACAGGCGGATATCTGGAGAAAGGTACTCAGCGGGGTAAAAAAATAAGATTTGTTAAATATGCTTGTGAAGGTTCTCATTCATCCAGGTCATGGTATATCTGTTGATTCAATTAGATCAACTGGACTTGAAATGTAGTTCTTGAAGACGTTCGCTAGTCATCCGACTGCTTTCTCAATTCAGAATGAATTGTACAAGAATCTGTGGCAATTATGTACCTGGAAAATCCCAATTAGCATATCAACAGTAGCACAGAGGCGAAGGCTAAAGAAATGAAACATCAGAGGAAGCCCTAAAACTTGTGGATATCCAGACTGGGCCTTTGTCAAAAGAAGTAGAAGGAAAGAAAAGAACACGAATACCAACAGTGAAGGGGAAAAGCAAGACAGGAGGAAGAACATGGTCATCCCATATGTAGCAGGGGTCTCCGAGAAATTAAGAAGAATTTTCAAAAACAATCGTATCCCTGTCTGCTTTAAAAAGAAACAAACACACTGAGGCAGCAAATTGGTACATCCGAAAGACCCAATACCAAAACACCAAGAAAAGCGACATCATATATGCAGTGCAGTGCAGTGAAGAATGCTCTGATTTGTGTGGGGGAGACCAAACAGCAACTGCATCAACGGATGGCCCAGCACAGAAGAAGCCAATTCCTCGGGTCAGGGACTCAGCCGTGTATCTGCATCTTAAGGATAAAGGACATACCTTTGAAGATTGTAATGTTAACATACTGGCGAAGGACGTGACTGGTTCAAGAGAGGTGTTAAGGAGGCCATTTATGTGAGAATAAAGAAACCAAGCCTAAATAGAGGTGGGGGGTTCGACACCAACGTCTGCCATGTACAATGCTGTCTAACACCTTACTCTGGGCGTTCCTATAACACCTCTTAGCACTATTAATCACACCTTAACACCTGGCTGTGATATGCTAATTGGGATTTTCCAGGGTTCTAATTGCCACAGATTCTTGTCAAGTCATTCTGAATTGAGAAAGCCAG
The DNA here is from genome assembly GCA_019447015.1 of Hymenochirus boettgeri. Taxonomy (NCBI): domain Eukaryota; kingdom Metazoa; phylum Chordata; class Amphibia; order Anura; family Pipidae; genus Hymenochirus; species Hymenochirus boettgeri. Next base: position 174,604,778 of record CM033473.1, read on the forward strand.
TCGGATGACTAGCGAAACGTTCTTCAAGAAACTACATTTCAAGTCCAGTTGATCTAATTGAATACAACAGATATAGATTTTGAAGTTTGATCAAGGTTTCACCCACTTGCCAGTGAAGTTATGGACATTTTCAGAAAACACTGGCACATTTTGCAGAATGACAGACAGCTGCCCTTTGAAAGAACACAGATCCAATATAGAAGGAACAAGAGGTACAATTTAGATTCCTACTATTGAACACAAATTCTCACACTGATACCCAAAAACTTGGGTGTTAAATCAGGGTGCTTTAGATTCCCTAATTGTGTCACATGCCATAGCATGTTAGCTGGGGAGGGCTTTGCCACCCTCAAGCCAGCAAGAGAATCAAAATCAAGGGTAGATTGCACCAGTAAAAACATTATATATCTCATCATGTGTCCCTGCAGTCTGGTGTATGTGGGTTTGACCATGACATGTTTAAAGAAAGAATGGCTAACCATAGTTTTTCTGTATAAGCACCCTGGAGGGTAGGAATAAAGGGGAATTACAGTAAATATGGCGACATGGTGGTTTCTAGACATTTTAGAGCTATAAATCACCCTTTATCAAGCCTCAAGTGCATGATTATTGATGGTCTGAGAGACATTAGAGCTTATGTGAATAAGGAGAAAGCTTCCTCAGACTTGAAGCTAAATGATTTTCAAGTTGCAAATGTTGGCCCCGAAGGGCCTAAATGCAGCAATGGGCTTTACAATGCTTTTTTAGAAATCTTACCAGCAGGATATTTAGTAGGCTAACTAGACCCTCTGGCCATTATCTGGGTGTTAATACCAACCTATTAGAGTCCCTGAAGGTGTGTGTGATGTAGTAGTGCCTTGGTGATAGCACAAATGTGTTTGGTTATCCAATATTGAGCACTGTGAAGGATCAGCAACAGATATAAAGATGTTAACAAAATGTATCATGGAATGTAGTGTATATGTTGCACTTTATGTCTAATTGACTTGCTTATATAAATTTGCCATTTTGTATGAATTCTGTACTCTGTTTCCACTTACACACAGGCCCGTATTATGTATAAGGCTGTAACAGCCTGGTTGTATGGACGCTCCGTCACTAGAAGAAGGGGGTGACGTATCTGTGGGGCGGCCCTAATAAGAAATGGTATTGTGGCAGGAGGGATTGCTGGTGTCGGAAATATCACATTTAGTTGAAACAAAAAAGATGAGCATTAAAGAAAAGTCGTGAGTGTGTTCAATTATTTGAAAGGCACCCTGGCAGTGACGGTGTTGAAGCTGGTGTGCCTTCTTGATGCAAGAAATATATTATATATATATATATATCAATAATCATAGAACAAAGGTAGTTGATACAACGCACCCACAGGACTTCTTCCAAGTCGCACTATGTTGTATTGAAAAACATTTGGAAGAAGTCCGTGAGTGCGTTGTATCAACTACTTTGTTCTATGATTATTGATTATATCAACGCACCCAGGGCCAGGAGAGGGGGTGGACTGAGTGCCTGTGATGCATACAATATATATATATATATATATATATATATATATATATATAGAGAGAGAGAGAGAGAGAGAGAGAGAGAGAGAGGAGAGAGAGAGGAGAGAGAGAGAGAGTGTAAAGTTAGTGGTACAGGCACACAATTGAAGACTCTCTAGCTGCCTGGGTGTCTACTCCAGAGATATGTATAATTATGGGTACAAGATGAGTGCACTCCAAGGACTTTTTATCACAACAATTTATTAGGTGCATGCTACTAAATTGTTGTGATTAAAATTCTTGGAGTCCATCATCTTGGTAGTTAGTAGATAGATAGATACATATTTATTCCATGCCAAGACTTACGGACCATTTCCCTTGAGCCTGTAATATGTGTGTTGAATAAATCACCCATCTAGTTAGCATCTGTTTTTTTTGTTGTCCTATTCATTTTCAAGCACATCTTTCTATAGTTTTATGCACTGTGGCTCAAAGCGGGGCCCAGAACTACCCCCTTACTTTTAAACAGGGGCTAAGCAATTGCTTAGGTTTCATTTTTAAATACAGTTCTGTCACATTCTACTACCTTATGGTTGCTTCATCACATGAGTATTCAGGCAGTTGACATTGTCTTTGACCCGCCCACTGTAAATTTCTCCTACTCTCTTCACTCTGCCACAAATTGTGATTGGCTGACTTCACTGCTTGATTGTTTTTTTACAATATAAATCTAGTCCAATACAGGGATCATGAAGACCATGTCTGTACTGTACTTCACATTCCAGATCATTGAAGTGCAACAAGATATATTCATGTTTTCTTGTAGGGCATTTGAAAGTAAACCTGTTTTTTTTTTGTTTTTTTTATAGAAATAAAGAATGAAACAAAAGTACAATTTATGTCTTGAAGGCAGTAACAGCCTTTTCTTCATTATCCTCATTATTACTTGAAGACTCGATTACATAGAATTTACACCTGGACATTCCACTAACTAGAATTCTCTCAGGGTAAAACCCAAGCCTATCAATGGGTTACTGAATTCATTCCTTTCACAGGTTTACTTTAGGTCTAACATCTTATTGTGAAATACTATATGGTATTTCTGGAGCAGCTGTGAGAATACTGGGAACTGAAATACTTCTGGCAGATTATTATTTCAAGGGAGAAATCCCTATTAATAATGATATTATACAATAATATCAGCTTGAGGAATAATCATTCCCAGAATATGAATGAATGACACAATATAGAACGCACATTTGTTTTTAATTTCATTAACAGAACTGTTAATTTCTCCTGTAGGGCCCTATATAAATGGGCTAAAGAATACAAGAATAAAAAGTATTCGGGTGCTGGGGGGTGGTTTTTGGCCAAGGGTTGAGTCAATTAACGTTTACTGATAAATATTGAGGCTTTACACCAGTCTGAGTTTATATTTATAAAAAACTTCAGTTTGACCTTTTGGTGCAGTAAATAGAACTTTGGGGGCAAATATTTGAGACAAATTTACACAGAAAGCCATTGATATTGTGAATCAACATGACTTATGTCCCTTATGTTTTCTATTTTTTATTCACCCAAACTAACCAAGTAGAAAGCCAACAAGGTAGAAAAAATGGGGTTTCTGGTTAAAAGGGGTCCTTCTAACAGCGTTACTTTAACCAATCACTAGCTTATTGACTTTTACACATTCTCAACTGTACTTCTTTACCACTCATCCTTCACCCACACGTCTATGTGATACTTACGCTTTATACACCTTTATATGTGATAAATAAAAATTATATCTGACTTTCTGATATTGGTCCTTAATCGAGGTCGAAAATACTGGTAGTATTGTAATTTTTGCTATTTGAAAATTAGCAAACAGCGAAAAATAAAAGCACTATAGAACAGTTCATGCATATATTCATATTTTCATGATTGCATTATATCAGTAATGATATCCTTTGTGAAATCCTTTATAAATATGGACCCTAGTGTGGTTTTTACTCATGCACATTTATTAATTTAGCTATACAATGCCCCTTTTGTCACAGAATGTATGCTTATGGCATCTAACCAGCTTATATATGTATATGCCATATCATAGTAATAAATGCACCAATAGGATTGCTTGCTTTTACTGATAGAATAATACATTAAAAATGGTGACCAATCAAATGAGAAAAAGGAGCAAGGAATACCTATCAGCACAAAGCAGAGCCCCTAGGAAGCAAAGGAGTATCTAATAAAAACCATGAAGAACTGTTACAAGTATGAGGGCAGCAGTATGCCTATCCCATGACCCACCTCTCCTTCTTTAACTGAAGAGTCCACATCTGACTCCCACCAACTGCAAGTTTTCTTTCTTCCTTTCAGATTATGAACAGTAAGGATCTTTTACCATGAACGTTGTCTCTCTTTTGCTTTATATTTTTTTTATTGTAACTTCATGTCACACTAATTTCTTAGTTTGTCTTCAAAGAAAATATGATTAGTGTACTATTCATTCTACAGTTACTATATGCAGGGGCATTGTACCTTAATGTAAGAATACAGAAAAAAAAGGAGAAATTACAATGACTAGAAAGACAATTACTTAGACAAAACCAGATCAGATACACATTTACTTATTTATGGCAATTTATAGCCTTTTAAGGTTATTTTTGATAGGAGTCCTATACATGTACTTCTATATTAGTACATTTCAATAGCACTTATACATGGTAGCAGTTTATGTCATTGGACTTTGGTCAGGGTGTTTTTGCAAACATTAAGATATTAGTTTATAAAAATATCTCATTCTGGCTTTTATTTATATCCCTAAAAATCATCCTAAGTGCAGTAATTGTGCACAGAATTGTTTTACAAATTGTGGCATGGTGGTAAATAGGCAGAATATTTGCTGTAGGTCAATGTATACAGAACTGTGGGGAAAGTCTGTTGGAATATATGATCGGATATTCAGCACATTTTACACTGTGTATGGCATGTACAATATAATTAGATATTAATTTGCCCATATTTGTTTACTGACACCTATTACAATTTTATATACTGACTACACTGCGAGCTCAGTCTGGTTCTTTACAAATTTTAAAGCTTTGGACTGTTTCATTTTAGGATTCTATGGTTTATAGTATTAACACTAGTATTAGGTTTTGATGTTTTTGCACTTATAAATCAGGAAATCTAAGTAGTGTGCTCCACTTACTCTGCTCATTTACTGGTTTAGTATTAACATTTCTGTCTGATTAAACATTTTTTCATCCCATATCCCTTTTTTTTAATTGAGTTTGCACTTGTAGTTAAACCATTTAGTAAAAAAAAAAAAAAAATTAACAGACAAAATAACATTTGCTTGTCAAAAATTGAAGAATCGTTGACAGCAAAAATGTAGGTGTGAAGTCTAGTATTTGCTTTAAAGTTCACTACAGTGAAAAGCCATTCAGGAATGATTATACAGTACATTTGTACTAGGGTAAAAAGCTGGAATTAAATTAACTTTCTTTGTTGTTTAGTTTTCGTACAAAATACTGGTACACCAACAAAGTATAATGATTCCAATATGTATATTTGCAATCTAAATATTTCCCAGCTTTTATTATATAAATCAGTCTATCACCATGTTCAAAATAATAGCAATAGCTTAGATTATTTAATTAACACAAATGTAATAAGATCACATCTAACCTTTCAGTCCTCTCAGTCCGGCATTCTGATGACGGTCCGGAGATAACTGAAATGCTAGATGTGAATTACATTTTGTGCTTAACAAATTGATTTAAAATTCCAGAAGAGTGCTCCTATACTTACTACTGTAATTAATAATAAATATTTTTTTTTGCATGATTGCCGATTGGTAAAGGTAACTGAAAACGTTTTGCCTAACATTGCCTAATGTGTTGATTATTTTCTAGATATAGGCAAACTTCTATGATGAAAATCCAAATTCTATCTGTTTCTTGGCTCTATTCTGTTTTTCGAATGTCAGGAGGCTGCATTACTGGTAAGTGTGAGGCAATGAAATGCATGTTGTTTGTTTAGAGCTTTACACACTCAGAAACGCATACTGATTTTTAATTTTGCAGCATATTTTTACCCATTATTTATCTTATTTCTTTTTCTAGTGTTTGACCTTCTTAAAGAACTTAGATTATCAGTAAGTGCCAGTTCTAAGAAAGTTACGGATCAAATCCCAATTTAACTGCATACCGAAATTAAACCTGCAATACAGTTCACAAAAGGAAAGGTAAAACAAGGATGAACTAAATTCCAGTGAATTAATAACTTATTAAATCAACAGAATTTTAAGACATGTATTGATATTTTTTTCTCTTGGTTTCCCCCACAATATAAAGACAATACTGATAGGTTTATGTGCCAAATAAATGTGCTTAGATTCGGGGCAGGGCCTGATGTGAATACATGTAATGTTAAAGCTCTATGGAAGATGATGTCACTATTAGGGATGGCCGGTTCGCGGATCCGAGCCCGGATCTGCCGCGGGTTATCCCGTTGGCGAACGGTGGATTTTTCCGGATTTTCCACCTTCCAAACTTCAGAACCGTGTTTCTCGTATTTTCGAAAATGCGTGTGAAAATACGTATTTTCCAAAATTTTCGAAATTACGAGGATTTCTTGTTTTTCGAAAAAATTTAGAAATTACAGGATTTCTTGTATTTTCGAAATTACAGAGGATTTCTTGTATTTCGAAAATACGTATTTTCGAAATTACGAGGATTTCCGAAAAATTTTCCGAAAATTCACGGATCTCAGCGGACTGGATTTTGCGAAGTTCGGACAACTCTAGTCACTATATAAATCCACATAATAATAGTAGTTATCTAAACTGATCAATAACTTTTCAGTACGAATATTTGCTGACCAGATCATCATACCCAGTGAAATATAAACAAAACCAGCTTAAAGGACAGTTAGGGCTAGGCCACATGAACGCAAACGCAAACGAATAGAGCGATTTCATGTGCGATTTTCGTTGCGTTTGCGATTGCGATTTCTTCAATAAGTATAGGAAAACGCATGCGATTGCGATTAAAAATGCAGAACGCAAAACGCAATCGCACCGAAAAAACGCGCGTTTTTTCGTTGCCGCGTTTTCAATAATTTTGGAAAATCGCAAGCGCACATCGCAATCGCAAACGCAAGCGCAAACGCAAAAAAAATGCAGCAGTGTGGCCACCCTTATGATTAATTTATTTTCATTTTTCCCTGGTTTAAGGGAAGGTTTTTTACATGGTTTGTAAAAATCTTGCAGGGAGATGCAGACAGCTTAAATGAGTTGCCCCAGGTAATATTAGTGTTTGTTTTCCCTCACTTCTGGAATTAGAACTGCCGTGGTGTTGATTCTCCTTTACTGCACACCAATCAAATTTGTGCTTTTATTGTGACATGCAAGGTGCACAACGTTTCGGGGGAAACCCCAAAACATTGTGCACCTTGCATGTCACAATAAAAGCACAAATTTGATGTGTGTGCATCTCTCTACTATTATATTATTTGGTAATACCCCAGGTAATAACTGGTTAGCATGGTTTTAGACTCATCTAAAAACTTTTTGGACTTTGCACAGCCGCCTGATGGAGAAAGTATTTATTTAAAAGGTATCTCCACCCCCAAAAAATTTTTTTCTGTAGTGTAGGGCACCTCAGCCCACCCCCAAACACCATGTTTATTTGTTATTTGTTATCCATCTTTCCCTCACTGCTACTCCATTCAGGAAGTAGCAATAGGAGCGGGACCGGCAGCCGGTCTGTGATTGGCTGAGAGCAGAGGGAACGAGCATGACGATTTTGGTTGTGGGGTTTAGTTGGGGTGTTGTCACATGGTTAGTTGTGACAACAAACATAATTGCATTTCCCCTTGTTGGTGTGTTAAAACCTTAGCAGCTATTAAATAGGTATGTGATAAAGGATATTCTTAATATTGTTTTTTTTCTAAGCCAGTAATCACACTTTGTGCCCAACTTTTCTGATTTTGCGCATTTACATATATGGCTCTGTAAAGTGTTTAAAATCTTTCACTAGAGCAGACAACACACACACTGGGGTATCCAATGTAGCTCAGAAGAGAACAGCGATGTCTCCCAAGGAAATCCACTGAGCATGGCAATATTGTATGTTCAGGAAGGGGGAAGAAAACATAGAAGGGAAAGTTATATATAAGTGGTTGATGCCCTAAGATTTTCTTCAAAGAAATTCCCCTGATTGTATCTAAACTTGTTCTAAATATTTGTATATTTACAGTACGTTTAACAGTTATATTAAAATGCTGCTTTTATAGTTCATTTCTTCAGATGGATTACCCTCGGAATATTCTGTCATTACAACCTTCAGGGTCTTAACAGACAGGCCTTCAGATGTTACCAATTTGTGGCAAATGATGATTCCAATGATAAACAAAAGGCTGGGCTGCAGATCCAAAAATATAACAAAGTCTTTAATTTTCTTCTACACACCCACAAAAACCTCTTCTTTTCAATCATTTATTGATTTAACAATCTCATTGATGGGAAATGGCATAAGCTGTCCGTAAGTGTGAAAGGACATGAACAAAGTCATCTTAGACTGCAGAGATATCAGCACAATGACAGTGATGGAGCAGAAACATGGAAACAGAGACATGAAATTATTAATCAAAAGAAACACAGATTCATCTCCCTTAGTAAGTGACCATGTTCATACAAAATATTCTTTTTTTAATATACCAATTTAATCCTTCATCTTATCTTGTTTAGAACATGATAAACAAAACCAATGCAATGGCTCTGATTTGTAATCAAGAGAAAGAATGGAACTGTTAACAGTAAAGCTATGAAAGACGTGCATTTGTGGAGCAATCCACGATGCAAGACTAGACATCAGTATGGCCGATCAATTGTTTGCCTGTATGTAGCTTAAGTAGGTTTTCATTAGTGTGAGAATAATAAAGTATGAAGAAATCTTTTGATCAATTTTAAATGGTGCATGAAAAAAGCCTTCAGTCAATCAAAAAGTAAAATAAATGCTTTATTATATATGCTTTACTATATTTTATTTTACAATTGCATCTGATGCCAAGATAGAAATGTTAAACTTTTGCACAGAGAAATGCTATGGAAGCACAAGAAGACACCTGGGGAAAGAAGGCTGGGTGTAAGTACGTTAGAAGCTTCTTTGGATTTTATAAACCTCGCAAGGTCAATGTTTTTTTTTTGGGGGTGGGGGGGGGGACATACCCTTTAATAAGTACAAAGCATATTATTACCTGAATTCAGTCAGTGTTAGACTGGCCCACAGGGTTACAGGAGAATACCTCGGTGGGCCACAGCCCATTCACCCAGAAATAGAGACACTTGCTATAAGGGACAGTAAGAAATGCATTATAATAACAACAAGGAGTCAGTAGGAGGGAGATTAGGAGGTAGATAGAAAGTTAATAAGTGATCATATGAAATGTAAGGCTGGGTACACACAAGGCAATTTTTTGGCCAAACTGAAAAAAATTTCATGTCAGTTGGCCAGGATGGATAATCGGTGTTCTGTCGCCGGAGACTGGTTTATGTCACCCGTCGCTAAGTTCAGTTTATCAGATTTGGTGGGTAGATCATGGAGATGTTGTGGTCGCCTATGGACCATATGATTGGTTGCGGCGAACTGTTGACTGCGGTGATTTTCACCTGCAAATGACAGTGGTGTGTACCAGCCTTAGGTGGGCCCCTAAACTTATCCTGGTGGGTCCTTGGTCTCAGATTTCTGGTGGGCCCCAACAGTCCTGTCCAACACTGTATCAGTCAGAAACTTGCATGCTAAAAAACTGATATCTATCATACGCAATATTTTCTGCTATATAGTCCTATCACTTATACTTAAAAATACTATGCAGGAGCTACCGAAGGAGCCCAGGCACCGTGAGATTGGAGGCCGGGGCCCCTGACTCACTCCTAGCTCCGGAGCGTCCAAGATCTGTGCAGCAACCAACTTTTAAACAGCTGATCGCACGTATGAAGGATACATATGCGCGATCAGATGTTTAAAAGACCTGGCCCGAACTTCCGAACTGAACCAGAAGTTGGGTCCGGTACTTACGCACGTATGTTTACTTCACGCGCGATCGTGCTGTTTAAAAAGGCAGTTGCTGCACAGATTATGGCTTTGGTGGGCCCTACTACCGGGAGTGCGGAGGTGGCGGGGGGCAGTAGTTAAGCCACTGATACTATGCGATTTGTGGTAGTTAATGTTTCTGCTCGATTGACCTTCTCTTTCATCCTGGTGCATGGTTTTACAGGTATATGGTAACTACTCAGACATATCCAAAACTATGGGGCATATTTATAAACGATCGCCAGGACATCGCAATGAAAAATAGCGCTATTTTCGCCTTATTATAAAAAAGCTCAGCAATGGGTGGAGATAGTTTCCCCTTATTCATTGCGTTAAGTGTTAGTATCACTGCGAAAAGAGAAATTTCTATGTAGTGTAATTTCAGAGCTATTTTTGCATTTTTTTTTAAATTTAAAGCTATTTATAAATAGGTGAAATTTCGCCTTTTTGCCCCAGTTTACCAGAATGTCCCCAAACATCATTACTTACTGGAATGACTATTTTTGCTTGTATATTCCCATATTAATGTGACTGGTTTGATAATTAGCTGCAGTTTGCTGAAAATAAGCAATACTAAAAAATGTCTCCATTAATAAAATAGAGAAAATTGGGCTTTGAGTATTAACTATTTACCATATCCATATAATAAAAAAATGAGAGAAAAAAATAGAGAAAATTCACCTTTTGAGTTTTACACTATCACCCTATTAATGAAATAGAGAAAATTCACCTTTTGATGTTTAACTATTTATTAAATCTTGGCAAAAAAAAACACCAAATGTGTTAGGCTATTTTTAAATAACAAAGATAGGTGTTCAGTGTGTATTAAACCATTTAATACTACTTTGAAAAACCACCAGGGAGTATACTATTTACCATCATATGTGCTGAGTTTTTCAGATTATTAGTGCTACGTTTTGCTAGATAATTTTCGCTTTTGATGAAAAGTCGCCTTTTTAATAACTGATGAAAGAAAACTTGAAAGTGTAAAACATTGTGGTAATGGTGTGGGAAAAAAGCAAAATAATGCCCTTATATAATTGGTCCTCAGACCCCCATTTAACTTTATGGTAAATAATAAAATCAAAACCTTAAAAAAAAAAATGATCGCAGATCGTATTACAGTAAATGCTTAGAGTACTTGTAGTATTGAGAAAACATCCACAATGTACTGACACCTTCCATGGACCATTGGCAGGCTAAATAAATGGCCACTTATGCGTTTTCCCCACCTCAGACTTGGCGAATTGGAATGCTGAACTTAACGCAAAAATACACTTTTTGCCATTTTATAATATGCTTGAGCGGTTACCGCCAGAGTGTATGGCAAAAGTGACTGGTACTGGTTTATCCGGCTTTATAAATAACAAAAAAAGTCAAATTTGGCAAAAAAGCGAGTGTTAAAGAAGATGAAAAGTTTAACAAACTTTATAAATATGCCCCTATGTTGGTTTTATACCAATCTGCAAATGTTATCGTACAATGTGAAAGGTATGAACAATAACCTTACAATGTACACCGGGCCGTTTATAGGCATAGGCCACCTAGGCAAAGAACTAGGACACTATGTTGATCCAGGGCGCCTATTCTTCCCTAGCATCTCCCTGTCAGCTTTAACTTGTGTTTTAGAACTGCTCTCCTTGTTTGCTGTGATTTGCAACATTGTAGTGAGTAGAGAATATGAACTCCACACACTCTATTACCAACAAGTTACAAATGAACTGAAGGTGAAGAAGGATGGGGGTAGTATGAGCTTAGCTAATAATGAGGAGAACAGTTCTAAAACCAGGTAAAAGCTGCTGCAGACTTTATAACTGTGGCCCATGTGACTAGCAACCATGAGGGGCATGGAGCAGGATACATATGTATATCATGTCAAAGCTGGCAGCTGGAAGGTTAAAGGTAATACTGTGCAGGCTCTGCAAGTGTTAATGCCAATACTTTAGGAAAGTCCTGGCACTGAAAGTATAATAGGAAAGTCTGTTGGCATGAAGGGTTAATGGTAATACTCTGCTGGCACTGAAAGTGTTAATGGCAATAACTATGGGAAGTGCTGGCACTGAAAGATGTAAAACTCATCTCAGACTCACCAAATTTCCCTGTTGCCCCAACCTGTCTGGAAAAATTTTGGGGGGAACACTGGTGCCACATAGTGGCATCCACTGAAACCTATCCTGTCCTTCCAATCAGTATTTCTTTGGTGGCCAGTGTCGCTGCATACCCACAAACGTATGCATAAATGCCCGCCTAACCTGGTACAGCATACGCCTCTACAACTAGTAAACCGTAACAGCAGAAGTGGACGTGTCAGAAGGAAGAAACCCACCTATAGTTTGACAAGCTGTTTTCCTTTTTGGGGGGGGGGGGGTGCAGTAGGTGGGGGGTGGGCGCCTAGGCAATAAAACGACTAGAAACTGCGTGCATGTACAGATATTTGAATCCTAGCCAGATACTGTATAGCCCAAGCATGCCTGTAGGTTTAAATTTGTCATCCAATATTTTGGTGAAAAATATATAACAGCATCACCCCTCCCGGGAGTCGTGGAGTCTCCGGATTTTGGGGTGGTCTCCGCACACCCACGAGACCACCCCAACTACTGACGCTGAACTACCTGAGAGTCGCCTACAGAATTGCCTCTTTCTTCTAGCCACGCCTCCTATGTGATGTAAATTACGTCACACGGGTCAGTTCGCCCCTAGCCATGCCTCTAGCATGACATTATATGCCCGTGTAGAGACGTGGTTAGGGCGTAACTGACTCTCCTGACTTGCCCCCACCCCTTTAGTGATATCAGTGATGTCACGTCACTCGGCCCGCCTCCTTTCCCCACCCTGCCCGGAAGCCAGGGTTGGCAGGGTGCGATGTCTGATATAATAAAGTCCCTCTTCTTTGACACAATTTACAGATACCCCACTGCTGTGTTGAGGAGATTTAATATGGTTACTGTATGTCCCATACTTAGATGAGACTAAATATTCACTACCTAGCAAGGCTAGGCAGGTCATTAATACATACTATAAGACTCTATATATCTCCAAATTTAACATACACAGGACTCTATTAGAACTAATTCGTTATTGCTCAACTTATCCCCTAGTCAACAGGTGACATTAGGGGAAATGTCACATTACTAGTTTGCCATTGTAATTGAAAACTGGTGCCTGAATTAGGGACACCCCCTCTATTAGAGGCCTTCCGTTTTGCTTAGTGCTAAAGCCAGGCAGGTATACCAAGGATTTACTGTAACACTGAAATAAAAAGCAGTTGTTATCAGTTACTCTGAAGCAATTTTTTTCCCATTAGATCTGTATAAAAGAGTATATAAAGGATAAATCCATTTCTTTAGGTAAATGAGAATGAGAAATGTTTGTTTATACGCTAGATTATTAGGGCAATGCTATTATAATAACATGATGCTGTGCGGTACCTTCTGTTATAATATATGAGGTTCCATCACCACTTGCCGTGGTGAATACTAATAGGTATTAGCCTAGCATGTTTAGTTTCAACCACACAGTGTGGCAGGATTGCCCAATGCCTGGGTCTACTCTCAGACCTGCAGGATTATCCTATTTGGTTCCTCTGGAAGCTGGTGACTGTCTGAGTAACAGTTTAAAATATACTTGTGTAAAGATTCTATATCCACACATAGCAAAACATACACACACATTATTTCCATTGTGCACCAATTTGCTCAATACCCCGATCAAACTGACAGCCACAATCCATGAGAATACTGTGGATTTTCTGGATCTAAGGATTTTTGAAAACGGTAAGGGATTAGGGACAACCTTGTTCCGTAAACCTACTGATAAAAAAAAGAGGTGCAAAAGAATGGTATCCCCATCTCACAATTTATTCGAGTGTACAGGAATAAATCTGAAGAAGAGGGGAGGGATGCACAGGTCAAAGAGATGGTTGACCGGTTTGTGGAGAGAGGGTATGGCAGAGGAGAATTGAATTGAGCAATTGATAAAGTTCACAGGCGGATATCTGGAGAAGGTACTCAGCGGGTAAAAAAAATCAAGATTTTGTAAATATGCTTGTGAAGGTTCTCATTCATCCAGGTCATGGTATATCTGTTGTATTCAATTAGATCAACTGGACTTGAAATGTAGTTCTGAAGACGTTTCGCTAGTCATCCGACTGGCTTTCTCAATTCAGAATGACTTGTACAAGAATCTGTGGCAATTATGTACCTGGAAAATCCCAATTAGCATATCAACAGAGCACAGAGGGCGAAGGCTAAAGAAATGAAACATCTCAGAGGAAGCCCTTAAAATTGTGGATATCCAGACTGGGCCTTTGTCAAAAGAAGTAGAAGGAAAGAAAAGAACACGAATACCAACAGTGAAGGGGAAAGCAAGACAGGAGGAAGAACATGGTCATCCCATATGTAGCAGGGGTCTCCGAGAAATTAAGAAGAATTTTCAAAAACATCGTATCCCTGTCTGCTTTAAACACGACACACACACTGAGGCAGCAATTGGTACATCCGAAAGACCAATACCAAAACACAAGAAAAGCGACATCATATATGCAGTGCAGTGCAGTGAAGAATGCTCTGATTTGTAGTGGGGGAGACCAAACAGCAACTGCCATCAACGTATGGCCCAGCACAAAGAAGCAATTCCTGGTCAGGACTCAGCCGTGTACTGCATCTTAAGGATAAAGGACATACCTTTGAAGATTGTAATGTTAACATACTGGCGGAAGGAACGTGACTGGTTCAGAGAGGTGTTAAGGAGGCCATTTATGTGAGAATAAAGAACCAAGCCTAAATAGAGGTGGGGGGGTCGACACCAACTGTCTGCCATGTACAATGCTGTTAACACCTTACTCTGGGCGTCCTATAACACCTCTTAGCCACTATCTAATCACACACCTTAAACAACCTGGCTGTGATATGCTAATTGGGATTTTCCAGGGTTCATAATTGCCACAGATTCTTGTACAAGTCATTCTGAATTGAGAAAGCCAGTCGGATGACTAGCGAAACGTCTTCAAGAACTACATTTCAAGTCCAGTTGATCTAATTGAATACAACAGATATAAGATTTTGTAAAGTTTTGATCAAGGTTTCACCCACTTGCCAGTGAAGTTATGGACAGTTTTCAGAAACACTGGCACATTTTGCAGAATGACAGACAGCTGCCCTTTGAAAGAACACAGATCCAATATAGAAGGAATAAAGAGGTACAATCTTTAGATTCCTACTATTAATCACAAATTCTCACACTGATACCCAAAAACTTGGGTGTTAAATCAGGGTGCTTTAGATTCCCTAATTGTGTCACATGCCATAGCATGTTAGCTGGGGAGGGCTTTGTCCACCCTCAAGCTGGCAAGAGAATCAAAATCAAGGGTAGATTGCACCAGTAAAAACATTATATATCTCATCATGTGTCCCTGCAGTCTGGTGTATGTGGGTTTGACCATGACCATGTTTAAAGAAAGAATGGCTAACCATAGTTCTTCTGTATATAGCACCCTGGAGGGTAGGAATAAAGGGGAATTGACCAGTAAATATGGCGACATGGTGGTTTCTAGACATTTTAGAGCTATGAATCACCCTTTATCAAGCCTCAAGTGCATGATTATTGATGGTCTGAGAGACATTAGAGCTATTGTGAATAAGGAGAAAGCTCTCCTCAGACTTGAAGCTAAATGGATTTTCAAGTTGCAAATGTTGGCCCCGAAGGGCCTAAATGAGCAATGGGCTTTACAATGCTTTTTATAGAATATCTATTACCAGCAGGATATTTAGTAGGCTTAACTAGACCCTCTGGCCATTATCTGGGTTGTTAATACAAACCTATTAGAGTCCCTGAAGGTGTGTGTGATGTAGTAGTGCCTTGGTGTATAGCACAAATGTGTTTGGTCTATCCAATATTGAGCCACTGTGAAGGATCAGCAACAGATATAAAGATGTGTAACAATAATGTATCATTGGGAATGTAGTGTTATATGTTGCACTTTATGTCTAATTGACTTGCTTATATAAATTTTGCCATTTTGTATGAATTCTGCTACTCTGTTTCCACTTACACATACAGGCCCGGTATATGTATACAGGCTGTAACAGCCTGGTTGCTATGGACGCTCCCCGTGACTAGAAGAAGGGGTGACGTATCTGTAGGGGCAGACTCCCTAATAAGAAATGGTATTGTGGCCCAGGAGGGATTGCTGGTGTCGGAAATACGTCCATTTATGTTGAAACAAAAAAGATGAGCATTAAAGAAAGTCCCGTGAGTGTGTTCAATTATTTGAAAGGCACCCTGGCAAGTGACGGTGTTGAAGCTGGTGTGCCTTCTTTGATGATGCAAGATATATATATATATATCAAATAATCATAGAACAAAGGTAGTTGATACAACGCACCCACAGGACTTCTTCCAAGTCTGCACTATGTTGTATTGATAAAACATTTGGAAGAAGTCCTGTGAGTGCGTTGTATCAACTAACTTTGTTCTATGATTATTTGATATATTCAACAGCACCCAGGCCCAGGAGAGGGTGGTGGACTGAGTGCCTGTGACTGCATACTATTATATATATATATATATATATATATATATATATATATATATATATAGAGAGAGAGAGAGAGAGAGAGAGAGAGAGAGAGAGAGAGAGAGAGAGTGTAAAGTTAGTGGTACAGGCACACAATTGAAGCTCTCTAGCTGCCTGGGTGCTACTCCAGAGATATGTATAATATATGGGTACCAAGATGAGTGCACTCCAAGGACTTTTTAATCACAACAATTTATTAGGTGCAATGCTACTAAATTGTTGTGATTAAAATTCTTGGAGTCCACTCATCTTGGTAGTTAGATAGATAGATAGATACATATTTATTCCATGCCAAGACTTATGGACCATTTCCCTTTGAGCCCTGTAATATGTGTGTTGAATAAATCACCCATCTAGTTTAGCATCTGGTTTTTTTTGTTGTCCTATTCATTTTCAAGCACATCTTTCTATAGTTTTATGCACTGTGGCTCAAAGCGGGGCCCAGAACTACCCCCTTACTTTTAAACAGGGCCTAAGCAATTGCTTAGGTTTCATTATCTTAAATACAGTTCTGTCACTTCTACTTACCTTATGGTTGCTATCATCACATGAGTATTCCAGGCAGTTGACATTGTCTTTGACCCAGCCCACTGTAAATTTCTCCTACTCTCTTCACTCTGCCACAAATTTGTGATTGGCTGACTTCACTGCTTGATTGTTTTTTTTACAATATAAATCTAGTCCAATGTACAGGGATCATGAAGACCATGTCTGTACTGTACTTCACATTCCAGATCATTGAAGTGCAACAAGATATATTCATGTTTTCTTGTAGGGCATTTGAAAGTAAACCTGTTTTTTTTTTATAGAAATAAAGAATGAAACAAAAGTACAATTTATGTCTTGAAGGCAGTAACAGCCTTTTCTTCATTATCCTCATTCATTACTTGAAGACTCGATTACATAGAAATCTTACACCTGGACATTCCACTAACTAGAATTCTCTCAGGGTAAAACCCAAGCCTATCAATGGGTTACTGAATTCATTCCTTTCACAGGTTTACTTTAGGTCTAACATCTTATTGTGAAATACTATATGGTATTTCTGGAGCAGCTGTGAGAATACTGGGAAACTGAAATACTTCTGGCAGATTATTATTTCAAGGGAGAAATCCCTATTAATAATGATATTATTACAATAATATCAGCTTGAGGAATAATCATTCCCAGAATATGAATGAAATGACACAATATAGAACGCACATTTGTTTTTAATTTCATTGAACAGAACTGTTATATCTCTCCTGTAGGGCCCTATATAAATGGGCTAAAGAATACAAAGAATAAAAAGTATTCTGGGTGCTGGCGGGGTTTTTGGCCAAGGGTTGAGTCAATTAACGTTTACTGATAAATATTGAGGCTTTACACCAGTCTGAGTTTATATTTATAAAAAACCTTCAGTTTGACCTTTTGGTGCAGTAAATAGAACTTTGGGGGCAAATATTTGAGACAAATTTACACAGAAAGCCAATTGATATTGTAAATCAACATTGACTTATTGTCCCTCTATGTTTTCTATTTTTTATTCACCCAAACTAACCAAGTAGAAAGCCAACAAGGTAGAAAAAATGGGATTTTCTGGTTAAAAGGGGTCCTTCTAACAGCGTTACTTTAACCAATCACTAGCTTATTGACTTTTACACATTCTCAACTGTACTTCTTTACCACTCATCCTTCACCCACACGTCTATGTGATACTTACGCTTTTATACACCTTTATATGTGATAAATAAAAATTATATCTGCACTTTCTGATATTGGTCCTTAATCGAGGTCAGAAAATACTGGTAGTATTGTTAATTTTTGCTATTTGAAAATTAGCAAACGCAGCGAAAAATAAAGACACTATAGAACAGTTTCATGCATATTATTCATATTATTCCATTGATTGCATTATTATCAGTAATGATATCCTTTGTAAATCCTTTATAAATATGGACCCTAGTGTGGTTTTTACTCAGTGCACATTTATTAATTTAGCTATACAATGCCCCTTTTGTCACAGAAATGTATGCTTATGGCATCTAACCAGCTTATTATATGTATATGCCAATATCATAGTAATAACATGCACCAATAGGATTGCTTGCTTTTACTGATAGAATAATACATTAAAAATGGTGACCAATCAAATGAGAAAAAGGATGCAAGGACTACCTATCAGCACAAAGCAGAGCCCCTAGGAAGCAAAGGAGTATCTACTAAAAACCATGAAGATACTGTTACAAGTATGAGGGCAGCAGTATGCCTATCCCACTGACCCACCTCTCCTTCTTTAACTGAAGAGTCCACATCTGACTCCCACCAACTGCAAGTTTTCTTTCTTCCTTCTCAGATTATGAACAGTAAGTTATCTTTTACCATGAACGTCTGTCTCTCTTTTGCTTTCTATATTTTTTTCTATTGTAACTTCATGTCACACTAATTTCTTAGTTTGTCTTCAAAGAAAAATATGTATTAGTGTACTATTCATTCTACAGTTACTATATGCAGGGGCATTGTTACCTTTAATGTAAGAATACAGAAAAAAAGGAGAAATTACAATGATCTAGAAAGACAATTACTTAGACAAAACCAGATCATCGATCACATTTTACTTATTTATGGCAATTTATAGCCTTTTAAGGTTATTTTTGATAGGAGTCCTATACATGTACTTCTATATTTAGTACATTTCAATAGCACTTATACATGGTAGCAGTTATGTCATTGGACTTTGGTCAGGGTGTTTTTGCAAACATTAAGATATTAGTTATATAAAAATATCTTCATTCTGGCTTTTATTTATATCCCTAAAAATCATCCTAAGTGCAGTAATTGTGCACAGAATTGTTTTACAAATTGTGGCATGGTGGTAAATAGGCAGAATATTTGCTGTAGGTCAATGTATACAGAACTGTGGGGGAAAGTCTGTTTGGAATATACTGATCTGAGATATTCAGCACATTTTACACTGTGTATGGCATGTACAATATAATTAGATATTTAATTTGCCCATATTTTGTTTACTGACACCTTATTACAATTTTATTATACTGACTACACTGCGAGCTCAGTCTGTTTCTTTACAAATTTTAAAGCTTTGGACTGTTTCATTTTAGGATTTCTATGGTTTATTAGTATTAACACTAGTATTAGTGTTTTGATGTTTTTGCACTTATAAATCAGGAAATCTCAACAGTAGTGTGCTCCACTTACTCTGCTCATTTACTGGTTTAGTATTAACATTTCTGTCTGATTACTAAACATTTTTTACCCATTATCCCTGTTTTTTTTAATTGAGTTTGCACTTGTAGTCTAAACCATTTAGTAAAAAAAAATAAAAAAAAATTAACAGACAAAATAACATTTGCTTGTCAAAAATTGAAGAATTCGTTGACAGCAAACTGTAGGTGTGAAGTCTAGTATTTGCTTTAAAGTTCACTACAGTGAAAAGCCATTCAGGAATGATTATACAGTACATTGGTACTAGGGTAAAAATGCTGGAATTAAATTAACTTTCTTTGTTGTTTAGTTTTCTGTACAAAATACTGGTACACCAACAAAGTATAATGATTCCAATATGTATATTTGCAATCTAAATATTTCCCAGCTTTTATTATATAAATCAGTCTATCACCATGTTCAAATAATAGCAAATAGCTTAGATCTATTTAATTAACACAAAATGTAATAAGATCACATCTACACATTTCAGTCCTCTCAGGTCCGGCATTCTGATGACGGTCCGGAGATAACTGAAATGCGTAGATGTGATCTAATTACATTTTGTGCTTAACAAATTGATTTAAAATTCCAGAAGAGTGCTCCTATACTTACCTACTGTAATTAATAATAAATATTTTTTTTTTGCATGATTGCCAGATTGGTAAAGGTAACTGAAAAACGTTTTGCCTAACATTGCCTAATGTGTTGATTATCTTTCTAGATATAGGCAAACTTCTATGATGAAACTCCAAATTCTTATCTGTTTCTTGGCTCTATTCTGTTTTTCTGAATGTCAGGAGGCTGCATTTACTGGTAAGTGTGACAATGAAATGCATGTTGTTTTGTTTAGATGCTTTTACACACTCAGAAACGCATACTGATTTTTAATTTTGCAGCATATTTTTACCCATTATTTATCTTATTTCTTTCTAGTGTTTGACCTTCTTAAAGAACTTAGATTATCAGTAAGTGCCAGTTCTAAGAAAGTTACTGGATCAAATCCCAATTTAACTGCATACCGAATTAAACCTGCAATACAGTTCAAAAAGGAAAGGTAAAACAAGGATGAACTAAATTCCAGTGAATTAATAACTTATTAAATCCAACAGAATTTTAAGACATGTTATTGATATTTTTTTTCTCTGGTTTCCCCCACAATCATAAAGACATACTGATAGGTTTATGTGCCAAATAAATGTGCTTAGATTCGGGGCAGGGCCTGATGTGAATACATGTAATTGTAAAGCTCTATGGAAGATGATGTCACTATTAGGGATGGCCGGTTCGCGGATCCGAGCCCGGATCTGCCGCGGGTTTATCCCGTTGGCGAACGGTGGATTTTTCCGGATTTTCCACCTTCCAAACTTCAGAACCGCGGATTTCTCGTATTTTCGAAAATGCGTGAAAATACGTATTTTCCAAAATTTTCGAAATTACGAGGATTTCTTGTATTTTCGAAAAATTTTAGAAATTACAAGGATTTCTTGTATTTTCGAAATTACGAGGATTTCTTGTATTTTCGAAAATACGTATTTTCGAAATTACGAGGATTTCCGAAAAATTTTCCGAAAATTCACGGATCCTCAAGCGGACTGGATTTTGCGAAGTTCGGACAACTCTAGTCACTATATAAATCCACAATAATAATAGTAGTTATCTAAACTGATCAATAACTTTTCAGTACGAATATTTGCTGACCAGATCATCATACCCAGTGAAATATAAACAAAACCAGCTTAAAGGACAGTTAGGGCTAGGCCACACTGAAACGCAAACGCAAACGCAATAGCATGCGATTTCATGTGCGATTTTCGTTGCGTTTGCGATTGCGATTTCTTCAATAAGTATAGGAAAACGCATGCGATTGCGATTAAAAATGCAGAACGCAAAACGCAATCGCACCGAAAAACGCGCGTTTTTTTCCGTTGCCGCGTTTTCAATAATTTTGGAAAATCGCAAGCGCAATCGCAATCGCAAACGCAAGCGCAAACGCAAAAAAAATGCAGCAGTGTGGCCTAGCCCTTATGATTAATTTATTTTCATTTTTCCCTGGTTTAAGGGAAGGTTTTTTACATGGTTTGTAAAAATCTTGCAGGGAGATGCAGACAGCTTAAATGAGTTGCCCCAGGTAATATTAGTGTTTGTTTTCTCCTCACTTCTGGAATTAGAACTGCCGTGGTGTTGATTCTCCTTTACTGCACACACATCAAATTTGTGCTTTTATTGTGACATGCAAGGTGCACAATGTTTTGGGGTTTCCCCCGAAACGTTGTGCACCTTGCATGTCACAATAAAAGCACAAATTTGATGTGTGTGCATCTCTCTACTATTATATTATTTGGTAATACCCCAGGTAATAACTGGTTAGCATGGGTTTTAGACTCATCTAAAAACTTTTTGGACTTTGCACAGCCAGCCTGATGGAGAAAGTATTTATTTAAAAGGTATCTCCACCCCCAAAATATTTTTTTTCTGTAGTGTAGGGCACCTCAGCCCACCCCCAATCACCATGTTTATTTGTTATTTGTTTATCCATCTTTCCCTCACTGCTACTCCATTCCAGGAAGTAGCAATAGGAGCGGGACCGGCAGCCTGGTCTGTGATTGGCTGAGAGCAGAGGGAACGAAGCATGACGATTTGGGTTGTGGGGTTTAGTTGGGGTGTTGTCACATGGTTAGTTGTGACAACAAACATAATTGCATTTCCCCTTGTTGGTGTGTTAAAACCTTAGCAGCTATTAAATAGGTATGTGATAAAGGATATTCTTTAATATTGTTTTTTTTTCTAAGCCAGTAATCACACTTTGTGCCCACACTTTTCTGATTTTGCGCACTTTACATATATGGCTCTGTAAAGTGTTTAAAATCTTTCACTAGAGCAGACAACACACACACTGGGGTATCCAATGTAGCTCAGAAGAGAACAGCGATGTCTCCCAAGGAAATCCCACTGAGCATGTGCAATATTGTATGTCAGGGAAGGGGGAAGAAAACATAGAAGGGAAAGTTATATATAAGTGGTTGATGCCCTAAAGATTTTCTTCAAAGAAAATTCCCCTGATTGTATCTAAACTTGTTCTAAATATTTGTATATTTACAGTACGTTTACAAGTTATATTAAAATGCTGCTTTTTATAGTTCATTTCCTTCAGATGGATTACCCTCGGAATATTCTGTCATTACAACCTTCAGGGTCTTAACAGACAGGCCTTCAGATGTTACCAATTTGTGGCAAATGATTGATTCCAATGATAAACAAAAGGCTGGGCTACAGATCCAAAATATAACAAAGTCTTTAATTTTCTTCTACACCACCCCAACAAAACCTCTTCTTTTCAAATCATTTATTGATATTAACAATCTCATTGATGGGAAATGGCATAAGCTGTCCGTAAGTGTGAAAGGACATGAAGCCAAAGTCATCTTAGACTGCAGAGATATCAGCACAATGACAGTGATGGAGCAGAAACATGGAAACAGAGACATGAAATTATTACTCAAAAGAAACACAGATTCATCTCCCTTAGTAAGTGACCATTGTTCATACAAAATATTCTTTTTTTAATATACCAATTTAATCCTTCATCTTATCTTGTTTAGAACATGATAAACAAAACCAATGCAATGGCTCTGATTTGTAATCAAGAGAAAGAATGGAACTGTTAACAGTAAAGCTATGTAAAGACGTGCATTTGTGGGAGCAATCCACGATGCAAGACTAGACATCAGTTATGGCCGATCAATTGTTTGCCTGTATGTAGCTTAAGTAGGTTTTCATTAGTGTGAGAATAATAAAGCTATGAAGAAATCTTTTGATCAATTTTAAATGGTGCATGAAAAAGCCTTCAGTCAATCAAAAAGTAAAATAAATGCTTTATTATATATGCTTTACTATATTTATTATTTTACAATTGCATCTGCTTATGCAAAGATAGAAATGTTAAACTTTTGCACAGAAATGCTATGGAAGCAAGCAGAAGCACACCTGGGGAAAGAAGGCTGGGTAAGTACTGTTAGAAGCTTCTTTGGATTTTATAAACCTCGCAAGGTCAATGTTTTTTTTTTTTTGGGGGGTGGGGGGTGGACATACCCTTTAATAAGTACAAAGCATATTATTACCTGAATTCAGTCAGTGTTAGACTGGCCCACAGGGTTACAGGAGAATACCTCGGTGGGCCCACAGCCCATTCACCCAAGAAAATAGAGACACTTGCTATAAGGGACAGTAAGAAATGCATTATAATAACCAACAGGAGTCAGTAGGAGGTAGATTAGGAGGTAGATAGAAATGTAAATAAGTGATCATATGAAATGTAAGGCTGGGTACACACAAGGCAATTTTTTGGCCAAACTGAAAAAATATTTTCATGTCAGTTGGCCAGGATGGATAATCGGTGTTCTGTCGCCGGAGACTGGTTTATGTCGCCCGTTCGCTAAGTTCAGTTTATCAGATTTGGTGGTAGATCATGGATGATCGTGTGGTCGCCTATGGACCATATGATTGGTTGCGGCGAACTGTTGACTGCGGTGATTTTCACCTGCAACTGACAGTGGTGTGTACCCAGCCTTAGGTGGGCCCCTAAACTTATCCTGGTGGGTCCTTGGTCTCAGATTTACTGGTGGGCCCCAACAGTCCTGTCCAACACTGTATTCAGTCAGAAACTTTGCATGCTAAAAAACTGATATCTATCATACGCAATATTTTCTGCTATATAGTCCTATCACTTATACTTAAACATACTATGCAGGAGCATACCTGAAGGAGCCCAGGCACCGTGAGATTGGAGGCCGGGCCCCTGACTCACTCCTAGCTCCGGAGCGTCCAAGATCTGTGCAGCAACCAACTTTTTAAACAGCTGATCGCACGTATGAAGGATACATATGCGCGATCAGCTGTTTAAAAGACCTGGCCCGAACTTCCGGAACTGAACCAGAAGTTTGGGTCCGGTACTTACGCACGTATGTTTACTTCACCGCGCGATCAGCTGTTTAAAAAGGCAGTTGCTGCACAGATTATGGGCTTTGGTGGGCCCTACTACCGGGAGTCGCGGAGGTGGCGGGGGCAGTAGTTAAGCCACTGATACTATGCGATTTGTGGTAGTTAATGTTTCTGCTACGATTGACCTTCTCTTTCATCCCTGGTGCATGGTTTTACAGGTATATGGTAACTACTCAGACATATCCAAAACTATGGGGCATATTTATAAACGATCGCCATCGCAGGACATCGCAATGACAAATAGCGCTATTTTCGCCTTATTTATAAAAAAGCTCAGCAATGTGTGGAGATAGTTTTCACCTTATTCATTGCGTTAAGTGTAGTATCACTGCGAAAAGAGAAATTTCTATGTAGTGTAATTTCAGAGCTATTTTTGTCATTTTTTTTAAAATTTAAAGCTATTTATAAATAGGTGAAATTTCGCCTTTTTGCCCCAGTTTTACCAGAATTGTCCCCAAACATCATTACTTACTGGAATGACTATTTCTTATATTCCCATATTAATGTGACTGGTTTGATAATTAGCTGCAGTTTGCTGAAAATAAGCAATACTAAAAAATGTCTCCTATTAATAAAATAGAGAAAATTGGGCTTTTGAGTATTACACTATTTACCATATCCTATTAATAAAAAAATAGAGAAAAAAAAATAGAGAAAATTCACCTTTTGAGTTTTACACTATCACCCTATTAATGAAATAGAGAAAATTCACCTTTTGAGTTTTATACTATTTATTAAATCTTTGGCAAAAAAAAACACCAAATGTGTTAGGCTATTTTTAAATAACAAAGATAGGTGTTCAGTGTGTATTAACCAATTTAATACTACTTTGAAAAACCACCAGGGAGTATTACCTATTTACCATCATATGTGCTGAGCTTTTCAGCATTATTAGTGCTACGTTTTGCTAGATAATTTTCGCTTTTGATGAAAAGTCGCCTTTTTAATAACTGATGTAAAGAAAACTTGAAAGTGTAAAACATTGTGGTAAAGGCTGGTAGGGAAAAAAGCAAAAATAATGCCCTTTATAAATATGTCCCTCAGACCCCCATTTAACTTTATTGGTAAATAAATAAAATCAAAACCTTAAAAAAAAAAATGATCGCAGATCGTATTACAGTAAATGCTTAGAGTACTTAGTAGTATTGAGAAACACTCCACAATGTACTGACACCTTCCATGGACCCATTGGCAGGCTAAATAAATGGCCACTTATGCGTTTTCCCCACCTCAGACTTGGCGAATTGGAATGGCTGAACTTAACGCAAAAATACACTTTTTGCCATTTTATAAATATGCTTGAGCGGTTACCGCAGTGATGTATGGCAAAAAGTGACTGGTACTGGTTATCGCTGCTTTATAAATAACAAAAAGTCCAAATTTGGCAAAAAAGCAGTGTTAAAGAAGATGAAAAGTTTAACAAACCTTTATAAATATGCCCCTATGGGTTTATAACCAATCTGCAAATTGTATCGTACAATGTGAAAGGTATGAACAATAACCTTACACATGTACACAGGGCCGTTTATAGGCATAGGCCACCTAGGCAAAGAACTAGGGCACCTATGTTGATCCAGGGCGCCTATTCTTCTCCCTAGCATCTCCCTGTCAGCTTTAACTTTGTGTTTTAGAACTGCTCTCCTTGTTCTGCTGTGATTTGCAACATTGTAGTGAGTAGAGATACTGAACTCCACACACTCTATTTACCAACAAATGTTACAAATGAACTGAAGGTGAAGAAGGATGGGGTAGTATGAGCTTAGCTAATAATCCTGAGGAGAACAGTTCTAAAACGCCAGGTAAAAGCTGCTGCAGACTTTATAACTGTGGCCCATGTGACTAGCAACCATGAGGGGACATGGCAAGCAGGTACATACTGTATATCATGTCAAAGCTGGCAGCTGGAAGGGTTAAAGGTAATACTGTGCAGGCTCTGCAAGTGTTAATGCCAATACTTTAGGAAAGTCCTGGCACTGAAAGTATTAATAGGAAAGTCTGTTGGCATTGAAGGGTTAATGGTAATACTCTGCTGGCACTGAAAGTGTTAATGGCAATACTATGGGGAAGTCTGCTGGCACTGAAAGAGTTAAACTCATCTCAGATCTCACCAAATTTCCCTGTTCTGCCCCAACCTGTCTGGAAAAATTTCTGGGGGGAACACTGGTGCCACATACTGTGCATCCACTGAAACCTATCCTGTCCTTCCAATCAGTATTTCTTTGGTGGCCAGTGTCGCTGCATACCCACAAACGTATGCATACATGCCCGCCTAACCTGGTACAGCATACGCCTCTTACCAACTAGTAAACCGTAAACAGCAGAAGTGGACAGTGTCAGAAGGAAGAAACCCACCTATAGTTTGACAAGCTGTTTTCCTTTTTTGGGGGGGGGGCTGCACGTAGGTGGGGGTGGGCGCCTAGGGCACTAAAACGACTAGAAACTGCCGTGCATGTACAGATATTTGAATTCCTAGCCAGATACTGTATAGCCCAGCCGATGCCTGTAGGTTTAAATTTGTCATCCAATATTTCTGGTGAAAATATATAACAGCATCCCACCCCTCCCGGGAGTCGTGGGAGTCTCCCGGATTTTGGGGTGGTCTCCCGCACACCCACGAGACCACCCCAAACTACTGTGACCTGAACCTACCTGAGAGTCCGCCTACAGAATGCCTTCTTTCTTCTAGCCACGCCTCCTATGTGATGTAAATTACGTCACACGGGTCAGTTACGCCCCTAGCCATGCCTCTAGCATGACATCATTTATGCCGCGTTAGAGACGTGGCTAGGGGCGTAACTGGACTCTCCCTGACTCTGCCCCCACCCCTTTAGTGATATCAGTGATGTCACGTCACTCGGCCACGCCTCCTTCTCCCCACCCTGCCCGGAAGCCAGGTTTGGCAGGGTGCGATGTCTGATATAATAAATGTCCCTCTTCTTTGCACAATTTACAGATACCCCACTGCTGTGTTTAGGAGATTTTAATATGGTTACTGTATGTCCCATACTTTAGATGAGACTAAATACTTCACTACCTAGCAGGCTAGGCAGGCTCATTTAATACATACTATAAGACTCTATATACTCTCCAAATTTAACATACACAGGACTCTATTAGAACTTATCTAGTTATGCTCAACTTTATCCCCTAGTCAACAGGCTGACATTGAGGGAAATGTCACATTACTAGTTTGCCATTGTAATTGAAACCCTGGCCCTGCTAATTAGGGACACCCCCTCTATTAGAGGCCTTCAGAGGGGTCCATACAGATAGTAAATGCAACTATAGGCTGATGACTTGATCTTGATACCTTAATGATTCCACCACTTCTTTGCAGGCAGTGTATAATGTAGTCATGGAATATGGCCCCTATTCAGGCTTGCATATTGACTGGGATGAATCGGAACTGTACACACTGGATAAAAAATTTCCCACTAAATCACAAAACCAAGTACCGACTGTAAAATCCTTTAACTACTTAGCAATTCACATTACCAATCAACCCTCAACATTGTTGGCTGTATGCCAGACAAATAAATAGGTGCTATCCCCCTAGCCCCAAATAGTTCTCTAGTACAAGAAAAATGATAGGGGAGCACACTAGTCAGGTGAATCCAAATGTGTTTATTAAAACAACATACACAACGTTTCGGGACGCACTGTCCCTTCCTCAGGGCGTTTCGAAACGTTGTGTATGTTGTTTTAATAAACACATTTGGATTCACCTGACTAGTGTGCTCCCCCATCATTTTTCTTATATTATACCAATGCAATCTGTGTGCTATACGCCCAAGTCATTTTTAAAAACAATTATGTGGGCTTCAAAAGGGGCACAAATCCTTATTAGTTCATTATAGATGGCAAAAGACAGAGGTGGTCTAGCTTTATTAGATTTTGATAGATATTGATAGGGCTGTTGAGACAATTACAGTGCTGGTTGGAGCCATCATGCCAGCCAATAGCATCAGAAATTATTCTGAAATACTAAACTAGGGGTCCATTTGTGGCATATTTTCCACCATCACAGATATAACTGTGGGGGTCTTTGTTAATAGAGAACTACATTTATTTTTTTTAATCCTAAAATGAAAGGTTTTTTTCCTTAGAACACCTATACATTGAAAGATTCTTCTATTGTGCTGGATCCTGCTGTGTTCTGTCCCACACACATACATTAGGTAGAAAAAAGTTAATGGGCTGTTCCAGACATTGAAGACTCACAGGGTTATGTTCCATATGCTTTATTTTCACAACAACATGTTTCAGACACCTGGTCCAAAGTGTGAACACCTAGTGCACTTTTTCAACCTAATGCATTTAGTACATGTAAGTATAGATTCTGTAACAAACAAAGCTTCCTTGTTGTTGCCAGTACAACTCATAGCCCATGTTGGCCACACACTCTGACCCCATTATTCAATGTCTTAATGCACAGAGTTTCTAGCTTCTGTTTCTAGTGAAGTTAAAGGTTTCTAAATGTACCTATGCTTATTGTTGAGTTGCTGGTGCCGCACCATGTAAATGCCACCAGGGAGATGTAATAAAAGTTCTTATTATTAAAAATGGTGGTAATTTTGCAACCAATCAAATGTTACTTACCATTTGAAAGCTAACATCTGATTGGTTGGGACAAAATTAGCACCATTTTTAACAATAAGAACTTTTATCTTCCTGCATGTTTTTAGTAACACACAAACCCAGGTTTGCTTTTTTTCCCTATGTTATGTTCCTAGCGAAAGATAAAGATTCTATATGTACTGATATCCCATCTAGTAGCTCTTGTGAGATAGAGGCTTGGGGTAGAAAGCTTTCTTTTTAGCAATACACAGTATAGAAGGTTGCAGGTTCGATTCCTCATACCTACTTTTATTTTTTGCTGAAGTGTTAATATTCTGCTAGCAAAGAAATAAACTGCAATTACTGTTCTGTTTTGTATGAAAAGCAAAATAATTTATCATTGTCAGGGACAGGAGCATTAGTAATGTGTTTACTCAAAAACTGCACTGAAATATGTGTTATGTATCAGAGGGAGGTATGCCATTCCCTGTGAAGTGTACTGCATACACTAAGTTTGGTGTTTCCAGCTAAGGTGAATTATAGGAGCTGACCCCTAGTGCCCACAGGTTAATTTCATAAATCACTCAGCATCCGCAGCAAAGGGAACAGTGAGACACAGCTTTTTGTATCTTTGTGAATATGCTCTTCCTATTGAGACAATGTTGACAATTTAAATAGGCAAGCCTTGAAGGTGTAGAGGGAGGTAAATGTTTTGACAGAATATGAGGCCTTACCTCATATTTACTGTCTGCTTAACCAGACTCACTGGTCTGGTTTTGGGGTCTTAAAACATTGGGGAAGGTAATGACCAATTTTACCTCTAATCCAACAGCAATATACCTCCATATTTAACATTACTTACATGGTGCTATCCTGTACAAAAAATAAAACTATATTCTCATCTGGCTATAATGCAGGGAATGCAAGGTCTCACTTCTAGAATATACACAAGACTGCCACATAAGCGGCAAGGTATTTGGAGATCAAGGCAAAATGGGCTGGTATAATGGCATATCTGGATGAGGAGGAATACATTGACTTTGAAAATCTGCATACATAGGTGTCCCTAGCAGCAAATAATAGCCTTATTCAGTTATAGCTTATACAACAATCTTATCTTGCACTCTTGCACTGAACAGGCATGAAGCATATGGGGCCAAAGAGTGCATGTCTAACATGCTTTACTTCAGACACAACCTTCTGGCACCTCTTGGGGTTTGCCCAAGAGTGGCTCCCTTTGGAAAGAGCTCCACAGTGTTTTAACAAAGGTACCACAATTACCTATCCCTAATCTCCCCCCCCCCCCTTCTGCATGTTTGGTATCGGTATAGATGGGCTGGCTTCCAGGTATCCCAGATGCTGCTTGGGGAAACTACTTGCAATATGAGGCTGCCCTAAGAAATTTGGGAAAGTATGGACTCACCCCAATCGCTGCATGGTACCTTTCATATGCCTCAGCATAATAAATAGTAAAACAGCATTTGCATAATATTTTATTGTATGCTTTTGTACACCATATAATGAGTTTTATCTAGATTTGTGAATAGGGCTATTTTTAGCCATCTTAGGGCCCTATTTATAAAAGATCGGTATCGTTATCGTAAAATACCGATCATTATCGTAAAATAACCGTTTAAGGACCGGTATTTACTGATAACGACCGGTATTTACCGTTATCAGTAAATAACGGTCATTATCGGTAAAAAAAACGGTCGTTATTTTACAATAACGATCAGTATTTTACGATAACGATACCGATCTTTTATAAATAGGACCCTTAGTGCCCTAGGTGCCTTCCCAACCATGTGTGTATGTCCCAAACTTAACCAGCCAAACTGCAGCTGAATTTCCTTCTCAATTCCTTCTGACACTGACACTGCTGCTGTGGATATTTCTTTATAGTGGGATCGCTTAAGTAGTTGGTAAGAGGTCCATGCTGTACCTAGTTCTGGCATCATCACTGGCCACCAATGAAATAATGATTTGAAGGACAGGATAGGTTTCAGTGAATGTGCGGTATGTTGTGCCAGTGTTCTCCCCAGAAATGTGTTGAATATTTCAGGTCGGGTGGCATAAAAAGTAACCGGTAGGGCAGAACAAGGAAATTTGGTGGGATCTGAGATGTTTAACTCTTTTAGTGTCTTTTAGAGTATTGGCATTAACACTTTCAATGCTAGCACTTTCCCAGAGTATTGCCATTAACCCTTCAGTGCTAGCAGACTTCCCCAGTGTATTGCCATTAACACTTTCAGTGCCAGCAGAGTATTACCATTAACCCTTTAGTGCCAGCAGACTTTCCTATTAATACTTTCAGTGCCAGCACTTTCCCAGAGTATTTCTATTACCACCTTCAGTGCCAGCAGAGTATTACCTCTTTCAGCTGCCAGCATTGACATGATATACAGTATGTACCTGCTTTCCATGTTTCCTCCATTGACTTGTTCATTAATCACCAACTCTAAGTTCTGATAGGGAGATGCTGGGGAGAAGAATAGGCGCCCTATCATCCCTCCCAATGTAATTCAAGCATACGACTGTACATATAATTTATGTGTTCAGAGTGAGCTATAGGGGTTCAGAATGTTTTGCATACTGTAGTTTATTCCGGGTCTACTGAAGTGAGAATTTAATAAACCCAAGCTGTATCCATTTTCGGTTGTGTACCGTAAAATAAAATAACATTACCCAAATACCTGTACAGATGCCTTACTTTGCAGGTACTGTGGGTTGGAGACTATTACCTTTTGATCGTGATTCCTGAAGGTTTTTGCAAGGTGTTTACGTTATATTTCTTGTCTACAACCCATGTTACCTACACAGCACTAGCAATAAAGTTTTAACCAAAAAAACGCAAGATTGGAAGGTAACATACCCTAACCACAGAATACCTGTTAGGTAACAAATTGGTGCAGGTTTAATTGTTTATAATGTTTTGTTCTCCATTCAACAGATTTTATATCCATTTTGCAGATGCAGTTTGCTGCCTGATATGTAGGTAAATTGTGACTTACTTCCATATATTACAGGTTGACCTACAGCAACTTGACATACATCTCGACCCAGAAAAGGCTTTAACTGAACAATGTTGTGAGTTATCTGATCAAGTAAGTAAGGTGCAGGTTGTTTTCGGTAGAATTATCTACTCTACTACTTTCTCAGTAGTGTATCAAGTGATATTAATAATAATTTTCATGACAGCGCCCATTAATGGATGCCATGTCATTTATTGGGCTTTAAATCTCTAGACTGATGTTAACTTTATCAAGCCTCAATTAGTAGAGTAGACAGCTGTCTTTAAACTGCTATTCGTATGGTGTCATCTAATAATTAAATATCACACAGATGTTTATTGGCTATAGCTCTATTTCTCTGTATGCAAATAAACCTCAGGAGAAAAGAGAATCCTAGGTAGTCCATGGCTCTATGGAATCCCCTTTTTTATTGAAAGCTACATGATGTGATGGGCTCTTAAACCGTTTAACAAACTGAGTGCAGAACCAGATGTTTCAGGAAGCTTCTGGACTTGGTACAAAAATGAATAAATTACATTATTTTTAGAGAGAAAAAGTATTTTTAGGCTTTTTCTTATTCATCTAAACAAATGAAGATATTTAAGTATAAGCTTTCTTTCAGTCTTTGGGATAAAATTTGGGACCTTAATTGAAAACTATATATTCACTGCTTGTGTTAGGTGAAGGCCACTAAAGATTAAGAAGATTTTCTATTGTGGAATCTGCCTTGTATCTATCTGCTTCTTGAACTAGAAAAAAAAATTGCATTAATGGGACAAACACAGAAATCCCCACAATAAATATGTCCAGCTGTATAGCAATACATTGGAAACCCTACATGTATTAGAGTAATGCAACTTCTCTATGTATACAGTAGATTAACGGTAGGGGGGAGGGGGGAAATAAATTATATGCCAATTATACTCACCTCCCCATCCAGTGTCAATTTATAGTACCCAGCGTTAGGACTTAGCCCTGCTAGGTCCGTACCCCTGGGTTATTTATTTATAGTTACACAGCATTACTTACCTAAAGTTTCCATCGTAGCTCTAGTCCCTTATCCAGGTTTGTTAATAGAAAGACACACCTGTTGCAGAGTGCTTCCAATGGATCGAGGGAGGACCGGTGCAGTTATGGAAACTTTAGGTAAGTAAAGCTGCTAAACTGAGAAGAACCCATGGGTGAGGACCTAGCGGGATATTATTGGGATATTTCTACCCCTGTAAGTTTGACATCTGTGCATTGTGGATCATGTTTTGTCAAATAATCCCACTAGTAGTAATGAATAAGATATCTTGAATTAGTATTAATCTTTGGAATATTTTTGGATTTAAATAATCTAGGCAATTGTTAATTTTATATATATTATTATAGATTCCATATTTTGTAGTAGATTTTTTATGTCAATGATCCCAAAATGCAGGCAACAGACAGTACATTAGTATGTTTTGCTATTTAAAATAAATCTTTCTCTCTGTTCTACCATAAAAATCGTACCTTCTTTTATCTAAACATACATAAAGTAGAGTTGATCCAGGGAAATTTCCAAGTCAGGAAGGAATTTTTTTCCCTTCATAAATTTGGTGGGTGTTTTTACCTTCCATTGGATCAACAGTTAGGCAGGAAATGAGGATATTGCTAGATGGGTTGGACTGGATGGACGTATGTCTTTATTCAACCTCAAATACTATACTATACTTTATAATGCTGCAAAATAACTTTAAATATTCTAAGCTAAGTAATAAAAAAATAAAATGATGGCCAGAAATATATTTTCTGCTTTAAGGTAAAAATGAGCTATACAATTTATAATGTACAGTGCAATTTCTTCTGATAACTACTGTTATTTTCCTTGAATAATTTAAGTGTGGCGGCTCAGCAGAAATGGGTCTGGGTGTGAATCCTCGGCAATGTAGATGTTCCCATGGAATTCTGGGTCTTCAGGGAATAACTGGATCAAAGGTAATTTAAGAAAAAAGGGAATTTACAATTGTACTTAATTAAATATTTATTATTATTTGCAAAAATTACATTGCATTATTATTTTATTATATAGGGCCAGAAAGGATATGAAGGAACACACGGGGAACCTGGCAGAATAGGAAATCTGGTAATAAACTATGTACATGAGCTTAATTATGACTTTTACTGGAGATGTTGTTGTACCTTATAGAGAAAATATGGCAGTCTTGGCTTCCATGGTATTTAAAGAACCTTACCATAGACCTAAAGTTGAGTTGCTTGAGTGGATATGATCATTAATATTTAGCTGCTTTCCAGCAAACTGGTGAGTTTAAAGATTTTGCAAACAATCATAATTTAACTTAAAAAAATATTAGGAACTGTAAACCTAAACAAATAAGTGTTTGCCAATCGTTTCTATTATTCACAGGGAGGTGAGAATGCTTATTTTCACCTCCCTGTGAATAATAGTTTGCTCAGGGGACACAGCGGCACTTACCTTACCTGGCGCTCCACTCGCAAGTCCTTCTGAACTGACAGATGCGCTGTACTGCTCTCCCGATCGCACGGCTATCTTTTGTATTGGCTAGCATGCACCAAAGATAGGCGCGTGGTTGGGAGACAGGGGCAACGCAGCTGTCAGATCAGAAGGAGTGAGTGGAGCGCCAGGTAAGGTAAGTGCCGCTGTGTCCCCTGATCAAACTATTATTCACAGGGAGGGGAGAATTAGCGTTCTCACCTCCCTGTGAATAATAGAAATGATTGGCAAACACTTATTTTTTAGGGTTACAGTTCCTTTAAGCACCAGACACACTCTGCCCACATGTCACACACTTCACAGACAGTTACAACTAAAAGAACAAAGACATCATGGCACTTTCAATTTGGATCAGAAAGTATTTATTGATTGGGATCTAATAGACAAAAATATAACGGGATACTTTAGCAAGGATAAAGTGTTAAAGTGCAAACAAAGTGACATACTGCTAACTAATGTGCAAAAATAGAGCACGCTTAATAAAAACACACAGGGCCCACAGACGCCCGGCTTTAACATCACAGACAAAGAGCCGCACGTCACATGATAAGAGGCCCTGACGCCCATCAGTCACTCAAGTGCTGCGGTATTCAGTTGCAACTATCATGTTTTCCCAATGGCAAATTCCATGTAGCATGTTCACAACAACATTTGTATATTTACGCTCCAAGTGGAAAAATTGATAACGTTGTATATAAGGTTTTGTAATAAACATATGTGCTATACGTCCCTCAAGCAATGTCACCTCCTCAACTCATAACTATTAAATACATGACGTACATTACCAACTGTGCACTTCTTCTTCCCCGTCTCTTATATCTAAGCCAAACACACACCTGCACGTTAAAAATAATTTACCCACAAGTGTACATGGGCAACGCTGGGTACAATTGTTAGTATATTTATATTTCTAAATCATGTATTATGTTTATTAGGGACCTCAAGGTTATCCAGGAGTGCATGGAAAAATTGGGGACCATGGAGCAAAAGTAAGTGTTATTATTTATAAATTCAATTTATTTATTGTACTTGCAATGATTCAAAGCAGTATATTTTGTTATAGGGGGAGCAAGGAATTAAGGGAGAAAAAGGTGCAAGGGGTCTTAACGGCGAAAGGGTATGTATTATACAGCAGGCTATAAAAATTGTGTTTTATACTAAGATTTTAGACTTTTTGTTACTTAGGGGCATATTTATAAAGGATTGTCTTTTTCGCCAAATAATTAGCGCAGCACATCGCAGCGAAAATAGCGCCATTTGGGGCTTCGTTTCGCCTTATTTATAAAAAAGCGAAAAAAACACACTTCGCAGCTGAAAAAGGCGAATGGGCGCGATAAAGAGCGAAAAGTATCGCAGCGAAAACTTAACGCATCTAAGAAGACTGCATTGTGAAAACCATTCGAAACCAGAAAAGCCCACTAGAAAATGATGAATGATGAAGTTCAAAATGGCCACCTCACATTTACCAAGAAGTCAGCCATGTCTTATTTAGTCAATCTTCTTAGAATTTCTCAATTGGAATACAGTTTTCTTTTGCACTGCACATTCGCCTTTCTAATGCGCGTTTGCCTTTCTAATGTGCGTTCGCCTTTCTAATGCGCGTTCGCTTTTCCAAGGCATATTCCATTATAATGTGCGTTCGCCTTTCTAATGTGCGTTCGCCTTTCTAACGCACGTTCGCTTTTCCAAGGCATATTCCATTATAATGTGCGTTTGCCTTTCTAATGCGCGTTCGCTTTTCCAAGGCATATTCCATTATAATGTGCGATCGCCTTTCTAATGTCGCTTTTCCGAGGCATATTACACTCTAATGCGCGATCGCCCTTCTAATGCGCGTTCGCTTTTTCAAGGCATATTACCCATTAGAATGCCTTTTCGCTCAAACAATGACTTTTCACCACCTTCAGGGTCGCGCTAATCTTTCGCTCTTTTTAACGCAAAAACCACCTTTCGCTCTTTTATAAATCGCGTTATGCCTTTTTGCTCCTTTTTCGCTAAAATTACCATTGCGAAGTTAGGCGAAAAGGGTTTAGCGATAGCTCGCGGAAACGGTTTCGCCATTCGTTAACGCTACCTTTATAAATAGCGTTAACTGTCTTTTTGGCGAAAACCCATGCGAAAAGCGAATGCGAAAACATTTTGCTACTTTTCGCTCTTTTATAAATATGCCCCTTAGTGTCTTAATTAAAAATATTTAATAATATATAACAATCTTTAAAGATACTTACAATAATCCACCATGCAATTATCTTTAGGGCTCGTTCACACTAGGGAATGTTTTGATGCAATGTCAAACACTGCTCGTAGGAGTGAATGGTGCTGTTCACACCTACAAGCTGCGATACAATGCATTGCCGGCAATGCACTGTTTGCTACCGCTATGCAATAACACAGGCGAACATCAGCGTTACCAGACCCTTGTGTGAACCCACCCTAATTAAAGGATGTGTATACATAGATTTTTTTTCACTAACCTTATATCTTTCTCCTAACTTTAAAGTTTTAATTTCCCTTGTTTGTTTTTTTTCTGTCATTTGTAAATTGTATCACCATTCAAACTTCCTCATATAGTAAGGAGTCTCACCAAACTGGATTTCAATCAGATCTCATTCTAGCTGGGTCAGTGTCAGTGCTTGATTGGAAAATTCATTTAATTTCAGATAGGTACACTACTGAGAAATACATTGCACAGAGCTGTGCAAAGATCAGGTTCATTTCGTTATCCTCCCTCTGCAGCTCTTTACTATGTTGTTTCTATAAGTGTAACTATTAAAGGGGTAATATTAAAAGGTATGCAGGTAAAATTCAATCTGTGAGAGACTGTGGCAGATTTAAAGCAATTTTTAGAAGATTTGGGCAGATTGAAAAGCAATATCTAGTATAGTGTGACAGATTAAAAGCAATGTTGTGGAAGATGTCAGATTGAGCCTAAACACATATGAAATCTACATATTACAAGGCTATGTAGCAGTTCATTAAAGACATGTTAGAGCACCTATTAAAACACATCCAGCATGGCTGAATTCATGTTGTTTACTTACAATCACTTTGCAATCAGTGAAGCCCTGCTATTTACATTTATTAAGTGTACCTAATACATCAAATGAACTGGCAACC
This sequence comes from Hymenochirus boettgeri, assembly GCA_019447015.1. Taxonomy (NCBI): domain Eukaryota; kingdom Metazoa; phylum Chordata; class Amphibia; order Anura; family Pipidae; genus Hymenochirus; species Hymenochirus boettgeri. The sequence goes on from CM033473.1 coordinate 174,642,307, forward strand.
CAGTTTGTTAGTCACCTTTCCCTTTAAGAACCAAACACTTATACAGGGAGATTCAATAAAAGTTCTTATCCTTTAAAATCATCCTATGTAGGTATAGCAGTAAATAGTCACAAACAATAACTATTTGCATAAAATACACACATATCTGCAGAGAACATAATGAAAGGCCAGACTTTAAGTTGAATTAAACTTTTCTACCATTTCGGGCTTAGCATCCCCAAGCCCCCAATCCCATTCATGCAAAGAGTAGCCAATATATACTGTATGAAATGTAAATAATGGTTTACCTTAGTAACTCTATTTTTTAGTAAATGTTTTGTTTTGTTTTAAAGGGTGATCGTGGAGAACCTGGCTTTAAAGGACTACCAGGGGCAGATGGTTTTAAAGTATGTTCATTTCTATACCACTAAAGACACCGTAGAGTTAGTTTAGATTTGAGGTACTGAAGCACAATAAATATTTATTTGTAGAGATATATAAATGAAACTATTCATTTTATGTTGTTTCTATTATTCCTAAAAATATTTCATATTTTTACAGCATTGACTCACTTTTCACCCCATTTCACACAGTTAAAGCTGATGAATTGTGAATAAGATTAAGGCAAAGATGTAAACGAAAATCTCCTTCCCTATATTTTACATCAGGAGCATAATATATTGGCTTTATATACTGTGGCCTATTGTGTAAAAAACATCGGAGCTACATTTAAGATATGTAGGATGATTAAATTGTATATTTGCTAGGGCTTTGTTCTATGACCAAATGCAATATTCCCCAATGATTCTCATGTATGTATTGATAACTGTAGGGGGTTGCTGGATCACCTGGAGACAGGGGATTCCCGGGCCCAAAAGGAGACAAGGTGAGTGTAAATTTACAATATATTCACTAACAGTTCTAGCCCCCAAAATAACATTGATTATATGAAATTAAAAATTGTTTAAGTCTAAATCAAGCCATATTCTTGTTTTACACACAAGGGGGATGAAGGAGAAACAGGAACTGACGGCATCATCGGGTTCAGGGGAGTGAAAGTAAGTAATTGCTATTAAAGAGGTTCTTTAACCAAAGAATGGTGAGTTACAGTCCCTATATCTTTGTGTAAATTCTGCTCAGTGTTACATGCAGTCAGTAATGGAGATGGGCTCTCGCCTCCCTCTATGACTATGTACATGTGGGCAGATTTTATTTTTTAATGGACAACAGGATTGACTGATTTACCATCAGGACCAATCACTCAGACAGACTTATTTTGCCTAAAACTTAGTTCGGAAGCAGTCAATTAGGAAACTATTGTAACACCAATACCACCAATGATGGAGAATCATGATAGGAGATAGAACATGGTCTTCCCATATGTAGCTGGGGTGTCAGAGAAATTAACAAGAATTTTCAGGAGACCCTGTATTACTTTCTGCAGCAAAACACAGAGGTAGCAATTGGTGCATCCAAAAGACTCAATACTGAACACCAAATAAGAATCAACCTTGCAGGCAGGAGGTCCCTGACAACCTGCTGTTATATGGTTAAATGCTGATTAGAGATGCCCAAACGTCCAAAAAAACCATTCTTCTCCAGGAATGGAACCATTAAATGAGAAAAAAACTCCCCAAATTTTAGCCAAAAGGTGTACTGTAAATAGCAATGGTAACTTACTGTAAATGGCTCAGGGAACTGGGAAATGGTCTGGGGAACACGTATCAATGCCTGCGATCTTTCAAAAAACATAGTCCAGGACCAGAAACTTTATGTGCTTCCTGTTTTTGCACCCTGCGTAGTATTTTCAACATTTTTTGAAATTTCTAGGAATTTTCAAAAAGGATTCTCAAAAAATTTCAACCTCGTTTTGAAAAAATCCAAAAAGCGGAATTCTGGAAAATTCACTAAAATCAGGTTCCGTGAATCTTGGAAATCCGCCTCAGAACTGCGTTGAGATATGTGATCTGGTCCATCTCTAACACTGATTGATACACATTCCAGGGTATTTGTTGCCAACAGATTCTTTCTCACAGTCGGATGACTAGCGAAATGTCTTCAAGTACTTAACTTCAAGTCCAGTTGATCTAACTGAATACCCCAGATATACCATGATCTGGATGAATGAGAACCTTCACAAACCTATTCTTCTGGAGGAGACCTTGTTGATGTAGTATAACTACCTTTCTTGTCACTGTGATCAGCCTTGGCCCTTGGCAACCAAGTGATTAACCAGTGACACAAAACTGTCTCTCACAACCTCGGTTTTGTAGCACAGTTTGGCTGTTTTCATCTAGTTTTAAGCCTTATGGACTTTTGATGACTGTTTCAACCTACTAAAAATGCTGATCATTATAAAATTTGTGAGATAACTGGTTAACTATACACCTGACCCCCTACAAAATCCCTGAATTTGTGTAAGCGTGCATCTAATGGCAAAGGACAGTCACACCAAATATTAATTTGATTTTCAATTAGTCTTCTGTTAGCTCACTTTGTAAAACGATAAGAATAAACAATTAGAATTTAGATTTTGAGTCCTGAAAGTATTCCTACTTTCTACACATTATATACATATATCTGCTCACAACATTTTGTTGTACATCTAGATTTTATTTTACTTTATAGGTTTAGTTACAGTAAATTTATCGTAATACCCACAATGTAATCAATTATGTAAATGGATGTAAAATGGCGTTAAATTAGACTAAATTCTGCCTTGTGTGAATCAGACACAAGATGTCACTGTTGAAACCCTAATTTATCTTATTATCATTAACAAAGAACTATAGCATAAAATAAAGTTTTGAAATATTCCTGCTGTAGGAAGTAAAAGATGTTTTATTTAGTCTAGAAGTTAGCTCTAAATAGTTTTCACATATAGAAGCATACTGACATACCGTGTGTTATTTACAGAGGCACCTGTATTTTGCGTCACGTTTGTAAAATATCAACTAATAGCAATTCTGTGTGGTAGTTTGTAACCACTCAATAATACCAATTGATATGACTACAGCTGAAATTTTATACCTACTGTATATACCGCTGATAATGATATATATACTGCTATTATAAATTGCACTATTTGGCAAGCCTCTGACATCAAGTCTTTAGTGAGAAATCCAGTTCTATTAGGATTTTGAAAATACCTCCCTTTTTCCACTCTCTGTGTACAAAGCAGCTTAAGAAAAGGTAGGCTCCATTGTATTATGTGTGCTATTATCTATAATTAGTATTACAACAACTGTTTAATTTTAGGGTGATGCTGGTTTTCCTGGAGTAGAGGGTCCCGAAGGCAGACCAGGGAAGAAGGTATGAGAGTTTTTAAATGCATTGCGACTTTGTAAAACAAACATTGCATAATGAAAAAAGTTTGCATATTGCAAAGTCCCAAAAAATAAATAAGTAAATCTTACAGAAAATAAAAATGGAAAGACTGTATGACAATTTTCTAGTAGGTTATTTTATTATGTTTGTATATATGGTTCGTTACCCACACAGACATGTGGTGTACTTTGCATTTTGCAACTTTTAGAAACTAATTATTGAGCTAAGACAGTTCTATATTGCATATCTATAAAACCTGCATTGAGCCTAAATGATGTATATATATATATATATATATATATTAGATAAAGAGTATATATATATATATATCCGTAAACTCATTGCCCAGGGTTCTTGTTTATTTAAAATCATCCTTAAAGTTATAGCATTGATAAGGTGCTATAATTTAACATGTACAATTATTCTTCAGGGACTTACAGGTGACCCAGGGGATCTTGGAACAGTGGGTGAAAAAGGAATGCCAGTAAGTATTAAAAAGCTTAGATAGTATGAACATTCTGCTCAGTTTAGTGAAACACAATAATATGTAGTCAATGTTATGAAGCTACCTTTCCTCCAATACATTAAATACATGGTTGTAAGTTGTATCCATTTTATAGTAAGTGTTTTTTTTTTAGGGTGTGCCTGGTTCAAAAGGAAGAAGTGGTACTCAAGGCCCACAGGTATGGGAAAAGTGATATTTCTTGTTAAAGGGTCAGTATACTCATTCAAACAACTTTACATTTTTTGAAACTACAATTTTAAAGAAGTAAAATGGTGGTACTTACATATTTATCTGTGCTTACTTTGTCATTAAATTATTAAATTGCCCCCTCCACCCTTACTCACTGCCTTCTTGTATAGTCTGTGACACTTCTAATCTCAGCACAGCCTCACCATAGACACTGCTCTGCTTACACATCTCCCCCTCCCTCCCCCCTTTTTCTTTTCTCTGCTGATTCTCTTAAATGTTGCAGAAAGTGTGCTGGCAGAGAGGCAAAGAGGCCAGGGATGGGACATAAAGTATATTATAATTTCTGCTTCTGAAGTGACAGGTCTTTCCTTGGCAATAGTGGCCGCGGCCGACAGTTTGTGTGACCAATCGTGCGGTCCCATAGGGAACTGCACAACTGGACATGATTTACCAACAGATCGGCGGCCGAAAGCGGCTCAGATTTTTCGGGCCAATTGACCAATACACGGAAGTATCGGTTGATTGGGCTGAAAAATCTGCCCGAGTGTGCCCAGCCTTAGGGGACTTCGTCAGGGTATCTACAGAACACTAGAAAGTGAACACTGTAATGTAATTGTTTATACCTTTTTAGGGAATCATTGGAGATCCTGGTTTGCGTGGGAGAGATGGTGTTGATGGAACTGAAGTAAGTTTGAGCTAACCAATTGTATTTCAATTGTAACACCTATTGTATATAAATCAATTAAATTTTTATAGTAATAAAGTATGACCACCATTTTACCTAATCATCTACATTTAATGTTGGAACAGCTAATTAGATACTAAATATGTCTGAATGTACTTGTGAAGGTTCTCATTCATCCAGGTCATGGTATATCTGTTGTATTCAATTAGATCAACTGGACTTGAAATGTAGTTCTTGAAGACGTTTCGCTAGTCATCCGACTGGCTTTCTCAATTCAGAATGACTTGTACAAGAATCTGTGGCAATTATGTACCCTGGAAAATCCCAATTAGCATATCACAGCCAGGTGTTAAGGGTGTGATTAGATAGTGGCTAAAAGGTGTTATAGGAACGCCCAGAGTAAGGTGTTAAAACAGCATTGTACATGGCAGACAGTGGTGTCGAACCCCCCCACCTCTATTTAGGCTTGGTTTCTTTATTTTCACATAAATGGCCTCCTTAACACCTCTCTTGAACCAGTCACGTTCCTTCGCCAGTATGTTAACATTACCATCTTCAAAGGTATGTCTTTATCCTTAGAGGCAGATACACGGCTGAGTCCTGACCCGAGGAATTGGCTCTTCTGTGCTGGGCCATACGTTGATGCAGTTGCTGTTTGGTCCTCCCACATACAAATCAGAGCATTCTTCACTGCACTGCATGCATATAGATGTCGCTTTTCTTGTGTTTTGGTATTGGGTCTTTCGGATGTACCAATTGCTGCCTCAGTGTGTTGTTCGGTTTTAAAGCAGACAGGGATACGATGTTTTTTTGAAATTCTTCTTAATTTCTCGGAGTCCCCTGTACATATGGGATGACCATGTTCTTCCTCCTGTCTTGCTTTTCCCTTCACTGTTGGTATCGTGTTCTTTTCTTTCCTTCTACTTCTTTGACAAAGTCCCAGTCGGATATCCACAAGTTTTAAGGGCTCCTCTGAGATGTTTCATTTCTTTAGCCTTCGCCTCTGTGCTAGTGGGGATGTTCTTGGCCTCTGTGTGCAGGGTTCTGATGACCCCCAGCTTGTGATCTAAAGGGTGGTGGGAGTCAAACATCAAATACTGATCTGTGTGTGTTGGTTTTCTGTAAACCTCTACTTCCAGTTTACCATTTTCCTTAACTTCTACCAAGCAGTCCTTTAGATCACAAGCTGGGGGGCATCAGAACCCGCAACACAGAGCCGAGAACATCCCCACTAGCACAGAGGCGAAGGCTAAAGAAATGAAACATCTCAGGGAGCCCTTAAAACTTGTGGATATCCAGACTGGGCCTTTGTCAAAAGAAAGAGTAGAAGGAAAGAAAAGAACACGAATACCAACAGTGAGGGAGAAAGCAAGACAGGAGGAAGAACATGGTCATCCCATATGTAGCAGGGGTCTCCGAGAAATTAAGAAGAATTTTCAAAAAACATGTATCCCTGTCTGCTTTAACCGAACAAACACACTGAGGCAGCAATTGGTAAATCCGAAAGACCCAATACCAAAACACAAGAAAAGCGACATCATATATGCAGTGCAGTGCAGTGAAGAATGCTCTGATTTGTATGGGGGGAGACCAAACAGCAACTGCATCAACGTATGGCCCAGCACAGAAGAGCCAATTCCTCGGGTAGACTCAGCCATGTATCTGCATCTTAAGGATAAAGGACATACCTTTGAAGATTGTAAGTTAACATACTGGCGAAGGAACGTGACTGGTTCAAGAGAGGTGTTAAGGAGGCCATTTATGTGAAATAAAGAAACCAAGCCTAAATAGAGGTGGGGGGGTGGTTCGACACCAACTGTCTGCCATGTACAATGCTGTTTTAAAACCTTACTCTGGGCGTTCCTATAACACCTCTTAGCCACTATCTAATCACACCCTTAACACCTGGCTGTGATATGCTAATGGGATTTTCCAGGGTACATAATTGCCACAGATTCTTGTACAAGTCATTCTGAATTGAGAAGCCAGTCGGATGACTAGCGAAACGTCTTCAAGAACTACATTTCAAGTCCAGTTGATCTAATTGAATACAACAGATATGTCTGAATGTAATTGCAAAATTTGTGTAAATCTACATGATGCAACTAAAATTTCTGTTGCTGCAGCTGTTAAAATGATTAAAAATAGGGATTAAAAAAAGCGATAAAAAAAAAAAAATATATATATATATAACTGCAAGAAATGCAATAATATGTTTTCTTTTTGTAGGCATATCAGGGACCTCAGGGAGTTAAAGGAAAACCTGGAATTTTGGGACCAAAGGTAAAAAAAAAATTCTAATTTGAATTCATGTTTAAACTGTTTTTGGTCAACTCAGTCTTTATGTAGCAGCTAAAAACAATTATTAAGTAATCATATTACATATTTTACTATCCGAAGAACCTGACATCACCTTGTCCAAAGGAAGACAGTTCCATGGTTTTACCGTTCTCACAGTGAAAAACCCTTTGCGAACATGCAGACTAAACTTCTTTTCTTCCAGTCTTGGGATGTCCGAATGCACAAATTCTATTGGTGAACAATGTCCCAGATTATTGTACGGCCACGTTTATACACACAGTAATCATATCCCCAAGCAAGTGCCTTTTCTCTAGTGTATATAATTATAACTTATCCAATATTTCTCTATATTCAAGCTCCTCCATTCCCTTTATTATTTTAATTGCCCATTTCTGAATCATTTCCAAGATGTCCTTTTTGTTCACAGGATTGAACTGCATATTCCAAATGAGGCCTTACCAATACTTTGTAAAGAGGGAGAATAACATTTTCCTCCCTTGAATCCATACCTCTCTTTATACAAGACAATGCCATGCTGGATCTGGCTGTTGCCATCTGGCACTGCTTGCTACATCTAAGTTTATTATCCACCAAAACTCCAAGATCCTTTTCCAACATTTTTATGGAATACTGAAATAAACCATTCACAGCATATTATTGCTCTTGCTGCTGAAAGGATGCCTTTGCCCTGGTTATGCTAGTCTGGCCCCATGGGTTATATGGAAATAATGTCACCCAATATATCTTAAAATGATGTATTGTACACTAATAAATATTCACAGTTTTGGGGTCTAGTCTTCAATTGCATACAAATCCTTTGGGTTATTTTTATATCTCAGAGCTGAATTAACATGGCTGGAAAATAACTTAAAGCATTTGTTTTTGGCACAGCAATATAAATAAATAAACTGATTTAATTTATTCTTATAAGATAATTTGGCTTTATATGGTATTATCAACAAAATGGACTAGGACTGTGTGGGGGCCTATAACAAGTAAAGCAATGTAAAATCCTGCAACAGAATTAAAAAAAACTTTTCTCTTCCATTTTGGAAAATTAGTTATATTTATACCTCTTGCTATTCCCTGTTGTTGACATTAGTGAGCTGACATTTCAGGTTCTAACGGTCCTTCTCCCCAGAATGCACACTACCTTGGAATGTTCCTAACAGTAATTTCTACTGATTACCTTCTGGATGGGTCAAACATGCTTAGATCTCTACTGAGCAACTGAATCAACCAAGGTACTCAGGCAATGGCAAGACCTTAACAGTCTCTATAAAGGGTCCTGCATACAGGAAGTCAGTATTCCAGAAACATTTATTTATACAGAGACAAAATTCTGAATGGGCAAGTTAAGGTCATTAGGATGGAAAAATACTGCTCTTTTTTCTTAAAAGTATATGTATTTGCACTAAACTTCCCCTTTAATAAAAAGGTCTGTGGACAAATCATTATGCATAACTGCAATACTAAAATGTTTCTACTGGGTTTTTTTTTAGGGAGAAAAGGGAATGATGGGACAGCAAGGTCCTCAGGGTATTCGAGGAAGACATGTAAGTTTTTATCTGCTAACATTAATTAGCATTATAATTTGATCCTCCACTTATTTTACATGATATAATTTTGATGTGTTACATGATAAAACTCAGCTGATGACTAATAATTACATAGTATTGAAGATTGAATAAGGATATACATCTATCTAGTTCAACCTTTTTTAGCTTTCTCATGAACCACACCCAACAGTTGATCCAGATGAAGGCAAAAAGGAACACAGTTGGAAAGGGGAAAAAAATTCCTTCCAGAATCCAAAACAGAAAGGATTCCTAGCTCAACAAAAACTAAATGTATTATACCAGTAATTATCAATATTTTTGAATGTTAAAAATGTATCTAGCCTACTCTTGAAGCTACTCAATGAACTTGCCATTACTGCATCTGCTGGGAGAAAGTTCCACAATTTTAGTGTTCTCACTGTAGAGAAACCTTTAATAACCTGAAGGCAAAAACGTCTTTTCTTCTAATATAATCTGAAAAGAATATACAGTATTTGTAAAAAGTGATCCTTTTCCTTGCGCAAGATCCAATGTAAGCAGCCCTAACGTACAACGTAGGAACCAGAAGTGACATCACGTGGGAACCAGAAGTGACATCACGTGGGAACCAGAAGTTACATCACATGGGAACCAGTAGTGACATCATGCTGGAATCAGAAGTGTCATCACATGGGAACCAGGATTGAAATCACGTGGGAACCAGAAGCGACATCTCACAGGTACCAGAAGTGACACCACGCAGGAACCAGAAGCAGCATCACCAAAGAACCAGAAGCAATGTCACACGGAAACAAGAACCAATGTCTCGCCCCAAACAAGTGACGTCACACAAGAAAAAAAAGCAATGTCACACAGGAACAAGACGTGATGTCATAAAGGAACAAGAAGAGGTGTTATTTAGGGGAAAAATGGGACAAGAAGCCTCTCATATTTATAAAGGCATGTTAATGCTTTCTAGCTATACCCACCTTTAGTGATTGGTTAATTTCTGATCAGTTTAGTTATCGCTATTTTACGATCGTTATCCTAAATTAACTATAACAAACTTAAATTACCTATACTGATTGTAAATCTATGTAGATTCTTAGATTTACGATCCCCATAGGCAGTAGTAGTTTACTACCGCATGGTATTCTATGACCAAACATTTGTTTATTAAAGGGGAACTGTGGTCTCCAAACAAGTTGAGTTTATATGAAAGGCCAGTTTACTACCTTTAAAACGAGCCATCAACCACCTTACTGACCAGAAAGTTAATGGGTGGGAGGCTGACATGTGACATTCCTAAGGCTGCTTCAGACTTCAGTGACAGAACAGGAGGCAGGAATTCCCCCCCCTCCCTGCTGTGTGAAGATCCCCACAGAGAAGGTAAGGGAATCTACAGCCCTACTCTCCCACTATGTGAAAACAGCCTTTTCTCAGAGTTCTCACACAGTTTTCTGTAGGAGGGGGGTCTGAGTGGCCCACGGCACCCGTGAATAGGGGGGGCCACTGCACCCACGAGTGAGTGGGGCCACGGCACACTTGAGTGGGTGGAGCTAAGGCACCCGCAAGAAGACGGGGCCACATGGGACAGTAAGGGAACAGGCCATAGTGGGCCTGCAAATGGAGGGGCCATGGGGTCCATGAGTGGGAGGGACCAGGGGGGCTTGCAAGAGGAGGGGGGCTGCAAAGGGAGGAGGAGACACATGGCCGATACACTGTCAACCACTGACATGGTTTCAGAGAAGGAAGCAGGAAGTGCAGGGGACCTGGTGATGCTGCTGCCATATCACACACAAACATGTAAATCTCTTCAAAACTATGCAAAATAAACAATGAAAATACATTGCAAAAATTCTATGGAGAGCAATTTTATCAATTTACCTAAAGTCATTTTGGACCACAGTTCCCCTATAACGAACGTTCGGTGTAAATGTACAATCACGGTTGTACATTTACAGCCGCAGCGGTACATTATCGATAATGTGTGGTTTAAAAATAGGGCCCTTTGTAACAATTTTTTTCCACATTTTCAGTATTTTGTATCTGCTCTATTATCTGGCTACACTGAACCTTTTAATTCCTTTTGGCGTTATTTCTATATTCCATTAACATTCCTACTGTTGAAACCACAACATTTTGCCATTAAAATTTTATTTTGGCAAACAACATTTCTTTAATTCAGGATCAAAATTTTGTTGGAGTTTGATGATGGGATTTAGATAGAACCTGTAGTTTTGGCAGAAACCAATCCAGTTGGGTCTAAAGGATAGTACATCCCTAGGGAGACTATTGTTGTTTGCTTTGTAACTTAAAGGTTTACCGTATATACTCAAGTATAAGCAGAGAAATTTTACCTTTAGAATAATCCTGAAAGTCTCACCTCGTCTTATACTCTGATCTGAATGCTTGAAGGAGCAGCTGGACAAAATTACATAGCCCTTGGAAGAAAAAAGCTGTACACTGTAACGCACAGAATCCTTTTAATTTTGGTGGGTTAGGCAATTATTGTCCTGATCACTCAGATCAGCCCAGAATGCAAGGGAAAGGGAAGAGAAACGATAGAAGTGACAGGATTCAATAAACAGGCTGCACAGAAAGGTATGTAGGGCACATCTGTGTATGGGGCTGTGTATGGGACTTTCTATGGGGCTGCATTTTGGACTTTCTATGGGGCTGGGCTGTGTATTTTCCATAATTTCTATGGGGCTGTGTATGACGGTTTCTATAGGAATGTCTGTGAAACTATCAATGGGGCTTTCTATGGGAGAAAGTCAACCCTCGGTTTAATCGCTCAGTTTACTAGTTTTTCAAGTAAAAATTAATAACTACCTCAGCTGATACTCGGATGGGCTTATACTCAAGTATATACGGTAAATATCTACATCAGAAAGAATTTTGAGATGAAAAAACAACAACAAAAAAATATGTGTTTTATAGCAATTATAATCTATAATGACCTGGGTTTTTTTTTTTTACATAGGGAGCTCCAGGTACTAAAGGTGAAGCTGGCAGACCTGGCAGACCTGGTTTTATTGGACCTCCTGGAGCTGCTGTGAGTAATTTTTTTTTTATTAAATATACTTCACAATAATGTACATCTTTGATCTCTTCTGATAATTTTGGGCCACATTAGCTGTTAGATTTCAATACATAATAGCACATAATATTCCACAAAGACACATGCCTTTATTAAAATAAGCAAATTGGAATTTTTTTAAAGGGGAAAAAAAATCATGTGGCCTTGAAAAAGCATCATGATTCTAGCTGCAGTCTATCAAAAGTTACAGCAGTATAAAAGGTGTGACATCACCAGAATGTTGGGGTCTGCCTCCAAGTTTAAGGTTGGAGCATGCCCAGCATCATCAAGCCACAATTTTGTGGATGGGGCTTCTTACACAGAACATCATGTGACTTTAACGGAGACTCTACAGGACAGACTAGGGACTGTAAATTTACAAGCCTATAACTTAAGATCCAGAGAAGCTAGGGAAGCTAGAAACACCATCCTAGGAAACAGCTCTGTTTAATAGAGAGCATTTGTATGAAGACCAAAGTTACCCTTTTAGTATTTCTTGAATTAGTGGGGTATAGTTAAGAAAGTATAGTTGAGATGGATCTGCTGTGACTAATATACTCAGATATGGAAATGAGTCCTTATTCCATTTAAAATCAAAATTCGGTTGTAAAAGCTTGCATACATTTTGTGGTAGATTAATGGAATAGATTATAGATTTACAATAGGTGATAATAAACCCAGATAGGCACCAAATCTTGTAAGCTGAATACATAAATATGTAATCAAAGTTTGTGGTTTGCTAAATGTGAACAAGGTATCATCTGAAAAAATGGAACATTATACTCTTGGGAGCCTATTGTTATACGACTTATATTAGTATCCACTCTAACATGGAGGGCTAGCAGTTCCATGCAGAGTCCAAATAAAAGGGAAGATAGGGGACAACCCTGTCAGATAGCATTGTGGATTGGAAAGGGGGCAGATACGAACCCCATATTCCAAACTTAAGCTGAGAAAGATAAGTAAAGACAACCAATAGCATTCATAAAAGAGCCTGTGAAACCAGAATAAGTGTTCAATGAAAAAGCTTATTGTTTTCTTATACTTAACAGGGCCATATTGGACTCCCTGGAGCCCCTGGACCAAAGGTAATTCACCACAATTCTTTTAAACCATGTAAGCGTCAATCCACAGTGCAGCCAATGGGAAGACATACCTCCTTGCAGAGCCTTTCTTCCCATTGGCTGCATCGCAATCTATCACCTAAAGGGGAAGAGATAAGAAGCATAGCGGAGCGCTGAAGTAGACTTTGAGAAGGTCTTGCAGGAGTTAGGTAAAGTATCCAGAGGTGAGGACTTAGCGATTTAGGTACTTACCCTGAGTTTGCCTAAATGGCAAGTTGAAAATGGGGGACATTAAATGTACATTGTAAATGTCCCCTTCTACAGGTCCACACAGTGATGAATCTGGTGGATCTGACAGGTTTTTCAAAAGGCTGAAGAAATGCTATTGAATATTCAAAATTTGCGTTTGGAAATTCTAAAAATTCTGATTCAATTGCGTCTGAATTGGATTTTTGTAAATTTAAAATGTTCTGCGGAATGACTGTCAGAGTGAAACTCGCTAGTTTTATTCTTCTCTATCCACATTCTGTAGAGCTTCACTTCCTCAGCTGCACGGGAAGACTGCACAAATATGAATGTAATACATAAGGCAGCAATTGAGGTTGATAGATTTTCCTAAAAGGAATTTTTTTTGTTTCAATTATTAAGTTATACTGCTTATGTTATGCTTATATGTTTCTTGCAGGGCAATAATGGAGTCCAGGGAATTAAAGGCAAAGAAGGAGAAATGGTAAAATAATTATGCTTGGGTAAAAAATAGTTGTACAATTTACAGAGCTTTATGATTAGTTGATCCATTTACATCTAGCCCTAGTGTCCTATGGGCCATATTTATAAAGGTGTGGTATCACTATTTTGTGATACAATGTCTTTAGATATCGTTACAAAGTTACGGTTTCGAAATTTTATGATCTCAAATGTACAATAACGATCATGACTGTACATTTACTATCACGATCGTAATGGTACGCTGGCCTATACAGTACCATTGTTGTAGTCTACTACAGCATGGTATTGTACAGCCTATCAATCGCACAAACAAAAAACTTGTCGATTATCTGCCCACAATTCCAACTGTTATTTTACCAGTTTATTATATGAATTTTTAACCAGTTACTAAATGCTAAGAACTGTTCCTTTTGGGTAAAAGTATCTGCCCCTTTCATCTGCTTTTTATAAGCTGCAGCCTGTAGACTTGCCTATGATAACTAACAGATCGGGCTGGTGAAAGGATACTTATGTAGACACAGTGAAAACAGCTGATTTTTTTTAAAATATAGCTTTACTCATTTAAAATAAATATATATATATATTATTCATGAGAGTAATAATTGCTATTTTTTTTTGTGATGAGGAGCTATTTCCACCACAGTGTTTTCTCTTTAAGTCTAAGTCAAGTCAATGGCCCTTTTTTTATTACTTTATTATAATATATTATAATTACTTTGCCTCTTTCCCCATGACGTTTAGTCCCAGCTCTCTGCTTGCATGAAACGGCAAGCAGGGGGCCGGACCGGCTGAGAGGCAGCCAATCACGGGCACGGCTTCTGGCTGTATTGAACGTCGGGGGAAACAGGCAAAGTAAGTAGAGATCGGGAGAGTTTTTCTGCAAATAACTATAGGGGTTGGGGGAGGGAGCCCAACACTACAGCAAAGGGGATTGGAGATAGGGGGAGGGAGAGAGAAACAAGAGGAAGGGAGAGGGAGGGGAGGAGGGCTGCACTGAGCATGTCCAAATTCTCCCAGAAGAGAGACAGGAGGCAGAGTCCTATATGGACACAGGCAGGCTCCTGGAGTTCACTTTTTTGAACTTTGGAGGGACATTGCAGGGCAGCCATTTGGAGAAGGGATGTAAGGTAAGGATTTTACTACACAGTGGGGCCAGTAATGGGTTAAAATGTAGTTTTGGGGGTGGACATGCCCTTTAAAGGCTAAATACATGAAAAGTCTATATCTATAAGTATTTATATCTTCAAAAACATTTCAGCTGCCTAGAACCACAATCTAATTATCCAATCATCACAGTGCTCCTTCTCTTCTCTGCAAGCTCCTCCATAGATGAACTACCTTGATACCTCATTCTCTTGGAGCAGGGAGATCACATCTACTCGTGGTTCTAGGTAAGTACAAAGGTTTTTGAAGATATGGACTTTATTAATAAATATATTGCTTTATTTTTGACCCATACCATACAAATATGCATTTCTAATTTAAAGGATGCATAACTCACATTACATACTTCTGTAATGTAATTCTATAGAACATTCATTTTAACTGTAAAATTTTAACCCAAATGCTTTTGGTATTTCTGCATTATTCTGACTCTACTCATTGCAACAGATCTTATTTTATTTTATTTTTTTAATATAGGGAGGAAAGGGAACAAAAGGACCCAAAGGAAGTGTAAGTAAATTTGAAATTGCCATACAATCATGTTTCAAGTATTTGCATTAACAAATAATAACTTGTCTAGGTTGGCGACAGGGGCCCAACAGGTCTTGAAGGTCTTGATGGCAAAAGAGGAGCAGCAGGAGAAACTGGGGCTCGTGGGAAACCAGGAGCGCAAGGTGACCGGGGTGATCCTGGGATACCTGGAGAAATAGGACCTATAGGATCCAGAGTATGTTTTTAGTTCTTGGTTATAAGCTTTAAGGATAGGCACAAACATGGCTGATCATTTGTTAAAATCAATCATCAATTTATTGTTATAAATTCATGCAGGTTTATTCAATAAGAGGTGGAAGAATGTGCTTAAACTGTTAATTTGCTTCAACCAATCAGATGTTACCTTTACTGTTCTACTACAGTTTGAAAATCTTTGATAACCTCTGACTTGTTGCTCCAGATTAAGAACTCTGACAAAATGTTGTACTTCTTATTAACTAAGAAGTTACATTTTAAATTGAGACATTTAATATCAACAACATATATTGATTGATGGTATCAAAGGACAGCAATCATTCTACTGTTCATAAAATGACCATCAGCAAACATATGTCTTCTGGAGATATGGAAAAAGACAAGCATAGAAATTCTTATGAGAATTAAACCATAGGGAAAAACTAATCCTCCTCCTTCCCTTTGATATATTAAGGTTTAGGGCCTAAAACTTTTGTAGGGAGATTCAATAAAAGTTCTATTGATAAAAATGGTGCTCATTTTGCCCCAACCAATTTGATCTTATTTACATTTGAAAGCTAACATCTGATTGGTTGGGGTGAAATTAGCACCATTTTTAACGATAAGAACTTTTATTGAATCTCTCTGATAGTCCCCTTCCCTGAAATGGGTCAACCTTTGGGAAGAGGGGCACCGCAAAAAGCATGTCATGTCATAGGCCCAGCCTTAGACTAGGAAAAGGATGGAGCCATACCACCAAGCTATAGTTTCAGGTATTAATTCAAGCAGTCTACTATCAGGGATATAAGATGTGAGGGGGGAAACCCCCAATCACAAGAAACCCACTAAACACTGCAGATAACCTACAGAGGCACTCTTATGGCATACTACTAGGAAATAGATATCCCCACAACTCCTGGGGATCCGAGAATATAAATATAAGCGTAAGTCGAGTCACTCATTCAACTACAATAATTTAAAACCATATATATTTATTATTACCGGTAATATAAGAGTAAAACCTTTCACAATTATTTCAATATCCCTAAAAATATAGTACAAAATACAAAATACAATAAACTGCCCGCATCTGGACACCAGTCACATATATATATTTCTAGCACCTAGGGACGCCTAGGATGCGGGCAGTTTATTGTATTTTGTATTTTGTACTATATTTTTATAAATGAAGTCATTTATACATAAAGTAGAATTTAAAGCCTAAACATGGAATTAATTAAGTAATGAACCAATGAATATCTTCCTCGAAATGAATCCTGGCCTGCTCCTGCCTTTTATCCTGTCTGTTCCGAATAAAATGTAAAACATGATAATTATCAGTATACAATAGTTTTTAGATAAATTTGGCATTTTGAGAGTTATTTCCTCAACTATGTAAAGATTATGTTATTGTGCTCTGTACTTTTTAAAATGTCTTTAAGATCTTACTAATTTAAATTGCTTTGGGTTTTCCTACTTAAAGGGACCATCTTTTCCAGCATCACGAGTAATTGAAGTGTGCCGCAAAGTAGTGCTTGAAAAAATGTCAGTTTATGCTCAGGCTGTAAGAAGACAGTGTGCTAGTGCTTGCCCATTGTATGGCGAAGTACCCATGGGGGCACCAGGCCCTGTAGGATTGCCGGGACCACCAGGAAAACAAGTAAGCAGATTTTAAGGCTGAAATGTATATACAGACTCTAGTTTAATGCATGGAACTGTATAAAATAGACTACAATGTCATCATAACTCCTATTGATAAAACTAAAATGTGTATTATTTGGAGTCGAAACGTATGTGTAATAAATATGGGCATGCACTGTAGTGTAAGAGGTTAAAGGGTACTTCCACCACAAATTATCACTTACTTTATCTTAGTTAAATTGAAGAACAGGAGGTAACGGAGCTATGTCTTGCGTCCTGTTCTTCAGTTAAACG
The DNA here is from genome assembly GCA_019447015.1 of Hymenochirus boettgeri. Lineage (NCBI taxonomy): Eukaryota > Metazoa > Chordata > Amphibia > Anura > Pipidae > Hymenochirus > Hymenochirus boettgeri. The sequence goes on from CM033473.1 coordinate 174,659,531, forward strand.
ATCAGGAGACAGGCAGGAACACAGCTAACTTACCCAGGATTGCGCTCCTCCACTGCTCTGACAGGTGCCGGCTACATCCATTCTTCCTTACTATGTACAAAAATCCTTTTTATCCATGTTAACACATTAACAAAACTTTAACACATAACCTTGCTATAACGGCTCTCGGTACATCAACCCAAATTTTTCTGCACATTCTTAAATTAAACACACTGTAGGTGATGTAATATATGTTCAGCATTCCAAATCATTTCAAATTGTTATTACAGGGTTTGCCTGGATTAAATGGAATTGATGGGGAAACTGGACCAGAAGGATTTTATGGTGAAGCAGGAGATCCAGGGAAAAAAGGACAAAAAGGTAAACATTGTGTGCAATGTAAATAAACTAGAGCAAAACCATAGTATTTGTCTACTACCGCTTGGTATTGTACGACTGTGCAGTCGTAAATGTACTTTTATGATAACCCTCAATATAGCAAAGTTTCTGGGTTTTTAAATAGGGCCTAATGCTTTAATAGCTATTCTGGAACTCATATATACTACATATAGTGCTAAAATGTTTCTAAACTACCTGAGTCTTTAATTATAAAGCATTCCTAGAATACATGTAATATTCATAAATTGAAGAACAGGGGATGGCAATCTTTGTGATGGGTGCAATTTCCTCAAACCCGATAAATTTATAGGAAAAACCTGTCACTCCAGAAACAGATTTTATAATATGTGCCCCCCACCTGACTTCTTACTAGGATCTTTGTCTGGCTGCCAGCACACTTTCTGCAACAAAGAGAAACAGCAGAGAAAAGAAGGCAGGGGGAGGAAGGGGAGATGTGTAAAAACAGAGCATTGTTCATGGTGAGGCTGTGCAGAACACATAAGTGTCGCAGACACTAAAAGAAGGCAGTGAATAAGGGAGGGTGGGGGGGAATTAGAAGTACTCACTAAACATTAATAATTTAATGACAAAGCAAGCACAGATAAATATGTGAACACCACCATTTTACTTATCTCAAATTGTAGTTTCAGATAATGTAAAGTTGTTTCAGTGAGTATTGTAACCCTTTAATATCTGTTATATGGGGCTTTTAACAGGTAAATGGCAGAACATTTTAACCTAATCTACTTTGAACACAATCTGAATTAAAATACCCCCCCCCCCCTCTTAATGTCTGTTGCAGGATTCGCACAGTATTGATGAAGATTTATTTAGTGCTGCATTCTAGACTGTTGTTTTATACATGACACATCCACGCCATGCATATATATGTTAAAATACACAATATATATGTTAAAATACACAATAGAAAAAAAAATATCCTTTATTTTATATAAATATATTTAGATCTGTTAAAATACACAATAGAAAAAAAAATACATCCTTTATTTTATATAAATATATTTATATCTTCTTACATTCTTCTTACATTCTTACATTTTCAGGAGCTATCAATGAGGTGGGTAAATGATATTACATATAGGAAAGGTGTATATGTATGTGTGTACTATCTCACTATTACCATTGAAATGACCATCAATAAATGTATATAAAGTATAGCACTGACTTATATTAGGTACAAGACAAAATATACAACTTATACAAAATATATAAACTTACTTACAGAGCTAAGACTACTATTTTAATATGGGATAGTCAAAACAGGAGGTTGAACCACACCCCTGTGACTTGTAAGGGGTCTCCAAGTGGATACTGAAAGAAAGTCATAATGTCAGTATAACATCCAATAATGTGCTGTTTGTTAAACATGTGAGTCTTAGCCAATCAAAAAAAAAAAAAAAAACCTTTTTGTATGCTTCACAGGAAGTGTATGTAGGAAAGAGGATACTTTGCATGTCCCGCCCATTTCTCTATGAAAGCTGGGAGTTAAAATATGTGTTTATATGTTAGATTATTAGGGCAATGCTATTATAATAGCATGAAGCTGTGAGGTTCCTTCTGTTATAAGAAGGCTCTATTTCATTTTATACTCTGTTTGGAGCTTTTAGCTCCATTAACCCCAAATCACTTTAACCTATAAAGCTAATCAGTATTCTGTGCTCCCAAGTCCTCGACCCATATCAACTGTAAATCTGGAACTTGCTGTAGTAATTACTAATAAGTATGAACATAGCATGTTAATCTGGATCCTGTATAAGGTCTCAGGTTGTCCAATGGTGCTGTTTTGTTTCAACTGCACACTATGGCAAGATTGCCTGGGTGTTTTATCTGTCCTGCAGCTTTATTTCCCTGGAGCCCCTGGATTCTAGCTGGCAGGTAGATGGAATAAGAAAGAAAGGACAAGTTTGGTAAGGTCAATTACTCCTACCGCCTAAAGTGATTCATATTATCCTTCCCTAGTCCAATGGTGTAATAGCTTTGGATGTAAGAGAAGGGCAGATGGATCATTTGCATGTTTGAGCTCTTGAGTAGGAATAACTAAATCACGACCATGGGCTTTTAATGTCTGTAAGTCAGAAAAATGGCTTTATTCCAGGATGTATGAAAACTAAATTTCCAGCTTTCTGGAGCAGCCAGGGAATGTTGGGAGTCGTAGTTTTTAAACATTTGAAAAGTTCAGCATCCAAGCTCTATATCATTAAGCTGTATTGCATCTATATACATTTATTTGCCAATGGACATAAATAAATAAATAAAACTAACTGCTAACAAAAAAAGATGGGATTTGTAGTTTTCAAACATGTGAAAGGTCACAAGTTCTACACCCCTGGTCTATACCATTAAGCTGTATTGCACCTGGACACATGTATTAACTACAGGATATTAAGAAGAAATTTACTTCAAACAGAGAGTGCTGGGATTTGTAGTTTTTAAACATGTGAAAAGTCACAAGTTCAACACCAATGATAAAGATAGGTGTAGCGTATGATGACACAAGACTACAGCTGTGCAAAACACAAAAAAAGCTTTTTTTTTCTGCAATAAAGCTTTTTTTGACTTTTGCACAGATGTAGTCCTGTGTCATCATATGCTACACTGATGTTTATCATTGGTTTAATCTATCCGGGATGGTAGAAACCAGTGGTGTAAGGGATATTTGCATTGGTGGCTTTAAACCTGGATAACATGACTTGCTTATGTACAAGTTCAACACCCCTGATTTATACCATTAGGCTGGATTGCATCTGGACACATGCATTAGCTACAGACTATCAATGACATACTTTGCATGTCCCTGCCCATTTCTCTAAGTAAGCTGGAAGGGAGAAATATGAGTTTATATGTTAGATTATTAAGGCAATACTATTATAATATCATGAGGCTGTGAGGTACCTTCTGATGAGAAGGCTCTATTTCATTTTAAACTCCGTTGGGAGCTTTTAGCTCCTTCAACCCCCACCTCACCTTAACCTAAAAAGACAATTAGCATTCTGTGCTCCCAAGTTCTAACCCTATAGTAACTGTAAATCTGGAACTTGCTGTTGGAAATACTAATTAGTATGAACATAGCATGTTAATCTGGGTCCTGTATACGGTCTCAGGCTACCTAATGGTTCTGTTTAGCTTGAACTACACATTATGGCAGGATTGACTGGGTCTAATCTCAGACCTGCGGGTTAATCCTATTTGTTACCTCTGGATGCTAAAGACTCTTTGAGTAACAGTTAAAAATATCCCTGTGTATACATCGTGAAGACGACCCTGCTGAGTTGAAACGTGTCAATGGGACAATCTATGTAATTTGTATTTCAATAAGCTACTTCGTTTTAAAGAAAAAAGACCATGTGCAACCAATGTACTGATTTTTATATATACGTTGTATTGTGGTCACTCACCACTCGCCAATTCATCCGCCTGGGTGTTTATGCACAATAAATTTATTTCTTTGTATCAAGACCCTGGAGTGCCTCACTGACTTTTCATCATACACATAGTAAAGAGTGTTATGTTTTTGTTCAAAAGTGAATACCAATGATATACCATGAACTGAATGATTGAGAACCTTCACAAGCACAATACATACATTAACCAGGGCACAAACAACTCTAGGGTTAGTTATTAAACCTTCTTGTAATCAACCTTGGTTTTCATTTTGCCTAAAATTGACCTGACAATCTGTTATTTTAAAATACTTACTTGTAAACTTGTTTGTTGATATTGGTGCTATAATATTTATAAAGAACAGCTGTTTCTTATCAAAATCAATTCTTTACATAGGGGAACATGGTAATAAAGGAGACAAAGGACCAAGAGGACATAGTATTGTTGGATTTGAGGGAGATCAAGGACCTAGAGGTACCTATATGACATACTCTATTTACAAATGTAAAAGTTAATTAGTTTATACAGCTAAATCAATAATGCTTTACAATGTTCTAATAGCCCTAATGCTGGCTATACACTAGAAATGTTACCTCCTGGCGTTTACTGTCCTGCCCAATCATTCAATCCCAAAATTAATTGGCCAAGACAGGGAGCAACAGGAGTTAAAACGGCCAGGCAGTACTACTGTATTTAGATATTAGATTAGATTTGGTGATGAAATGTTTAATGTATCTAATATCTAACAAGTGTATGGCCAGCATTAGAAACTAATTTTAAATCCAACCTTGGAGTCTAAAAAACTGAATGAGGTACAGTATGGGGTATTGCAAATGTTTCTATCATATGGATAAATATTACATTTTTATCATTTGCTCAAGGTGAAAGAGGAAGGCCTGGACAAGACTTTGATGGTGAACCTGGCTTAATGGGCCCTAGAGGGCATAGGGGCCAACCTGGATTGAGAGGCTATACAGGTCTAACAGGGCCTCCAGGACTATGTGTTACAACAGGTTGTGAATCAAGCCAAACACGACGGCAAACATAAGAAAATACTTAAAATTGTGTACTTTATTTATAAAAAGTTCAGAGTTTGTCTATTGGACATACATCTATTACTTTATACACTACTTAATTAAGTACAATTTAGTTTTCTGAGTCATTTTATCTTTTGTAGAAATGTGTTTATGTACAGAAGGTGTGTGTGTGTGTGTGTGTGTGTGTGTGTATATGACCGAGTATGACTTCCTTTTCCTTATCAATAAAGATCCTTTTAGTAATCATGACTAAAATAATGATCTTGCATTGCATCACATAACTCAATACCCCAGTCAGTTTAAAAGTACAATATACGCTCAATAAAACCCACTTTAGTTCTCTAAAATATCTGTTGTTGTTTTTTTGCTGATAAACACTACTTTGTTTCCTTTAAATTAAAGGTCAACTGTGGTCCCTGAAAAAGTTAAAGTTGAATGAAAGCTTGTAGTGTTCCCTTTAAAATGAGCCCTAGATCACAGCTATGTCTGAACATTCTCTGCAATTTTATTTCTCACGGGCTACAAAACTTTCTGCTTCTAGTAGCTTGCGTGACATCACTTGAACCTTTTTTTAAAATATCACGGTCTTCTAAAATATAAACTGACTGCACTATTAATATTGTATGATTAAGCAGATTAACTCCCCCCTCTTCCCCCACAGTTTTCGAGCTAGAGCCACAAAGTTTTTGATCTTGTGATCAAAACAGTTTATTTTAATATCATAAATACAAATACTCCTCCTCCAACCTCCACACAGACACAGGTACACAGACCTGCAGTTGCAGAGTCTGCTTCCCTGGTAGTATGACCCCAGACACCTACCCTTCCATTTTCAAGGCATCCATATTTAAAGGGACAGTTTAGTGGAAATTATCAATATTTGTTAAATTGTTAGTTTGTGTAATGCCTTCTTAGTTATTCTACATATTATCTCCCATTTAGAAAAATCAGTTGATTTCATACCCTTTGCTGTTCCCTGCTGTTGACATTAGTGAGCTGACATTTCAGGTACGGTCCTTCTTCCCAGGATGCACCACTTCCTTGGAATGTTCCTAACAGTAATTTTTACTGATTGGCTGTTGGATGGGTCAAAGATGCTCAGATCTCTACTGAGCATCTGAATCAACCCAGGCACTGGGTCATGGGCAAGACCATAACAGTCCCTACTAGGGGTCCTGCAAACAGGAAGTTAGTATTTCAGTTTCATTTATTTATACACAGACAAAATGCTGAATTAGCAGATTAAGGTCATTGGGATGAACAAATACTGATCTTTTTTCTGAAAAGCATGTTTTTGCACTGAACTTCCCCTTTAAAGGGCAACTATAGTCAAAAAATATAAAAAAAACTGTTCATTTTATTGTCATAATTCCAAAACCACATATTCCGGAACTGACACAGGTATACACACCTACTGACCTACCCTTCCAGTCTATGGCAGCCATACTTAAAGGGTAACTATAGTCAAAAAATTATTTTGATCAATCATTAAAAAAAAGTTAGTTTTACAACCATAAGCACAAATATATACACTCCAATCCCACACAGATACAGGTACACATACCTGCTAATGCCTATACCCACCCTTTTATTTACTTGGGAGCTTTAATATAAACATGAAATTGGCTAGGTTTACCATTATAAATGCAAAAACATACCCTCGAAACCTAGACAGGCACAGAAACACACACCTACTGTCAAACTTCCTTTGTACATGGCAATCATATTTAAAGGGCGACTATAGTAAATAAAATCTTGAACAAAAAGTTTTATAGCCATAAATGCAAAAAAAACCTCCACACATGCACAGGTACACACAATTTATGATGTCCCTCCACCCACCATATTCTTCTGTTTCCATGGAAACCTCATATGATATGATATGGCATCCATTTTTCAGCTTGAGTTCTGGTAAGGAGATAGTTGTGTACTTAATGCCAGCATGCATGTTATGATTTCTGAGACCAATAGATTATTGTTTATGGAAAAGGGCCTTGGACACACTGAAGAAGGCTGTCCTATACACTTGTAAACTGCAGTACATGATTTTGAGAAGATGGAAGGGTGGGAATGAAAGCTTTAGTGCTGTCAGCAGTTATAGAATGTGCATTGGGTTAAAGTGTTTGTACATTAAAACATAGTATAGTATTTGAGGTTGAATAAAGACATATGTCCATCCAGTTCAACCCATCTAGCAATATCCTCATTTCCTGCCTAACTGTTGATCCAGAGGAAGGCAAAAAAAAAAAAAACCCACCAAATTTATGAAGGGGGGAAAAATTCCTTCCTGACTCCAAGTGGCAATCGGAAATTTCCCTGGATCAACTCTACTTTATGAATCAATACCAGTAACTTGCAACATTCCTTGTTTGCAGAAACTCATCCAGCTTTTTTCTTTGAAACTGACCAATGAACCTGCCATAACAACGTCCACTGGAAGACAGTTCCATAGCTTTACCGTTCTCGCAGTGAAAAACCCTTTCTAAACTTGACGCCTAAACCTTTTTTATTCAAGTCTTAAGGGATGTCCTCGTGTCCTCTGACATGTTCTATTGGTGAACAATGCCCCAGATAGTTTATTGTATGGCCTGTTAATGTATTTATACACAGTAATCATATACCCATGCAAGCGCCTTTTCTCCAGTGTACATAATTGTAACTTTTCCAGTCTCTCTTCATATTCAAGCTCCCCCAATCCCCTTCTCTTCATATTCAAGTTGCCCTTCTCTAAATCCTTTCCATTTCAAAGATGTCCTTTTTGTACACAGAGAAATATATATGCGTATATATATATGCACTGCATATTCCAAATGAGGCCTTACCAATGCTTTGTAAAGAGGGAGAATTACATTTTCCTCCCTTGAATCCATACCTCTCTTTATACAAGACAATATCATGCTGGCGCTGGCTGTTGCCGCCTGGCATTGCTTGCTACCTTTAAGTTTGTTATCCACCAAAACTCCAAGATCCCTTTCCAACAGGGATTCACTTAACACAGAGCCATTTAAAGTATAAGTAGCACAAGGATTTTTAAGTCCAAAATGCATCACCTTACATTTCTCACATTAAATCTCTATATAGATCCCCCTGCAACGATTGCACATCCTCTGAAGTTTTTAATGGTCAACAAAGTTTTGTGTCATCAGCAAACACAGAAACCTTGCTGACAATACCCACTTCCAAATCATCTCCGGTCCAGGAGATTTATTAATATTAACCTTATTTAGTTCTTTTTGTACCATATTCTCTGTTAACCAAAGTGCACTTAAATCTTTTATACCATTATTGCTACTTACTTATCTTCTTACTATTAATATACTTTTAAAAAAATTAGGCTTCGTGATGCTTTGTTCAGCTATCCTAACTTCATTATTAATTTTAGCTAGTTTGATTGCTTTCTTACACTCTTTGTTACAGTTTTTATAATCCCTAAAGGCTCTTTCTGTTCCCTCTGACTTAAAGGTTTTAAAAGCCTTTTTCTTCCTTTCCATTTTCCTCTTTACATCAGAATTCAGCCACATGGGTGCAGATTTATATTTTTAACATTTATTTCTTAAGGGTATAGATTTAGATGTGAACTGGCTTAAAATCCCCTTGAACACAGTCCATTTCTGTTCAGTACCTTTACCTGATAATACATTATCCCAGTTGACATTCTGAAGAGCAGTTTTAACCTGGGAAAATTTGCCTTCCCGAAATTAAAAGTTTTTGTTAACCCAGCACACTTTTCCTTTTGATAACAAAGTCCAAACTCCACTATTTCGTGGTCACTATTCCCTAAGCCTCCAGTTACCTTTATATCTATAATGCACTCCATGATGTTAGATATTACCAGATCCAACATAGCTCCTTTTCTAGAAGGAACCCTTAATCACCTGTGAGAGAAAATTATCCTGCAGCAAATTCAGGAACTCATGGCCTTTTTCTGTGATGGCAATTCCACTACACCAATCAATGTCAGGGTAATTAAAGTCCCCCATAATGAGCACACTCCTCAAACTTGCAGCCCTTGCCAACTGCATATGAAGTTGACTCACCTCCTATTTGCTAGCATTTGACAGCTTGTAGCAGACACCAACAATGACATTACCCCCTTTCCTGTTACCTAATTCCACCCATATTGCCCCCACTTTAACATCCATATTGCCAGTTATTACTTCTTTTAAATTTGGTTTCAATTCTTTTTTAACATAAACACATACTTCTCCCCCTTTCCTTTTTTCTCTGTCCTGCCTAAACAACGCAAATCCTTCTAAATTTACAGCCTGGTCATGAGAACTGTTCAACCACGTTTCTGCTATACCTATTACATCATACTTTTCATTCAACGCCATCATTTCCAATTCACCCATTTTGTCAGCTAGGCTTCTCGCATTTGCAAACATACATTTTAGATTATGATCCTGTAATTTATTTGTACACTTTAATACACATGCCTCCCTATACCCTATGCTAGCCCCACCCCCCTTTCCGCCCGCCACTGGCCTATCTACACCCTGCTTTCCTCCTGGGCTATCTATCCCAGTGAGACTGCTAATACCCTCCCCCCCAAATCTAGTTCAAAATCTCCTCCAACCCTCTAGCCATCTTCTCCCCTAAAACAGCTGCACCGCCATCAGTGAGGTACAACCCATCCCTACTAAAGAGCCTGTAGCTGACAGCAAAGTCTGCCCAGTTCTCAATAAACCCAAACCCTTCTTCCTAACACCACCCTCTTAGCCACGCTAAGATCCTCCTAAGCTCCCGCTGTCTCCCTGACTTAGCACGTGGCTGCGGTAGTATTTCTGAAAACACTACGTGCTTTTAACTTGGCCCCTAGCTCTTGGAAATCATGTTTAAGGACCTCACCTCCTCCTAACTTTGTCATTGGCACCAATGTGAACCAAGACCGCTGGGTCACACTCGGCCCCACCCAATAATCTGTCTACACGATCCACCACATGCCGAACCCTAGCACCAGGCAGGCAACACACAGTTCGGCATTGTAGGATCTTGGTGGCAGATTACCCTATCTACCTTCCTTATAACGGAGTCCCCTACCACTACCACCTGCCTAGCATTCCTTATCCTAGCCCCCTCCATACATGCTAATTCCGAGGTGTCCTCCTCCACTTCATTACCTAAGGCAAATTTGTTAGGATGGGCAATCAGGGAAGAAGCCACCCTACCCTTCCATCCCCCACTTCCCTTATTAACCCTAACAAAACTACCTCCCCCCAACCTTCCCTGTTCCACTTCCACCCACCTCTATACTGGCCCCAGCCAGTGCCTGCTGACCCACTAAAATAAATACATAACATTGAATTTAAAGTTAAAATACTGTGGTTACTCATTAGATGATAACTCATCTGAACTTACCATAATTCTTTGAGCAATATTAGCCAAAAGGTGGAATTTTTTGTAAATGTGCGGAGGACTTCCCCCTCTCCAGAACATACAATAGATGTGAGAGAAATAGAATAAGTATAGAAATGTAGAATATATAGAATGTCAAATAATACTGTTATTAATCAACTATAGATCACTGACATGGTTTAAAACAGTAAGCAAGTCTTTTTGGATTAAACTTTTTTTTTAATTAGAGTTGTACTTTTTTTAAAAAATCTCTAAGCACATTGTATCAATTATTCTTCCAAAATGATCTTCCCTCTTTTTTTATCATAATTAATGGTAGAGCTGACTGCACATATAATGAAACATTGCTTTTTCTTCTTTGTAAAATAATCTCACAGTGATTTCTCCATATACAATTGAAAGACTGATAAATACAGACATATTGTAAAAACATAAAAGTAAATTAACAGATCTTTGAGATACTTTGGGGCTGATGCAATAAGATATGCAAAAGTTTGCTTATCTACAGAAACCAATCATGTAAGCCTTTTACTGGGTTACTGCAGTTATGTAGCATCTGATTGGTTGTTGAAGATAAATAGCCTAGGCAAACTTTTGCAACTTTTATTGCATCAGTCCCTAAGTTCAATGTTTCAGATTTAATAATTGGAGGGTTTTCATTTCATTCTTCCTTTCACAAAAACAGAGGTAATGTGTTCCTAGTAAATTTCCTGAGGCATGAAATATTTTAAGGACATCTCAATTCACAAAAATAAACATTTAAAGGGCATGCCCACCCCCCATAAAAACATTTGATACTACATTTCCCACCTCCAAAACCCCAAAACTGCAATGCCTTTCTTGAATGAAGATCTTCAGCCCAGTGTCCCTTTTTCCAAGGTTGAGTCATCTTAAAGCTGAACGAGATTGTTACAAATGCTTGGAGGAGTAAGTATTGCATTCTTGGTGTTTTTACAAGTGGGAAAAGTTAGTATTATTACCTTTCCAAGCCAGGTAAGGGAAAAAATCATGCTTTAATGTATTTGGTCCATTTCTAAATCTCTTCCAACAACTGTTTGGGGGATGCATATTTTTTGGGATTCTGTAGTTTAAAATCTAGCATATTAAATGACTGTGTGTTTATTTCCCCAGAGCTGGTATTCAAATGTTGCAGCCTTTTAAAAATGATTCCAGAGCTCCTATCCTTCCACTCACCCATCACCCTCTCTCTCCTACTGACTGCATTGTGGAGGAGGGTGGGAAGAGCAGTGTTAACAGGAGAAAATTCTAATCTCATTTCCCTTTAACTTCTGAATGCAGGTATTGGGAGTAGGCACAGTAAGTAGAAATGCCAGATTTTAAAATCCTTATTGTGAGTATAGAGTGTTTTAAACGGAAAAAAAAAATCCAGCTTTTTATGTATTAATAATTAGGTCCTTTTCTAAATGGATCTCTTCCAACAATTGCACCATAACATAAAGATGGATCACAAATGCCTGGTTGGCCAGGGGGACCTTGAACACCAGGAGTTCCTCTATCTCCTTCTCTACCTGGAGGCCCTGGTGGACCAGACCTCCCCTCTTTGCTAATGCCAGGTGGTCCTTCAGGTCCTAAATAAAAAAAAAAGGTGTAATAGTTAATATTTCATGAAAATATATATGGGGGATTATTCTAACCAAAATGGTTAACAAATAAAGTACTCACAACCATGCCACGCTATATCTAAAAAAGACATCCTAAGAAGAAGAAACACAAATTGGGGATGCAATATTGGGTGCAAACCCCATTTTATCCCATGCAATATTGGGTTAACAAGAGTTGTGCACCCAACAATCAGAACAAAAACCTTGTTAACCCCAAGTCCACTTGTATAGAGACCACAGTTCCTGTTTAAGTGCTATCATCTTTAATATATAAATTGAACCACTCAAGAATTATTGTTCAAAACCCAACATGCCCAACCCAACAAAAAACTACTGTTTCCAACCAATGCATTCCGCCCAGTTCAACAAACGAACTAAACATTTTTCATTGATTTGTTTATTTGTATTTTAATTTTATTTTTTTAATCTTCGGGAACAGATGCTGCATATTAATCTGTGAAATACCAAAAAATATTGTGAACATTTGTAAACATAATTGTTATTGTCTCATTAAAATATGATTTACTTACCTGGAATCCCAGGGGGACCTGGAAGCCCTGGCTCTCCTTCACCTTTAGTCCCCTTTTCACCTGGCCTGCCTGGAATGCCTGAATTTACAAACATAAGTACCAATAAAATGACTAATTAAAATACATTTTACGTAAAAAAAAAAATAATAAATCCCCCCCCACACACACTATAAGGGACACATCATGAAATCATAATTGTGTTTAGACATGTGTGGGCAAATATATAGCCTTGTGTAGTATGGCTCACATTGTTAAAACACGTCTTTGCATCTTGTTACAGGACATTCTTTCCAAAGTAATGAAACGACATTGATTGTAACTTCACATTAGCTTCCCAAGTTTGAGATGACCCTAGTTGAAGATTTGTATGATTTTGAAGAATGTGCTTTGGCTTATTTTATTGGGATAACCAGAATAGAGTGGCAGACAACAACCAAATTGATAAAATTCATTGCTTGACAAATAGCCAACTGCTAGCTAAGCTCTAATTTTTTGTTACAGGCAATGATTATTTAGTTTTCTGCAGTTCTAGTGGAAGGACAGTCAGATATAGTCCCAATGGTTAGTGTAAGCTTGTGACTGTACAGATGCACATTTTCTCTTTAACTAGCTGTGGATATGCTTATGGATGTAAAATATGGCAATGAGCTGTGCCTTTCATTCTGTCCTCTCTTTACTCATGAATATAACAGGAAAAACAGTAAAGCAAGGAAAACACAACTTTACCAACATCTATTAGTTAAAGTATATACTTTTGATCTATTTCACAAAATACACTACAAACTACTATCACTTGCGCAGGCAGAGCCGAACAAACTGATTTAAATGATCCACTCTTATCCTCTATGTGATCTGGTTCATATGGTACTTGCAGAGGAAATCTATTACTGCATCATCTGCAGATCTCAGGCCTGAGCATGCATAGAACCAGTTCCAGTTTTCATAGTTGAGCAAAACAGCAAAAAGTTAAAGGGCAGTGTCAGCATAGCTTTGTGAATAGTCCACTTGAAAGTAAACAAACACCTCTGTAATAACAGAGATGTGTGAGGATTTAACAGAGCTTTTCAAAAAATAGTTACATTATTGAATGCACCTTCTGAAATAGAACATGCAGAGAGGGAGTAGGCCATTTTTATAAGCACTTCAGTCCCTACTTGTAAAGGCCTTTAACGTTCAGTTTAATGATCATTAAAACAAATGTTAATTTCTGATCAGTTTAGCGATCGTTAATTTACGATCGTTATCGTTAATTATCGATAGTAAATTACAGATAACAATGGTAAATTTATAACACAACAGTAGATCCCCATAGAATACCATTGCGGTAGTTTACTACCGTATGGTATTCTATGACCAAACGTTCGTTACCGTACATATACGTCCGTGGTCGTACACTATCAATGGCATGTGGTATCGCTAAAGTGCGATACTGCACATTTACAAATAGGGCCCTTCTTGACAATAACTTGCTAGTGATTGCTAATTACTAAAATTACCTATTATAGTATGTTTAAAGACTAAAGCAAACAAAGCAAATATTGCTGACCAACTTATATGTTTTGTGAACAATATTTGCTTGATAAGAGGTCTTGTATATCTCTGTGTCTGTTTACAATTTCAAGGCATTAAAGCACATCAATAGATTTGTTCTGTTCCAGTTACAAACAAATGAAATATTGTTTTTCTGATATCAAACATACCTTTAGACCCAGGGAAGCCTGACTGACCTGGAGGGCCAACAAGACCAGGAAAACCATTTCTTCCTGGTAGACCAGGGTGACCTCTTAGACCTTCAGGTCCTGTTGGTCCAGGGGGTCCTGGCATTCCAGGAGAACCATCTTGAGACTTACAGTGATTACAGTTTTGTAGCCTTTCAATACGAAGTAGAGATGGCAAATGGGCTGAATATAAAAAAATTTGGAACAGAAGTTTACCAGTGGCACAATGATAATTTGTTCTGGACATGCATTTTACTTGTTTTCTTGCACTAATATATATATATATATATATATATATATATATATATATATATATAATTTATGTAATATGTATCTGTAAAGTTAACATTTAAACCCTAGTAGCAGGAGCAATTTACATTTAAAATAATAATATTATTTAGTGGTTCAGTGGATCATATATAATCTTGCCTTTCTTTTATGTACAGTATTATTACTATTCAAAGTAAGACATTGAAAAGACAGGAATTCAGGATTCAGTATACAAAGTATAGGTCATATTTATACAGGGTTTACTATAAAATTCTTATTTCAGTAGATTTTGGTCAAAATATATTTACTTGTTAAAAATGATATACAGTACATAAATGCATTTCTCTATACTGTAAGGAAATAATGTAGGTATGGAATTGCTACCAATAGATAGTAAAAGGTTCTGTTTGGTTTTCTTTTTTTTTCTTTATAAAGATAAAATTACAGTAAGAGTTTAAAAATGTGTGAAATAATTTTCATTAGTTCTTCCATAACTTTTATCTACATAGCTCAATATTTTAATTTTCTTTGTGAAAATACACAAAAGGACTAGAGATGGAAACCCCTCTGTTCCGAAACCCGAATGATCCGTATGAACCTGGATGGATTGTCCGGATTTCGGGCTTCTGAGCCTATTTTCGATTATTATTAGCGATGTCTGAACTTCGCAAAATCCGGTCTGCTCGAGGATCGGCGAATTTTAGAGAATATTCGAAAATCCGAGAGCGGGCCCATTAAAATGAAAAATATCCTCGAAATTACGAGATTTCTCGTATTTTCTAAAATTTTCGATTTCGAAAATACGAGAAATCTCGTAATTTCTAAAATTTTCGAAAATACGAGTAATCCTCGTAAATTCGAAAATTTCCGAAAATACGTATTTTCTAAAATACGAGAAATCCTCTTAATTTTCGAAAATACATGGATTTTCTCGTATTTTAGAGATTTCAAAAATACGAGAAATCCGCGATTCGGAAGTTCGGAAGGCGGAAAATCCGCCGTTCGCGAACAGGATAAATCCGCGGCGTATCCGGGTTGGATCCGCGAACTGGACATCCCTAATTATTATTGAGTATTCAGGGCTATTTTCAATAATTTTCAAAAATAACCTTGAACGTTCGATAATCCTCATTTGAATAATAATCAAAAATTCGTTCTGTTTTCAGATTTTCTGAAAATGGAATCTGGGAATCTGAAAATGGAACGAAACTGGTGAGTTTCGGCCAGCTCTAAAAAGGACACATGCGGTGGAGATAGGTAAGGATTATGAGTTTTATGGACCGGGGGAGGTAAGTAACCATAATGATCTAGGGGTTTGGGTTGGTGGGGAAGGTAAGTATAGATTTGTGTTCTGGGGTAAAATAGCGGTTTATAAATATGACGCTAGGTGTTATATTGGCATCTATTATTTCCATTGCACTTGAACTGAAAATGGGAAGTTCCTTATGATGTGAAGTTTATTACCAGTTTATAGGGTCACATAAATATATTGAAAACACTCAAGCAGCGAAAAAAGGAATTACGCTCAATTCACAAATATTAAATAATAAACATATAGTTGTGATTATAGACTACAATACAGAAAGAGTACATTTTCCTTGGATGCAAGCAGAATATCATAAATACTGTAATATGTATTAACATACCTTTCATAACATCCAGACATACTTGCCTTATAAATTCTTCAGATTGTTCTTTCCCCTGTAAAAAAAAAAAAAAAAAGTGTGTTTAGGAGTGTGGCGTGGGTTTTCTCTAGTTTGTTTCTTGTGGGTTCCTCTGGTCACACAATATCACTAACATACCTGCTGCCCTTTGGGTCCAGGGATTCCAGGTGACCCCTTGTCTCCATGAATTCCTCTTGGCCCAGGAGCACCAATTAGTCCTATACCACCTGGTTCTCCTCTTAGCCCCATAAAGCCTTGAGGTCCAGACTCACCTACTTCTCCTTTCTGAAATTAAAATACTAAAAGTTTAAAATACAAACCATACCGGAATTTCAAAATCATTAACTTAATTGACTACATTTTAAACTAATGCTTAAACCAGCTATACATGCTATGATATAAAATGGCCAATGCAATAATGTCCGAACCAGCCAAATTAGTGTTAAACCCAAGCTACACAATGTATAATCAGGTTAGCGTGGGTTTAACAACTATTCTGCGCAGCCCTCGTCATTTTCAAAACTTTTAGGAAATAGTGCAGAATTTGCAGCATTGCGTGATCTCAGGCAGGTAAGTAACAATGGGAAAAATATAACATTGTCCCCCTCAGTATTACATGATAATCATATTGTGGGTAGTTGCCTCTACTTCTGATTAAAAAAAAATATTGCCAACGGTTTTATTCGAGTAAATATTTTCAGTAAAATTTGTAGATTTTCTGACCACAACTTGCATGACATCATTAACTCTAACAAACATGGATGCTGCTCCTTCTCTTCTCTCTAATTTCCTCTGCAGTTGGTAATGTATTGAGATCATTCAAATGTTAATTTGGCACCAACACCAGAGACCTGATTTGTGCTGGAATTATATAACACAATGGGCTATGGGTAGAGAGGCGTCACAATTGACACACTATATATATATATATATATATATAGGAAAAATGCAATCATTTAGGTTTGTTTTCAAAATATAAAAATAGCAGGAGGTGATATTGTACTTGGTGTTGGGGAAATTGGTGGATGGAAGGAAAAGAGATGTGGAATCAATTTCGTGTTCACACTACTAATGATACAGTAAATGAGGGTTTACTTTGCAACATTTTCACTTTTAGTATTGTGGGGATGGGAACGTGGGACACCCTCCACATTTAAGACCAAAGCTAGGGTATGAATACCATCATGTCAATATGACTCCTCCAAACTAGGAGGAAACAAAAAAAATTCTTAATTCTGACATTGTGAATCTTCACTAATAAATAAGATAGGGAGATTATTATGCTTCACATTTTTAAGTATATGCACATAAGGAACAGAGACTTCTGGGTAATCTCTATGTTTCCATGGTTGCCCTTACAAAATGCTTCACCTAATAAAAGTTTTTTACAGCATTCCACAAGCTAGATGCAAAACCACAGAGCCAACCACAGACCTAAATGGTGCTAATTTTGTCTCAACCTATCAGATGTTATTTAACATTTGAAAGCTAACATCTGATTGGTTGGGGCAAAATTAGAACCATTTTTAACAATAAGAACTTTTATTGAATCTGCCTGATAATTATTAGTTTTTAAACCTCAGTAAAATAATTACCTCTCCTCTGGAACCAGTTTGTCCATCTTCTCCCTTAAGAAAATCAACATTATTAGTCCATTGATTTATATAAAATAAGATTTATACAGGGATTCAATGAAAGATCTTATCATTAAAATTGGCGCTAATTTTGCCCCAACCAATCAGATGTTATTTAACATTAGAAACTAACATCTGTTTCATTGTGGCAAAATTAGCACCATTTTTAACGATAAGAACTTTTATTACATATGCCTGATAAAATATATAAAATATACTAAGGGAGAACTACTGTAAATCTAAATATACAGCTAAATATAACGGAGCCTGTATAGATCCTATAATTCTTAGCTAACAGATTCTTATAATTCTCACTTCTAAAATCAGCATTTTGGAGAAATCATCTTTTTTATACTGAATGGTTTCAAGATTATTATAATACAAGCACCTATCTGCACATGTCCATTGAGTTCTACCCCCATTCTCACACTTGCCAGGGCCATTGAATAAATGTGTGGCCTTAAAAATGGCCTACAGTATCTCTAAAAAAGACAAAAAGTAAGATTAAAAATATTAATTAGAGATAGACACAAAACCGAACTCGAGTTTGAGCCGAACTTTATGAGTTCAGACGAACTTCAACTATTTAAACTAGTTCGGGTTCGAACTAGTTTGTTTTTCTGGACTCGCGGCTGTATTTAAGTATAATAAATTTGATAATTAGTGGATTCACGGACTGTTCACTAACCCTAGTATGGATCGTTTTCGCTAACCCTAGAATGTATCGTTCACTAACCCTTGAATGTATGGATCGTTTTCACTAACCCTAGAATGTATCGTTCGCTAAGCTAGGCCATACCAGCCCATATTAACATGCAAACCAATCGCGTGTTAAATAGCACACTCTAGTGCTGGCCAGTTAGACTGTTAGACTGTTAGTTAGACTGTTAGTGCAGGCCAGTTAGACCAAGTGCTCAGCCTCATTAAATTGTTCTTTGCTTCTGAAATTATGCTCATTGTAGGGGGAGGGACTTCTAGAAGCTCTCTTTCATGTAAAATGTCCTCCCCTCGATACTGTCCTGTTTCTAAACAACAACCAAATAAAACTACTCCCTACTTCCTTTCTCCTGCGATTACGTAAAAGTAATATATTTAGGGTGTCTGGTTTACAAGAGTCAGAGCACAGGTTAAGGCAGAAGGCCACGGCTTCTACTCTAATTTTCACATGCATGCACACTTGTGTCTTGTAGAAAATGTAGGAGGAGGCTGCCTCAAGAAATGTGGACATAAATTATTTAGCATGTAGATGGTTAGCTACTGCACCTGGCTGGTTGTGTTGAGGCAGGAAAAAAAAGTTCAAACCTGGAAAATTTCTGCATAAGTTCATAAAAAAAAAAACCCAAACCCTTTCTTTCCAATGTTTTTATATTTTGGGATAAAAAAATCAACCTAGTTCAACCCCTCCTTGCAAAAAACACCACCCTTAAGCCAATCACAATTACTGCTTTCCTCCATTCTGCCAACACTACATTTTAAGGCAGATCATTTTTAAAACTTTACTGTCACCACATTGCTTAAGGTAAAATAGTTTTTATTCAAGACTACGGGAAGGGCCTCTAGTATTTTTCAATCTATCCATGGCCTGATGTAAATGTTTGTTGCCAGTAATAGCCAATAAAGTTATTACTTTTACATTACTATTGTTGTTTCATCCTATTACAGTGTATCAATGCTCTAAAGTCCAAATAAAATGTCAACAAGAAGTAAGAGGGTGGAATTGAATGGTAAATGCAAACACAGTTTGCTATTTTTATACCTTTAATCCTGGAAGGCCCAAGGAGCCTCGTTCACCTTTTTGACCCTTTAGAAAAAAAACAAGAGAAGAGAAATCAATAATTCTCCCTTAAGTTACAGCTGGAAAAACACAAAAAGACGATTCATTGATTAATTTACTCATGTTATTTGGAATTGAGCACACTCATGGGTCTTAAGGAAAATATATAAAACGTGTTTATTCACAAACGGGTGGTTGACATGTTTCCGCCCAAACTCGGGCCGTCTTCAGAAATTGATATTTAGAAAAAACGGGAAACAACAGGTACTCTGCTAGTGAAAAGTAAGTTAACATAGGTTAACATGAAAAAATTTGGAAGATGAGCCATGCGCATGGGATGTGTATGTCTAGGAATAACAATCCTTATTAACCCACAGCAATAACATACATAGTGGAATGTTGGCCTATTTATTCAGTAGGCAAGTGAGCAACAATCCTGAAATGTACATAACCCTAACATAACTGAATAACCAGACCATACTGTTTTAAAGGGCATCTATAGGGAAATTTATACATAGCTCCACTCCAGACACCAGTGTCCTGCCTTATCACTGCAGCCTGATCTCCCAGTCAATAAATTGGTGAAAGCTACTTCATTCTCCTTCCCTTTAATTCTGTTTTTAACCAAGTATTTTTTTAGCCAATCATTTTCGTGAGTAGGAAGGAGTCATTGGGAGACATGCTGTAAAAGTTGTGTAAGCCTACACACTACACCGGCATGCTGCTAGGGGATTTAATTGACAGCTCAAGCAGGAATGGTGTATTGAAATCTTGACTTCTTTGAACTTATATATCTTGGGACAGAGGAGGAAACTTAGGAAAATAAAGGTACTCTGGTGGTTAGGGGTAATTATAGAACACAGAAAAAAAAAATCTCACTATAGATTCCCTTTAACAATATTCCCTGCCGTAAAAACCTAGACATGGTTAGCTAAATCAATACCTGTCCACCCTATTGTGTGACCTTACACCCAATGAAAAAACATTCTTTAAAATCAGAGGGTGGGAAAGAGGGAAGGATTGCTATTGGCTATGGAAATGGTGCACCCAGGTATTTATCCCCTAACTGGTGACCTCCCATCTCATCAGGGTACTTTTTTCCGAATCCTTACCTTACCTTGCATCCATTGCTAATTGCTAATTGCTCCTGTCCTGAACTTTTTCACCTACCTAACCTTACCCTGACCCTTACGTAAATCATCATAAACATTCTAGGTTCCCATCTAATATAGTATCTGTACAAGTTCCTACTTTATTGTCTCTGTGTTCAAATCATGTTACTATACAGTTTTAGTAAGACATGACAGAATGTACAGTATGTATTGAAGAAGTGCTATTAATCTGGAAAACATGGGGAAATGGAAGTGCCTATTATAAAATCAGAAAAATGTGGTACCAGAACAAGTTAAGTTCAATGAAATCTGTTTGGACTAAAGGTAGAATTGAAGAAATCTTAATAAAGAATGCTTGCAAATAACATTAATATGGCATTGTTAATTAAAATAGTGGGTCTTAAAAACACATGCAAATGATAAGATATAAATCAGGATGTAATATGAAGCACAAATTACTAGATATTCTGATGGTAAGGATAGATATAGGTTCTTATTGCATTTTCATATGTTACTCATATGCTTATTAGTTTCTTATTGCAACTGCTCTGTTATGATAACCTAAAATGTGAATCTACAGTACATATTGATGCAACACATCGCTCCCTTTCAAAATATAGTAAATGATGCAAAATGATTATTGCATTACAGGACTGTGATAAGGTAAGGAACACAGTAAAGGTTCCCAAAACACTACCTGGGACTAGGGATGGCCGGTTCGCGGATCCGAACCCGGATCCGCCGCGGATTTATCCCGTTCGCGAACAGCGGATTTTTCCGGATTTTCCGCCTTCCGAACTTCCGATTCGCGGATTTTTCATATTTTCGAAAATTTTCGAAATTACGGGGTTTCGCGTATTTTCAAAAATTTTCGAAAATACGAGAAAAACACGTAATTTCAAAAATTTTCGAAAATGCAAGGATTTCTCTTATTTTCATAAATACGTATTTTCGAAAATTTTCTAAATTACGAGGATTACTCGTATTTTCGAAAATACATATTTTCGAAAATACTAGTTTTCTCGTATTTTCGAAAATTTTCCAAAATACGTGAAACCCCGTATTTTAGAAAATTTTCGAAAATACGAAAAATCTAGTAATTTCAAGGGAATTTTTCATTTTAATGGGTCTGCTCGCGGATTTTCGAATTTTAGAATTTTTCCGAAAATTCGCGGATCCTCAAGCGGATCGGATTTTGCGAAGTTCGGACATCTCTACCTGGGACATTTCCCGAATCACAGCTGTAACGTTGATCAGAAAGTGTAACGTAGCAAGAACTGCTGAGCTGGTCGATGTTAAAGTTGATTAAACGTTCATCAGAACTAATGTGTAATCGGCTTTAGCCAGCATTAGTCTCTAGGTACAGAATCAATGTAAAAAAAATGTGACTTAAATTCCTTTTCAAAATTGTGCATTAAATAAAATCCAACTGAATACCTGATATCCACGTTCACCTTGACTTCCTTTATCACCCTAAAACAGAAATTATGTTATCACTGCAAGAATAACAGAACAAACTAGTCCAGCAAGGTTCTACAAATGGTCAGTCACACCATAAATGCTGCCTTCAACTCTGCATATGATCTTTCTCTTTCTTTTTTTTGCCATTTGCACTGCAGTTTAATATCAGATGTATTTACTTTGTCAGTGGAGAGTGAAGTATATATTGAATATTGAATATATTGAATACATATCTGCTGTGATCATTCGTTTTGCCCCGTATGGTCCATTTTTTCATGAATGCACCTAACATTTGCAACTTTTTGGCATAAATGGAACTGACTACACACAATAAAATGCACATGCTAGATCACAAATTATAAATGTGTAACTAGCAACCCCCCTCAACAAAACTACAATGGGGTTTATTACAGGCAACTGAATAATCTACAGTACATTGGTTGAATCTATTGGAGGAAGAAAAAAAGTTGGGTCTCGAAAGAGCGCAAACGTAGTTCCCCTGGTGGTAGACAGCTATTGTACACTTCAGATTCTTTGTAAAAATGTAATGTATAGTATTTATAATGCATTCTTTTAAAACATTAACAGGGAGATTCAATAAAAGTTCTTATCTTTAAAAATGGTGTTAATCAGATCTTATTTAACATGTCAAAGCTAACATCCGATTGGTTGTGGCAAAATTAGCACCATATTTAACGATGAGAACTGTTATTGAATCTCCCTGTAAATCTTTATTTGACAGTTAATTTAGGGCAAAAACATAGAGGCTGATCCTTTTCTAATTTGTCCAAGTGAGCTGAAATTCCACCTGACTCATTATCAGACACAGACAAATGCATTCACAATCAAGATTATAAACCGTAGATCATCATCTGTAAATTACCCTCACTGGGCAAAATGATTGGGAAAACATTGGTTGGCTGTTTTTTTTTGTTTTTTTTTAAACTCTTGGGAAATATGAGCAATTTCCCCATCAGACACAAAATATTAGCTTGCGGGTACCAGCACAAACGCTGCATATTGCTCTTGGCTGTATATAACTATCAATTAAAGGACAATCATATCCCAACACCCCACCCTACCTTTCTAATGTTCACATAATAAAGACCTGAAATGCAAGAAATGTGTCCTATAAGGTCTGACACTAGCCAAAGAAGGGTCAGGACAGGAGCAGGGATTTCAATTTGTGTAAGTATTTTGGGCAATGTAATGTAACCCCAGAGGCCCAGAGGTGAGGATCTTTTAAATGTTGGACTAGATGGAGGCATGTCTTTATTCAACCTACAATACTGTGCTAGTATGTCTTCACCATGGGTACACTTGCCTTTTAATAAAGATAATTACTTTAAACATTCATTGTTTTTTTCTAACCAGAAGCTTAAGACATACCCAGTGCAGCCATGCAAATGCCCAGGTACAATTTACCTTTAAAAGAGGAATTTTGAGAGGTATACAAGTCAATATAAATGAGGCCTTTCTGTACAATGCCTAACGAATGAGGTGATCTGAATGATTTCTTAACTAGCTAGCTTTAATGTGATAATCTGCCAGTCCTTAAGACTTGTTCTGGGGTAAAGGTCCACTAGGGAAACTTAAAAACCAACAGGGAGATGTTATAAAAATTCTTATACTTGAAAATGGTGCTAATTTGTCCCAACCAAATGCTAGCTTCCAAATGTTAAATAACATCTGATTGGTTGGGGCAAAATTAGCACCATTTTTAACAATAAGAACTTTTATTACATTTCCCTGCAAATGCCTCCAAGGTAAGACATACAGTTCCATCGGGGCAGACTGGTCCGGTAGGCTGAGTAACAATTTAGCCGTCGCACAAACTTTAAACTTTTTCATGTTGTGCAGCTGTACGTGATGACATCACGCAGCTGCAAGCGATGATGTCATGGTGTTTGGCCACATGCGATGACGTTATGGGGCCGCTAGTGTGTTACCACTTACATGGGCCAGGAACAGGAAACTCCACCTACTCTGCTGCTGAACTTCCTGCTGGAAGCTGACATACACCACAGCCTTACAACACTAAAATGCAAGGTCAGTTACGAGGTTTGGGGGGGGGGTGGTAAATGCTAGCCTGTGCCTATCTAAGCTAATGAAATGGAGGTTTGACAGCACTGGCTAATGAACTTTAGGGCTGATGTTACACTTACTAATGAACTGGAGGGCTGACAACACTGGCTAAAGAACTTCAGGACTGACAGCACTGGATAATGAACTGGAGGGTTGACAGCACTGGCTTATCAATGATCTGGAGTGCTGGCCAAAAGTGCTAATAAACTGGATGGTTGACAGCACTGGCTAATGAGCTGGAGGGCTGACAGCATTGGCTAATGAACTGGAGGGCTGAGAGCACGGGCTTATGAAATGGAGGGCTACACAAGCACTGGCTAATGAACTGGAGGGCTGACTAGCACTACTAATGAACTGGAGTGCTGACAATGGATAATAAATGGGGGTCTGGCAATAAGGCTAACAAACTGTGGAGATTTGACAATACTGGCAATGAAACTGGATGTTTGACAATATTGGCTAATGAACTGTAGGTGACAATACTGACTATGAACTGGAGGGCAACAATACGGCTAATGAATTGGAGGGGTGACATAATGACACTGCTAATGAATTGGAGTTTATACTGGAGTATTGCTAGCCCTTCAGATTATTAGCAGTGTTGTAAGTCCTCCATTTCATTAGCCAGTGTTAGTCAGCCCTCTAGATCATAAGTCAGTATTGTAAGCCCTCCAAATCATTAGCCAGTGAGGTCAGACCTCCAGATCATTACCCAGTGTTGTCAGACTTCCAGATCATTAGCCAGTGTTGTCAGCCCTACAGTTCATTAGTCAGTGCTGTCAGCCATCCAGATCATTAGCCAGTGTTTGCAGTCCTCTAGATCATTAGCCAGTGTTGTCAGCCGTCCAGATTAATAGCAAGTGTTAGCCCTCCAGATCATTAGCCAGCGTTGGTCAGCCCTCAAGTGATCCAGTTCATTAGCTAGTGTTATCAGCCCTCCAGTTCAGTAGCAAGTTGTGTTAGTCAGGCCTTTAGTTCATTAGCCAGTGTTGTCAGCCCTCTAGAGCATTAGCCAATATTGTCAACCATCCAGTTTGTTACCCAGTATTGTCACCCCTCCAGTTCATTAGCCACTGTTAGTCAGCTCTCCAATTCCATAGCCATTGTTAGTCAGCCCTCCAGTTCATTAGCCAGTGTTAGTCAGCCATCCAGTTCATTATCCAGTGTTAGTCAGCTGTCCAGTTTATTAACCATATTGTCAGATCTCTGGTGCAATTCCAAGTATTTTCAGACCTCCAGTTCATTAGCCATTTTGTCAGCCTGTCAGTTCATTAGCAGTGTCCTCCCTCCAGTGCAATACCCATATAGTCAGCCCTCCAGATAAATACCCGTATAGTCAGCCCTCCAGATCAATAACCGTATAGTCAGCCCTCCAGTTTATTAGTCAGTATTGACAGCCCTCCAGTTCATTAGTCAGTATTGTCATCCCTAAAGTTCATTAGCCAGTTGTCAGCCATTCAGTTCATGATGTTAATCAGCCATTCAGTTCATTATCTGGTATTAGCCAGCCCTCTGGTTTATTGGTCTGTTAATGCTATCTTACAACATCATACACTTGATAATTTTGCCAGCAACAATGTAAAATGGGAATAGTGGTCTTAAAAATGGGCGTAATTTAAACAAAGTGTGTGTGGTAAAAATTGTGCGATCAACAGTAAAACAGCCTTTTGGTTGTATTTCTCCCCCAGGCCAAAAGGTACCAGTTTTCTCTGTTCTATTAACATTTTATTCCAGATATTTTATTTGAACAGTGATTTTTAAAGTAATTATTAAAAGGTGACCGGGCCAAATTACTATGAAGATTTAGCTTCAAAGGAGTGAAAATTGCGATTTACCTGTTTGATCTATCTTAGTGCTCCCAGGCATCATCTTAAATTTTGACACCTGTAAAATATATACATGCCAACATTTTTGTACAAAGTGGGAGATTTTTAAACATCAAATGTGTGGTTGGCACACTGATCATTAGTCTTAATATGAAAATAAACTAACACAGGTAGGCTTGTGAAGGTTCTCATTCATCCAGGTCATGGTATATCTGTTGTATTCAATTAGATCAACTGGACTTGAAATGTAGTTCTTGAAGACGTTTCGCTAGTCATCCGACTGGCTTTCTCAATTCAGAATGACTTGTACAAGAATCTGTGGCAATTATGTACCCTGGAAAATCCCAATTAGCATATCACAGCCAGGTGTTAAGGGTGTGATTAGATAGTGGCTAAGAGGTGTTATAGGAACGCCCAGAGTAAGGTGTTAAAACAGCATTGTACATGGCAGACAGTTGGTGTCGAACCCCCCCACCTCTATTTAGGCTCGGTTTCTTTATTTTCACATAAATGGCCTCCTTAACACCTCTCTTGAACCAGTCACGTTCCTTCGCCAGTATGTTAACATTACAATCTTCAAAGGTATGTCCTTTATCCTTAAGATGCAGATACACGGCTGAGTCCTGACCCGAGGAATTGGCTCTTCTGTGCTGGGCCATACACAGGTAGTATTTATTTTAAAATCTCTATAGTCCTAAATTAGATGTTCTCTACGGAGCAATAATATGCATACCTCCCAACATTCCCCTTTAAAGTGGGAGACTATTAAAGAGGATCAACTCAAAAATCTTCACCGGAATTTATTTGATGCACTGACACAGAATACAGCATTCCATCATAACTTGTGTCACACTTAAAAAAGATTGTTAAGATTAGACAAGTTAGGGCTGTTTACATTAGAGAAGCAACGTTTGCGTGGGGATATGATCACTTTATATAAATATATTAATAGGCCATACTGTAAACTCTCTGGTGCATTGTTTACAATTCGGTCATATCAGAGGACATGTGGACATCCTTCAAGATTGGAAGTAAAGAAGTTTCATCTTCAGGTTAGGAAAGGTTTCTTTACAGTGAGAACGGTGAAACTGTGTAATTGTCTTCCAGCATATGTGCTAATTGCAAGTTCACTGAATAGCTTTATAGGTGGGCTAGATAAGTTTCTAAAACTAAAAAATATTGAGAATTACTGGTATAAATTTATATACTGTAGTTCTGGTTGATCCAGGGATACTTTCCGATTGCCATTTGGAGTCAGGAATGAATTTCTTCCCCTTTTTTAGCTGGTTTTTTTTTTGTCTTCCTCTGGATCAACTGGTAGTGTTAAAAAGGAGGGTGAAAATGTTGGACTTAAAGGACACATGTCTTTATTAAAGCTCAATTACTATGTTACTATGTTATATGTAAGAGATCTCGATCAAAGTTGAATCTAATTATAATTCGCAACAATATATTATACTTTTCAATGAAGCATGCTGCATGTATATTTTATATATAGTATGTAAACACTTTCCTTTTCAAACTTCACACTGCTTGTGGTTTTTGGCTATTGGCCAGTTACTTTTTTTTTATTAATGTTTATTGACTTTGGCTGTATTTGCTAAGCAAAAAAAAAAATGCATGTGGCTGGATTACATGGAAGCCAACGGCTAATGAATAATGAAAACAGGCAACTGACCTCTACAACTACTTATAACTTTGCTTTATCGAACCAATTAACTGCAGCACTAACATTGACCCCAACTGTGATTACTGGAGCACCCAGTTACAAACCATGGGTTTTATTAGTCCCAACCATAATTTTATAAATGCAGACAGTGATATAAACTAAACCCCTTTCCAAAACAATTTAGCTATTAAAAGACTACAGAATATCAATGGCAAACAACAATATCTATGGTCCCAATTGAGGTATGTATGCTACAAATAAAACCTGAAAAATATAGTTATTGTGCTAAAAGATGAAACTGCAATGTTTTGGGAATTATAACAAACACTTCCTTAGGTGTAAATACACTGCAACAAATGATCATCTTATACAGGCAATTAGTACTTTAAATGAGGCTAAATAGGCCTCCAAAATGTTTACAAATTGACAAACATGAGTTAATATACTTTAATATTGATATGTCGCTCAATTGATACACGTTTTGGAGATAATCATTTGTAGTGGTTTATGTACACCTGATATATTGGTCATTATCCATGAAACATTGTTTAGTTTCAGCTATAAGCACAATAAATACAAATATTTATCTTTTAACAGTGCATAACTCTTATTACAAATGTTTGAATATTTTTTGTCATGGTGGGCACAGGAGTTTATAGTACCCCTGAAAATGTACCCAAGTATGTAATCTTGCATGTTTTAATTACCACAAAAGACATGCCAAAACACATTTTTTTGACTGTTAGCAAATATATTCTATTCCAACAATTTAGAGAGTCACACCTCTGTAGATCACATTGAGAAGGCCTAAGCTTACTGAAGTGAAATATTTTTGTGTGCATCTTGGAAATGAATTTGGCCTGGTATACATAAGCAATATTATGGCTAGCTCAATAACTTTGAGTGATTAATGGTAATTTAGGAGACAAATTATCGTTCTTAAAAGATTTATCAGCAAAATTGGTTGGTTCAAACTATTGGACAAGGAGTAAGCCAAAAAACAGTCAGGGACAGAGCCAAGGGTCACAACACAGGGAATTAGTCAGCAGAGCAAGGCCCCAGAGTATCAAGATAAAGTGTAGTCAGGTCACAGTCAAACATTCAGAAGCAAAGAAAAGGCAGAAATTGGAAACCAGGAAATACTAAGCAGAAAATGGAAGCTATATTGGACAAAGTATCAAGGTAGGGCAGGAAGTAATATAGGCACACGAGAACAATCAGAACACAGCAGAAAGGCAGGTTGGAACCAGATAGACAAACCACAATTTCGAAATAACCAATGGCAGAAGCCGAAAACCCAAGAGCGAAGCTTTTCCGGAAACAAACGTTTCTGGAAATGCTTGTGAAGGTTCTCATTCATCCAGGTCATGGTATATCTGTTGTATTCAATTAGATCAACCGGACTTGAAGTTTAGTTTAACTAAACTTCAAGTCCGGTTGATCTAATTAAATACAACAGATATGTTTCTGGAAATGAATGAAGGCTTACAGAAACAAAGAAAGTTACTAAACAACCTAACCAGAAGGGCTGTGTGTAGACGAGGAGACAGACATGGAAGGGGAGAAAAGGTAAGGAACGACTGATACTGACTTTAGAAAGATTAGCTATACTATGTTTTCAATTTGCAATTTCTGGACTAAAAGCAGGTAAAATGTGATATTGGCAAGAGTTTTCCTCCAATAAATACGTGTATGAACAAGCAGTAAAATATGAATAAAATCATTGTAAAGAGTTTAAACATGAAGTTCTTTGTTTTGTTAACTTAGCATTCAGTTTTACCCATAGTGTCTGCGGCTATCTGTAAATGCCCTGTATACGTTAAATATGCAAGTAGTGCACACAATAAATATGTTACCTTTGCACCTTTAAATCCCGGTATGCCTGGGTAACCTTGCTGGCCTTGGAGACCACTGTCACCCCTTTCTCCCTAGTAAAAGAAAATAGGAGAATATTTAAAGAAGATCATCCCAATAAATAATTCTATATAGATTTATTTATTTACATAACATTAAAATAGGCCAAATTTATTATTTTTTGTGAAAGAAGGTTGCAGAACTCACAGCATTATAAATTATTTTTACACAGTGCTACTAAGAGGTGGGAATTATAGGTATCTGCTAGTTAGGAATTACAGAAATTATTCAGGCACATTTCCATACAGCTTTGCATTAGATACAGTATGTTCATAGTTTTGACAACAGACTTTTCTGGACCAATTCGTTATTCATTTTTATTTTACAGCTCGTCTGCATTACTCACAAAATAATAGTCACTCAACTATAAGATCATGTGACCACAAAAATATCTACAAAACAACAAAACTAACAAATAACACAAATAGAGCTGATTCTGCAGAATCATTAGAACACTGCAGAAATATTACTGCTTCCTTTTATAAGAAACACCAGGGGGCATCGATATGCAACCAAACAGCAACCCCCCCAAAAAAAAACTTGTATATGAGAATATCAGTTGTATTCAATTAGATCATCAATTTAGTATTCAATTTAGTTCTTGAAGATGCTAGTTATCCCACTGGATTCTCAATTCAGAATGACTTGTACAAGAATTTACATTTATTTTATATTTATTGCCAACAGATTTTTGTACAAGTCATTCTGAACTGAAAAAAACAGTGGGATAACTAGCATCTTAAAGAACTAAACTAAACTAAATTCCAGATGATCTAATTTAATACAACAGATACACCATGACCTGGGTAAATCAATAATATTGTATATAAGAAAAAATAAACAACATACCCTTGGTGTGTATTACAGGGATAACAATTGCATATAAAAACAGTTTCTAAACAGTAAGGAGTACATTTTTCCTTATATACACATACAGTATTAGGATAATAATTCTGGGTTACTAACCTAACAAAAGCTCACCTTTATTCCTCTTGGTCCTGTCTTGCCTTGTGGCCCAGGGTCTCCTTTACTGCCCTGTAAACAATAATTGTTTTGTTTTGTTTTTAAATCACTGCAACAAAATTGTTAGTCAATTAGAATACTCTTGCATTTAAACAAACTGATACAGTTTAGAGGTATGCTCAAGGTATATAATTGGTAATAAGTTTTTGTGTACCCAACCCCCAACCAACATATTACCTTCGCTAAACTGCATTTGTTTTTCATCTATTTTTTTTTCTGCATGTTATTATTGGCTAGGTTAAGTTAAAGGGTATCTCCACTGCTAAACATTTTTTTTGTTATTCAGTTTTATTCAAGAACGGGAGGTAAAGAGCTGTGTCTTACCTCCCATTCTTAAATAAAACCTGCAGGAGCTGGGAAAGAAGGGAAGGGAAGATCGCTTGCTCCTCTGCCACGTAGTCTGACAGGCCCCGATGGACTTAGTACTCTATCGCACTTGCGCATAGAGTACTAAGTCTGTCGGGACCTGTCAGACTACGCAGCGGAGGAGCAGTGGAGATACATTGTTAACTTAATTTAGGGGCAGACTGGGCCAGTAGGCTGAGGGACAAATGCCCACCGGGCCAGTCTGTAAGTTAAAATTGGGCCACCACACAGACTTTAAGCTTTTTCAAGTCATGCAGCCGTACGAGATTACATCACACGATTGTGCTCGGTAACACATGATGACGTCACAGTGCCACCGGTGTGTTACCTCTAACATGGGCCAGGAACAGGAAACTCCACCTCCTCTGCTGCTGAACTTCCTGCTGGGAGCTGCCGTGTAGCCTTACTACACTATAATGCAAGGCCAGTAATGAGGTTTGGGGTGGGGGTGGTGTTGGTGGTAGATGCTAGCCTGTGCTTAAGCTAATGAACTGGAGGGCTGATGTAACACTTGTTAATTAACTAGAGGGCTGACAACACTGGCTAATGAACTGCAGGACTGACAGCACAGAATATTAAACTGGAGTGCTGACTAATGATCTGGAGGGATGACTAAAAGTGCTAATGAACTGGAGGGCTTACAGCACTGGCTAATGAGCTGGAGGGATGGCTAATGAACTGGAGGTCTGGCAATACTGGCTAATTAACTGGAGGTCTGACAATACTGGCTAATGAACTGGAGGGCTGACAATACTGACTAATGAACTGGAGGGCTGACAATACTGGGTTTAGCACTGGAGGGCTAACACTGCTAATCAAATAGAGTTTATTAGTCCGTATTGTCAGCCCTCCAGCTCATTAGCCAGTTCTGTCAGCCCTCCCGTTCATTAGCCAGTGCTGTCAGCCCTCCAGTTCATTAGCCAGTGCTGTCGGCCCTCCAGTTCATTTGCCAGTGTTAGTCAGCCCTTCAGTTTATTAACTAGTATTAGCCAGTCCTCCTTTTCATTATTCAGTGTTAGTAAGCCCTCCAGATCATAAGCCTGTGTTGTCAGCCCTACGGATCATTAGTCAGTATTGTCTGCCCTGCAGATCATTAGTCAGTACTGTCAGCCCTCCAGATTGTTAGTCAGGGTTTTCAGTCCTCCAGATCATTAGCCAGTGGCTAATGAACTGGAGGGCTGCCAGCACTGGCTAACAAACTAATGAACTGGAAGGCTAACACTGCTAATGAACTGGAGGGCTGACAAGGGCTAATGAACGTGGGGTCTGGCAATACTTGCTAATGAACTGGAGGGCTTACATCCTTCCAGTTCATTAGCCAGTGTGGGCAGTCCTCCAGTTCATTAGCCAGTGTTAGTCAGCCCTCTTGTACATTAGCTAGTGTAAGTCAGTCCTCCTTTTCATTAGCTATATTAGTTAGCTCTCCAGATCATTAGTTAGTATTGTCAGCCCTCTAGATCATTAGTCAGCCCTTTAATTCATTAGCCAGTGTTAGTTAGCTCTTCATTTCATTAGCCAGCATTAGTCAGCCCTCCAGATCATTAGCCAGTGTTGTCAGACCACCAGATCATTATTCAATATTGTCAGCCTTCCAGATCATAAGCCATTTTTAGTCAGTCCTACAGTTCATTAGCTAGTGTTAGTCAGCCCTCTATTTCATTAGCCAGTGTATGTCAGCCCTCCAGATCATTAGTCAGTGTTTTCAGACCTCCAGATCCTTAGTTAGTATTGTCAGCCCTCCAGCTCATAAGTCAATATTGTCAGTCCTCCAGATCATAAGCCAGTGTTGTCAGACCTCCACATCATTAGCCAGTATTGTCAGATCTTTAGTCATTTTTTGTGAGCCCTCCAGTTCATTAGCCATTGTTAGTCAGCCCTCTAGTTCATTGTCCAGTGTTGTCAGCACTGCAGAACATTAGCCAGTGTTATTCATCCCTCAAATACATTAGCAAGTTGTGTTAGTCAACCCTCCAGTTCATTAGCCAACTGTCATCCCCCAGTGCAATTCCCAGTATTGTCAAACCTCCAGTTCATTAGTCATATTTTCAGCCTTCCAGTTCATTAGCAGTGTCAGAACTCCAGTCCAATACCCAGTATTGTCGGACCTCCATTTCATTAGCCATTTTGTCAGCCTTCCAGTTTATTAGCAGTGTCAGAACTCCAGTGCAATACCCAGTATAAATAGCCCTGCAGTTCCTTAGTCAGTATTGACAGCCCTCCAGTTCATTAGCCAGTGTTGTCAGATGTCCAGATCATTAGCCAGTGCTGTCAGAACTCCAGATCATTAGCCCGTGTTGTCAGCCCAACAGATCGTTAGCCAGTGTTGCCAGCCCTCCAGTTTATTAGCCAGTTTTTTTAGCCCTCTAATTCATTCGTCTGTAACTGTTATCCTAACCACATCATACACTTCAAAATTTTGCCAGCCACAATATAAAATGGGAATAGTGGTCTTAAAAATGGGCACAACTTAAATGTTGCTAAAAGGTCCCAGCCCTTCCCTATCTTAATTAAACCAATATTGAATAGGCTACAGTGCTCTAAAAATATTTTAGAAATGGTGCTGCTAGCGAGAAATTAGTGAAACCCCACACTAATGAGATTTTGCACTAATTCAGCCCAAAAATGCCCGATATAACATCGCCTAAAAAGTGTATAAGTGTATCTTTGAAGGAAAATAATGGTCCAATAATACATTAAGTTCAGGTGATTACCCATGAAAAAACAAGGACATTATCTGATATTTTTAATTTCTGAAAACTAATAAATTTCTTAAAACCACCCTAATCATTAATGATCCTTTCCTTTCTATTTCCCATAGTCCATTGTTGGATGTTCAAGTCTACGGAGCATGTGCCAAATAAAAAATAATCTCACAGGGAAGTTGTACCAGAAGCAAAGGAAATTGGGACGAAAAAGGAGGAGCAATATCTAATGATATAGCAACTGATACCATTTTTAAGGTTAAAAATATAACAGTTTGTGTCCATACTGCCTGGGGTCCATATTGCCTGGGGAGTCACCTTAAAAAGGCTTTACTAGGTCTTTACTCGATCTCCAATGCTATGTAACTATGTTATGACTTATCTATTAACTCCATTATCAATATTAGTTATGTCAAAAAGACAAAGCTTATATGCAATGATTAATGTATTCACAGGCAAGCCAATGTGAGTGGTAATGATAAAGGGTAACTGTGGTCTCAAATTCTTCCAAACTAGTAAGGATTATATAAAAAGCATTCCATCATACCTATAAAATAAAACCTAAATCACATCTCTAGATAAAATTTGAGAGAAGTTATTGCTGGAAAGGTTCAGCAATATTACTTCCTGGTTGAACTCTTCCTGTTTTTAGCCATGTGACCAGCTTGTAGTCATGTGACCAGCCTGTCTGCATTAATAGGCTCCCCTTCTCAACTATCAATTGTTTCCTCAGGTACTTCCTGATTTCCCCAGCAATACAGTAAGTCTCAACTGAGCATGTTTCTCCCACCCTGGGGGAAAGGG
The DNA here is from genome assembly GCA_019447015.1 of Hymenochirus boettgeri. Taxonomy (NCBI): domain Eukaryota; kingdom Metazoa; phylum Chordata; class Amphibia; order Anura; family Pipidae; genus Hymenochirus; species Hymenochirus boettgeri. Next base: position 174,693,877 of record CM033473.1, read on the forward strand.
TCGACAGGTCAGGTGATGTCACTCAACCTACTGGAAGCAGGAAGTTTGAACATTCACCCCAATGTAATTTCTCACAGGCTCCAGCCAGATATGTGATTGTTGGCTCAGTGTAAAGGATATACTGCAGGTTTTCATTTAACCCTAACTTGTTTTGAGACCACAGTTGCCCTTTAAAATGTTTGCTTTCTTTTATCTGTTTATTCTTTTTTTCTTGTTTCAGTTATCTATTTTTGTAATTTCCCCTTGCCTTTTCTCTAGTATCTAGTAAACAGGCTTAATCCTTTAATATTAGCTAATACTAAGGCTTACCCTAATTCCCATTGGTCCTTGTGGACCCGGTAAACCTTCAGATCCGGATAGTCCCTAATGCATAAGAAACAAAATTAAAAGTATTACAACAAACCTAGTAAAAAAAAATTGATTTGCTATAAAACATAGGACAATATATATATTACAAAAAAATAAATGTTGCTGAATTTTTTTTTAAATTGTTCCCAATAAGTCTTTATACCCCTTAGCTTTAGGTGATTTGCAGGCAAGATTGACTTTACCCCACCCCTCCCCAGCTCAGTTCTATTCAGTCTCTCCTGTAACTCTGCCATGGCCACATTAGCCACTTAAATATTTGATGTATTCAATTAGATCAACTGGACTTGAAGTTTAGTTCTTGAAGACGTTTCGCTAGTCATCCGACTGGCTTTCTTAATTCAGAATGACTTGTACAAGAATCTGTGGCAATTATGTACCCTGGAAAATCCCAATTAGCATATCACAGCCAGGTGTTAAGGACATGATTGCATAGTGGCTAAGAGGTGTTATAGGAACGCCCAGTGTAAGGGGTCAAAACAGCATTGTACATGGCAGATAGTTGGTGTCGAACCCCCCCACCTCTATTTAGGCTTGGTTTCTTTATTTTTACATAAATGGCTTCCTTGACACCTCTCTTGAACCAGTCACGTTCCTTTGCCAATATGTTAACATTACAATCTTCACAGGTATTTCCTCATCCTTAAGATGCAGGTAGATAGCTGAGTCCTGACCCGAGGAATTGGCTCTTCTGTGCTGGGCCATACGTTGATGCAGTTCCTGTTTGGTCTCCCCCACATACAAATCAATCAGAGCATTCTTCACTGCACTGCACTGCGTACATGATGTCGCTTTTCTTGTGTTTCGGTATTGGGTCTTTCGGATCTACCAATCGCTGCCTCAGTGTGTTGTTCGGTTTAAAGCAGACAGGGATACGGTGTCTGCTTTAAACTGAACAACACACTGAGGCAGCAATTTGTACATCCGAAAGACCCAATACTGAAACACAAGAAAAGCGACATAATATATGCAGTGCAGTGCAGTGAAGAATGCTCTGATTTGTATGTGGGGGAGACCAAACAGCAACTGCATCAACGTATGGCCCAGCACACAAGAGCCAATTCCTCAGGTCAGGACTCAGCCGTGTACCTGCATCTTAAGGATAAAGGACATATCTTTGAAGATTGTAATGTTAACATATTGGCAAAGGAACGTGACTGGATCAAGAGAGATTTCAAGAAGGCCATTGATGTGAAAATAAAGAAACCAAGCCTATATAGAGGAGAGGGGGTTCGACACCAACTGTCTGCCATGTACAATGCTGTTTTGACACCTTACTCTGGGAGTTCCTATAACACCTATTAGCCACTATGCAATCACGCCCTTAACACCTGATTTAAAGCAGAGAGGGATACGGTGTCTGCTTTAAACCGAACAACACACTGAGGCAGCAACTGGTACATCCGAAAGACCCAATACCGAAAAACAAGATAAGCAACATCATATACGCAGTGCAGTGAAGAATGCTCTGATTTGTATGTGGGGGAGACCAAACAGCAACTGCATCAACGTATGGCCCAGCACAGAAGAGCCAATTCCTCAGGTCAGGACTCAGCCCTGTACCTGCATCTTAAGGATAAAGGACATACCTGTGAAGATTGTAATGTTAACATATTGGTAAAGGAATGTGACTGGTTCAAGAGAGGTGTCAAGGAGGCCATTTATGTGAAAATAAAGAAACCAAGCCTAAATAGAGGTGGGGGGGGTTCAACACCAACTGTCTGCCATGTACAATACTGTTTTGACACCTTACTCTGGGCGTTCCTATGACACCTCTTAGCCACTATGCAATCACGCCCTTAAAACCTGGCTATGGTTTGACACCAACTGGCTGCCATGTACAATGCTGTTTTGATACCTTACTCTGGGCGTTCCTATAACACCTCTTAGCCACTATGCAATAATGCCCTTAACACCTGATTTAAAGCAGACAGGGATACGGTGTCTGCTTCAAACCGAACAACACACTGAGGCAGCAATTGGTACATGTGAAAGACCCAATACCGAAACACAAGAAAATTGACATCATATACGCAGTGCAGTGCAGTGAAGAATGCTCTGATTTGTATGTGGGGGAGACCAAACAGCAACTGCATCAATGTATGGCCCAGCACCGAAGAGCCAATTCCTCGTGTCAGGACTCAGCCATGTACCTGCATCTTAAGGATAAAGGACATACCTTTGAAGATTGTGATGTTAACATATTGGCAAAGGAACGTGACTGGTTCAAGAGAGGTGTCAAGGAGGCCATTTATGTGAAAATAAAGAAACCAAGCCTAAATAGAGGTGGGGGGGCTCGACACCAACTATCTGCCATGTGCAATGCTGTTTTGACACCTTACTCTGGGCGTTCCTATAACACCTCTTATGCAATCACGCCCTTAACACCTGGCTGTGATATGCTTGGGATTTTCCAGGGTACATAATTGCCACAGATTCTTGTACAAGTCATTCTGAATTGAGAAAGCCAGTCGGATGACTAGCGAAACGTCTTCAAGAACTAAACTTCAAGTCCAGTTGATCTAATTGAATACAACAGATATACCATGACCTGGATGAATGAGAACCTTCACAAGCATTAGCTACTTAATTTTCTAGTTGTGGACAGATCTGGCATAGCAGGACAGATCCCCACAATTGTGACTAGAGATGTCCGAACTTCGTAAAATCCGGTCCGCTCGAGGATCTGCGAATTTTCGAAAAAATTTGAAAATTCGAAAATCCGTGAGCGGACCCATTAAAATGAAAGTAACCTCGAAATTACGAGATTTTTCGTATTTTCGAAAATTTTCGAAAAAGAGAATGTTTTCGAAAATACGAGAAAACTAGTATTTTCGAAAATATGTATTTTCGAAAATACGAGTAATCCTCGTAATTTAGAAAATTTTCGAAAATACGTATTTATGGAAATAAGAGAAATCCTTGCATTTTCGAAAATTTTCGAAATTACGTATTTTCTCGTATTTTCGATAGTTTTCGAAAATATTAAAAATCCGCGAATCGGAAGTTCGGAAGGCGGAAAATCCGGAAAAATCCGCTGTTCACAAACAGGATAAATCCGCGGCGGATCCGGGTTCACATCCGCGAACCGGCCATTCCTAATTGATACTGTCCTGCTAAATCAGGACAGCTGGCAGAATGTATCATTAACTACATACCTGTAGTTTGTGGCAATGCTTTTTTAGTATACTTTGCTAATATATATCCTAATTAAGAAACATTCTCTTTTTCAGATAAAAACAAACATTAGCTCTTTATGTTTTTTTAACATTGTATAAAAGTGCCCCGGACTTCTCAAAATATTTCCACAGAAACTATTATTTCCAAGAATAATATGTAATAGGCATTTTTTCCCCCAAATCACATTTTCCAAAAGGGAATCCCCAGCTTCATTTTGCATCTGGAGCTAATGTTGTTTTTCTTGTTGCTACATCCATGTACCTTCACTTGCAAAAGTAACTAAAATAGAAGCAATAATTAATATTCTTGGAAAAAAACACCCACGAGTATTCTACTAAATACTTCTACAGACCAATGCAGGATAGCAGATTAAGAATAAGTTCACTTAGACTGCAATAGTGTTTATATATTTTTTAATTATAAGACCAAGTACACACAGGGAAAACAGGCAAATGTTTCCGTTATTTTAATTGACATGATTGATAATTCAATCAGATGTTCAGGTAGATTTTGACTAGCTGTGTGGCCTTCAATAAACCGCAAATTGGTCATTGTTAAATTTTGGCTCTGAATAGTGGAGAGTTGCCAAACTTCACAAACTAGTTTTTTAATTTTATTTTTCTAATTTTAAACATGATAACTATATACCAGCATGGTGCTAAATATGTGCCGCTACCAGCAGAAGAAACATAAATATTCTGCCCAAGGCTCCTTTATTTTAATAACTGTAAGGTCATTGTTAACGTGATCTTTTCTGGTGACATTCCTTAAGGTAAGATCAGGTTCTGACCAATGCTTCTCCCATACAACACCCCTAACCAAAGAATTTTTCTACTGGTGAGGGCAACTCTGTATGGAAGTTGTACAATGTAAGTCTAAGTTAAATTAAAGAAATAGCTGATAGAAGCAAAACTGATAATTTACAAGCTCCTCCCTTTCCTTCATTAACACATGTTCTTCAATGTTAGAGATGGGAGCCTCGTCAATGAACATGATTGCTGGAGGAACCAGAAAGAAGTTTTTTGCAAGAGTATAATTCTCCTTTAATTAACCACTACATAATACCTGAATGAACAGTTACTGGTATTGGCTGGTCAGCCAGGCCAAAATACTGTTGGCGGGACCAAACAGGCAGCACACAGAGGACTGCACCATTGGCTGTAATTTACCGGCATATGTAATAAAAGTTTCGTCCAATTTGGACATCAGTATTTTGCACCAAAAAAGTTCAGTCGATATTTCAACAGGATCAACCTAAATACTGTCTGGTCAGGATGAAATACTGGCCTGTGTGTACCTAGCCTTAAAGGTCATGTCCACCCCCACACAAACAATGACTAAGCTGCAGGAAATACTCCCCAAATCTAGACTTCACTGGGTTAAAATGCATGAAATTGAGACTCAGCCAATCACTGACGCAGCTGCCGGTTTGGCCCCTGGCTTCTGTTTCTTCCAGTGCAGTCGAGAGGACAAGGGCGGGTAAGTACATTTAGGAGCCTATTCCAGTCATTTCAACCTAGCGAAGTCTAGGTATGGGGGGGTTACCTGCAGTATAGTAATTTCTTCCCACTTTAAAGTTCCATTCATGGAAGCAGCAACATAAAGCAGCCAGTGGGAGGGGGAGGGAAAACTCCACTGCACATGCCAGAAACCTCTTAGAGGCACAGTTAGAGGCAAAAAGGGATTACACCAGAAAAAGGCTACTGCTCTTCAGTTTTTTGTACTGTATTTCAGTCATGCGGGACAACCATATGCAGCAGAAGAGAAAGCTAGGGGTAATTAACATTACCAATGTGCTGAACAGTCAATAATTTTTGTCAGAGGGCTCCACCTCACCTACCCAATATCCATAGACCCTAGACAGCACTTGCCTTTAGAAAAATCATTCCATCTTTATTCAATCCAACATCTGTAAAAAGGCTTCGGGCCTATATTAGCTCTATGTGCTGTAGTAAACAGACAGGAAATGAAGTTTCGGGTCACATGACCCTTTCTCAAGTGCTCAAGTTTAAAAAGCCTGCAAAGCAGTTGTAATATATGTTATAGTTATTTTATGAACATGGAGTTATATAACGCCAGTATCACAAAATACTGCAATGCTGTTCAAATGGGCAAAACTACGTGTTAAGATTTATTAACAGCAGCATAATTATAAATTAATGCATGGTAGATATGTATCACTAACCTTGGGCTTTCTAGGTGCATCCAAAATGTACACTGCTATTGGCAGTAAAACTTTAGGCTACTGGGCCATTTTGGAGGGTGTCACATTTTATACTGTTCCAATAAAGTGAAGATTAGGAACTTAAGATTACTGCCCCCTAATATATTAATATAGACAGTGAAGGTGGCTAGCCTCAAACCTTGACCATCCCCACCTCCAAAATGTCCCTGTATGCTTAGTAATATCATTTTACAAATGTTGCATAATTGTAAGTAATACAAGTAATTATAAATATACTTACTGGAATCCCAGGGGATCCTCTAGACCCTGGTTCTCCAGGAGGTCCAGTTTCACCCTAGATAAACAATATATATGGTTTTAGAGTTATAGATGTACAGTATAGTAATATGTAAGAGGATGAACATATAAAATATAAATTCATATACAATGACTAATTTTTAGTTCTGCTGCTTATTTAAACAAACAAACTTTGTGGTTTGGAGTGGGATAGGGTTCCCTACAATGGGTTAAAAGCTTTTAGAGGTAGGGCACCCGGCAGCAAAGAGGGCTACAGAGGGATGGGGGGCTCAACTGCACATGCCACAAGGAGAATTCAGAAACTTTTCACAGAGGAAGACAGCTCCTACTCTTCAGTTTCCTGGACTTCCTGGACAAGCACTACAGGAGAACCATTTGGGCAGGCATGGTAAGGATTTTTTTAACAATACACAGTGGGCCCAGTAGTGGATTAAATTTTAGTTTTGGGAACAACATTGTGCAACCAGCAGCAAAATAGCATGTTAAAATATAACAGTTATGGCCCTTATTCCATCATTAAACTTATTAGACCTTAGTTTTCATTTGAAATCCTACAACTATTGCTACATACCTTTATTCCATTTGAACCTTCACTTCCAGGAATTCCAGGTATTCCCTAGAAATTGACAATGACATTCATCAACAATTTTGTAAAATAGTAAACACGTTTTCTTTAATCATGGTCTGTGATTAGACTTTATGGCTCTTTTTATAAATACAAATACTGTGGGTTTGTTACGGCCGCATTGGTATTTTAAATTGCCGGGAGGCCAGCAACTGATACATTGAGTTTGGGTGCCTTCAGACATTTTTGTTGGCATTCTTCTGTATAGGGATAATAGGTAGGGTAAAATATCAGGGTAAAATAAAATTATACAGTGATTCTATTTATTGTGGGGAAATCAGACACAAATAATACTGTGTTTTATTGTGTTTTATTGTGTGCATTTCTATGTGTGTTTTTCACTGTCTAATTAGCTTCTTTTGGTGTCTGGTGGTCTCTGCAACACATAAAACTGTGCTAGTTGAAGTACAGATTGTTTTCTTTGGAAAATGTGCAAAACTGTCTATGAATTTTTGTGTACTATAGACATTACACTAAATCACAGTGAGATACCCAGCGTGAATGAGCCCTTCTCCCATACTTTCTAAACTGCTTGCAGACTATTAAAAATTATTACTGGTCCGCTTTGCTGTATGTTTGTTTGTGTGCTCCATTTAAGGCTTTTACATGAATGGCATGTAGCTGTATTTTAATGCTTCGAGATGTTTTGCCACCACTAAAATTCTATATGTATGTGAGTTTTCCTAGCAGCTTCTGTCAGGGGAAAACTCAGGAATAACTAGGAAAACAGCCATGTGCCATTCATGTTAAAGTAGCCTATATCTAAGGAGAAGGATTTGGTTATGTGCTGTATTAAACTGGTTCCTGCATGTCTGATTTATTTGATTTTTTATTCCTACAGTGGGTTTTCCACATTCTTTTTTTATTTACATACAAATATACAGAATCGTCAAGATTATTTTGGAAATAACATATTACATATAATTAAATTAGAAGTTAACTATCCAGGACAAGGGGGCCCATCCTGGCTGGCTAATACAGGTGCCGCACTAGTAGCACCCCAGCCAGAAAGTGTTCTCCACCCCCTCTAGGCCATGACCATAGTACAGCAAGAAGTGTTTTTTTCTGAATGGCTGTGGGTTGGCGCCTATGATCTAGGCAGTGATTATGTGGATTATGTTTTTTGGCCTTAGCAATCCACTGTATACACCATTATTGTAGAGAGGCCACTGTAATCTAAATGTGAATCTTTCCTACACACCTTCTTCTTTAACCTGTACATTCTTTTGGTTGTCATTCACCTCTGGTTCCCCTATAGCTTCAGAAACACAAAAGGGGTCATGAATATTTTCCCATTGGTGGGATATACTGTACAAACTCTTCTTTACACTGCCTATATTACAAAAAAAAGTCTTGCGCTCTCCTGTCTCCATAATTTCTGCTTGCCTATGCTAACTGTCCTTCCTTTTTCCATTCTTTATCCTCCTCAGTTAAATTCTGCTGCCCATGTTGTTTGGCTGTCTACAAGTAAAGACCATCTTATTTCTCTCTTGTTCCCATCTTAAGAATTCTATACTGTTTCTCTCTAATCTCCAACAAACTTCTTTTAGTAGGTTTAAATCTAATCTTTTTTCCTGCCTTTTAGAAAATCAGTACAGTGCAAGTTTATTTTATGGACATTTGGGAATCTCAAAAAAAGGGTGTCTATACTAAAAATAAAAATTTTGGCTCACCTTAAGTTATAATTTTATACAAATTAGTAGTACTTATTCTGAGGTGTGTGTGCTGTTGCATGCCTTCAATCCTGTAATTGTTTGCCCAGTCTCCTTTTATCTGACGTAATTTTCTGTTAAATTGAGCATGCTCAATAGCCACTGTCAGCCAACACTGGAAGAAGGGAATTTTCACCATGTAATTTATACATCAAATCCTTAAATCCTTATATTATCAAATCCTCTCGCTCTAACCGTCAACCTGCCAAATTGCTACAGCAGAAGAGTTTATGATAATATTCAGTAGCACTTACATGACAGCTGAATCTCAGATTGGGTATCTAAAGATATAGGGAATAGATCAGCAAAAAGGTACCATGGTGTTTGGGAAGAATGATATTTTACAAAAATCAATTGTCCCCGTATAGATGTCCAACCCCAGAACACAAATCTATACTTACCTTCCCTGTAAACCCAGAGATTGTTATACTGTAGCTATGTACCTTCCTGTGGTCAATACAACCCATAATCCTAACTGCACCACTGTCATGGCAGTGACCGACTACTGCGATCTGGAATAAAGCTGATATCTGTGTGAGATGCAGTCTTTCTTGTGGGGGAGAAAGGTAATGATTATGAGCTTTAGGGACTGCAAGTAGGTATGTAACTATGGGGGGGATGAGGTAGTGGGGAAACATAGGTTTAGCATAGGTAAGTTCCATAGCTGTATAGATCTCTAAGATAGTTATGCAGCCAGCAATGTGTTTCCTACTTCATAGGTGGTAATGTGATCTGGTGCTCATTTACTAATAACAAGGTACAGTTTTCCTCCCAATCACAATGGCAGGGAGGGATATGGGTCTTGCTTCTTTTTTATCTTTTGATTTAAGCTGGTACACACAGAACCAATCTTTGAAAGAGGCCAGATAGAATCTGTAAGAGGGAAATTTTCGGTGTGAACGATTGTTTACATGTTACAAACTTATAAAAGGGGGATTCTGTTAGACGCAATAGTTTCTATCATTAAATTTGTGTACCCAGCTTTACGCTTTCATTTTCAAGTCAGAGCTCTTGGCAGAAATAAAAAAGCAGGAAAAAAAAATTGTTGGTGACATATTCACAGTGCCTATAGCCCTGTACAATTACGTATCATTAGCTAACACAGAGCCAATAAAACAATTTATATTTACAGGTGATCCACGTTGACCTTCTATTCCTGGAGGACCAGGTTTTCCTTCTTCACCCTTTAGAAGACAAAAAACATTCTAATATTTTGCTCCAGCTTTTAAAGATTTTACATATGTACTGTAGCTTTTTCTGTAATAAGGTTAAATGATTTTACACAGATACTGTATTTTATTTGATGTTTACCCCATTGGATAGTAAAAAAGGTTTTGCATTTTCATTGATTGAATGGCAAATGCTACTCCAATATATGTTTCTAATATATTATATTTATGAATATCCTCGAGAAATATGTTAACTAGCACACTACAGTCACACAGTTAGTGTCAATATGAAATACAAAGCTTAACCAGTTGCCATTGTTAAATTTTACCACATTTTAATTATTAATGATATGAAAAAGGAACATATGTTCTCAATGAACTAAAGAAATATTTCTGGCAGTACAATTTTGCTAAAATATGCATACCTCAAAAAGTACAGGCATTGACACAGTGCCATTTAAACCAACTTTGGCTTGGCAACACATATGTCAGTTTAATCATTTAATACAGAGATAATTATATTTTGAAAATAAACAATTCCTCAAAAGGATGCAGTTGTGCCTTGAAGTATTTGTGAATAATAATTCAATCTCAAATAATTTTTTGCTCCCAAATCCATATGAAACACATAAACAAGAATATTCCAGAATATATTACCAAGGAAGTGCAGAGACCCTATTTTACATTTGGGAAGATAATTACATTACATTTAGAAACAATTAGCATACTATAAATTATTAAATGTGCAGTAAACATTAATAATTTATATAAGGTGATTACCAGTGTAAAGTGAATGTTAAAACAGTATAAAGCATTTTTTTTCTGATCCTATTTACGATTGTTTAGTTTGATCAAAAAAACAATTAGAAGAAAATTTTCATCTTACACCACAGGCTTATTAGCTTGAAATCTGCGGAAGATGGGGACCACTGGAAAATTCTCTGCCTGGTAGAAAACTGGCATCGTTATTTAGCCAAATTGGTCGAAATATTGATGCCATGTATAGCCAGCTTGTAGTTGTATGTGTTGGTCAATTTAAAACCAATGTGACTTGCTGAAATTTAAAGGAGAACTAAAGTCTCCAGGCAACATTGTCCCAATAGGCAGAGCACATTCACAAACATACAACAAGCTATGTCTCATCTCTAACTTTGCTGTGGCCATTGGGTGATTTATGAAAATAACCTGTGGGTACTAGGGATGGACTAGAACTCGAGCCCAAATTTGAGCCAAAATTTATGAGTTATATTACGAGGGTATTATATGGTCATTATATTACTAGGTTATTATATGGTTATTATATTACTAGGGTATTATAATAAGCCAAACATTTGTATAGCTGCCCCTAGCCAGGATTCGGACCCTGGTCTCCCATGTCAAAGGCTGTGCCTTTAACCACTACACTATCCAACCCTTCGTTCGCTAAGCCTAGGAAGGACCGTTTGCTAACAGGAAGGATCGTTCGTTCTTTTCAATAATCCTCAAATGTATCGTCGAATGTAGCCCGTCTGACTTTAGGAAGTATTTTAACAAGTTTTGGAGATAGTGACATGGTGTTCCCCAGTCCATTTCCCAGGTGCCACAGCCATTTACAGTAAGTTACTATTGTTAGTTTAGCTGTAAATCGCTCTGATTTTTTGAACTATCACTCCCCCATTGACTTGAATGGGTCCACATTCTGAATTTTGAAAGTTCGAAAACGGACCGAACTTTATATAGTCTGGGGAATAGAACCTGCAACTTGTACATTTACTCTGTCTTGCTAAAAGCAGAGCTCTTACCTCTAGTCTAACAGAACACTGGTACATGTAAAATCTTTTACTAGGAACATAATGGGTATAAAAAATAAAGATAGGTCTGGGAATTCAAACTTGGGACCTTCTGAACTGTGTATTTCTAAAAAGTGAGCCACCACTGAACAAGCTGAAAGTTTAGGTATATCTAGAAACTTAATCTTTTGCTTGGAACATAAAAGAATCAGAAAAAAGGTAATTCTGGGGTATTGAACTTATGACGTTCTGAACTGTGTATTTTTAAACCTTGTGCCTTACCCAGTGCACCAACAATGAATAAGCAGAGAAGCCAGGTACATTTGGAAGCTTTATTTTTTGAAAGGAAAAGAACAATTTAAATGCTTTTTTTTAAAAAGTCCCTGATAAGACTTTGAAAACTGCTTGTTACCCTGCAGTTTATTTTCCAGCAACTCCCACTGACTGGTAAATAAACTGCAGGGTAAAAAGCATAATTTAATGTCTTATCAGGGACTTCCATATTGGTGTGGAGACATCTGTATAGAAAATACTGGGGTCAGGGGGCATGGCTCTTTGATGACTTCATGTGCTGTCGGTTGTACTGGCAACAACATGGAAGCCTTCTTATTTACAGAATCTATTTCTCACATGTACTAAATGCAACTTACTAGAGAAGAATCTTATAATGTATAGGTGTTCTGGGGTGAAAAGCTGTCACATTAGGTTTTAAAAATGTAAGTTCAGTTCTCCTTTAAATTATCTTACCTACAGTTTAAATAAGAGAAAACCCCAGTAAAGGTTCCGGTCATGTTAGTTAAATTTATTTTATTTTTTTACTTAGTAAGATAAAGATTTTTTTTAAAGGGTTCTTTCTAGGTAACATTTATTTTAAAATATGGTTTATTGACAATATTAGAATCTAAATTAAAGCTACTTTCTGTGCAGTTTGACGTCCTTTCCAATATATTTTCTGAAATATAATTACTGCCCTCAAACATTGTGGACACCTGTATGGCAATACATTTATTACAAAAGACCAGTTGTGTACATCTGTGACTGTATATTAAAGGGTAACTATGGTCTTGAATTCTTCCAAACTAGTAAGAATTATATAAAAAGCCTTTCATCACACCTTCAAAATAAAACCTAAATCACATCGCTAGATAAAATTTGTGAGAAGTTATTGCTAGAAAGGTTCAGCAATATTAGTTCCTGCTTCAGCCATGTGACCAGCTTGTAGTCATGTGACAAGCCTCAGCCTGCATTAATAGGCTTCCCTTCTCAACTGTCAATTTTTCCCCCAGGTACTTCCTGATTCCCCTAGCATTAAGTCTTAACTGAGCATGCTTCTCGCCCGGGGAGGACGGGTGGGGCAGAAGTCTGGTGATGTCACTCAACCTACTGGAACAGGAAGTTTGAACATTCCCCCCAATATAATTTCTCACAGGCTCCAGCCAGAGATGGGATTATCAGCTCATTTTAAAGGAAATACTACTGGCTTTCATTCAACCCTAACTTGTTTAGAGACCACAGTTGCCCTTTAAGGATCCTGTGATCTACTGTAGTTTACAAAATTACAGAAATAGCATTGGCTGGCTCATTAGAAATGGTGTGTACCAAGTAACAGTATTTTAAAAATATTGTTTCTGTTTGCTAATACCTTTAATCCAGGATATCCAAGTGTTCCATCCTTCCCACGAGATCCTGGTTCTCCCTATTTTCACATTAATATAAGCAAATAAATTAGTGCATGCTAGAAAGAATGTGGCCTAATAATCAAATTTGCTTACAGGTCTACCAGGTTTTCCAGAAGCACCATTACTTCCTTTATCTCCTTTTGCTCCCTATTATATAAAAAGAAAATATTATTTATATGAATTTTTATCAGCCACCCCAACCCTATGTTAGCATGAATATTATTTACATTAATGCTCCAGAACCTAAGAATACAACATACCAAGCCATACTTTATCATTTTTATGTCCAAGCATTAGGGTTAAATCCTTTTCAATCTTTTATTTTATTGATTCACAGACCCTTGCTGCAGTCAACTCCGACCCTATCACTCTAGACATTTTTTGTAAATCAACACCATAACATACGGAGCATAAAATACTTCAGAGATATCCCTATTATTACTAATGATACCCAAAAATAGTGTTAAATTACATTTAAAAATTATTTCTCTTGTTGCTTTTCCCCCTAGGAGCAAATAATCTATTTTGCTGCACAATTCCTTTTTTACAGCCCCCCAATTAAATGGTATGTCCACCCATATTATTTTTTATTTAACTATGTGTAGGGCACCCCAGCCCACCCCCAAACACCAATTTAGGTTTCTAAAAAAAGCCACAGAAAGATCTTCTTTCCTCTGGTGCTCTTTTCCTGGCTCCATGCTAGCCGGAAGCAGCAGAGAGAGGCGGGACCAGCAGCCTTGTCTGTGATTAGCTATGCACACAGCCAAGGGAACAAAGGTCTATAAGTATGTTTCTGGGATATTTTTTAGAAATCTAAATCGGCTGTTTTACACACAGTAAATAGCTTTTAATGCTAGGGCACCAAGCAGCCATAAGGGATCAGGGGGGTGGGGAAGGCTACCCTGCACATGCCAGAAACTTCTCAGAGGGTAAGCAAGAAGCAGGGACCAGATTACTCACTGACAGCTCCTACTCTTCACTTTTCTTTGAACAGACACTGCAGGAGAACCATAAGGAACAGAGATGTAAGGTAAACATTTTTTAACACTATACAGTGGGGCCAGTAGTGGGTTAAATTTTAGTTTTAGGGGTGGTCATACCCTTTATATACAACTCCCACCCCAATCCATTAATTTCAAACTTTTCTTCAAATTAAAATTTTGATTTCTTTCATGTTATATCTGTTGGATTTTAGTTAGATCAATTGGACTTAAAGTTTAGTTCTTGGAGACGTTCTTCGATAGTCTTCTGCCTTTCTCAATTCAGAATAACTTGTACCAGAATCTGTTGGCAAATAAGTACCCTGGAAAGTCCCAATTAGCATATAACAGCCAGGTGTTAAGGACCTACTGATGCAAGGTGTGATTGCATTGTGGCTAAGAGGTGTCATTGAATCTGCCCAGGGTAAGGTGTCAGAATGCTAAAGCTATTGAACTGTCTCCCAGTGGACGTTGTTATGGCAGGTTCATTGGTCAGTTTTAAAAAAAAAGCTGGATGAGTTTCTGCAAACAAGGAATGGTGCAAGTTACTGGTATTGATACATAAAGTAGAGTTGATCCAGGGAACTTTCCGATTGCCCCTTAGAGTCAGGAAGGAATTTTTTTCCCCTTCATAAATTTGGTGGGTTTTTTTTTTGGCCTTTCTCTGGATCAACAGTTAGGCAGGGAATGAGGGTATTGCTAGATGGGTTGGACTGGATGGACATATGTCTTTATTCAACCTCAAATACTATACTAAAACAGCATTGTACATGGCAGACAGTTGGTGTCGAACACCCCCACCTCTATTCAGGCTTGGTTTCTATATCTTCACATAAATGGCCTTTTCGATAACATCTCTTAGCCACAATGCAATCACACCTTGCATCAGAAGGTCCCTAACACTTGGCTATGATATGCTAATTGGGACTTTCCAGGGTTCTTAATTGCCAACAGAGTCCCAGGGTGCATATACAGAAATGAAAATATAACTATCCCTATATGAATCTAATTTTGCAATTCACATATTAAGATATGAATCAGATAGATACACTACCAGGGCGATGCACCAATGGGCGCACCGCTCCTATTTGGGAGTTTAACCGATGTTATATTGGTTAGCGTGCCTTAAACTCCTTCCTTGCTGCGGCTGCATGGCTAACGCAAAAGTTAACAGCGCAGCCTTCGCAAGCGATGTTATAAGCCAAAATCGCCATTTTATTGCAGCACTTTAAACACCAGCTAATAGCTGGCGTTAAAAGTGCCCGAATAGAAAATCGCCAGGTTTGAGATGTAAAACATGTATAGGGTGATGTTCCGAGCTCCGCTATTGGCATATAACATCTCCGGGCTGTTTGCACCGGTTTGCCGATTGGGGATCATTCGCCGACCCGCCTGGCAGATCAATGAACGACTGACCCCCGACTTCGTGCCTCGCTTGAAAATCGAGCATGTGTCTAAGCTACTTAGACTTATACCATCAAATTATATTTTCTAAATTCTATCCTAAATAAATGGCAGCATCTACTGCATATTACTCACATATATACATTGGTGTAACTAGGAATCACTGGGCCCCTCATCAAAACTATGATGGGGCCCCTATCTGTGCTTCACCCCCAGTGGTTTTCTGGGAGGAGGCTATATCTGTCATAGGAAAAAAATAAGAAGATGGGGCCCCATTGGCTCCCGGGCCCCCCTGCGGTTGCTCCCCCTGCTCCCCTCTAGTTACGCCCCTGCATATATATCAGAAAATTACATTTTAGAATATTCATACTTAAAAGGATGTTTACCTTTTTCCCGTCAGTGCCTGGTATTCCTTTCTCTCCTTTAAGTCCTCTGTCTCCCTACCAAAGTAAATATACATGTTATGAAGTCTTATGGACGGATCTATCATATACTTACAGTACTGTATTTTCTACATTTGTGCTTTAACCCACTTTTAAAGTCAAATTCTTTTTTGTTCCTCTTCTGGACCTTTGTCTACTGTGCAATACAGTTGCTTCCTTTCACTATCCAGTTGAGTGACCAGCACATGTGTTTATATGCATATGCAATAAATCTCTACTATTGACTTTTAAGACTGGTGTGGCTCTACTTAATTCCTCAACAACAGACTGGACTAGCATGTTAACCATCACATAGGTGATGCCACAAGAGACTGTTAATATGTATTATGAACAAAAAAAGTAAATCCCCAAAAAGGATGGAAAAGTAAATTTTCATCAAATTTACTGATGAAGCTGTAATGTTAAACATCTCAGGATATCTCACTATTATGCTGATGCCATTTAGGCTTAATTATGTAATATCAGTTTGGTGGGGGTTTACACTGTAAAGCCTGCTCTGGTTTTAGTAATTAACCATTATAGACAAACAGGGAGATACAATATATCCTAGTGGCGTTCAGCCATGATACTTACCCATGCACAATCCCATGATTCAATAATGTTACGCACATCACTGCACAACATTATTGCATTGCAGGGGCGTGCATGGGTAAGTAGCTGGGACTGAACGCCTGCAAGAAGAAAATGTTAGAGATTGCTCAAAATGGAGGGGCAATATCTATTGAGTATGTGTGTGGGCAGATCACATATGTGTGGGCATCTTTAAGGCTAAATTTAGGCTTAATTAAAATTAAATTGTGCATACATGCTACTGATCTGGTCAATCATTTATACAAACAAAGAAAAGATAATTAATGCACATTCCTAGGTCCAGGCACAGATTTACGATTAGGAACCTGCCAAGGGGCGACTTTGGTTGGAGGGGCGGCTTTCAATTATACCTATATGCTCACTATAAAAGTCCAGTTGACAGGGGGGAAGTGAGAAAGCCTGCTATATTGATCCAAGGCGCAAGTATGACAAATGCAAAAGTCTGCAAAAAGTAATTAAAGTAAAAAAGGTGAAAAGTTAGGACTGTCAAGACTGGGGTTACCTTGACGTGGTTAGAAGGTTTTTCATTCATGTGCTCACAGATCCACAGTAAAACCCCTTTGTTTATAATGTATAATGTATGCAAGTATACAGATAATATGATATTGTATGGGGCCTAGGAATGTAAACACACGTAAAAAATAATGTTCCAACCTTTCCACCTGGGTGTCCATGCTGACCTGGGAATCCAGGAATTCCAGTCTCTCCCTAAACCGAATGAAAGAAACAATAGAGCACATAAAAAAGTGTATGAAGAATAGTCAATGAGCATTAATTCTACATGGGAGTTTAGATGCCGCATAAGAGTGGTTGCAGAAGCATCTAGAATCAACCAATGTGACAGTAATTTCGGGCAAAAGGTTTTTTTCACCAAATTTGGCATCCAATTACGTTGTTTTAAAATTGGCCATGCAATCAGTCATACTGAAATATCAGCAGCATCAATATAGTTCCTACGAGGAAAATACAAATCGGTATATTGTCTGCATCACATCTATACACGCACCCATAAATTCCCCACCCACACCCGACCTGCAAGCATTCGGACTCACAACCCGACCCGAATCAACTTTTATACTTTAAATTTTGTCTTTTTTATAACCTTTCTTTACAATAAATGTGTTTTATTCATAACCTAAAAACAAACCGTATTTAGGTTTAAATTTGTAAATATAAATGTTTTCTGTAGTGTAGATTACCCCAGCCCACCCCCAACCACCATGTTTTGATTTTTAAAATAAGCACAAGAAACATACTTATGCTCTTTCATTCCTTCAAATGTCTGCTCCCAGCTGTCTGCTTGCCAGAAGCAGCAGAGAGGGGCCAGACCGCCAGCCGCGTCTGTGAGTGGCTAAGCATCAATGGTATTCCCCTTATAGTGTGTCCAGGATGGCAGCTTGTTGCTTTTAACAGTGTATTCCTTGCTGCTTTTTCCCTAAATACATCCGTTTTTATCTGCCCAGACGCGTCTGCCAGAGTGCAAGTATGTTTCTTGTGCTTATTTTACAAAAGTAACACGGTGGTTGGGGGTGGTCTGGGGTACTCTACACTACAAAATATTTTAAAGCTAGGTGAAGAAGCAGCCATAAGGGGATCAGGAAGGTGGAAGGAAGGGAGGCGAAGGGTTCCCCTGTGCATGCCAGTGTCCTCAGGGAGGACAAGTAAGAAGTAGGGACTGGATGACACACAGACAGTGCCTACTCTTCACTTTTCTGAACTTGCAACATTCACTGCAAGAGAGCCATAAGGAGCAGAGATGTAAGGTAAGGCTTTTGTAACACTATACAGTGGGGCCAGTAGTGGATTACATTTTAGTTTTGGGGAGAACATGCCCTACAATCTCCCTGTGTTTAAAAGTCACATGTCAATAACTGTACAGAGCCCCAGAAAAAAACAACTTAATCCAGTATACTGTGCACAAACCACATGTCAAGTCTGAACCATTCAGAATAATTTTGCTCAAACTGGTGTTCTGGAAGGTTCTGTTTTCTGGTATTCAGTGTGTATGAAGTATGATGGTGAACAGGTTTCAAAGGTTACTTTACAGACCTTTTTATAAGTTTTTGTGTAAATGTGTGCTAGAATGAAAATATAAAGAAAATAAATTGAGTTTATATAGTAGATAAAGTACTGTAAATTACAAGGATATGTTTAAAGTCATTGAGTAGTTTAGTGACCATATAAAAGAACAAGACCTTTATTAAAGGCACAGAACACTAAGGTGACTTCTAAAATCCTATTAATTTACAGTAGGTGGGTAAAATATTATAATCCACCCCTTTCCCCTCATTTAAAGGCATTCCTGGCATTCCTGTTCCTACAAAATCTTGCAGTAGTCCCTTGTTTATTTAGATTCATTTACCCCCTCCTTTTTATATATTTACAGACTTGTGTGGTACCCTCCAATTGAAAATGATGTACTAGAGGATAATCATAGGCATGTGGCTGCTCGGTCATCATATGTTGATCTGCGGGGTTGGAACACATACTGATGATTATTGTCTGGTAGAAAATTTTGTCAGCCGCTGATTTATCGATCACATGCAGAATCACACACGTGTACCCAGCTTTAGTCGTGCAAATTAGACATTTGAATTGCCACCTACTTTCCAGACTTGCAATATAGGAGACAGATTAATAAGAATGGAGCTGTAAAAAGTTGAAATGAGCTAGTACCAGAGAAGATGCTTATTGTTAGAGAACAGTAGGAGCTGGGGACAGCAGAGATATTCCAAATTCCAATTGTATTTTACAATGTCATTCCCATTTCCTGCCCTACATCCCAAACAATCAGAATATGTATCTGTAAGGTACTTTTTACTGTTTGGGTTAATATAAATAATGGACATTTTGAAAGAAATGTCCATTGATATATGGATATATGTTAATGTGATTTACAAATTACTGTGCAGCAGCAAGATATCATTAACTGTTATTTGACTCTTTCCTGCAGGGGCACTTCTAGGGTTTTTGCTGCCTGAGCCAAACGGTTGAATGTCGCCCTTGATTATTTTCGCAAAGCGTGCCACCGCATTAAAGTGGGTGTTGTTTTGTCAGTGGGTGTGGCTAATATTTAGGATTGTTCAAAATGAAAAAATATGTCGAATAACTAGGTATTTTGCTTAGAAACAATTAATTTAATAAATAATATTTGTAACTGACTTGAGAACAGCTTTTTTAAAAGTTAAAGCCTCAGGACTCTGAACCAAATGACAGAGTACCTTGATATAAGAGCAGTAATCTGTGTCCCACCTCTCAATTTGATATGGGTGCTGAAAAATGTACCTTTCTAATATGGGGTTTGTGTTTTATTTCCCAGCATTCCAGTATCACACAGTGTGGTCACTGACCAATGTATTCTTTGCACATGTCGAAAACTACTGCAGAAACTTGTTAAAGCATGTCATGCCTACTAGTAATTTCTAGTCTAGCCAATGCTGGTACAGTCCATTTTAGGCAGGGGAGCATGTGCCCGAAGTAAGGTGCACATACACACAGTTATCTAATTCAGTTCTTCAGGGGATTACATTTTATTAAATGCCATGAACTAGAGTGGTAATTTGCAGTTAATTGGTGTTCTTGGGGAGATGCTTTCAGACCATGGATTATAACAACTTCAGTTTAGTTTTCCTTTAAACTTATAACATTTTGTGCATCTAATGGTGGTAAATACAGCAAGCAGGTAGACATTATGGGGAAATTTTTCAGACTGATCAACTGGTCACAGCATTCGACAGTCAAAATAGCATCTCATGTGTATGTGGTTTAAGTGCCAACAAGAGCTCTTACCTTCCTTAGATACATAGGGGGAGATTTAAAATGGCCCAAATCCATCTAAAACCCACGTTAACCCAACGGAATTTTGAGTTAACGTGGGTTTTAGAGGATTTTAGGGCACAGCGCCATTTCCAAATGTTTTTGGAAATAGCACTGTGCTATCGATTCAAAACCCCTACCATTAAGTGTTGCACTACTTGGTAGCACGAAACTTAATGGTACTGTGTGGGAGGCTTTAAAGTTGCGTTACTTACCTTAGCCCGATCCCGCGATGTAATACCTTATGTAATCTTGGGATTGGGCTATGTTAAGTAACGGGACTCTTCCTTATTGGATCTCCCCGATTGAGTGTTATTAAAGGGCATTAAAACACTTTGACACATAAATCTCACTCTCACTGCAATATTCTGAGATGGAAAAGATAACCTCCTTCTTATTAGTGGATACGTCTCTCCAGTCCAGGGTGTGCTGGTGATGTCAGAGCTTCCTCCTCCCGATATCAGACAAAACAGCAAGGGATATCACCGCACCACATTTAGAAGGATAGGAAAAATCCAACGGACTTAAAGTTATGTAAAAATCTTCTTTATTTTCCACATATACACCCAATGTGACACGGAAATCAGCCCACAATCGATGGCTAATACACCGTCAAACTCGTTTTAGACCTAGATGGTCCTTACTCATAGACTGAAGACTTTTTTGGTCACAGAAAAAACTCACAGCCTGTCACAGTGTCACAGTCAGAGTAGTAGGCAAAGGGAAAGGCAACAGATGCTGAGAACAGCCTGCTCTCTGCAATATCCACACTGCCACTGTGCCACATTAGCCCCTCCCACCCTCTCTCTATTGGCTACTGCTGCTGGACTGTTAATCACATGCTGACACAAGAGAGGAACCTGAGAGGACCCATAGGCAGCACGGATTAAATAGTGCTGTGAACTATGGGAGCGTTTTGATTGGTTCCACTGACATCCTTCATTGACTAGGAGCCGTATGTCATGCTGAGCACTGAGCCGCAGGGTGTGTGTCCTGACTGACTCTCTTAAGAATCAGAAGTGGAGTTGAAGCAAATTCAAGGTACCGTGTAAATTGGAGTCATTTGGGCGGCGCTCACACTACTCATGGCCGCGTGTGCACAGTCACAGTTGTGATCACATTATGCGCTGGTCAAGGAAAGATTTTATTTTCACCACTGCCTTCTTCAGTGCATGGGTGATGCCTGAGACAAATGTCCTACTCTACCTCAAGGTAAATGGGATCCTGCTTTTATTCTAAATAAAGCCAGCAGTACATACAATTCACTTATGGTGCTAGTTACAGGGATTAATCATCCATAATAGGCAATAGTGCCAAGCATAGAAAAACATATCTAATTATTTGGATGTAAATATTTGTGCTCCACATAACTGCTGTTGTTATAGCTGAACTTCACTTTGTGGTAGATTGGTTTAATTATAACTAGAATCTTCCACTTCTCATACATCATTACAAACATCTTACACTGCAAAAATGTATTTCAGGCAGGTACCACCAACGTAAAAAGACAAAGTCAGCTACATAAGTACAACATTTCTAATACATCTACTTATTAGTCAGAAAAAACAATAACTAAGCATGTTTCAGACACTATTACTATTACTCTCTGGGTGCCATGCTTTAGGTCCAAAATAATCCTGATCTCCATGTACTCCCACACGCGGGACGCCAAACCTCCTAACCTCCTACTCCATACACTGCAACAGTGTATGGAGTAGGAGGTTTGGCGTCCCGCGTGTGGGAGTACATGGAGATCCGGATTATGTTGGAACTAAAGCCCAGTTATTAGTAAGAGAGGAATCTTGCTCCAGGAGTGGTAACCTATGATTATGACTTAGCCGATCGATGGATTGGCCAAGTGGGAACGGTGCCGCCAGTTGGAGGTCTCCCGTCCATTTGTATTGGACAAAATGGAAATGGTGCCGCCAGTTGGAGGTCTCCCCTCCGTTTGTATTATTCCCCTCCGTGTGTGATATTTACCTACAGGAGCAGGATACATATACTGTAAGAGAGACATTATATTCATCATATTTGACTGCCATCTGGTATATTGCCCATAGGACATTTTTGTTTCTCTTAACTAACACTGGACTGGGACTACATTTGCCATGATGCTACCCCATACTTCTGCTGCTAATGTTTTTCATCCATTGATTTGAGATATATTTGCACTTTAAGAGGGTTTTTATTGCAACGTATAATAATATTTTTGTGTGTTGTGTGAAGCGACCAATTTAGAAGCCATTGCACTGTTTAATAAATGAGTTTGATTGGTACTCATGGGTAATTGTGGTAATTTATGATAGTGTGCCTTTAGTGATATTGCTTTTGGACTCCAATCTAGAATGACAGTAGAGATGTTGATGACCTACAACGCTATACCCAGCCAAAAGCACAGTAACAGGCAGTGGCGTAGGGATCACCATTGCAACCTGTGCGCACAGGAGAGGATGAAGTCAGACTCAGGAGTTCGGCGGACGCTCCAGTGGGACTCGTGCGGTGTGCAGTGCAGCAGCAGCAGACATTCCTTACCTCAGCAGACTGCAGTCACTGTCAGCACTCTGCAAGTCACTGTGTCTGTGTGTGATACATTTGATTTACTGGATCATCTGGAGGTAAATTTAATATTGTCAGTCTGTGACTGTATGCTGAATCTGAAGTTGGGTAGGGGGTTAAGCAACAGCAGCAGAAGGAAGCAGTCAGGACTCAATAATGTGTCAGTGTGAGTGACAACATTTATCATTTATTTTGGAATAGTGATGGGGGTTTGTCTATTGCTGACTGACACCAATAATTAAAAAAAAGCTTTTAGGGTGCACACATCAATGGATGCAATTGGTCATTTGTGTCTAGGGGGAGGGGAGAGCGGGGAAGACTGACACCACTGAGTAAAAAAAAAACATTTTTTTTGGGGGGGGGGGGGGGGGTGTGTGAGGATTTGCTGCTATGCTTTTCTATTTGGAGGGTATCCTGTCAATTGGGGGCCCCATTTGACATGTTGCTATGGGGCCTAGTGATTTCTAGCTATGCCCATGGTAACGGGCCACCACAAACACAAAAAAAAGAGGACAAAAAGCTTTTTTGATTTACAGAATGTAATTCTGATACCTGACCCACATTCTTTCTACCCACAAAAAAGTGCAACCCGTTTAATCTCAATGCTGTTTAACCGAACCCAACCAACAAAGTAGGTAACCTGATGTAGGACTCTAATCCAGCCCAACACTTGACACTCACATGTGAGTGGGTTTTACCATATCATTGCCATGCTAAACTTACTATTCACCCGTATTCTCTTAAAATATAAATATAAAATGCAACAAAAAACATTTCATTATTATGATTTTTGGAAAAAAAGACTACTGTCAAAAAGAACTGTGAAAAAGTAAACCATTTATGAATATATGTGTTAAACTACACAGATTTTTTGTTTTCTTTTGTTGTCTTTCACAGCAAATAGTTAGGAATTCCTGTAGACCAGCACTACCATACAGATCTGTTGCTGCTGCATTCTGACTTTTTTTTAACCTTAACCTGCATCTAACAGCTGATCCCTAAATAGGTTTCCAAGATTTCATGGACAGGGATAATTGGTCTCGACATTAACACACCCTCCTTATATAACTGCTATGCACATTTAATAGAATTGACATTTGATTGCAGATTCATAAAATGTCTCAACATACTAAAACTGCCATTGCTTTATCTTCCGACATTCCCACAATGTTCCCTCTCTAGCCCATTCATTCTGAGATTGTAAAAAAGATTGGTTGATGCGGTTCCCCTAGCATCATTTGAATGTGAAATCTGCCATGCAGATTTGCAATAAGTTATGGATAAAATGACTGTAATGGAATCCATTTTATTACTATTACATACAAGCAAACTTCTTTGTAAGGTCACATTAGGCTCAGATACCCATTTAGGCAGACACAAGTGGCCTTTTCCAGCTTTTATTGTATACTTTCTTGTAGATATGCTAAATATGCAGATCCTTCAATAAATTAAGTTAAAAAATGTTAAAATAAACGTTACCTTATCCCCATCCTGACCAGAATTGCCTTTTAATCCTGGCAAACCCGGTGGTCCCTAAAGTAAAAACAAAACATAACATTAAATTACTATTAGAATGAGGTCTGTAGAGCATTTTGTTTGCTTAGAAACTAGTTCAGCAATCTAAATATATAAATATTAAAAATAATACAGTGGCTTCAAATTGTTTTTTTGATGTCCCAAAAACTTCCTTACCTCTCTTATTCCTGTGATACATTACAGGAGCGGAAATGGTAAAGTGTGCTCCGTTATGGATGTTTTGCACCCAAATCCAATTGCAGTCAAGCTTTGTGCCACATTAAAGAGTTAAATTTAAAGGGTCACTATACTCACTCAAACAAGTTTACATTATCTGAAACTACAATCTGAAAGAAGTAAAATGGTGCTACTCACATATTTATCTGCATTTGCTTTGTCATTAAATTATTAATGTTTAATGAGTGCTCCTAATTGCTCCCCATCCTCCTTTACTCACTGCCTTCTTGTAGTGTCTGTGACACTTATAAGTTCTGCATAGCTTCACCATGGACACCACTCTGCTGCTGGCAGGCAGCCAAAGATCCTAGTAAAAGGTCAGGGATTGGGAACATGTTATAATTTTTGTTTCTGGAATGGCATGTCTTTCCTTGCAAATCTTGCATTATGTTATTGACAATTTTTTAAAATTCGATTTTTTTTTCGAGTAAAGATACCCTTTAACTTATATTCTATGGCATTTGATGTGCAATACTGCTTTCAAACATATTTGGACATGGTGAAGACCCTACAAAAGCAGTGGAAAAACTCACACTAATTTGATACTACATGGGTAGCATCAAGTGTGCTATTTTTTTCTTATTATTACATTGCCCCATAGTATGTATGTATGTTTATTTGTATAACGCCACTTAGGGATGCATCACTTTACAATATTAGAATACAATAAGCAGTACAAGGGGGATAATAAATAAATCTATAAAGAAGTATATGCATCATGAAATATACAAGTGCTTGAAACATGTAACATGAAGAAAGAGGTCCCTGCTCCGTATAGCTTACGAATTAAGGTGGGTAACATACAGATACAAAGGGAAGGGTAGAAGTGCCTTAGTAATAACTGGTGAAGTGTCAACTGTCATATGCTGTGCTGTGCCCGGAGAGATAGGATGAGAGGTCAGGTTTAAACTTGTTTATTGAGATTTCTTGACGAAGAGAGAGGGGAATAGAATTCCAGAGGATGGGAGCCACAAGAGAAAAAGGTTTAAGGCGGATTGAGGGGGGGGGGGGGGGGTCTGTTGTGTATAATGTAACCCTTTCTCTATAAAATATAAAGGTCATGAAATTTTTAGGGGGCTTTTTATTTACATGTTTTTAAAGTAGGGAGTACATTATTTCCTGTAATACACAACACATACTTTCCAATTGGTGAAGCTGTTTATCTCAGGATGACTTTGTGACAGGGCCTACTTGACTTACTCCCAGGGGCCCAAATGTCTAACTGAAAGGTAAGGTAAACTTATTAGTAGAAAGGATCAAAATAGTGTTTTGGTCAAGACGAAACAAAGAAAACAAAGAATTGAATAGAGAACAGGGGGGGTCCAAGGAGGAGGGAGAAATAAATGAAAAACAGGAGCAGAAAAGGAAACAAAAAATGATGGAGAACCAAATGGAATATAGGGTAAGCATAAAGTTAGAAAGGGAGCTGAATGATTAGTAAATGGAATAAGGAGTTGAGGGACAAAAAAAAAGGCAAGGAAGGGGGAATTGGTATAGAAGGTGGATTAACCGAAAAGGGAATCTGTGGTTATGGGTAGCCCTGTAAGCATGATTATACTAATTTACTCAGGGGTGATGTAGTGTTAGATACCCTATTGGACCCTATTAGACTTATAAACAAAGAATGGTCTTAATAGTGATTGAGATTGTTTTTTTAGTCATTTTTCCAAGTTCCTCTATTTTTTGTATAAAAGCCATAGTCACATTTTTGGCACCAGCCCCAAATACTTTTATTTGGTTTTTCACAGTACCGGTAATATAGTTATGATTTCTGGCATATCATATGGACCTGTACTACCATACTAACATATTGTTTCTCAATTATGACCCTTTTTAACCTAAACCTGCATTTAACACCTGATCCCAAAATATATTTTTGGCACCAGCCCCAAAGACTTTCAGGGCTATGTACTGAGAGCCGTTATCGTATAGATGGTGTGAACGTAACGTCCATTGCTTGTATTCAATAAAGCATTTGTGATGGATATTACATAAGGATTTGCGGCAGAAAGTCAATGTAATTTTTAGTACTAATGCAGTGTGTGTTTTGATGCACTGCAACTTATTTTTTCATCATGGTTTTCTATTATATATTACATGTCATATATATCATTGTCTTGCCATTTTGCCAAAGGACATACCCTTAAAGGTGTGCATTAGCATTTGTAAAGTAAAAATACACTAGCTTTATTGCCAGCCTATCATGCTCCTCCTAGTCTATGATACTAGGAGGAGAGCAATACAGATGAATTAGAAAAATCTGCAAGATGTTGTAAATGGAATTAAAAAGTTAAAAAATTACATTTTGTTTAGAATTTATCTGTTGTATTCAATTAGATCAACTGTACTTGAAGTTTAGTTCTTGAAGACGTTTCGCTAGTCATCCGACTGGCTTTCTCAATTCAGAATGATTTGTACAAGAATCTGTGGCAATTATGCACCCTGGAAAATCCCAATTAGCATATCACAGCCAGGTGTTAAGGGCGTTATTGGATAATGGCTAAGAGGTGTCACAGGAACGCCCAGGGTAAGGTGTCAAAACAGCATTGTACATGGCAGACAGTTGGTGTTAAACCCCCCACCTCTATTTTGGTTTCTTTATTTTCACATAAATGGCCTCCTTGACACCTCTCTTGAACCAGTCACACTCCTTTGCCAATATGTTAACATTACGATCTTCAAAGGTATGTCCTTTATCCTTAAAATGCAGGTACACGGCCTGACCTGAGGAATTGGCTCTTCTGTGCTGGGCCATACGTTGATGCAGTTGCTGTTTGGTCTCCCCCACATACAAATCAGAGAATTCCTCACCACACTGCACTGCGTATATGTTGTCGCTTATCCTGTGTTTTGGTATTGGGTCTTTCGGATGTACCAATTGCTGCCTCAGTGTGTTGTTTGGTTTAAAGCAGACAGGGACATGGTGCTTTTTGAAAATCTTCTTAATTTCTCAGAGACCCCTGCTACATATGGGATGACCATGTTCTTTCTCCTGTCTTGCTTTTCCCCTTCACTGTTGGTATACCTATTCATTTCTTTCCTTCTACTTCTTTTGACAAAGGCCCAGTCTGGATATCCACAAGTTTTAAGGGCTCCTCTGAGATGTTTTATTTCTTTAGCCTTCACCTCTGTGCTAGTGTGACTTGTACAAATCATTCTGAATTGAGAAAGCCAGTCGGATGACTAGCAAAACATCTTCAAGAACTAAACTAAACAAGTCCAGTTGATCTAATTGAATACAACAGATATACCATGACCTGGATGAATGAGAACCTTCACAAACATATTTGTTTAGAATTGTTAATTTATACTTCACCAATTAAAATGGTAATTATGTGTACAGAAAAACAGAAGCATATCCTTTAAATGTATGGAAATGTATTTCATCTTAATATATTAAAATAATTGTCGTCATTTGAGATTTCAATGCAATAGTCCTACATTGAGGTTCAATTTCCCTACTCACAATTTCTAAAAGTGAAATTTTCTTTCTAACTTTAATACGACAATCTAAAAATCTGTAGTTTCAGTGAAATTATTCTGGAGAAGTTAAGGAGGCGGAATAGTCCAAGTCTTAACATTTTACAAACCTACAGCTAGAGACAAATTCCATAGCTGGGTGTCATGTTAATATGAAACACTTAGCACCATGTCAGATTGATTAAATTCTCTAGAAATAAGAAGCCTACCAAAAAATAATCATGTCATAATATTCAATATATGCAGCAATTCCTGATGGTGTAAGATTTCAGGCAACTTGTTGCTTTATTCAGAAAAATATACATAAAAGATGCATTTTTTAAGTTAAGATTCTATTCAATCAATATCATGTTTGTTATTTATGTAGGTTAATAAAGGTAAATAAATAATCTTGTCTACATAAGGTATGCCAAAATTGTATGAAGAGTTAAAACAAATGCATAATAAAATATGACAAAATACTCAGGTATTACCTGTGGACCAGGAGATCCTGGTATCCCATTATTTCCCGGTGTTCCCTGTATCCCCTGTAATAAGAGTGTATTAATGTTTTTTTATTAAAAAAAATTTAATATTTAAGTAAGCAATTCACAAGCATTATATATACATTAAATAATGTGCTTTATGTGATGAATAGAAATAAATAAACATTTATAAGCTTCTGCTCTTAAACGTCCTTGGCGTCCTTCAGAAACACAGCCCTCTAATTATTGTGAATGAATAAAAGGTGTTGCAGCTTTATTAACCAAACCCCAAATGTATATCAAATTATGCCATAAATCAAAACACAATACCCAGGAGTCTCCAGCTATGGGGAGTGGCTTAGCCATTAGGTACAGATCCCCTAGAACTTAATTTTCTAAATGCTCTTATTTCGGCAATGCAGACAAAAAAATGTGTCCAAATGGATTAGTAAAACAGCAACCATTAAAAAAAAAAAGGCCAGGATACAAGACACATGCCCAAATAAGGGAGTCCTGGAAACAAATTTGGGACATACACAGTAGTTGTTTTTTTTTATTTTTGTGTTGTTTTGTATAGGTTTAATATTTGTCATTTTTTCCACTTCTTTTTTTGCAGGTAATGTGTAAGTACAAGTAATAAGAATGCATAGTGTTCAACAAGAAATAGAAAACCAACAATAGCAGATTACTGCCTTGGGAACCAAACAATGGGGTCAGAGTGTAGCTCCTTGCTATCTGGGTCTGTCTCACTCCAGGGTGGTCCACCCAAAGTACTCAGACCCCTTTTGATTGTGCTCCTGAGAGATTGTCTCCCTTTGCTTAATCAGCCATGGCACACTTCCCCCTCTAGGAAGACCATGTTCCCTTGGTAGCAAGGGGCAATGAGTCACTGTAACCTTCAGAAACCCAGCCCTCTAATAATGACATTATGGATGAATAAGAAGGGCTACAGCTCTATAAAGCAAACTCTTACTATATGATATGGCAGCAGGTACAATCCTGATTCTGGAATTATTTAAAACCCAATACTCAGGAGTCTCCAGCAACAGGGGATGGTTTTATTTAAATGTAGGCTGAGTACCAGAAACTGATCTGGAAACCTGATGTTACTTTATTAATTCTGGTTTCTGATGCCTAGGGTAAATGTCTAACCAAGGGGCTACCGTTACCCCTATCACTGGCATCATCACCTTTTCCCTGAGTAGTAGGTGTTCTAATACAATACAGTTTGGCACTATGGAAGCAGCGGATTGTGGGAAGGGTGCAACACCAGAAATAGCATTTATGTCAGAATCTTTCATTTGTCTTCCACCAGTTATAGCTCTTATTGAAGAGAACACAACCAACATTGGCCACCAATTTAAGCCAACAATACAGAGATTGCTTACATAGAATGCTAGCATAGGTGGTAAATGCATGTAACCAATTAGTTATTGTCAAAGAAAAAAATTTAGGCTTATCGGCCCATACAAGTACCAATTCGGATTGTACAATATGTATGTTACGTCCAAACATTTGTTTACAAATGTCTCAAAAGTGGTAAAACTGCTCAGCAGCCCCAATATATACTAATTGCAACAAAGTTTGAAGGAAACCAAAAGTCGTTTGTCACCAGTTACAAATGTACAATATGTATGATTGTTTTATTGCATATGGGCGGTTAGCCAATCGACTTCCTGCACCATTGAGCAAGCTAAAACTTTTTTTTATTGGACCAATCCTGATTGTATGATTGGCCAGTCGAACAATCGGGATTGAAGTATAGCAGTAGTTAGCAGAGGGAGCAGAAGGATTAATTGTAGGTGGAACAGAAGAACATAAACATCAACAGACAGCCATGCCCTTCTAAAATCATACTCACATGGAGTAGGAGCTGCTGAAAGCTGTACTATAGAAATTGCAGTAAGTCAAAGATTGAGCCAAAGTTATCTGGGAAGCCTGTGAGGGATGCAGCATGCTAGAAAAGGCAGGCCAGTCCATAGGTCTCCAGACACCAGGACACCCCTGCTGTCCTTTTTAATGCAACTGCGATGAGCAGTAGGAGCAGGTAAGAAGTAATTCCGAAATCTCCTACCACGGAACCCCAAGGGCTGGGACCAATGAGGCCTGCCATTTGACTTAGTAGAAGGACACACCTAAGTCATTGAAGGACCCAACTCATATCTGAGTAGTATCAAAAATGATGTTGGTACCTTTCCTACTTGTTGCAAGTGTTCAAGTGCTTCTGCCCCATTAGTCTGCAAGGTTTATTGAAATAAGTAGAACTGGGAGCTTGCCTCCCATTGGGTTAGCAGCTACTGCCTGACTGCTAACTCTCGGAAGAGTAATATGCTTTGAGTTTTAGGCTAACTAACTTCGTGAATTCACTGGCAGGCTTTTTAAGTCGCAATTCACTTAAAAAGTGAATTAAATGTAAGCAAATTAGTTGGATGTGCACATTAGGCTTCTACTTTTTGTATA